>CM077086.1:99120726-99720726 GCA_039513925.1 Platanthera zijinensis
CGAGCTCAGCTCTTGTCTGATCTCCGATCAGCGCTCGACGATTTCCTGGAGGAAGATCGTCGAGCTTCGCTCTCCTTTAGCCTTCGCCGATCATCGACCTCCAGGATGATGATCGTCAGGCTTCTTTTTGGCCTTCAGCCGATCGACGATCGTCGACTTCTGACTGACGATCGTCGAGTTCCGTGTTACCTTAGTGGGATTGTGGTTAGAGTTTGGTTTTGGCATTGAGTGAGGCTAGCTCACTCAACGCCAAGGTTTAGGTAGGCATGGAGTGGGTCTCACTCTACGCCTAGTCGTGTTGATTCATTTCAACACTCTTTCTTTACCTTGATTTTTGTTCCCGAGTGCATTTTTTTCCTGTTGTATTGCTGAGTTTTCTTGTCGGACGTTTTCTTTATATTCTTGAAGGCCGAATCGTGGGTCGTGGTTGGTAGTGGTAGTTTGTAGCTCTTCAGGGGGGTGGAGTTGTGTGATGTAGCCAAGGCCACTCTTGTTTTCTTGCTCTAGGTACGGCTGGGCATGTTGGGTGGAAGGTCCCTTGTGCTTTCACGTGTGGACCCTCGAGCTTGTTGACTTGGACATGGTGGATTAAGGGACTGCGTTTGCCTTCGATCCGGTTCCTCGTTGTTTGTTTTTGCTACTACCACTTCCCACAGTTTAGGGTGTTAGAAGTTTCTTCCTTGGTGGTTTGCAACACTTTTGGCTCTTGGTAGCCTAGTAGACCCTGCAGGATGTTGTTCCTGGGTTGGGTTGTTGCTATTTCCTTGCACGTGGTGCACTTTCTGTTGTCCTGTTTTTGGACAGTTGTGTCTCTTTCTACTGCATGTTTTTTTCCAGTTACTTCTTCCTTTTGGTTGACTCTTACATGCAGTTGTTTTTTACCTTGTTTTGCTTGCTGAGGTATTCTGTTTTCTTTTGGAATGCCTCAGGTTCAGAGCTGTAGCCAGTTGGGTGGCTAGTTTGCTGTGGTGGTGTTGGTGGTCTCTTGGACTTTGGAGATCCGTTTGCCTTGTTAGTGAGGTAGTTTTTCAGTACTTTCTTACAGACATACATGTATGTCAGTGGGTTCATGTCAGGTTGTTGGCGCCCACTGGTAGTTTTTACCTTGTATTAGATATATTACTTGTGCTGCTACCATTTTCTGGAGATAGTCTACTTGCTCTGAGAAGGATTTATGCTAGGTTGCTAGTTACTTTTAAACTATAAGTATTATTATAAATAAAGCTCATGATCAGCATGTTTTGTAAAACTTAATCACTATTTTCCAAACAACGTATAAAGACCGTTTTCTTATATATTATATAAATTAAATGTAGGGTCTTGCATAACATGAGCGGTTCTCTTGGGACCCTTATGCGCTCTTTAGGACGTCAAGCCTGATAAAGTATTCTTCCGCAGCGTATAAATATAGTTTTTCCTTTGTTGACTAGGTGATCCACAGAGCCGAGGGATACAGTCTCTAAAATATAACTGATTTTCTAATCATTAAACTCATGATTTTCTTTCATTAAGTTTGTAGGTGGTTTTGCCTGAACGTCAGCAGTTATCCCCTGCTTGACGTGGCATCATAACGCGTATTTTCTCATACTCTGATATTTCTTAATTCTGAGAAAATGCGGGTTGTGACAAAGGCTAACAGGTATGATTCCAAAACTAATAAATATACCTCTTTTAAAGTAGTTTGCTCCTGCTGCAGCAAGCCTGGGCATATGATAGCTGATTGCCCAGTAAAGAGGAAGGAGGCTGAGGAGAAGAAGCAGCATCAGCACAAAGGGAAGAAGGAGAAGTCCTTCATTGTTAAGAAGGAAAAGAGCTGGATAGACTCATCATCATCTGAGTCTGAAGAAGAGGAATCCTACATTGGGCTAATTGATGTCGGTGGTGCTTACTATGTAACTGTATCAGCAGGGAAGTCTGTCCATCAGCAAGGATAGGTATCAGGGCCCCTCTAACATTGTCAGATAGTTATTCAGATGTGGATGAAGATTATGTCCACAGCTACAGATGGCTAATGGTAATGACTGATGAAGAAGTCAGCCAGGATCTGTCTGGTCCATGTAAGGTACATTCATTACCTAATTCTGCTTCTATATTTGAGTATGAGACCAGTCCTTCTTCAGAAACATCTTCACCCAGTGGTGAAGAATATTTTGGATCTAGAGGAGATGTCAATCAACTGATTGACAAGTATGGAGAACTTCTGAATGCCTTTAAGAAGGTCAAGAAGTTGTCAAAAAAGTAAACAAAATAGATTTCATCTCTTAAGCTTGCAGTTGCCCAGCAGACTGTAACAACTAATCTGCTGGAATAGAAAGCTAGGGAAATAAGCCAACTAAAGTCCCTCTTGCACATCTAAATAGCCTCCATCAAGCACAAGAACTATTTAATCAGTGAGCTTGATGAGAGGCTTGAGAAGGAGAAAAGAATAGTAGCTAGTTATTCCAAGCCAAGTACAATAATCCCCTTGATAGACTCCTCCTCTCAAAAGGGTAAGAAGGGGTTGGGATTCAAGGGAAGTACAAGAATTTCTCCTTCAAAAAGGAAGGGCAAAGCTCCAACTCTAGCTCAGCCTATTGCTTCCAAGCCTCCCATTCTTTTTAGAAAAGTTTTGTTACCTTCTAACAGGTATGACCAAGAAAGCTCCTAAAGACACTGAGAGAATGGTTGTTCCTCTGGGGTGAACAAAGATGTTCACTGCCATGGTGAAAGTTCTAGCTAGGTGAGTGCCTTTATGGCTGCCCATTAGAAAACTCAAATGGCCCAAACTGGACCATTTGTTTTTGGTTCTTCAGCTCAAACACTCAAAAATGTTGTTGCTGCCAAGGCTCTGAATCTAGCAGCTAAGGCTCAGGCTAAGGGCAAGTCTAATAGCCAGGCTGATTTAGGCATTTATGATGCCATCAAAAGCATGCTCTCTGAAAAGAAACTTGCTGCTGATATCACTCAGAGCAGACCAAACAAGCCAGCTAGAAGACATGCTTTCTGTCAAGTTCTAGCTGAAAGAAATCAGAAAAGGGCTGCAACACATCTTCCTCCTATTAAGGTTACTGCTAACCAAGCTGCAGGGCCTACATAGAAGAGAAGATACAACATATATGCTTGTTGGTGTTGTGGTAAGATAGGGCATTTTGCCATTAACTGCTCGCACAATCCCAATGTGGCCAGAGCTAGGGTCAGTCCACCATTCAGAAATTCTACTAGTGGACATGTTTAGTTTAATACTAATGTACACCTTAGACCGAATAAATATTCGTGTCCTGAGGTAAAGTAAACTATGAATTGCAAGATAGTCCAAGTGGCCATACCCCTATATGGTACTTGGATAGTGGTTTTTCCAGGCACATGACTGGGACATGGGTCAACTTTAAAGAGTACACTCCAGTAAAAGATGGACCCAAAGTAATATTTGGTGGTTCAGATAGAGGGGTAACAAAAGGCTATGGTAAGATCACTAATGACATAGTCACCTTCACTATGGTGGATAATGTTGAAGGGTTGCAACACAACCTTATAAGCATAATCAAGATCTCTGATCTTGGCTATGTTATTGTCTTTCACAAGGATGAGTACCTAATCAGGAGGTCAAGTGACCAAGAGGTCATATTGATAGGCACTAGGAGTGGAAATGTTTATTGCTTAAACTTTCTATGTTTAGATACAGACTCTCCTATCTGTCTAGTGGCAAATGAGAAAGCCTCCTATTGTGTCCTATGGCCTAGGAGGCTAGCCTATATAAATTACAAGACTATTGGTAACCTCTTTAGTCAAGAGATAGTTAGGAATAGTCCCAATGTGAAGTGCTCCAAGGAGGGCATATGTTTTGCTTGTCAGAAGGTAAAGAAGACAAATGCTTTCTTCAAGGGTATTGGGACCAATGATTCTGTGAGGTGCCTATACCTCCTGCATATGGACTTGTTTGGCCCTATGTCAGTTCATTGTCTTGGTAGGAAGATCTACACCCTTGTGGTGGTTGATTACTTTTTCAGGCTTGCTTGGGTATTCTTCCTCAAGAGAAAGAATGAAACCCTTGATATCTTCACTAAGTTTGTCAAGCAAATTCAGAATGAGTTCAACAGCTCTGTGGTCAAAATCAGAAGTAACATAGGATTGAATTCTAATCTGATAGCATGACAAGGTTCGGTGAAGAGCATGGGATTCATCAAAAATTCTCTTCACGTAGAACACCCCAGCAAAATGGGATTGTTGAGAGGAAAAATAGAACACTCATAAAGGCTGGAAGGACCCTACTGAATGACACATCTCACCCAGAATATTTTTTGGCTGGGGAAGTCAACACTGCATGTCATGTCCTCAACAGAGCCTCTATCATCAAGAACCTCAAGAAAACTCCCTATGAGATCTTGAAAGGCAGAAAACCAAACCTGAGATATCTCATAATCTTTGGTAGTAAGTGTTATGTGCTTCATAATGGAAAGTCCTATGTGACTAAGTTTGCTACCAAATCCTTTGATGGAATTTTTGTTGGGTACAACATCATAGCAAAGCCTATAGGATCTATAACTTGAAAATTCAAGCTGTAGAAGAATCAGTTCATGTCATCTTTGATGAGTCTACTATGATTAACCATGAGCTGCCAAGCTCCTCTTGTAGTACTGTAGGTACAAAATAGATGATGGATAAACTAACCATCAAGGAAGCATCACTAGTTATCCAAGATGAAGTGGATACTCCAGAAGATCTACCCGGGATGCTTGGAGTGGATGAAGATCAACAAGAGGTTGCACCTAAAGCTTTACCTATTGCTAATATTGAAAGAAGATTGCCACCTGTAGTCAGACATATGAGAGATCATCCAGCACACAAGATCATTGGTGAGGCAAGCCATGGAGTAATAATAAGGAGCAGAAGCATGAATATAGCCATGTACTCAAGCTTTCTATCACAAGTGGATCCCAAGAAGTTTGAAGAGGACAATATAGATCAGCATTGGATTGGAGCTATGTAGCAGGAACTAAACCAGTTCAAGAGGTGAAAGGTCTTGAAGTTTGTTCCCAGACCACAAGGAATGTCATTGAAGTCATGTGGATCTACAGAAACAAGCTTGATGAAAGTGGCATTATAATCAAGAACAAAGCCAGACTAGTTACTAAGGGGTACAGTCAAGAAGAAGGCATTGACTTTGATCAACCCTTTGTACAGTACACAACAAAGTACACTGTAATTTAAAGTGGTTCCCCAATTGATGGGTACATCAACTTTCCCCCTTCTCCTATCTAGCAGTATACTAGATTCGACAAAACTTCCTTCTATCTTTCTCAAATCCTAAGATCTTACAGCTCATATCCCAACTGGCTCCTACAACTCAGGCGCAAGCCCTACCACTCAAATCACAAAGATACTACTGTTGGAGTTACCATGGTGATCTAGAAGTTGTCAAACATGTAATCTCACTGTCAACGCGATATGATCCTGCAGGGTCACACATAAGAGCTGTGGAGGAGTTGGAAGATTGACCGTATTGGTAAAGGTTACCAATCACCATTATGAATGGGGTCAGGTAATTGTTGCCAGTAAAGTTCATAGGGCATGGATAGTCGAAAGGTCGTCGAGTTTGACTCGACGACCAAGGCAAATCGTCGAGAATGTCTCGACGACCAAGGCAATGTCGTCGAGAATGTCTCGACGACTATGGGGTTTTAGTCGAGAATCAATCTGATAGATTCGTCGAGAATCAAAGACTTAGTCGTCGGGACTGTCCATCGATTCTCGCCGAATCTGCCTGATGATTCTCGCCGATCGACGAGTATCGTCGAAATCGTCCCTGATTCTCGACGACTTGGCGCTTGATTCTCGCCGAACGCCTTTGCCGATTCTCGCCGAATTCTTCCAGGGACCCTATGCTGTGTGGTCTGCAGATAGCCATTCCTTTAGGTCAATTTATACCTTTGGTATAAATAGACACTTAGGGTTTTGAAAAGAAGGAGGACTTGTGCTTTTCTTGCGGCCGATAAGATCCCGACGGAAAGAGTTCCGCCGATCGCTCGTTCCGCCGCATCCCGCACATCGCCGGACGGAAGTGTTCCGCCGCCGTGTCTGCTCCGCTGACCCTCCCATTTCCGGTGATAGTCGTTGTTCTTGCCTCTCCTGGCGCGGACCTAGCAGTCCGTGGAGTTGCAAAGGTGCAGCTGTCTTCCTCCCGATTGTTCGTGCGACGAGCAGTTTGGGTTTATCCTGCTCGTGTGGATTTCTGCAGAGACGTGGATATTATTCCACGTACAACTCGCCACCGATAGCACTCAATACTTGGAGCATCTTCGTTGAGTTGTGACTCAACGCCACTAAGGTATTTTGCCCTAGTTATTTTGTTTACTTCTTGATACAACGATCATGGCCAGATCCAGTTCTCTTGGGCTGTTCTCGTCCTTTTTCTTTCCGCTGCGTGCACAAAGTGTTGTGCCAACCCTCACGAGAAAACCCAACAACTACAACTCAAGTTCTTCCCAAGAACTCTACCTCAGAGTGACTCCCCACTCATACAGCCCAGGAAATCCTACCCTACCTCAACCTTTATAACATAGGCTTACAACTCAGGCCTTAGCCTTACCACACAAATTCAAAATGAATTTGACACAGAAGTATTCAAGATAATGAATTACAGACAACAAAGAAAATTCTATGTTCTTGTATACCTAGACCGAGCAGATATCAGCCCTAACTTCGCCTTCATAACAAAAAGATGATATAGAGATCTTGAAATGATGCCCGGCTTGTTCTGGAATCAACTAGCAGATGAATCTGCTTCTTCTTCAAAAATATCTCCCGATCTTGATTGAGAAGATTTCAGCCCTTCCTTATTCTTTAATCCAGCGAATTGATCTTCAGATTCTGGCTCAGCTTGGATCGAGAAGATAACTTCAGCTAGGGCACGCCTAGGCTAATTTACCTCTCTCAGAGGATTACTCTGAACCTACTGGAGTGGATGTTGATTGCACCAGTGAACTCAAAAGCGCTTCAGATTTGAACTTGAGGTTCTTGGCTTCTGCAATAATGGCTGATGAAGACGGCGAACTCCGCTTCTCATTTTTTCAGAAAGTTAATCTTAAATTAATCCAATCATCATTAATAAATCTTGATCACTTCTACTATTTATAATCCCGTCACATTAGAGAGATGATCGACAGGTGTCTTAGTTTTATCGGTGGTTAAAACCTCAGCTTCATTAACTCGAGATCCACTATAGACTGACAACGACGTTAATGTCAATTTCCATCGAATTTGAACTTTGTGGACTTGTTGAATTTCCTGAGTAAGCATCATTCTGGACTTAGCCAAAATCTACTAACTTTTCTGAAATACTGCATTCGACGAACTTCAAGCTCAGCTTGACAAAATAGTGAAGCTGAGATCGACGAATTCTCTCAGCTCAGTTCTTTCTTCAGGTGAAAGCTGAGGTTGACGAACTTCGAGCTCAGTTCTACGAAACCTTAGCTCAGCTTGACAAAACAGTGAAGCTGAGATCAACGAATTCTCTTAGCCAGTTATTTTTTTAGGTGAAAGCTGAGGTCGACGAACTTCGAGCTTAGTTCGACGAAACCTGAGCTCAGCTTGACGAAACAGTGAAGCTGAGATCGACGAATTCTCTCAGCACAGTTCTTTCTTTAGGTGAAAGCTGAGGTTGACAAAATCTGAACTCTGGTCGACGAAATCTTAACTCATATCGACGAATTCTCTCAGGCTAGTTCTTTTTTCAGGTGAAGGCTGAGATCGACGAAATCTGAACTCGGGTCGACGATTCTGATAACTAAGTCCTTCTTATAGGTAAAACATGAGGTCGACGAACTCTAAACTCTGGTCAACAAAAGCTAAGCTCAGCTCGATGAATGGTAGACTAAGCGATTCTGGACTTAGAAATTTTCTTGATTCTTCACAGAAAGGCTATGATAGGATAACCTTGACTCAACGCTTCTAGCTATATGGAGTTTAGTGAGTTGAGCTCACTCAATGCTTCTGGACTTAGAAATTTTTTGGATTCTTCAGCTTTCGTGATGGCGTTGAGAGCGTTGAGTTCACTCAATGCTTCTGGACTTAGCCTGATTTCTGCCTTTGCAATACTGTTAGTTTTGACTGTCTACCTTCTCTCTGCACTATTTGTTGAATGGCATTGAGTGAGCTTTCCTCACTCAATGCTTTTTTACTTGGGTAGTTTTCTGAGTTTCTAACTTCACCTTCAGTTCACCTGTCATTGTCTCTTGAACTAGTTGTCCAATCATTTTGACAAAGACTAACCTGTATGCATGAACTTAACCATACATCAAACACAACTATGTCTATCTCATTGATATGTTTGACATCATCAAATCAGGGTCATTAGGATCAATGTACCCAACAATCTCCCCCTATTTGAAGATGTTAAAACCACTGATCAATTACCTTAGTCAATGAGATATACATTACAAAGGCAATAAAAGCATATTCATATTAAATTCAGTGAAATGAATTTTACCTACTCCCCCTAGATGGGTGAGTTACACCTCAGAGGATTACCTCATGATTTCTCCCCTTGTGTTTCTGCCATGAAGGAGCTTGATCCTTTCTGATAGTCTTCTTTTATCTCTCCCCCTTGAGCTTGATTAACCAAAGGCAAACATGACCTCTATCTCTCAATGTAAACATATAAAACCCCCATTTTTCCTTAAACCATCGGGGTCTTATGCCTAGAACCGCCGCTTTGTGGTGACACCTACACACCTGGGAAGGTCGTTACTACAAAATGTCGATCCTGTCGGCCATACCGATCACAGAAAAGCAGAATAAGTAAACATGAGCAAAATGAAAATAGTCCACCAGAATCACATATATATAATATAAGTCTCCACAAAGGGAGTGTCCACAAAAAAGTATAAGCAAATTACTAAAGAGGGCTCCTGCCCGATACATAAAAATCCTCACTATAAGTCACTCAACGCGGAAGCAAGTTTATAATAACAACTAATGACCGGGACTCACAGTCCCTGCATGCTTGACTCCAGTGTTAGACTTCCCCGTCTCCATGCGCACTGACCTCTGGGGCTGTGTCTCCTAGTGCGGCTCCACAATCCCCTAAAATGATTTGGTCAATGACCGTTATTCTAAAAATACTAAATCCTATCATCCCCCACCCCTCCCCCAATGGATCCTAGGAACCGAGGGGGGAGGAGGAAAGGGAATGTAATGAAGGTTGAGAGTAACAAGGTAAGCAGGTGACGGCGGAACTAGTCTATCATGAATAGTTAATCACAGCAAATATAAGTAAGCAGTAGTATGTAAGTTGTTGTAGGAAGCAATATAAATATACACAAGACCACACTTGCTGAGTCCATGTACTGGTGTCGGTGTGACGACCCTCCAATACCGAAGACCCACCACCTTTATCTTATGCACATGCAATATTGATGTATTTCCCGCTGAGCCAAAGCTCCCCGGACAATCCTGTCTATCACAAAAATCTACCAAGCCAAAGCTCCCCGGACTAACCAATCCGTCTCAAAACCATCTGAGCCATCGACTTGTCGGGCTAACCTGCTCATCACCAAAACCACCGATCCCACCGCTCGTGAAACCTAACCAAAATCCCACAACCCCGGGGAGTGTGAGTGTAAGAGTAAACCTAGATTATTTCTAATTACTCTTATAATCCATTTAGTCTTACGACTTACGTTAACCTTGGACTGCTCAAGGCAATCCCCGTGAACGGCTCTCGAGGGCACTAGGAACTACGATGGGCTAAATCCCAAAGCTCCCTTTCGTAAGACACTTAATGTAATTATTAATACCCGATTCCCAGTCCCTTTAATATTACTCTTGATCTAACCCTAGTGTGTTTTACTATCTCTCTCTCTCTCTCCACAAGAAAGATGATCTTTCGTCGATCCTGAGCACCTCCTAACACTAGTCAACCCAACACTTTCCTTGTCATGATTCCTAATGTTGAACCTATTTCCACTTCACCGAAACTAGTAAACCATTAAACCCCAACTCCCTACGCTCATTTCACATTCTATCCCAAATTTATGCAGTTTTACTATACGCAGACCAACCTAAGCTATATGATGTACATGATAGGAGGTACTCCAAATTTTCATCCAAATGCCCTAAGATATTTATTGTGGGTCTATCATGACACATTTAGCCCAACTCCAGAAACTTATAATTTTCTTAATTAATTTGGCATTTATTTAATTTCCCAAAAGTTTGTCCATGGGTAATTTTGAACATGAAGTACAAGATTCCCTTAAGTTATGACCACCCAAATATTTTGAACACTATATGATGCCAATATGTCAGTGAATACCAAGTTTCATAAATTTTTGTAATGATTACAACTCCTAAATAAATAAATCATGATAGTTGCACTATTCAAGGGTAAAGAAGGGAATAATAAAATAAATCATCAAAAAATTATGGACAAATTACCAGAACCTAAGGGTGACTAGAAAATGTCCCTGACCAAAAATTATAATTTTCCAAGTTCAATGGGTACCAAAATAAAATCTTCTAAATTAAATTAAGAACAACCACTTTGTGAAGCAACCCTTAAAAATAGACTTCAAAAATTCCATAAAATTCACAAAGCTTTGTAATATCATAAAAGGTCCTCTGACTAAATTTTAAGAAATTCCAAGGTCAGAAAGCTACTTGGAAAAACACTTCAAGGGAACCTACTATAGTGCACTTTGTGAATAAACAAGCTTGTAAATTCATCCAAAGTACTTGAAACAATTTCCTAAGCCTCAATATGCCCCAAAAAGGCTTCCAGGCCAAGTAATATAATTTTCCATTAAGTTCTCATATTTATTACCTATTTATAAAAATCTCGTGAATTAATTCACTTAACAAATGAAGTGCCATGAAAATAAGTCTAATCACTCTTAATACTTTACCAGAGCACTTAAGTGATTTTGATTAAATTTTCCAGAATTTCAAATCCTTCCAAGACAATTGAACCCTAGTTACTTCTATTTCATCAAAAGGACAAGATGGAGATTAAACCTATAAGTTTAGGTTTCTGATTTCTAAACATCCTAAAATAAATCTCAGAGGTTAATAACATTATAAGTTTACTCCTACCAAAGTTCCATGAAGACCCAAGGTCATTTGACCCCTTAACTATTCTACAAAGTGTAAAGGCCTAAACTAACCCTCATTGGTTTAAGATGTGTGACTAAGTCTAAATGTCACCAAATTCCTTCCTAGGGCATTTCTCTACCCTAAGATCACATGGACTAAACACCAAGTTCATACAAGGACATATCACCCCATGTCCTCCACAGATCACCCTAGTTGAACCCTAGGTTTGAAACTAGGGTCCTAAGGAAAATCCACACTAATCCATCTCAAACTCTATGAGAGGGTGTTTTGAATATATAACCCATCAGTGGCCCAAGTTTTAACCACTTTTGAGGTGACTTGGCCACTCAACACCCACAAAGGGTACCTTGACCTAATTACCCCTTGGTCCAACTTAGGGTTTGTTTATTTCCAAACCAAATCTTATCCAAATGGGATGAACATTTATACAGAGAGTTATGATGATCCGAAGGACCACTCACCAAAATTTGGGAGGGTTTGGAGAAAATTGACCCCTTAATTTAATCCTACATGAAAAATGAAATGTTTTCCAAAACCTTAGAAACTTGTTTTCAAAAAATTTCCATTTTTGGATATTTTTAGGTATAGTTCATAGTGGCCCCCATCAAAAATTTCAAGTCATTTGGATGGCTGGATTGATGGGGGCAATCAAAATAGTCTCTGGTCTAGCCAAGGTATAGACCTCACCAAAAGGAGTGCTCTGGTCAGAGCACTTACCTAAATAGGTTGAAACCAATTTTAAATTACAGTAGATCCATAGAGCTAAAATTTTCATGTTGACCATTTTCTCTAAAATAGCCCCTAGATATTTTTACAATTTAATTCAAAACACTACAAATTATGTGACAGAATAATACAATAGATATAGTTTGATTTTATTTAATTCCGCACGAATCTTGGCGCAAGATAAATGAAATCCGTTCATCTTCCCCAACGCGCCAATGACCGTGATTGTCCTGTCCTGGGATGTATTGGGAGGCAATTTCTCGACCACCTTAGCCTCTCCCCGGCCCGCCAATGCTACCACCAACTTTATTGAGGTGGTGACCATCGATAGGCAGTGATTGGCCGGCCGGAGGCGGCCGGAATCGAGGTATATGGGTGGAAGAAATAGCTTAAAAACTTAAGCTTTTGGCCATGCCGAACTTGGGCCAATTGGCCTCAACTCCGGTAGCCTTTAAGAGTGGATCTATCCACTGAAGAAGGAGGTGAGGGAGGAACTTATTGGAGGGCTGGAGGCAGACAGATCATCGGAAAGCCATGAATGGTGGTGGCGCCGTCGGGTGCTCTGCAACAACACTACCAACTTGCTTGGCTCCTTCAAGTAAAGTATGAAAATGTCTCCACTGACTCCAGGGATGCTTTTAAGTCATCAGTTGGAGGAGGGGAAGGATGTCAGTTAAAATGGCCATTAATGGACTTAATGAAGAATTTCTACCATGGTGGTGTGGGTGAACCTGGGCTCAATTTGGTCGGGAAATGGCTGGAAACTCCTCTTCCCCAAAGGAGTTTAATCCAGCAATAAAGGGTGGCCCTTGGCCTCCCTATGCCATGGATGGCCTTCTCCCTCATTCTCTCTCTCCTCCATTAAAGGGGAAAAATAGAGATTTCTCTCTCCTGATCATCAAGGCTGATTCTGATCTCTCCTCCAGCCTATTGGAAGCCCACTAACTCATATTATTAATGGAAATGAGGTTAGCCTAAGTGGGGAAATGGGCTTGAGCTTAGGTTATCCCATTTGGGCTAATTTTACTTAATCTTAAGGTAGCGTTGACATTGGTCAACATGACCATTTGGGTTGACCCCAAGGGGTCCTTGGTTACCCATTGGCCTCCCCTAAAGTCTTGGTAGACTTGGGTAGGGTTGGTTGGGCATCTTGGAGGTCACTTGACCCTTAGTTAGGGCACTTTGACCTTTTTAGGGTTATGGTTGACTTGAGTTAACTTAGCCTCTTTGGTTGCCCCGAATGGGTCCTTGGTGACCCATTGGCATCCCTTAGGGTTTGGGAATGTCTAGATGGGTCCCTTTGGCCAAGGGGAGGTCAGTTAACCATGTATGAGCTTAGTTTGACCTAATTAGAGTTTGGGTTGACTTTGGTCAACTTAACCATTTTAGTTGACCCTAGTGGGTCCTTATGGCTCTAATGGATTCTCTAACAAGTTAGTGATGTTGTGGTGGGTTATGGTGTCATGGTGAAGCCCTATAGTCATCCCTAAGCTAGTAATTGGAATTCTACTATTTGCAGGTCAAGGTGGTTCACACACTAATTCCCTCGTTCACCCCATCCTTTTGACACTTCTCAGGGTTATGTCATGACCCAGTCATGAAATAAACCATCCTAGGGGTCTAGAAGCCTGAGGGATGTTACAAATCCCAATACATAAAAATAAAAATTTCTTCCTCGAAATTAAAGTTAGGCCACGGGGTTTCAAGCATGAGAAGTAAAATGTAACAACCCGAGAGGTTATAGGGAATACCTGATGTGAAAAGCTCTGGGTATCTTGGCTGCATAAAGTTCTGTGGATCCCACGTGTGATCCTCTTATCCATAATTCCTCCACAAGACCTTGACCAGCAGAATCGTCTTGCATCGCAAGACCCGCATCCTAGTATCGTCTATCCGGATCGGCTCCAGGTGCACCGATCAATCAGAAGCTATAGGCCCATCTATTGTCGTAATCTGCTACTCCGGCCAAAGTAGAGCTCTATTGAGGGAAGAGATGTGGAAGACGTCATGCAAACATGCTAGCTCTGGCGATAGCTCCAGTTTGTACACAAAGGGACCGATCTGCTCCAGGATCCTGTATGGCCCCATGTATCTCGGACTAAGCTTCTTTCGACCACGTACACGCGAGACTCCATGCATCTGTCGTATCTTCAAAAACACCCAGTCACCTACCTGGAACTCTACCTGATTGTGTCGAGCATCGTAATACTTATCCTGCCTGCTCTAGGCCTCCAACATCCTGTCTCGAATCAACCGCAACTAAGCATTTGTATCCTTGACAAACTCTAAGCCAAGTGCCTTTGGATCCTCATCCTTTATCCAAGACAAAGGAGTCATGCATATTCGTCCGTATAAAGCCTCATAAGGGTCCATGCCGATGCTAGACTATTGGTTATTGTTGTATGAGAACTCGATATATTGTAGTTTTCTCTCCCATGGCTCTCCACGGTCTATTATGCAAAGACGTAGCAAATCCTCAAGTGTCTGATTGGTGCGCTCTTTCTGTCCATTTGTCTGAGGGTGGAAAGCGGTACAAAATGTCAACTGGGTCCCCAAGTAAGCCTGTACCGACCTCCATTCCTTAGACGTAAATCGTCCATCACGATCGGACAATATCGTCCTCGGCACTCCATGGTATCAGACAAACTGCTCTACAAACCTCTGCACCAATTCACCCACTGAAGCATCCTTCCTAATCGGTAGAAATCTGGCCACCTTCGTCAGTCGATCGATGATCATCCATATCGAGTCGTTCCCCGCATGTGATCGAGGAAGAATATATATGAAATCCATGGCGATATCATCGAACTTACACTCTGGCACCGGAAGTGGCTTCAACAACCCGTCGGACTCTTACACTCATCCTTTACTAACTGATAGGCCTCCTAATGGGTCATAAAGTACGTGATGTCCCTCTTCATGCCTGGCCAGTACATCGTCCTCTTCAGGTCGGCCATAATCTTGGTGATGCCCGGTTGCACCAAATCCCTGTTGTAGTGCGCCTCGATCATAATATGCTCCTGAATACTTCCCCCAGCTGGTATGTACACCCGTCCTCTAAAGCATATCAACCCATCTATCTCTGTATACTCCCCAACTGTTCCTGCCTCCAAGGCCATAAATACTGGCTCCAACTTGTCATCCCTTCTCTACTCAGCCTTGATGCGATCTCGAATGTCATCGATAGTGCTCATTGCGGCCAGATACTCCTCATAAAGCTCTGAGTCCTCCGATGACACTAAGGTAATCTGCATATCTTCCATCATCCGTACCAGCTCTATGGCCATCAACTAGGAATCTGCTCCTAAAGTGGTATCCCTCCGGCTCAGCGCGTATGCTACCACATTCGCCTTCCCCGGGTGATAGTATATCGTATACTCGTAATCAGATAGAAATTCCACCTGTTGCCTCTGGCGGACATTCTACTCCTTTTGTGTATCTACATATTTCAGATTCTTGTGATCCAAAAATATGTCGCAGTGCACCCTATAGAAGAAATGCCGCCAAATCTCTAGAGCAAACACCACTGCCCCCATCTCCAAGTCATGGACAGGGTAGTTTTGCTCGTTCTTCTTCAGCTGGCGGGAGGAGTATGCAATCACATGTCTATATTGCATCAGTACATCACCCATCCCCTGAAATGGCGCATCAGTATACACCTGGAAGCCTTTCTTCCCAGATGGAAGAGCGAGGATAGTTGCCAATGTAAGCCAACCTTTCAACTCCTATAAGGACGTCTCACAATACGACATCCAAACGAACGGAGTGTCCTTCTTCGTCAATGAAGTAAGTGGAAGGGCTATCTGAGAGAATCCCTGCACAAACTTCCGGTAGTACTCGGCCAATCCCAGAAAAATTCGTACATCCATGGCCGTCTTCAACTGAGGCCATTCTCGCACTGCCTGAATCTTCATGGAATCTACTGCCAATCCTGCCCCACTGATGATATGGCCTTAAAAGGCTACCTCCATCAGCCAAAATTGGCACTTGCAAAATTTGCATATAACTGGTGCTCCCTGAGCTTCTCCAAGGTCAAGGCCAGATGTTATTCATGCTCCTCCTTTGTCCTTGAATAAATAAGGATGTCATCTATGAATACAATCATAAACCTGTCGAGGTATGGCTCGAAAACCAAGTTCATCAAGCTCATGAGAGCTGATGGCGCATTCGTGAGCCCAAAGGGCATCACGATAAACTCGTACAAGTGATATCTGCTGCTAAACGCCGTCTTCGGGATGTCTTTTTCCTGGAACCGTAACTGATAGTACCCCGACCTCAAATCCAGCTTCGTGAACCAATGTGCCCCCAATACATCGATCCTTGGCAGTGGATAGGTGTTTCGGACAATCAATCGGTTTAGTGTACGATAGTCAATGCACAACCTGAGGGTCCCATCCTTCTTCTTCGTAAAAGAGTCTGGAGTTCAACTATAGTCGAACGGAGTTCAACTTTTTCTGTGTTCAGCCCTAAGAAAATAGAAAACTCAGATACAGGTCAACTACAGTCGAACGGAGTTCAACGATATTCGAACGCAGATTGGAGAAGCTTTTAAATTAAATTTGGGTGATTTCCTGTGCAGTTATTGGTGACAGCTATCTAGAGTTATTCAAGGCTTAAGTAAAGGAATTTACAGCAAATATATTTATTGCTAAATATTCTTATGAATATAGCCGTTGGGAGGCTGCATTAAATATGAATCAATTAATAGATTTATTGTCAGACAGTTTCCTTTCTTGGAAATGTCTATGCCGTATCAGACAAGAATTCAAATGACTTTCCTCAGCCCAGTGGATACATATATATATATTATATACAGAAGATAAAAGAGATAGAGAGAGAAAAAGCAGGAAGACTTTTTCTCTCTACAAAAGAAGAACTCTGCAACAAGTTTTCGGACAGAGGAAATCAACTTCATCTTCTTCTTTCTGATCCAGGCTTTCAAGAGACAACATATTCAAATTTGTCTACAGAGCTTGCTGGAGATTTTCATCTAGTTGAAGTCCTACACCCTGAAGCAAAGCTCCCCAGCATTCCTGAACTAATACATATTTTTAGGGGGAGATTTGACATCATCATCAACTATTGAATCCACTAGTCTTCTCTCATTTGATTTGAGAACAGAGAAGAATATCATCAACTCCTAGTTTTCTAAACTGTGTACAGGGTTATTACTCCCTTCAAAAGTAAACCCCTTTGGTGGCAGGGCACCTGATCAAAAACCTTTGTTTGGTTTTGGGCACCTGATCAAAAGCTCAAAGGGTATTTAGATCTACCTCAATCAGATCTATTGGTGGCAGGGCACCTGATCTAAAACCTGTAGTGGATTCCTACCAGGGTGGTAGAAGAGTGGACGTACCTATTGAGAGGGAACCACTGTAGTTCCTTATATCGTCTGGATTGCTTGCTCTGTTTTCTTCCTTATGTGCTGTAAATTTTATTTTGCATTATATTTTCTAAAAACTCTTAAGCATATCAGATCTATCACCTCACTTTCAATTGGTATCAGAGGGAGGTTGATTGTTTGTACAGGCTAACACCTGAATCAAAAGATCCTTGATAGATCTTATTGTTTTTAAGAGTTTTTCATGGCACAAAATGAAGAATGGTCAAGCACTGGACCTCCTAAGTGCAATTTGGACAAGCTTGCACTATGGAAGGCAAGGATTAGGCTTTTTATGAACTCTATTGATGTAGACATTTATAATTCTATCTTGTTAGGCCCCTTTACACCATCTGCAGCTACAGAAGCTCAAAAATTGCTAAAGATGGCTGATGCTCAAGCAATGGATATACTGGCTCAATCTATGTCAGATGATAATTTTCAAGAAGTGGCTGAATGCACTTCAGCAAAGGACATCTGGGACTCCCTCACAACAATGGTTGTTGAATCAGCTAAAAAGAGAAGATATGATGCTGAAACTTGGAGTGACTCTGAAGTTTCATCCTGGACAACTGAGGATGAAGAAGAAACAAGAGCAAGAGAGTTTTGCCTGATGGCAATAAATACTTCCTGCAGCAAATCTGATGATGAATCAGATTTTGAAGAATCAGAAGCAAAATCAGAAGAGGATCGGGTTATCTCTTCCTTTGATTTCTCCTCAAAACTTTTTAAAGATGATTTTAAAGATTTATGCAATGATTTAATTCAATCTGAGAAGGAAATAAAACTTCTCAGAGAAAAATTGAATAATTTATCTTCTGAAAATACAAGTATTAAAGAAGATTTAAAAATAGCTCTAGAACAAATAAATTCTATATAATCAACTATAGGGAAAGAAAAACTAGATAAAAATAATCAACATTCTGAAATAATTCAGAAACCCAAAAGAAAGAGAAATAAACATAAAAACTTTAATAAAAATATGTTTTTACAAAAATCGTCGGACCTTGGTCGACGATCTCTGCATTTCTTGTCGAACGCCGATCGACGATCTCTGAACCCAGATCTTGAGTTTAAACACTCAGCATACGGGGATCGACGATATCATCAAGAATCGTCGACCAGAGGTCGACGATCGTGGAACACATATAATAGTCAACATTTATCTTTGAACCGAGATCGACGATATCAATGCAGGTCGTCGAACGCTGATCGACGATCTCAATATAAATCGTCGAACTCAGATTTTCAAAACAGAAATTTTTATTATTTTGAAAATAATAATCAATCTCGAAATTGTATCAATCCTTTTACCCAATGGTACATCTCTCCTAGAAAATTTCACCCATTAGGATATAAAGATCAACCAACATGCTCTTTTATTTCTGATTATCATGAAATAAAACCAGGACCCAAGGTGACCTGGGTCCAGAATTTCTAACCTCTTTTTTTCAGGAAAAGACCCTTCAGTGTAGGGGTAACTATATAAGGGGAGATTGTTTAGAAGGCTACAATAATAGGGGGAGATTGAATCAGAGGTTACTGCAGTAGTAGTTTAAGTTATTAAAAAATCTGGGGAAGATATTAGAGAAATTATTGGAACCACATTTCAGTTGAAAGGAAATGAGCTCAGTTGAAGATTAACATCAGAACAGCTACCGAACATATCAGTTTTTATTCTTAGATTTATATTTCAAAACATTGTTGTTTCTCTGTAAAAGTACACATTTTATATTTGTTTTGTTTTTTTTGTAAATAGTATCCTCACCCAAATAGGGGGAGATTGTAGGAACCTTAGGTTCTGATTTGGGTTAGGATCACTATTAGGATTATTAGTTTGACCCAAAATGTATAGTCTAAGGGTCATAGGATTCTCCAGGTATACATCAAAAGAATCTAAGAAGAAAGTGCAGAAAAATTCCAGAGAAGTTCAGTTTTGAAGTTCAAAATTCTAGCTTACAAAAATAGCTGAACGGAGTTCAACTATAGTCGAATGGAGTTCAACTATTTCTGTGCTCAGTTAGAAGCAGTCCAAAAATAGCTGAACGGAGTTCAACTATAGTCGAACGGAGTTCAACTATAGTCGAACGGAGTTCAACTATTTCTGTGTTCAACTCTAAGAAAATAGAAAACTCAGATACAGGTCAACTACAGTCGAACGGAGTTCAATGATAGTCGAACGCAGATTGGAGAAGCTTTTAGATTAAATTTTGGTGATTTCCTGTGCAGTTATTGGTGACAGCAAGCTAGAGTTATTCAAGGCTTAAGTAAAGGAATTTATAGCAAATATATTTAATGTTAAATATTCTTATGAATATAGCCATTGGGAGGCTGCATTAAATATGAATCAATTCAGAGATTTATTGTCAGACAGTTTCCTTTCTTTGAAATGTCTATGCCATATCAGACAAGAATTCAAATGACTTTCCTCAGCCCAGTGGATACATATATATATATTATATACAGAAGATAAAAGAGATAGAGAGAGAAAAAGCAGGAAGACTTTTTCTCTCTACAAAAGAAGAACTCTGCAACAAGTTTTCGGACAGAGGAAATCAACTTCATCTTCTTCTTTCTGATCCAGTCTTTCAAGAGACAACATATTCAAATTTGTCTACAGAGCTTGCTGGAGATTTTCATCTAGTTGAAGTCCTACACCCTGAAGCAAAGCTTCCCAGCATTCCTGAACTAATACATATTTTCAGGGGGAGCTTTGACATCATCATCAACTATTGAATCCACTAGTCTTCTCTCATTTGATTTGAGAATAGAGAAGAATATCATCAACTCCTAGTTTTCTAAACTGTGTACAGGGTTATTACTCCCTTCAAAAGTAAACCCCTTTGGTGGCAGGGCACCTGATCAAAAACCTGTGTTTGGTTTTTGGGCACCTGATCAAAAGCTCAAAGGGTCTTTAGATCTACCTGAATCAGATCTATTGGTGGAAGGGCACCTGATCAAAAACCTGTAGTGGATTCCTACCAGGATGGTAGAAGAGTGGACGTACCTATTGAGAGGGAACTACTATAGTTCCTTGTGTCGTCTGGATTGCTTGCTTTGTTTTCTTCCTTATGTGCTGTAAATTTTATTTTGCATTTTATTTTCTAAAAACTCTTAAGCATATCAGATCTATCACCTAACTTTCAGGGTCCCATCCTTCTTCTTCATAAAAAAGTCTCGAGCTCCCCAAAGTGAGGAACTCAGCCTAACGAATCCAGCCTCCACCAGCTCCTTCAACTGACTTCTGAACTCCACCAGCTCCTTTAGAGACATTCGGTAGGGAGTCCTAGACAACAACTTATCTCTAGGCACCAACTGAATCTGAAAATCCTTCTCCCGGTGCGGCGGTAACCATGGTAGCTTCTCTAGAAACACAACCGCAAAGTCCCGCACCACAAATATATCAGCAACCGTCGTCTTGGCCTCAACCATCTTGAATAATACACTATATATCTCATCTCCCTGCCTGTGGGCCTTAACAGCCTGAATAGAAGATAACATCCTACGAGAGACGGGAGTAATATCTTCGAAGGTGGCGAAGGTGCCATCATAACTCAGTACAACCTTCTTTGCCGGGCAATCTATCTAGGCATGGTTCCAAGTAAGCCATGGCATGTAGAGAACCAGGTCGAAGTCCGGCATCCTCAAGATCATAGCCGGGGCATCAAGTGTCAGTCCATCAATAGTCACCTTCAGGAGGCACTTAGTAGTAGCTAAGACCTCCGTCCCGTTGGGGAGACGCACCCTCTTTGCGACTCCTGAATAATGTCTGACTCCTTCTAGTCCCTTTACGAACTCGTCAGAGACTAAGTTGTGCGACTCCCCCGTATCCACCAAGGTATGGGCAGGTTTGCCACACAGCATAACTATTACTATTTTTTTTAATACGTTTAGGTAACTGAGCCTATAGTTTTCTTTCCTATTATGCAACTGTTGTTTGTTGTCTCCAAAAGTTCCAAAATTAAACAACAACATAAAATTACTAGCATACCTTCAAACACCCTGCCCGAATCTAGAGGTGGAGCCAATTCCAGAGCATACACCTGCTCTTGCTCCCTCTCTTGCCTCCAATCTCTGCCCTAGAAACCACTTCCTCTTCCAAGGCCTCAGCCTGCAAACTGCTGAGCGGGCGAGGCAGCCTGTGGTGCCGGTAGAGGTGCCCCTCTTATGGGGTAGTTTCTTCGAATGTTCCCTACCTGATGACAGTTGTAGAACATGAGTGGGGGAAGTGCCACACCTTCGGGCCTCTGTATCTCCCGCTTCTGAAGAGGTTGAGGGGCCATTATCACCGGCTCCCTCGGCTCCTGTCTCATGTCCTGGAGGGGTTGGCCCTCTACCCTTCCCTCCTCAGCAAAGAGGCCCCTCCGCTGATCATTCCTGCCTCCCCGACCTTGATCCTCAATTGGTATCTTCCGGCCTCGATTCGTGTGCCAATCAGCCTTCATCCTCTTTGCCATCTCCAGAATCTGAGGTATAAGCTCGTCGGATACAAACAAAAGTGCCTGTCTCAGATCCTCTCGAAGGCCATTATAGAACCTCTTGGTGTACCCCGCTTCGTCCAGCAGATAGGAGTCCGCAAATCGTGCCAAATGATTGAACTCTCGGTGGTACTCCACCACCGTCCTGTTGCCCTGCCTCAGCTATAGGAACCTGTCTTCCAGCTAATCTCTTGCAGACTGTGGTACGAAGTGCTCCAATAGTGTAGCCCTGAACTCCTCACAAGTGATGTCAGCAACCTCCCGATCTACAAATGTCGTATCTAGAAGAGTCTTCCACCACCTCTTGGCATAAGACTCCAAGCAGGAGACCACTAGAGGTACCCTCTCCTCCCACAGGCATCGTATCCCGGTCAGCATCTCGAACATGATATCGATCCATTCTTCCATCTGTATTTCCGACTCCATCCCCATGTAAAATGGGGGAGAGAGTCCTCAGAATATACTCAACCAATTGGCCCCCGGGTTCGGCTGCGGAGCCGGAGCCTACTGGTCCCTGAAGGCCTCTAGAATGGTCGTCAAAGTCTGCCCCACCTCCGACTGTAGAAATGGTGTAGGAGCCGGGGGGAGGTAAAACATTCAAAGTTTACTGAGCTCCTCCCTATGGTGTAAGATATGTTGGGGGCTGCATAAAACAGGCCAATTGTAAGAAATTTGACCTAACCTTGTCAAAAGTGGACAATTACATGTGATCCCCCATATGGGCACACCATAGCTTCCGCTGCTTAGTTTGTCCCCAAAGTAAACTCGAGCGGGGGTGACCCAGGGCTAGTGGACTTCTACTTTTTCGATCATAGTGGTGCAGCAGAAGTGTGGTGGGCCCATAACCCACAGGTCGGAGGATCGAAACCTCCCTCTAATACCACTTGTAAAACCCCCATTTTGTTCCTTAACCCACCGAGGTCTTATGCCCAGAACCGCCGCTTTGCGGTGACACCAACATACCCGGGAAGTTCATCACTACAAAACGTTGATCTTGCCGGCCATACCGATCGCAGAAAAGTAGAATAAGTAAACATGAGTAAAATGAAACTAGTCCACCAGAATCATGTATATATAATATAAGTCTCCACGAAGGGAGTGTCCACAGAAAAGAATAAGCAAAGTACTAAAGAGGGCTCTTTCCCGATACATAAAAATTCTAACTACAATTCACTCAACGCGGAAGCAAGTCTATAATAACTACTAATGATCGGGACTAACAGTCCCTATTGGCTGGACTCCAGTGCTAGATTGCCCCATCTCCATGCCCACCGACCTCTGGGGCTGCGTCTCCTTGTGCGGCTCCACGATCCACTAAAATGATTTGGTCAATGACCGTTAGTCTAAAAAGACTAAGTCCTATCATCCCCCACCCCTCCCCCAATGGCTCCTTGGCACCGAGCGGGGAGGAGGAAAGGGAAGGTAATGAAGGTGGAGAGTAACAAAGTAAGTAGATGATGGCGGAACTAGTCTATAATGAATATATAATCGTAGCAAGTATAAGTAAGAAGTAGTTGGTAAGAAGTAGTAGGAAGCAATATAAATATACACAAGAACAAGTGAGCAAGTATATTATGAAAAGGTAAACTAAGTAGGTAACCATGACCTATAGGTATGCCCATACAAACCTATACACAAAGGGATCATTTTGCAATGCCTATTGTATAAAGCGACCCATACAACTTTATATAATGGGTGTCAGGGGTTATATGCAATGATGATGATATAACATGTAAGTATTCAAGAAGTGAATCATGCAAGTGCAACACACACACACTCGACTCTGTACAGACAGACCTTTAGTCCCCCTTTTTGGAGCCTAACCTCCCAAGATACCTCCGTAGTGGCAAACGGATGTGGTGGGTTGGGCCTCTCCCACCTCCAAACCAATATCATACTACCAGTCAGACCTATCGTACGCCTCAACGCTCGTGCACTAAGCGAAGCTCCTGTGTACTCTTGCCGGCTAGCGCACCAGACTTTATTTGGCAAAGTGCTACACCACAATTGCAGAGTCCACATACTGGTGTCGGTGTGACGGCCCTCCAATATCGAAGACCCACCATCTTTATCTTATGAACATGCAACATTGATGTATTTCCCACCGAGCCAAAGCTCCCCGGACAATCCTGTCTGTCACAACTATCTACCGAGCCAAAGCTCCCCGGACTAACCCGTCTGTCTCAAAACCATATGAGCCATCGGCTCGCCAGGCTAACCTGCCCATCACCAAAACCACCGAGCCCACCGCTCGTGAAAACTAACCTAACTCCCACAACCCTGGAGAGTGTGAGTGTAAGAGTAACCCTAGATTATTTCTAATTACTCTTGTAATCCATTGTCTTACGGCTTACGTAAACCTTGGACTGCCCAAGGCATTCCTCATGAAGGCTCTCGAGGGGGCTAGGAACTATGATGGGCTGAAGCCCAAAGATCCCTTTCGCAAGGCACTTACTGTTATTGGTTAATACTCGATTCCTGATCCCTTTAATATTACTTTGGATCTAACCCTAGTGTGTTTGACTCTCTCTCTCTCTTTCTCCACAGGAAAGATGATCTTTCGTCGATCCCGAGCACCTCCTAACACTAGTCAACCCAGCACTTTCCTCCTCATGATTCCTAATTTTGAACCTATTTCTACTTCACCAAAACCAGTACACAATTAAACCCCAACTCCCTAAGCTCATTTCACATGCTATCCAAAATTTCAGTAGTTTTACTATACGCAGGCCAACCTAAGCTATATGATGTACATAATAGGAGGTACTCAAAATTTTCATCCAAATGCCCTAAGATATTTATTGTGGGCCTATCATGACACATTTAGCCCAACTCAGAAACTTATAATTTTCCTAATTAATTTGGCATTTGTTTAATTTTCCCAAAAGTTTGTCCATGGGTAATTTGAACATGAAGTACAAGATGACCTTAAGTTATAACAACCCAAATATTATGAACACTATATGATGCTAATATGTCAGTGAATACCAAGTTTCATAAATTTTCATAATGATTACAAACCCTAAATAAATAATTCATGATAGTTCCACTATTCAAGGGTAAAAAAGGGAATAATAATATAAATCATCAGAAAATTATGGAAAATTTACCAGAACCTAAGGGTGACTAGAAAATGTTCCTGACCAAAAATTATAATTTTCCAAGTTCAATGGGTACCAAAATAAAATCATCTAAGTTAAATTAAGAACAACCACTTTGTGAAGCAACCCTTTAAAATAGACTTCCAAAAATTCCATAAAATTAACAAAGCTTTGTAATATCATAAAAGATCCTCTAACTAAATATTACGAAATTCCAAGGTCAGAAAGCTACTTAGAAAAACACTTCAAAGGAACCTACTATAGTGCACTTTGTGAATAAACAAGCTTGTAAATTCATCCAAAGTACTTGGAACAATTTACTAACCCTCAATATGCCCCAAAAAGGCTTCCTGGCCAAGTAATATAATTTTCCAACAAGTTATGATATTTATTACCTATTTATCAAAATTTAGTGAACTAATTTACTTAACAGATGAAGTGACATGAAAATAAGTCTAATCACTCCTAATACTTTACGGGAGCACTTAAGTGATATTTAATTAAATTTTCCAGAATTTCAAATCATTCCAAGACAATTAAACCCTAGTTACTTCTATTTCATCAAAAGGACAAGTTCGAGATTAAACCTATAAGTTTGGGTTTCTGATTTCTAAACATCCTAAAATAAATCTCAGAGGTTAATAACTCTATAAGTTTACTCCTGCCAAAGTTCCATGAAGACCCAAGGTCATTTGACGCCTTAACTATTCTACAAAGTGTAAAGGCCTAAACTAACCCTCATTGGTTTAAGATGTGTGCCTAAGTCTAAATGTCACCAAATTCCTTCCTAGGGCATTTCTCCACCCTAAGATCACATGTACTAAACACCAAGTCCATACAAGGACATATCACCCTATGTCCTTCACATACCACCCTAGTTCAACCCTAGGTTTGAAACTAGGGTCCTAGGGCAAATCCACACTAATCCATCTCAATCTCCATGAGAGATGTTTTGAAATTATAACCCATCAGTGGCCCAAGTTTCAACCACTTTTGAGGTGACTTGGCCGTTAAACACCCACAAGGGGTACCTTGACCTAACTACCCCTTCTTGGTCCAACTTAGGGATTGTTTATTTCCAAACCAAATCATCTCCAAATGGGATGAACATTTATACAGAGCCTTATGATGATCCCAAGGACCACTCACCAAAATTTGGGAGGGTTTGGAGGTCATTAGACCCTTTAATTTAATCTTACATGAAAAATGGAATGTTTTCCAAAACCTTAGAAACATGTTTTCCAAAAATGGAAATGTTACAGTTATAGTTCATAGTGACCCCCATCTTTTGAAACCGAAAATTCGGTCTCGATAGAGTTCACCCTTGGGGATGGGGTGATCGCACACCTACTTATCTCCTGCAAGAAAAACATCAAGGAAAAAGAACAAGGGACTGGACAAAGGGCCCGGCGCGGATGACCCACCACACACCCGGAAGATTACTGAGCGCATCCCCTCCTTAGCCAAATGTCGGGCTAAGGTACCTCAGAAAGTGCTAGAAGACTGGGAGGCAAGTAAGCGTGCCTTCTGAGGTACCCCTTGGGTCCTATTTATAAGATTCTGAAAAACGTCCTGCAAATAGCCAACCTCCGTTGTTCTCAACAGCTATGTGTAGCCCAACAGGGTCTGCCAACAGCATAACTCTGTTGTTCTAGATGGATATTGGCACCCCCTGCAGGGTCATCCTGGTAACTTGGCCTTTGTCCCCAACGGGGAAGGGTTTCCTAGCTTAGGAGTAAACTCGCAACTACACCGGGCGGGAGCATGTTGGGGCAGACCCGCCTAGGAGGCGCAGGCCGGGGCTGACTCGCCAAGGAGGCACGGGCTGGGGTTGACCCGCCTAGGAGGCACGGGCCAGGGCAAAGCCACCTAGGAGGCCCGGGCCGGAGCTGACCCACCTAGGAGGCGCGGGTCTGGTTGACCCGCCTAGGAGGCGCGGGTCGGGGCTAAATCGCTCAGGATTTGCGGGTCGGGGCTGAATCGCCCAGGTGACCTCTCAGGCCTTGAGGAGAGCAAACCGCTCCTCTGGGACCATCCGCCCGCTTCTATAGGCGCAGGTCGGAGCTGTCTTATGTGCCCATCTGGATCCAGTCGCCGAACACGGGGTTGTACATAATCCTCGCTCTTTGTGAGCTTTGAAAAAGCTCAGAAAGAAACATTAAACCTCACGTGTTAGGTGAAAGCCCTGCTGAGCTGGAGCGAATCTTTTGTGGGGGGGGGCCACCTTTATGCTATAAATATGTTATCGGACCTTTGGAAAAATTCCTCCTTTCTTTATCCTTCTCCGCAACTTGTAGTTTGACGATGCCCATATCCGAGGAGATGCGGGCTCGCTTGGAGGATGCGAGGGAGGGTACTTGGGAGTTGGCTCTCGGAGCCACCCCATGGTTGGCGCGCGGATCGCCGGGAACCATCTTCAAGCCAAGGAAAGGAAAGATCATCAGGCGGTCTCCTGCACGTGATGACCCCGCACCCTGTTCGGCCGGCGGTACCGAGGTCTCCCCTAAGGTATTTGATTCTTCTATCTGAATCGTCGCTCAGCTTTTTGATTCCGATTTCTGTAGGAGACGCTTCATAATGATGGAGAGGATGGGGAAGAGACGGGGCGTTCCACCCTGCTGATAGCTGATCGGGTCGCTAGTCCCTGGCCCAAAGGCACGTTCCTCCAACGATGCCTCCACTACCGATGCCCCCTGGTCTGGGAAAGCCATTTGTCAATCTTGGAGGAGAAACTTTCCCGAGGTGGCTGGGTACCTCTCGACTAGCTGCCGACGTGGGCGAGGTGCCGACTCTGGGTGAGCTCTTCACTGTTGCCCACTTACCATTGCTTGCTCTCTCTGACTTATTCCTGCAGGTTATAATGCGATCTCTTCTTCCAATGTCGAGATGAGCGAGCGGTACTCGCCTCCCCATGATATGGATCACATTTCGGAGTACCTGGGGGACCCGCTGGATGCCAGGAAGATGAAGAAGAAGATGACGTGTCTATTCTAGAAGCAAAACCTATTGTTGCAAGAGGTCTTCAGTAGAGTGGAGAAGGACAAAGCTAAGACGACAGGGTGGCTTGCGGCCTTGGAGGAGGCGAGGTGCCCAGCTGATGGGGACTGAGTGACCTCTTCAGGATCATACATCATGCGAGTAGAGGAGCGACTCAGGCATGCAACGAAGTAGGTCGATCTGGCGCAGCGGGAGCTGATGGCGGTCCGCGAGTATCACTATCCTCACGTACCGCCCCAATCTGGTACGGGGAGGCGAGGCAGGTGGAAGTGGTTTTAATACTAAGTCGTCTGCCTCCTTCCCACTGCTGGCTAACGGGCCTAGACCGTCTCCGCATGCAGGGACCGAAAAACGTAGTAGGGTGAACTTTTCATTCGGGATATTTGCACTTGTAATAATTCAGGACCACCCTCGCCCGCCAATGTGCAAGTATTCGCTGCAGTTTTCTTTTACTGTACTGATATTTCGTTTTCTCTGGGGGGGGTGCAGGTGAGACGCTCTGGTTCACCCGGCTCTTCCTCAAGCGGGCTTGGTATTGCCGAGCCGACTGTCCTAGCCCGCATACATGGCTTTGGCGGGAGCAATCCGGTCCTCCACGGGTCGTATATCTTGGCAACTCATGAGCGGATCCTGGCGGGTCCACATCGTGGTCGCTTGCCTCTTATGCGGACGCGATTGAGAATAGCTCTTGGCCCTAGACTCGCAGCCTGTTGGCAAACTGATATGATTCGATTTGGGTTTGAAAGTCGAAACATCGGGCTAATTTTGCTATCCGCACTTTCCTGCCGGCGAAACTTTTTCCCGCCTTTTCTGATTCTATAAATAGATCCAACAAACCTTCTCACATACCGCATTTAAGGTTTCCTCTCCCTCTTCATCCCTTGCGAGAACCTTTTTGTCCCGCTCGACGAAATTTTTGCGAGATGGGGGTGACAGCGGCGAGGCGGATGGGAGGAGCAAGTGCGCTTGGACCTTTTTCAGAGAACAATTTCCCCACCGCTGTCATCACCGAGTGCGAGTTCTTGGACTACGTAGGAAACTTTGTTCCGCCAGGTTTTGTGGCGAGGCGACTCGGGACGGCCGAGCGGATAAGCAACCTTTCCGCGGATGAACTTGAGTTTCCTATGGCTCACTTTGAGGCTGGCCTCCGGCTACCTTTATGGCCAGATGTCCATCAAATCTTCAAGTACTTTAGGGTCATCCCCGGGCAAATTACCACCAACGCAGTTGCGGTAGTGGTCGGGTTCGCCTGCTTCCTGCGGGAAGAGACGATCGAGTTCAGCCTTATGGTCTTCTGCAAGCTGTTCTCCTTCCTAGAGAACAAAGACGGGACCGCCTGCTTTGCCAGCAGCTACGTGAAGGTGCGGGAGACTGTCAATAAGAGCCACAACTAGCTCAAGAAATTCATCTTCATCAAGGGGGAGTTCGGCAACGTCCCCTTCACGCATATCCAACTCAGCGAGGCGAGCTACCGCCCCCTAACCTGTGGGGCCATGAAGTGGAGCTGTTCGGGTTCTTTGCCAGGAAGAACTTTGAAGTGGCTTTCCTCCGCAGGAATCTGGACGACCTCATCCCCATCCCGCCCGGAGAAGGTACGCGGTCCGTTCTTCCGCCTTTCTATCCGTCCTTTACATGCTCTAAGACTTATTCTTCTCGCAGGCGAGCACGACATTCCCTTACACCCCCCCTTATGAGAGCTTGCGGCTCGCTTCCAGCAAGCTCGCCCGGGCCGAGGCGGCAGCCTCCGCTCATAGCGAGGTCACTGTCCCTGTAGCCCCAAAGCGACCCAGTCGCGAGCAACCTTAGGCTCCACCACCACCCAAGAAACCGAATAAAGCGGGCGGTGTGCCTCCCTCGACTCGCGAGAAAGCTAAGGCCCCCGTGGGCCAACCATCTGGGGATCTCGCCCCCACAACCCCTTCGACCGACAGCTCTCTCGCCGAGGAGGCCGATAGCTCGGGGCCACGAGAAGGGGTTCAGTCAACTGTGAAACCAGTGCCAAGTGGGTACCGTAATTTTAGCTACGGTGAGGGAGCTCTGGATGAGCTCGGCGTCCCACTCCTTCAATGGGATAAGGAGACAAACTGAGTCTTCATCTCCTCGCTACTGTCGAGTTGGGTAGAGCAGTACACCATTGGCAGAGAGACTAATAACCTCTCGTTTGGCCACTACTCACGGGAGGACGTCGCCCTCTATGATGAGGAAGCCACGCAGGTGCTTATTCACGAAAGCGTGCGGGCCCAATTATGCAGTCTAAAGCCGTCCCACATGGTTGGTCGTCGGTGCCTCCAGGTGGAGAAGAATGCCTCCTCGCTAAAGAAGCTGGCTGATGAGAAGGAAGCGGCCTGCAATCTAGCCCAGTAGGAGGCGGATGACCAGAGAAAGCGAGCTGATGCAGCCGAGGCTGCCCTCGCTCAGTACCTGGGGGGGTGGTAAGTGTCTCGACTCGTAATGGTGTTCAGTTGTTTTTTTTAAGCTAATCCCAGTGACCCTCCTTTTTGCAGGATGCGGCGACGGACAGCCAGCTGGGCATCAAGATCTCCACCCTTGATAGGAGAAGCAAGCGTTGCAGGCGTGGGTGCACTTGTTGGACACTGTAGCGGCTGCTCTGCCGCCATCTAGCAGTAGCTGTTAGCTTGCGCACTACAGTGAGTATGAGGTTGAAGTCATGATGCAGAAGAATGCCGCTGGTATGGCGAGGTATACCCTCCAGACGCTGCGGTGGGCCAACCTAATCAAAAGCTAGGGCAGCAAGATTTCGGCGAGCGACGTGGTACCGGAATTGTTCCTTTCAGTACCGAGGCCAGGGGATGGGTACTACCATCACATATAATAGGGCTCGTCATTCGGGGCTCACCTCGCCAGAAGCCAGTGCGTCGGCCATCATTATTATTGCTGCAGCAGGGATGCGAGCCGAGGCTCGGAATTTGTAATATCCATAATTTTTTGATCGATCCAATGTACTTAAAACTGTTTCTATATTTTTTTCCTTTCTAATGTAAATGTTTTCTTCTTCTTGCGTTCGTGATTTCCTTAGCCTATTCTGATCTGTGGTCACCTGCGAGTTAGGTCATCTGTTCGTTCAAGATTCAGAATTAGGCTTAGAAGCGAGAGGCACGATAATTTGTCGTACCGCGAGTCGGCGACTTGCGTCCTCCGCCCGGGCTTGCCATGCCATTCGTGGCGTAGAGCGGGCGAGAAGGCTCAGCTAATGTCCATTCCTCCTGACTTCATGCGAGCTGGCTCCCCGGGTCTTTGGTGTGGCGAGCTCTCGCTGCCTGGACCACTTCCTCGGGGCTCGCCGAACTGTGGGTCGGAGTTGGCATTTCTAGCCCGCTCGCTAGCTAAGGTAACCTCGGCAACCCTGCAACTCTCGCCTTCGTAATGTGGGCGTCCAGTTCCTAAACTTAGGCGCCGCATTCACCAAGACTTCCCTCTCTTGCTAGACAACGGGGGGTCTGGGTTTATTCCTTGATTGACATCCAGCCTGCCAGCTTGGCTAAAGCCTGGCAGCGGGATCTGCTCAGGGTCTGGGTAGACCCCTCCGAGTGACATCCAGCCCTGCCAGCTTTGTGGGAGCCTGGCAGCGAGATCTGATCAGGGTCTGGGTAGACTGCGCCGAGTGCCATCCAACCCTACCAGCTTGGTTGGAGCCTGGTAGCGAGATCTGCTCGGGGTTTGGGTGAACTCCGCCGAGTGATATCCAGCCATGCCAGCTTGATGAGAGCCTGGCAGCAGGATCTGCTCGGGGTCTGGGTAGACTCCTCCGAATGACATACAGCCTTGCTAGCTTGATGGGAGCCTGACAGCGGGAACTTCTCAGGGTCTGGGTAGACTCCTCCGAGTGACATCTAGCCCTTTCAGCTTGATAAGAGCCTAGCAGCGGGATCTTCTCGGGGTCTGGGTAGACTCCTCCAAGTGACATCCAGCCCTACCAGCTTGATGGGATCCTGATAACGGGATCTTCACGGGGCCTTGTTAGACTCCTCTGAGTGACATTTAGCCCTGCCAGCTTGGAGGGAACCTTGCAGCGGGATCTGCTCAGGATCTGGGTAGACTCCTCCGAGTGACATCCAGCCCTGCCAGCTTGGTGAGAGCCTGGCAGTGGGATCTGCTCGGGGTCTGGGTAGACTCCTCCAAGTGATATCCAACCCTGTCAGCTTGGTGAGAGCCTGACAACGGGATCATCTCGAGGTCTGGGTAGACTCCTCTGAGTGACTTCCAGCCTTGCTAGCTTGATGGCAGCCTGGTAGCGGGACTGCTCGGGGTATGGGTAGACTTTTCTGAGTGACTTCCAGCCCTGCCAGCTTGATGGGAGATTGGCAGCAGGATCTTCTCGGGGTCTGGGTAGACTCCTCCGAGTGACATCCAACCTTGCCAGCTTGATGGGAGCCTGACAGCAGGATCTTCTCGGGGTCTGGGTAGACTCTGCTGAGTGAAATCCAGCCCTACCAGCTTTATTGGAGTCTTGCATGTGGATCTGCTAGGGGTCTGGGTAGACTCCGCCGAGTGACATCAAGCCTTGCCAACTTGATGTGAGCCTAGCAACGGGATCTGCTCGGGGCCTGGGTAGACTCCTCCCAGTGACATCCAGCCCAACAAGCTTGATGGGAGCCTGGCAGCGGGATTTTCTCGGGGTCTGGGTAGACTAGCATTTGCATTATTCATCGCAGGGGCACAAGTACAACATAAGAGGCTTTATTAGAAAATGGCACACCACTTACATGACTCAGGGGAAAAAATGCTTTAAGTCGTCACCACCCGAGGTGAGACTTAGGGTCTCGCCCTCCACATTCTGGAGGCGATATTGTCCTGACTTCAGCGCTTCCTGTACTATGTTTATGCCTTCCCAGTTAGGGTTGAGCTTCCCCACAACTGCTGACCTCCCTGCGGCATCTACCTTTCTCAGAACCAAGTCCCCCTCCGCTAACTGCTTGATCCTGACATGCTTGTCGAAGTACTTAGCAATACTCCTCTTCACCTCTTCATGTCGAACGGAAGAGAGGTCTCGTAGTTCTTCCACTATGTCAAGGGAGAGTCGCAGCTCCTCCTCATTCTTGTCTCTCCATTCCTCCCTATCTTAACCTGCCTTGACCACCCGAGGCGTCTGGACTTCGAACTCCACTGGGAGTACCGCTTCGCACCCATGGGAGAGTTTGAAGGAGGTCTCTCCTGTGGCGGTGTTGGGTATGGTCCTAAGAGCCCAGAGGACCGAAGGGAGTTGCTCCACCCAGCTGCCCCTCAAGTTCTCTGTAACATCCCATTTCCAACTAGACCCCTAAGAGTGGTTTTGTCATGACAAAACCCTAGGAAGCCCAAGAAAGAGTCAAGTGGACCTGGTAGTGTGGATAGGGCCACTATGGTCTGCACTTAGCAGATCTCTAAACCTTGGTTAAAAGTGATCATGGGGCTTCACCAAGACTCCAAGACCCCACCCATACCCTTATAACCCTAGAAAGAGATCAATGAGTCACTAAGGACCCATGAAGAGCAATCAAAGGACCTAAGTTGACCAAAGTCAACTATAGCCCTAATTGGGTCAAATTGACCTACGCAAGGGTCAATTGCAGTCCCTTAGCCCAGTAGACCCCACCCATACCTTCTTAGACCTAGTGAGAGGTCAATGTGTCACTAAGGACCCATGGAGAGTAGTCAATAGGGCTAAGTTGACCAAAGTCAACTATAACCCTAATTAGGTCAAATCGGCCTACACAAGGGTCAATTGCAGTCCCTTAGTCAAATGGACCCCACCCCTACCCTCATAAGCCAAGTAAGAGGCCAATAGGTCACCAAGGACCCATTGGAACCAATCAAAAGGGCTAGTTTTGACCAAAGTCAACCCTTGACCTAAAATGGTCAAAATGCCCTAGTTAAGGGCCAAGTGACCTCCAAGGGCCAATCCAACCCCACCTTGACCCTAGGGGAGGCTAATGGGTCACTAAGGACCTATTAAGGAAATCTCAAGGATCAAATTAACCTAGATGGGCCCTAGTCCAACTTTGTGTCAAGTTAGCCCAAATGGGCTAACTCAAGCTCAAGCCCATTACATTGGGGCTAACCTTGACTTAAGTGGCCAAATGGATTTGTGGGCTGACATGGGACATGTAGGAGCCAAAAATTCAGGCATGGTGACTAGGAGAGAGAAAGTCACCCATGGAGGAGAGAGAAAGAGAAGGAAGAAGAAGGAAGGAGGACTTTGTGCTCCTCCTCCCCCTCCCCAACCTCCCCATTCATTTCAGAAGGACAAGAGAGAGTGCAGCAGCCATTGTGGACTGATTAGAGCAAGATCCACCCCCCTACCAACCTAGCCGCCAACCTTGACCATGGCCAAAAATGGCACATGCCATTTCAGCCACCTAACTCCCTCCTCTCCCTCTTTAAAAGCTTCAGTGAGGTCCAGGGATGAATTCCCACCAGTTTCCTGAAGAGGCCAAGCCCTAATTTGCATTTGTGAATAAGCCGACCACCACCGGCCACCACCATGACAAGCCGGCGATCAGCCAGGCTACAGCCGCCACCACAGGTCCTCCTCCATCCCTTCTTGCATGGGTAGATCGTAGACATCATTAGGGCCAAGGTTGGGGCTCAATCGAGCCCAATCCAATTTTGATTTTCATGGTTTTCGGCCGAAATTTCTGATTGGTAGAACCGCCGGAACAGTGCTCCCCGGCGGTCGTGCCGCCGCCAGGAGATAGCCCCGACCACCACGAAGGTGTCGGCGGCAGTGGCAGGCCGGGGAGGTGGCCGGATCGCCGGCAGCAGCCGCTGGAAATCGGCCTAGGCGGGATTAATACTGGCCGTCTGCTGGAGGAAGAAGACGACGGGATGTCGTCGATCTTGCGCCAAGATTCGTGCAATATGATTATTAAACTATGGGTTAAATGTTTGAATCATTTCATTACCTGTCACAGATTTTGTATTATTTGATTTCAATTATTAAAAATAGCTAGAGTCATTTTCAGAGAAAATGGTCAACACCAAAAATATAGCCCTATGGATCTACTGTCTGACAAAATTGGTTTGAACCAATTTGGGTGACTGGTTTGACCAGGGCACTCATTTTGGTGGGGTCTATACAAATACATAGGCAGTCATTAAACTAGTTGCCTACACTTCATCCTTGGTCCAAATGATCTGAAATTTTGGCAGGGAGTCACCCTACCCTATACCTAGACCCTGCCCAAAAATGGGAATTTTCGGGAATAATTTTCCTATAGTTTTGTAAAACATTTAATTATGCTAGGGTAAATTAAATTATGGGTCAAATGAAGTCCAAATTTATCCAAATTTTGGTAGGATGGATATGAGGTCAATATAGACCTCTGGTTAAAATTTCATTAAGTTTGGAGTTCATTTGAATGGGATTCAAGCAAACCCTAGCCTTGCCCTAAGAAGGGTATTTTGGTCCAAAATGTAATTTTGGCTTTTAGTGTCCAATTCACCTCAACAGAGGTTCAAATTTGGTACACTAGTTTGGCATGACAATATACACCTCCCAATGAAAACTTGGGGGCATTGGAGTTGATTTGGCCCAAGATCCTAGGTCAAACCCTAAGGAAGGGCTTTTGTACCTTGTGAAGGACATATGGCCAAAACACCTTGTATGGCTATGGAATTTTGTAGGGGTAGTATTTTGGTAACTATAACCCTCTGGTAAAAATATTAGGGTATTTTGGAAGGTTTAGGACCCTCAAAACCCTAACCCTAGTTTAGGGCACAAATATGGTGGGATAGGAATGGGTTAGCTAAACCCCTTACAATGATATGAAATTTTGGTAGGATGGTTATAATGATATTAAGAAGCTTTGGTTATTTATTTAGAAATTTTGGAGTATTATTTATAGCACTTCATTTGTAACACAAGAAATGCCTCACTTTAGTAAATAAATTATTATGCTACCTCTGACCCTTGAGAGGTCATGAAATTTTGGCAGAGGAGGTTTTGAATCATTATGAGCTTATATAAATTTTATAAAAATACTTGGACACTTATTTGAAGTAGTTACTTCACAAGCTTGCTATATGATGGAATTATTCAATAAATTATTTAAGTCCATTTACTGATAAATAAATTATGAAATTTGGCCCAAACCATTTACATGCCATTAGATTCATACTTGAAATTTCTCTGAATTTTTTGAAGCAATATAGTATTTTATAATTCTTAAATGAACTTTCAAGAATTTAAATGTAATATTGATTTAAGGATAAAACCTTACTGAAAAGAATTAGATATTTTGGAAGATAAGTTATAACATTATTTTGAGTAAAATATAAAATTTGTAGAATGATGTCTTGACTGAAAATAGTACTTCATGTTCATTATTGGAAATTTTAGACATTAAAATAATTAAATAAATTATTAAATAAATAAGGAAAATTTTGGAACTCTGGATGTAGGACTTAAAGGTCATAATGGACCTCCATTAATTATTATAGGGGTGTTGGATGATTATTTGATATACTTCCCATTTTACATGAAGTTTGACTTGGTGGTCTGCATTTAGCAATTTTGGAAAATTGTTTATATAGGTTGTTTGAAGTTTATCACTCCTTAATTCACTTATGATATTTATCCTAGAGCATTTATATGCCTTTGTTATCATGTTGGAAGTTTACTTGAAATTTTAGGAGTAATATTACCCTATTTATTTATTTTAATGAAATATGGTGAGATAATTTAAAAAAAATAGAATCAGTGGCCTAAACCTTGCTGAAAAATCAAGAGATCTTGGATATTAGGTTAATTGTTATATTGAAGTATAACATAAATTTAAGGGAATTTTATCTTGTCAAAATTTGGTACCTTCAGTTCAATCTTGGAGACTTTGGCCATTATAAATATCTAATAAATTCCTAGATAAATAGGAAAATTGTAAAACTCTGGATTTGGGCAATAAAGGTCATAATGGACCTCCATAAATTATTATAGGAGTATTGGATGATTACTTGACATACTTCCCATTTTACATGGCATTAAACCTTGATTGTCTACATATAGTAAATCGGCAGAAATATTTTGGAGTACAAGTTAGGCACATAAGTCGAGATTAGTGGTTATAGATTTGGATAATTTAGAATGAGTTCATCCCTCAGGGATGGATGAGAAAAGGTTGGGTTTGGCTAAAAGTGTGATGGTGTTCGGGATCGACGAAAGATCGTCTTCCCCATAGAGTGAAAGGTCAAAATCACCTTAGGTTTAGCCTAGCATAATATGAAAAGGGAATGGGTAAGGGATATGGGATTAGTTATCAACCAACAAGAATAAGTGCCTTGCGAAAGGGAGCTTTGGGATTCAGCCCATCATAGCACCTAGTGCCCTCGAGAGCCCTTCACAGGAATACCTTGGGCAGTCCTGGGTCAAACCTAAGTCGTAGGCATAAAATAAACTGAAGAGTAAATAGTAAACTTAGGATTTCACACTCTCAAACCCCAAATGTTCTGAGAGGTAGTTTGGGTTACTCAGGCAATAAGCCCAGTGGTTATGGTGATAGGCAGGGTGGCCCGGCGAGCTTTGGCTCGGTTGTTGATTATGACGGACGGGATAGTCCGGGGAGCTTCGGCTCGGTTTTTGATTATGACGGACGGGATAGTCCGGGGAGATTTGGCTCGGTTGTTGGGACTCATAACTATTACATGTGCATAAAAGGTATAAGGTGGTGGGTCTTCGGTATTGGAGGGTCGATGCACCGACGCCAATACGCTGACTCGGCAAGTGTGGTTAGCACTTCGCCAACAGAAGTCCGGTGCGCCAGCCGGCAAGAGTACGCAGGAGTCCGCTTTGTGCACCAAGAGTTGAGGCGTACGATAGGTCTGACCGGTAGTGCTTTACTGGTTTAGAGGTGGGCGAGGCCCAACCCACTGCTTCCGTCTGCCACTACGGAGGTATCCTGGGAGGTAACGGCTCCGAAGGGGGAACTAAAGGTCTGTGTACACAGAGTCGAGTGGGTGAGTTGCACTTGCATGTTCACATCATAGCATAATTGTATTTCATAGCATAACCATTGCATATAACCTGACACCTAATGTATAAGCGGTATGGGACGCTCTATACATAAGGCCTTGCAAAACGACCCCTTGGCCTATAAGTTCGTGCGAGCGTGCTTATAAGTCAAGGTTCTCTTTCAGTATTATATATTTAAGCCTGCTAGTAAAACCGACACCCTATCGTATAAATCGGTATGGGACTTTTTATACGATAGGAGCCCTACAAAAGATCCCCTAGCTTATGTGTACCCACATAAGTTAAGGTTACTTATTTAATTTTGTATAATTATTATCATGCGTACACTGTTAGTTTAGTTCCGCTGCCATCTGGAATTTGACTATTCTCCACCTTCATGTCCTTCCCTTTCCTTCTCCCCGCTCGTTGCTTAGGAGCCATGGGGGAAGGGGTGGGGGACGATAGGACTTAGTCTTTTAGACTAACAGTTTTCGAACCACATCATTTAGGGGACCACGGAGCCCAGCATGGAGGAGCAGCCCCGGAGGTCGGCATGCTTAGAGATCGGACAGTCTAGCACTGGAGTCCAGACAGCAGGGACAGTGAGTCCCGATCTATAGTAGTCGTATTAGTTTGCTTCTGCGATGAGTGAATTGTAGTGAGGACTTGATGTACCGGGCATAAGCCCGAGATTTTCATTATATGTACTATCTGTGGACACTCCCTTCGTGGAGTTTATTTCTATATATGTGATTTCTGTGGACCTGCATCTTTTCTTATGCTACAGTTACGATCGAAATTGGCCGGCAGAGTCGGCGTCTTGTAGTGACAACCTTCCCGAGTGCGAAGGTATCACCGCAAGGCGGCGGTTCTGGGCCTAAGACCCCGGTGTCGAAAAAGAAAAAAAATGGGGGTCTTACAAGTGGTATCAGAGGGAAATATATCGATCGAAAGGTAGCAGTCCACTAACCCTGGGACACCCCCGCTCGAGTTTAGTTTGAGGACAAACTAAGCAGCGGAAGCAGTGGTGGGCCCATATGGGAAATCACATAAAAATTGTCCACTTTTAGTTAAATATGTGAGACTTCTTATATTTGACTTCTATTACGCAACCCCCAGCGCAGCCAACACCAGAAGGCGGAGTTCAGCAGACTCCGACTGTTGCATCACCACCCCTGGTCCCCACTCCATTCCTACAAACGGAGATGGGTCAAACGCTAATGGCCATTCTAGATGCTTTCAGGGCTCAGCAGGTTCCGGCTCCGCAGCCAAACCCGGGGGCCAATTGGCTGAGCATCTTTCGAGGACTCTCCCCTCCATCTTACTTGGGGACAGAATCCGCTATACGGACAGAAGAATGGCTAGATATTATGTACGAAATGCTAATTGGGATACGGTGTCCCTGGGAGGAGAGGGTGGCCTTGGTCGTCTCCTGCCTGGAGTCCCATGCCAAGAGGTGGTGGAAGACGCTATTGGACACAAGGTTTGCTGATAGGGAGGTTGCGGAAGTTACCTGGGAAAAGTTCAGGACCGCGCTGCTAGAGCATTTTGTTCCACAGTCGGCCAGGGATGAGTTGGAGGAGCGGTTCCTACAGCTGAAGCAGGGCACCCGGACAGTGGTAGAGTACCATCGGGAGTTCGACCATTTGGCTCGATATGCAGAATCTTACCAGCTGGACGAAGCGGGATACATCAAGAGATTCTATAAGGGCCTGCGGGAGGACTTGAGGGAGGCTTTGTTGTTTGTATCCGACGGGCCTATCTCCCGGATTTTGGAATTGGCAAAGAGGATCGAGGCCGATTGGCACACCACTCGGGGCCGGAAGCGGCAAGCGGAGGATCAGGGCCGGAGAGTTAGAAATGATCACTGACAAGGTGCTATACCAGGTGGGAGAAGGACAAAGGACCAGCCTCGACAGGAAGTGAGGCAGGAGCCGAGGGAGCAGGTGATATTGGCCCCTGAGCCTCTTTAGATGAGGGAGGCACCGAGACCCGGGGGTATGGCATTTCCCCCACTGGAGTGCTACAACTGCCATCAGATAGGACACATTCAGAGAAACTGCCCCATGAGGGGAGCACCTTTACCAGCACCCCAGGATGCCCCGCATGCCCAGCAGTTTGGAGGACGAGGATGTGGTCGAGGACGTGGTTTTCAGGGTGCAGATCGTAGGCAGCAGAGGGAGCAAATTTATGCACTGGATCTGGCTCAGCCCCGGAACCCGGAGCAAGTAATCACTGGTACGTCTGAAAATTTTCCTTAATTATAATTATTTCCTCATGAAGTTAAATTTTATATGGAAGTGACAATCTAGGAAAGAAAACCATAGCTAGATTCTAAGACATTTAATTTTTCCCAAAACCTCAGGAATAGTTTTCATCAGCGGCAAACCCGCTTATACGCTATTTGATACGGGTGCTTCACACTCATTTGTATCAGGAGGCCTTCATAGAAGGGTTGGAAGGCGTGGAACGATTCACGGGTCTGATGATGAGGATACGATTACCCGACGGATCAGAGTTGTTCTCCTCGGCCCACTGCGATATGGAGGCGGAGATCGGCGGAAAGATATTTGAAGCTCCTTTGACGATCATAAAGATGCCAATCTTTGATTTGATCCTAGGAATGACGTGGTTGAACTGGAATCATGCTCAAATTGACTGCACGTCCAAGAGAGTTACCGTGAGACATGGAGATTCCTACCTCGTCATTGAAGGTACTAGATCTATTCCCCCTCTCATGCTGTCATCTATACAGGCCATCAAGGCTCACTTACAGGGGGAAGAAGTGTATGAGGTAATATTTGAAATGACTGAGGCCAAGGTCTCCACCTCGGGTATTCCGGTGGTGCGAGATTTTGCCGACGTATTTCCAGAGAAATTGCCTGGGCTACCCCCGCACCGGGAGCAGGATTTCCGGATACAGCTGGTGCCGGGGGCTAAGCCGGCAGCTAGAGCCCCTTACCGAATGGCCCCAAAAGAGCTGACAGAATTTCGAAGCCAACTCCAGGAACTGGTGGAAGCCGGATTTGTTAGGGCGAGTTCCTCTCCATGGGGAGCCCCGATCTTATTCGTTAAAAAGAAGGACGGAACTCTGAGACTGTGCATCGACTACCGAGCACTAAACCGATTGACAGTCCGAAACACATATCCGTTGCCAAGGATAGATGAGCTGTTTGACCAGCTAGAAGGTGCGCATTTCTTTTCCAAATTGGATTTGAGGTCTGGTTACTACCAGCTAAGGATCCAGGAGGAGGACATTCCGAAGACTGCTTTCAGTAGCAGATATGGGCTATATGAATTTACAGTGATGCCCTTCGGGCTCACAAATGCGCCATCAGCATTTATGAGCCTTATGAATCAGGTGTTCGAAGAATATTTAGATGTGTTTGTCATCGTGTTTATCGATGACATCCTCATTTACTCAAGGATAGAGGAGGAGCACACACGGCATCTGACGCTGACCCTGGAGAGACTATGGGAGCACAAGCTTTATGCAAAGATCAGCAAATGCCAGTTTTGGTTGAAGGAGGTGGCCTTCCTAGGCCATATCATCAGTGGTGCTGGGTTGGCAGTGGACCCGGCCAAGATCCAAGCGGTTCGGGACTGGCCACAATTGAAGACGGCCACAGATGTACGAAGTTTCCTAGGACTTGCCGGGTACTACCGGAAATTTGTAGAGGGATTCTCTCGTGTCGCCCTCCCACTCACATCTCTGACAAGGAAGGAGGTGCCCTTTATCTGGACCCCACGATGTGAAGAGGCTTTTCAAGAGCTAAAGGGGCGACTCACTTCGGCACCAATACTTGCCCTTCCTTCAGGGAAAGAAGGATTCCAGGTCTACACTGATTCCTCCTACCAGGGCATGGGGGCAGTACTTATGCAGAATGGCCATGTGATAGCTTACGCTTCTCGGCAGCTGAAGAAGCACGAGCAAAACTACCCAGTTCATGACTTAGAGATAGGAGCGGTCATTTTTGCACTAAAAGTCTGGCGTCACTATCTGTACGGTGTCAACTGCGATATATACTCCGACCATAAAAAACTGAGGTATGTGGACACACAGAAGGAGCTAAATATTAGACAGAGACGATGGGTGGAATTTTTAGCAGACTACTAGTATGAGATGCACTACCACCCTGGAAAGGCGAATGTGGTAGCAGATGCATTAAGCCGAAAGACCGCAAACACTGGAGTAGGAACACCGTTGATGGTCTTGGAGTTAATACAGATGTTTGATAAGATGCAAGTATCCCTGGTATCTGAGGATCACCCTGAGTTATGCCGAGAATATCTGTCGTCATTAATCGTCACGGATGACATACGAGAATGGGTCAAGGATGGACAGAGGCAGGATACTCTGCTAGAGCCGATATTCCGGTCCTTAGAAGCAGGCACTGTGGGAGATTACACACTGAGGGACGATTTAGTATGCTTCAGAGGACGGGTCTACATACCAGAGGGAGGCCAGATCCAGGAGGACATCATGATGGAGGCTCATTACAGTCGATATTCGGTACACCCGGGGATTACGAAGATGACTGCAGATCTGAAGAAGACTATGTTCTGGCCCGGCATGAAGAAGGATATCACCTACTTCGTGACCCGTTGCAAGGCGTGCCAATTAGTAAAAGTGGAGTGCAGAAACCCCGCAGGATTATTGCAGCCACTCCCAGTACCAGAGTGGAAGTTTGATGATATCGCCATGGACTTTATACATGGATTTCCTCGATCCAGGACAGGGAACGATTCGATATGGGTGATCATCGACCGACTAACGAAGGTGGCGAGGTTTATTCCAATCAGAAAGGATGACTCGGTGGGGTGTTAGTCCGGAAATTTGTGGAGCAGTTCGTCCGCTACCATGTTGTACCCAAGTCGATTGTGTCAGACCGGGACAGACGATTTACATCCAGGGAGTGGAGGTTAGTGCAAACTTACTTAGGCACTCGACTAACCTTCAGTACGGCTTTTCATCCCCAGACAGATGGACAGACAGAACGGACCAACCGGACTTTGGAGGATTTACTACGACTCTGCGTATTAGATCGCGGTGAACCATGGGAGAAGTTATTACCACTAATCGAGTTCTCGTATAATAACAGCTACCAGTCCAGTATTAAAATGGCTCCTTATGAGGCGTTGTATGGACGAAAGTGCAGGACTCCTCTGTCATGGATACAGGACGAGGATCCTAAGGCATTGGGTTCGGAGTTTGTCGAGGACACCGAGGCTCAGGTAAGATTGATACGGGACAGAATGCTTGAAGCACGGAGCCGGCAGGCTAAGTATTACGACGCTCGGCACCGTCAGGTGGAATTCCAGATAGGAGATCAGGTGTTCTTGAAGATCCGACCCATGCATGGAGTTACTCGGGTACGCGGGCAGAGGAAGAAGCTCAGCCCAAGGTACATGGGGCCTTATAGGATCCAGGAGCGGATCGGTCCCTTGGCATACAGGCTGGAACTGCCACCGGAGCTGGCGAGTCTGCACGACGTGTTCCATATATCCTCTCTTAGGAGAGCTCTACTACGTCCAGAGCAGCAAGTTACAACCATAGATGGACCGATAGCATCTGATCGGTCAGTTCACCTAGAACCGGTCCGGATTGACGACAAGGGGGTACGAGTTTTACGCCACAAGAGGGTTCCATTAGTCAAGGTCCTATGGAGAAATCACGGAAGAGAGGAGCACACATGGGAGCCCCGGGACTTGATGCGACAAAGATATCCGGAACTCTTCAGTCAGGTATTCCTCGCAACCACTCAAGATGTTCAATTTTCTTCCTAATTTAAACTAGTAGAACTGAAATTTCAAGGTTATGGGCTAAACTTTTGTTTATTGGGGTCTAGACTTTGCCAATTGGGCAATTTGATCTTAATATTGACAAACATCTTTGAACCTCATGGGATGTTACAAGTTGCCGCTCCCTGATAGGAGTCCCCGTAGGCTTAACCTTGATTTCGGGGACGAAATCTTTGTTTTGTTTATTGGGATTTGTAACATCCCATTTCCAACTAGACCCCTAAGAGTGGTTTTGTCATGACAAAACCCTAGGAAGCCCAAGAAAGAAGGACATAGTTAAGCGTGCTTGGGCGAGAGTAGTACTGGGATGGGTGACCTCCTAGGAAGTCCCCGTACGGCCCAACTTAACTGTCGAGTTCGCTCATCAAAGGGAGGCTGTGGCCACCAACAACCCGCCTGTGGAGGGAGAGGGGTTGGGGTTCTTGGGCTGCAGCCTGGTAGCGACGCCTAGAGCGGAGCCGTGGCACTGCCACGTTGGATCGGCTAGGGTCGTTACAATAAAAAGTGCACTTTTTATAACGGTCCAGGCCCGCCAACCCGCGGGACCCAGCTGGCACCGCCGGCCCACCAGTAGTCCAGACACGGGCCCACTACTGGCAGTAAGCCTATCACATTCAAGCCTGTAGGCCGTACACCCCAACCCCTCTCCACGCCTGTTTTTCAGCGCGGCGGGTTGTTGCCACTGGGGATCGAACCCAGGACCTTGATAAGAGACTCTTTACCACAGCTCTCATCACCAGTTGAGCTGCAGCTCAGTTGGTGATGAGAGCTGTGGTAAGGAGTCTCTTATAAAGGTCCTGGGTTCGATCCCCAGTGGCAACAATTCGCCGCGCTAAAAAACAGGCGTGGAGAGGGGTTGGGGTGTACGGCCTGCAGGCTTGAATGTGATAGGCTTACTGCCAGTAGTGGGCCTATGTCTTGACTACTGGTGGGCCGGCGGTGCCAGCTGGGTCCCGCGGGTTGGCGGGCCTGGACCGTTATATTCTCCACCTTCTTCTTGAGGAGGTTAACAATGATCTTGTTTGCCGCATCCACTTTCCCGTTGCTCCTAAGGTGATGAACTGAAGCGAACCTGAGGTCTATTTCGAGCTTCCCACAAAAGCTGATGAATTCAGCACTAGCAAACTGAGGCCCGTTGTCCGTGACAATGGCCTGGGGCAACCCGTGCCGACAGATGATTTCTCCCCAAATGAAGTTCCTGATGACCTGGGAGGACACCTTACCCAACGCTTTGACTTCCAACCACTTGGAGAAATAGTCAATCATGACCAACAAGAATCTCCTCTGCCCTCTGCCCTGAGGGAAAGGCCCTACCAGGTCCATTCCCCAGATTGCAAAGGGCCAGGGTGCTGTGATGCTCCTGAGGCATGGAGCTTGCTGCAATTGAAGGGGGGCGAATAACTGGCACTTGCTACACTTCCATGCGAACTCCGCGACATCATGACTCAAGGTTGGCCAGAAGTACCCCTGTCTGATTATTCTTTCTTCCATGGTCCGACTCCCAGAATGGCTCCCACACTCTCTGGAGTGGATTTCCTCCAAGATCCTCGGACCTCTATCTCAAATACGCAACATGCCAACATTCCTGAGAGGGTCTTCCGGTACTGCTTTAATGCCCCCGATTTTTCTGTGATTGTTTAATCTTTGTTTGGCGTTACGTTGACGCTTTTTCGGCGTGTGCCATTGTAAGAGCAGGGTTTTAGCTCTTATGGCTTTCTGAGTGGCTGGGTTGCAACCTGTTGCAAGATTCCCTAGCGAGCCGGAGTCTGTTTTGGTGACTCGGTGGAGCCTCTCCGGGAATGCTTGTGTTTGGGCTTCGGGAAGTGATAGCCCGAGTTTTGTTTGTCAGATGACGATTTCTACTTCGACACTAGATTCGTAGCGTGGGCGTTTAGCTACGATGTGAATTTCATTAAATTCTAAGGTGTTTGGGTTTTCCCGTCATTTTGAAGTTTTATTAAGTAATTAATATAATATATTATTATATTTATTTTTATTATAATAGTGGCTGTAGTGACTATTATATTAGATATTATAATATTGTAATAGTGGTTGTAGTGGTTATTATATTAATATAATATATTATAATAGATATTATATATAGCATTCTTTTTAGAAAACCCTATTCATCTTCCCCAAACCCAACGGCTAGCTTCCAGAGGAAGGAGACGAGCGACGAAAAACTAGGAGCTTCTGGCCACCAATTTCAGGAGATTTAGAGCTTGAAATTCTCGTTCGAGGGCAGATTCGGACTGCTCTCACCTAGATCTTTGTCCCTAGGGTATGTTTTCCGAGTTTCGTGGTCTTTCTAGAGGTCAAGAATTTCGGTTTGTCCCTTTCTTCCTCTCTAAAGCTTCAGATTTCTTGGCTAAGTGTTCTCGCTGCCTGATCCGAGAGAAGGAGTGGAGATTGTCGAGTTTTTTCTGTAATTGTGGCAAGTGGTGCTTTTCCCATCCTTGCCAAGTAGCTTTTTGTTTTATCTGTAACATTTATTGCCATAGATCTTCAGTATGCTGTAGGTTTTGGCTAGATTTAAATTGTTGAAGGTAGAAAATGTCTGAGTGGGTCTGGTTTTGGCTGGATAGGTATAGTCAGTGTCTGTATAGTTAGTATTAGAAGGCTTTCCTTCCAGATAGTCTATGTAAGAAGAGAATTTCCGAAGGGTTTTATCTGTAGGCGTCGAGTGTAGCCCTAGGCGTTTAGTGTAAGCTGAGGTAGTAGTCAATTTCTTGCCTAAGTATAAAAGCGTTGAGTATGCTGAACACACTCAATGCCTAGCTTTTCGGTCTGGATACTAAGTAAAAAAGTGTTAACAGCATTGAGTGAGGTGAGCTCACTCAACGCCGTCTGCCTTGATAGTTTTTATAAGTCTTTTGTCGTTGAGTGAGTTGAGCTCACTTAACGTCGTCTAGTCAGGTAGTTTTTCTAAGTCTTTTGGCATTGAGTGAGTTGAGATCACTCAATGCTGTCTAATCAGGCATATTTTATAAGTCAAAAGCGTTGAGTGTGGTGAACTTACTCAATGTTGTTGATTGTTTAGCATTAACAGCGTTGAGTGAGCTAAACTCACTCAACGTCGTCGGCCTTGTTTAGTTCTAAGTCAAAAGAGTTGAGTGTAGCGAACTAACTCAACGTCGTTGGCTGTTTAGAGTTGACAGCATTGAGTGAGTTGAACTCACTCAACGTCGTCGCCCAGTGAGAGATTTTGCGGCTAAGTCTTTTGGCATTGAGTGAGTGGAGCTCACTCAACGCGGCGTCGAGTAAACTCGATGTCTCCCCTGCTTAGTGTTTGGCGTTGAGTGAGTGGCACTCACTCAACGTGGCGTCGAGTGGACTCGACGCTTTTTACTTAGGCTGGTGTTTCTCCCGAGTTTATTAGTTTGGGTTTTATTTCGGTTTGGTGATATTTTCGGCTAGTGTGAAGGCCGAATCGTGAATTATGGGAGGTGATTACTCTGGTTTTCTTGACAGGGATGTTTGGGTGTAGAGTCGTGGCCACCATTTATTTATCCCCAGTTTGGGCCGGTGTGTTGGACCCCAAGGCTACACCAGTGGACCCTGAGTTATTTTGATCTGGTTGTTTGTATGAGGGCTGTTTTTGGTCACCAACCCAGATCCATGGTTTTACCACTGCTAATAATTCACAAGTTTTGACTGTTAGTTTCTTTACCTTTTTAAAATTACTATATTAGCATATGTTTGCCTTGTTGCTACTGCAGATTTTTTTTAGCAGGGCATGTTGCTAATTTCTTGCACTTGGTGTGCTTTGCTTACTCTTTTAAGGAGTATTTTACTTTTGCTGTGTCGTTTATTTCCTTTTAGCTGAGATTGTCTGCATTCTTTTGTAGGGTTTGGTAAACCCCTCTTTTGCTATCTACTTGGTTTTATTCAATTTCTCATTTACCACTTATTTTTTTTCCTTGCTGAGATGTTCTTTCTTTGAATGCCTCAGGTTCAGGGTAGTAGCCGATTGAGCTGCTAGTTTTCTTTGGGAGTCTGCTAGTGGTTTGCAGGTTGCTGAGGCTTCCTTTTACCTCTCAGTAGTGAGGTAGTTCTTTAGTTGCTCCTTTTAGTACAGATATACATACTATCCAGTGGGTTAGTGTCATGTTGGTGATGCCTGCTGGTGGTTTTCTTTAATGATGCAAAGCATTCTGCTAGACCTCTATTTTTTCCTTTATGAAGGTCGTTTACTTGCTCTCTGGGACTGCTTTATGCTAGGATGCATGTTAGGTATTTTAACTCATAAAATCATTACTATATGTATTTCATACATGCCATATTTCTAAACCTAAAGTACTACTTTCCAAAGTAACGTAAAGACTATTTTCATATTATACTAAATTAAGAGTCTTACATTTCATGAGTTGTCCTTCGGGGATGTTTACGCTCATGTAGGATGTCAAACCACCTTAACCAAGTTATTTTCCGCAGCGTATAAATATATTTTACTTGTGGACTAGTTGATCCACTGTGCCGAGGAATACGTCCATCCAACTTAATTGGATTTCTTTCATCATAAATGATGATTTTTGTGTTAAACCTCAGAGTCTGGAGTTTTGCCTGAGCGTCTGCAGTTTTCCCCTACACGCTGTGGCATCACGGCGCATATTTTCCCCTACTCTGATATAATTTTATTGATGAGGAAATGCGGGCCGCGATAGTTGGTATCAGAGGGAGGTTGCTTGACAATTGGTCGGGAAACCTTCCCTTGTTAGTGTTAGTAGTTTAGTGTCATATCATACACAGACCGATGTGTCATCAGTACGTCTTGGCAGAAGCATGAACACTACACTCATAAGCATGATTAGAAGTATACGGGGCATATTATGTAGTATGGGATTCATAATATGTGTTTGTATATGGATCCACCATACGTGGCAACATGTGAGGGTTATGTAGTTTGGGATGCATAACCTCACCACTTGAATGCCCATTAGCACGTTTTCTTTTTTCATTGCATGCAATGTTATGTAGTATGAGATGCATAACATTTCCATGTGTATGCCACTCAAAACATGTATTAATGCCTTTTTAGAATGCATAGAACAACATGTATAGCATAACATAGCATAAGCACAACGTGCCAAGCTAAAGATTTACATGATGACATATGTACACACATTGTTTTGAGTTAAAAGGAATATAAATTCACGCATTCATGGTCTAAGCACATGAGTTAGTGTGACGATGGTGAATCATCCTAGGTTAAGCATAACATCATTATTGAAAAATCCCAGAGCAAGTTTGCAGTTGAAGCTCTTATTTAAGTATGTTTTGTCTGTACTAGGTTGTCTAATTCTAGCGGTTTGGCTAGGTTCTGACTAGTTGTTTGTATGTTAATAGAATGTCAAGGCGTCCTTCGATGAGGTTTACTCCCCAATCTGAGAGCGAGTCTTCGGGTGCGCAAAGCGATGGGATGATAGAGAGTCTACGACAGAGCAATGAGACCTTGTCAAGACAGATGGTGGATGTGCAGTCCCAGATCCAGTCGTTATTATCAGTTATATCTGGGCTAGCTCCGAGAGTACAGGACCCTGCTGTGGGTCTAGGTGTTCCTGCCCCTCTTGCTCCTCTGGTTCCTTCGGTAGTGGTTCCACAAGAAATGATGTTTATCTCGCAGTTTAAGCGACTCAAGCCTCATACTTATGATGGAAAGGCAGATTTCATGATCTTGATGATTGGCTTATATTGATCGAGGAGATTTTTTCCTACTCCGGTGTTATTGACGATTAGAGAGTGATGATCTCCACCTACCAGCTCAAAGGTATCGCAAAAAGCTGGTGGCTAAGGGAGAAGGAGAGCATGAAAGAAGGATGCTCTTGGTAATCTTTTAAGGAGATTGTACTGAGAAAGTTTCTACCCTCGGTTGAGCGGGACCATCTAATGAATGACTTCTTACATTTAAAGAAGAGGCAACTCACAGTTAGTGAGTATGAGATTGAATTTAGCAAATTAAGTCAGTTTACTGCTGGATTGGTGATCATTGAAGCGGATCGAGTTAAACAATTTCTTGGTGGTCTAAGAAGTGACATCCAGCAGCTAGTTGGTTCTTATGGAGCAGTGAGTTATACCGGTATGGTAGAAGCTGCCTTGAAGGTCGAGGCAATCGAAAATGCTAAGAATAGAGGCCAGCAAATGAGAAGAGACAAAAGGAAATCTGTTGAAGGTAAGGGCACCCTGCCATTCGGTGCTACATCAAGGAAGAAGGGTAAGGAAGTGTGTAGTTTCTGTGGCCGACCGGTCCACCCTTCGGAAAGATGTTACCAGAGAATTGGAGCTCATAAGAAAGAGCAGGTTCATGCGATACAAGGTGTTTCCAGGAAAGATTTAGTCTGTTCTGCATGTAAACGGACATGGCATGATGTTGCCCATTGCTGAGGAAAGAATAAGACAAGAGGCTATTTTCTATGTGGTCAAGAAGGGCATATTAAGGCTCAGTGCCCGCAGGTCTAGCCTGTGCTACAACCAGTCCCACTTCAGGCATTGCCACCGCCTCAGTGATTGGATAAAGGAAAAGGAAAGCTGAATGTGATTTCCTCAGAGGAAGCTCAGACTTCTACTCAGGTTATTTTAGGTTAGACTTTCTCCCTAATTTTAATGTTTTAGTTCGTAGTTATAGTTTTAGCAATTATTTCCTTAGATGCTGCGCAATTTCTATAGGAAGATTTAAGGTAAAGAACCACTGGACGCGTGTTCTCTTCGACTCTGGCGCTACCCACTCGTTTGTGGATAAAGCCTTCGTGGAGCGGTATCGTTTGGATCTAGATTGAGTTGGAGGCGTTTTTTGTGTCAAATTTCCTTCCGACGATTCTGTGGTTTCGGACCAGGGCATTCAGAGTTGTCCGATTATTTTAGGGGATTTTCTAGCAAAGGCAGATCTGAAAGTGTTCGACTTGGAAGACTTTGATGTTATCTTAGGCATGGACTGGTTGTCTAGGTATGATGTTGTTATCCAGTGCAAGGGTAAGCGCTTGGACTTCAAAAAGGACAACGATCTGCCTTGGAGTGTTTATGGTGATCCGCGCAAGGATTCTCCAGTTATTTCTGCTATATGTGCTCGGAAGCTACTAGTATCCGGCTGCTTTGCTTGTTTGGTCTCAGTTTTGGGGACCGTTGGTAGTTTGCCGTGTTTAGAATAGATTCTTGTTGTGCTCGAGTTTTCAGATGTGTTTCCTGATGATCTTCCTGGTCTTCCACCTGATAGAGATGTTGAGTTTGTGAAAGATTTGGAGCCGGGCGTGCGTCCTATTATAAAGGCGTCGTACCGGATGGCCCCGGATGAGCTGGAGGAGTTGCGTATCCAGCTGGATGAGTTGTTAGAGAAGGGTTTTATAAGGCCGAGTATATCGCCTTGGGGTGATCCTATTCTGTTTGTTAATAAGAAAGATGGATCGATGAGGCTTTGCATCGATTATAGAGAGTTAAATAAGGTCACTATTAAGAACAGGTATCCCCTACCGAGGATTGATGATTTGTTCGATCAGTTGCGCGGTAGCGCGGTGTTTTCTAATATTGATCTTCGTTCTGGCTACCATCAGCTCAGGATCCGTTAGTCAGATATCCCACGGACTGCTTTTCGATCTAGGCATGGGCATTTTGAATTTTTGGTAAAAGCATATGGTTTGACCAACGCGCCCTCATCCTTTATGGATATGATGAACCGTGTCTTTAGAGACTTCCTGGACAAGTTCGTGGTCGTGTTTATAGACGATTTTATGGTATATTCCCGCAATGCTTAGGAGCATGACTAGCATTTGCGTTTAGTATTATATGCTTTGAGGGACCACAAGTTGTTCGCCAAGTTGAGCAAATGTGAGTTTTGGTTGCTTCAGGTTTCGTTTCTGGGCCATGTTGTTAATAAGAATGGGATTTCAGTCGACCTAGAGAAAATAGCTGCTGTGATGGAATGGAATAAGCCTGACACACCCAAAGAGATTAGGAGCTTCTTAGGGTTGTCCAGCTATTACAGGAGATTTGTGGAGGGTTTCTCTACCCTGGCTGCACCATTGACAAAATTGACACAGAAGAATGCAGCCTTTGTTTTGAGCGAGAAGTGCGAGGAAGCCTTTTTAGAGCTCAAGAATAGATTGTGCACTGCTCCGGTTTTGACATTTCTTACAGAAGGAATTGATTATGTTGTTTATGTTGGTGCATCACATGTTGGGCTTTGATGCGTGTTGATGCAAGAAAGAAAGGTGATTGCATATGGGGCAAGATAGTTAAAGACTCATGAAAGAAATTACCCTACGCATAATTTAGAGTTCGCAGCTGTGATTTATGCCCTGAAGATGTGGAGACATCTGCTTTATGGCGCATAGTGCAAGATTTTTACCGATCATAAGAGCTTAAAGTATGTCTTCACCCATAAAGAATTGAATTTGCGCTAGCGGCGATGGTTGGAATATGTTGTCGATTATGAGGTTGAGATCCAATACCATCTGGGCAAGACTAATGTGGTAGCCGACACCTTAAGTTGGATGACGGGGAAGATTTTTAATCTCTCCGTCGAGCTGTTAGTAGAAGAATTCCTCTTGATGAATATTTCTGTGGGGAGCTGTGACTTGCATAGTAGTTTTGTAGTAGCAGAGCCATCTTGGATTGTACTTACAAGGCTATATCAGAAAGATGATCCGGATCTGCTGCACTTGTACCTTAGAACTGAGAAAGGGGAGTTACCAGATTTCTCTATTGATGATGCAAGTACTTTGAGGTACCGCGGCAGATTTTGTATCCCCGCCGTTATGGATATCTGAGTTAAGTTATGCAGAGAAGCGCATGGTTCCAGCATTTCCTACCACCCAGGCTCTACTAAGATGTATCAGAATTTGAAGCAGATTGCCTGTTGGTATGGAATGAAAGGTGATATAGCCATGTTTATTTCTAAGTGCTTAACCTGCAGGCATGTTAAGGCCGATCATGGAAGGCCGGGTGGAAAGTTGACTCCCTTGGAAATTCTGAGTTGGAAGTGGAAGAGTATTTCAAAGGAGTTTATCACGGGTTTACCGAGATATCCTCGAGGACATGATTCAGTCTGGGTTATTGTTGACAGATTAACAAAGTGTGCTCACTTCGTCCCTTATAAGATCGATTACCCCATGAAGAAGGTTGCTGAGATATGTTTGGATGAAGTCATCTGGTTGCATGGAGTTCCAGTAAGTATCATATCAGACCGAGACTCCAGGTTTACGTCTCGCTTCTGGAAGGGTTTGCAAGAAGGTTTGGGTATGGATTTGAGGTATTCTATCGCATACCACCCGCAGACCAATGGTCAGACAGAGCGAGTTTATCAGATAGTGGAGGACATGATCAGATACTACATTTTAGACCACGGAGGTGCGTAGGATGAGCGTTTGAGGATTATGGAGTTTTCTTATAATAACAGCTATCAAGAAAGCTTGCAAATGGCTCCTTTCGAAGATCTGTATGGGAGATGCTGCAGAACTCCCCTATTTTGGACTGAGGTTTGCGAGAGATCTTTGTTGGGTCCGGATGCGCTTGAAGAAATGGAAGTTATTGTGAAGCTTATTCGAGAGATGCTTCAGATAGCCCAAGAATGATATGAGAAGAACACCAACCGGCGTAGATCTGATTTGGACTTTGTTGTAGGGGACTTGGTATTTCTTAAAGTTTCCCCGATGGTTTGAGTCAAGAGGTTTAGTAAGAACCAGAAGTTGGACCCAAGGTATGTGAGACCGGCAGAACTTTCCTGACGTGCACGATGTTTTTCACGTAATCAAACTGCGGAAGTGTGTGCTAAGCGACGGGCAAGTTTTGAATTCTGTGCCTCAGTTAGAGCCAAATCTTTCTTATGTTTAGATGCATGTCAGCATTTTGGATACTCAAGATCATGTCTTGTGGAGGAAGATCATTCCAATGGTTAAAGTTTTGTGGAGAAACCAGGACGTGGAAAGCGCGACTTGGGAATTGGAGTCGGTTATGAGGGAGGCTCACCCTCATCTGTTTCCTTGAGTTTGCTTGGTATGTATTCTTCTATATAACTCTTGGTTTGTTATTTCCCTTCTATAGTAGTAGTGTTGTGCGTAAAGTTTCGGGGCAAAACTTTCTTTTAGGGGGAGTGACTGTAACGCCCCCAGTTTTTCTGTGATTGTTTAATCTTTATTTGGCATTACATTGATGCGTTTTTTGCGTGTACCATTGTTAGATAAGGGTTTTAGCTCTTAAGGTTTTTTGAGTGGCTGGCTTGTAGCCTATTTCAAGATTCCCTAACGAGCCGGAGTCTATTTTTGTGACTCGGTGGGCCTCTCCGGGAATGCTTTTATTTTGGATTCGGGAAGTGTTAGCCCAAGTTTTGTTTGTCGGATGACGATTCCGACTTCGCCACTAGATTCGTAGTGTGGGCGTTTGTCACAACCCGCATTTTCTCCAAATTAAAGAAGCATCAGAATATGAGAAAACACGCATCGTGATGCCACGTCGAGCAGGGGATAACTGCTGACGCTCAGGCAAAACTATCTACTTACTTTATAAAATTCATTAGTTATATGATTAGAAAATCAGTTATATTTTTAAAGGTCGTATCCCTCGGCACAGTGGATCAACTAGTCCACAATTTAAAAACTATACTTATACGCTGCGAAAAATACTTTATTCAGGTTCGACATCCTAAAAGAGTGCATAAGTGTCCACAGACGACAACTTATACTATGAAGGACCCTACAATTAATTTATACTGTATATATAGGAAAACGATCTTTTTACGTTATTTGGAAAATAGTGATGAGTTTTATAAAACATGCTGATCATGAGGTATACTTATAATAGTGTTTTTTTTGTTTAAAAGTAACTAGCAACCTAGAATAAATCATCCCAAGAGCATGTAGACTATCTCCAGAAAAAGGTAGCAGCAGAAAGTTAACATATCTAGTATCAAGGTAAAACTACCAATGGGCGCCAACAAACTGACACGAACCCACTGTAAAGTATGTATGTCTGTAAGAAAGAAGCACAAAACTACCTCACAAGACGAAGAAAGTGATCTCCATAGTACGAGAGACCACCAGCAACAGCACAACACAACTAGCCGCCTAATCGGCTACTAACCAGAACCTGAGGCATTCAAAGAAGAAAAGAATACCTCAACAAGCTAAACAAGTAAGCTGTACGGAAATGTTAGGTTATAAGGTAAGCAAGAAGTGTAAGTAAACCGAAAACAAGCACCACTATCCAAGGCAAGACAAAAAGAAAAGCACTAAGTGCGAGAAAACAGCAACAACCCTGCCCAAAAATAAATCTTGTAGAGTTTACCAGTGTAACACCCCAAAATGTTGTAGGAGCGACGGGGATCGAATTTGGCCAAGACAGGATTTTGGTGCAGGTGACACGGCCCCCGACACGGGCGTGTTGAAGGCCGTGTCGGGCGTGTCGAGCCCGGGCTGTCGAGCTGGCCGTGTCGTCGACCAGCGCAGGTCGACGATGGTCGTGTGGTGGAACACGGCCTAGGACACGGGCGTGTCCCAGGCCGTGTCACACCTGTGCTGTGCGGTTGGGTACACGGGTAATGACACGGGCACGAACACGGGCGAGTCTAGTTTGACACGGGCGTGTCCGATGCCGTGTCACCAAGCCGTGTACCTCTCTGACTGCGAAGTGTTGATTTATTGCACACGGGGGGCGTGACACGGGTCCCGACACGGGCGTGTCGCAGGCGACACGGGCGTGTCGCAGGCGACACGGGCGTGTCGGAGGCCGTGTCACATACCGTGTGCTGGTTTTCAATTTTGGTCGAGACGGCGAATGAGCTACACGGCCAGGCACATAGCCGTGTGCCAACCCGTGTTCAGCCCAGATTTTATGATTTTGGATTTAATCTGGGCCGTTCGTTTCCTTGGTTTTGGATCCGACGGTGGAGGGCTGCTCCTGGGTGGTTATAGTCGGGAAATAGGGTTTAGAAACCCATTTTCCATTGGCCAATCTCTCTCTAAAAGTTAGAGAGAAGGGAGAGCAAGGAGGAAGGAGGAGTCCAAGATCCGGCCGCCGGAAGAGCTTCGGAGCTCCGAATCGCGATCCGAGTCTAGATTCGCGGAGGCGACGCCGTTGCGGTGCTTTCTAACCGTATAGTTTTTGATGGCGCCGCCGAAGAACGCAAGGGTAACGATTTCTCATCCTTGGGCATGTGAAGCCCTCTTTTCCTTTGCATAGGAATCCCTCTCTCGCGTGTGAGCGAAGAGTTGGAGCGTTCCTTGGGGTAGATATGTGAAGTCCCCCTTGTGTAGAGTCTGTATGCGAAAATAGACGTAGGCATTGTGTGTGAAGCCTATTCGGACATGTAGAGCCGGATCGGTGATGTTGCATTGCATTTGAACCAGGCAAGAATCCGGATGTTTGGGTGTTTTCGGGTTTTCTATGTGGTAGATTGCATCAGGGAGCCTTGGAGATTAACTCCAAGGTGCACCCGAAAAACTGGGCAAAAGCGGGTTTTGCCAACACGGTGGCCGGGGGCCAACGTGAACATAACCGGGTTATGTGATTATTGTGGTGGAAACGGGACTCGGTGAGTCTTGGCCTGCGCATATGTCTTAAATTGTCGTTGCGGTATGAGCACGGGTCAGGCGGAACCGTACCCGGTCTATGTCGTTCGGTAGGACCGTTGGCATGGATGAGGGTCTTCGGCGGTCTATGGCTTAAATTGCCGTGACCAAGGCCAATAAGACAAAATGCTCATATGGATGATCGTCCAAGAGGCGGTGGTGGATTGGGAACTTCTATGGCTTGAATTGACCTGACGTTGGCCAGTTCGCCGAGAATGTGCCCTGAGTGCATGGGGTGTGTGGCCGTGCGAGCCTACGCCTGTGGTGAAGTGCAAATACTTTATAAAATTCCTATGCTAATAAAGTGCAGGGAAAGAGCATCGCCGCCCTGAATGTGGTGGCGGGATCGTTATAATTTGGTCAGCATTGCTGACCGTTGCTATTGTTTGCCACCGGGCGGTGGTTTGTGACTTGCAGGTGCTGCGGAGCAGAGCGGGAAATAGCGGGCTAAAGCCCTTGTTGCTGTGCCGGCCCTCGAAGGCCTAATTGCTTATGTTTGTTTCCCGTTTTCATGTATGGCCGGCCTGCGTGCCGAAGTTTGGAAAACACATCATTTTGTTAAGTGAACAATGTAAGGCCTTAAGGCCAGTTCTCTTTTGTGTATGATTACATTCCTGAGTTTGTAGTGGACATTCATGCTTTGTAGCAGGGTTCTTGTTCTCTTTGCAACTATATAAAAATTGCTTCCGCTAGGTGTTGTGTAGGACGTGGTGATTGGTTGAATGGTTTCAACGCGTAACCAACCGGTCTGTCCGTAGTATATGGCGTCGGGCCCCGGCCGGACCTACTGCTATATGCTATGCGAAGGATAGGGGTGTTACAAATTGGTATCAGAGGGAGGTTTCGATCCTCCGACCTGTGGGTTATGGACCCTAAACCAGAAGTCTGATACAAATTGGTATCAGACTTCTGGTTTCGGTCAAGCTTAAATGAATTCGTGGACGAATTCACTTTAAGGGGTGGTGAGCACATGTGTGCGTCATCGTTATAACATAAAAAGAACCCATGAATGTCCACTTAGGAATGAAAATATACATGTTTGAGGAACCTGCGTGTTCCTATAATTGATGTTTGTAGTAATTTTTGGGTCGCTTATTGGTGTTTTTCACGATTATAGGTGACCAGAAGTGGTGTTGGGCCGTCTGAACGGCCAGGTTCTGAGGCGAGCAGTGCGCCAAGCGATGCGCCTGCAACACCTCCGTCTGCCGAGACCATTAGGTTGGTGGCAGAAGCGGTCATGGCAATGATCAATGCGCAGCCTGCAAGGCAGGTGCAACAGCCTGCTCCTGCTGTGGAGCAAGTACCGCTTCAGACGGCAGAGCAAAGGAGGGTTGAGCAAGTAGTTTTGGAGCCAGAGTTGCCTAAGAGAGCAACTGAAAGACAACTGAAGCACGTGATGGGTTTTCATCCACCGGTATTCACGGAGGCAGAAACCCCAACCCAAGCAGAGGATTGGCTCTCAATGGTCAACAGGGTGATGACTGCGACGGAAACAGAAGAGTGGCAGAAGACCACTATCGCGACTTTCCTTTTGGATGGGGACGCAAGACTATGGTGGGAAGGCCTAGAGCTACTTCAGTTGCAGGGAAGGCCGTTGGCCGAAGTTTCGATGGAGGAGTTTGCGAGACTATTCATGGCTCGATACCTCCCCTCGGCGCAGAGAATTGCGCTAGAAAGCAAATTTCAGAAGTGGTGCAAGGGGATTGCACCGTTGATGAGTACCTCCACGAGTTTACTCAGTTGGGGAGATATGCAGGCGCTACCTTTGCAGACGAGGAGCGCAAGACGAGCCGCTTCTATGAAGGGCTAAGAGATAATTTAAGGTTGCTACTGTCGGGGCCCAAGGCGTAGGGTTTCATGACCCTGGTCAGTTCGGCCCGGTCCTTGGAGAAGGACATGAAGAATTTCCAAGCGAAGAAGGAATCCGGTAGTAAGAAAGCGTAGTTCAAAGCGTCGACTACGTTGAAGTCGGGCTACCAAAAATTCTTCAAAAAGGCTAGGACGTCAGGTCCAGCTTCTTCTACGGGTGCCTCGGGGGCAACTACCAATCGAACCCCGGGCGCTTGCTTCACTTGTGGAAAGACGGGGCACTTTGCCCATGATTGCTGGAGTGGACGTTCAAAGTCCGAAAGGAAACAAGGAGCTACCTACGAGGAAAAGGGCAAAGCGGTGGAGTCGACCGCGTCCCACTATGCTCCGACTCAGCCTAGAGTCTATAACTTGGGCCAGCAGGAGGCCATCAAGCAAGCGGATGTGGTGACAGGTATGAGTTAATTTATAGCAAGTTAGCTTTAATACCCTTATCTATTGCTTGTTAGCCTAATATTGTTTGTATAGGCTTTGTTGTGATTAGTGATAGTCCGGCACGGGCACTGTTCGATACGGGAGCTTCACAGTCCTTCTTGTCCGAAAGCTTTATAGCACGCATCGGAGTCCCTTCTTCGATGGCGAAGGACAAGTTGGATGTGCTGCAACCGAATGGGTGCTCGATGCGTGCGGACAGGGTGTGCGCCATAAATGTTCACATTGGGAGCCAAGAGTTTGACTTGCTAGCGTCATTGCTGCCGCTAGTAGAGTTCGACGTGATCTTTGGGATGGATTGGCTGTTAGAGTAGAAAGCTTGGATTGACTGTGACCGGAAGGAGGTCAAGCTGGGTGTAGGGCGGGAGACTACATTCGAGGGGCTAAAGGGGTCGAGCAAGACACTGATGTCTGCTCTTCAGGTGGTGAAGGCGGTTCGTGCTGGTGCAGAGCTGTTCTTCGCAATAGTGGGGGCTGTAGAGCCAAAGTCCACGTTGGATAGCATTCCCGTGGTTTGCGAATACCCTGATGTGTTCCCGGATAGTCTCCCGGAGCCCCACCGCAGCGGGAGATTGATTTCACCATCGAGCTCGTGCCGGGTGCCAAACCAGTCTCACGTGCTCCGTATAGGTTGGCGCCTAAGGAGATGGCAGAGTTGAAACTTCAGCTAGAGGAGCTGATGGAGCAAGGGTATGTGCGTCCAAGCTCGTCGCCTTGGAGCGCACCGGTCCTCTTCGTTAAGAAGAAGGATGGTAGTATGCGGCTGTGTATCGACTACAGAGAGTTGAACAAGCTAACGAAAAAGAATAAGTACCCGATCCTGAGGATTGATGATCTCTTTGATCAGTTAGTCGGATCGTCGGTATACTCCAAGTTGGACTTGAAGTCGGGGTACTATCAGCTGAGGATCAGGGAGTGTGATATCCCGAAGACGGCGTTCAGTACGAGGTATGGGCATTTCGAGTTCACGGTCATGCCGTTTGGACTGACGAATGTGCCATCAGTATTTATGGACTTGATGAACAGGACGTTCCGAGATTTCCTGGATCGTTTTGTGATCGTCTTTATTGACGATATTTTGGTGTACTCGCAGTGCAAAGAAGACCACTTCAAGCATTTGCATTTGGTGTTGGAGACTTTGAGGAGGAATGAGCTTTACGCAAAGTTCTCCAAGTGCGAGTTCTGGCTACCCTCGGTAGCATTCCTTGGTCATATAGTGAGTGGGGAAGGTATAGCGGTGGATCCGGCGAAGATTGTTGCGATACGGGAGTGGCCTGCGTTGTCTTCTGTCGCGGAAGTCCGTAGTTTTCTCGGGCTTGCCGGATATTACAGGCGCTTCGTAGAGAACTTCTCGCGGATAGCTTTACCTCTCACGAAGTTGACAAGGAAGGATCAGAGATTCTGGTGGACGCAAGAGTGCGTGCAAGCTTTTGAGGAGCTGAAAAGGCGGTTGACCACGGCGCCAGTGCTTAGTTCGCCGAGTGGGACCGAGGGCTTCGAGGTGTATAGCAACGCTTCGTGTAGTGGCTTGGGCTGCGTGTTGTTGCAGCATGGGAGCGTGATAGCGTATGGATCGCGTCAGTTGAAGGTGCATGAAAGAAATTATCCGGTGCACGACTTGGAGTTGGCGGCCGTGATATTTGCACTCAAGTTGTGGAGGCACTACCTTTACGGCGTAAGGGTCGATATATACACCGATCACAAGAGCCTAAAATACTTGTTGGATCAGAAGGACCTTAATATGAGGCAGAGGAGGTGGATGGAGTTCCTAGGGGACTACACCTTCAAAATATATTATGTACCCGGGAAGGGCAACGCAGTTGCGGATGCGCTGAGCCGCAGGGCTCCCGCCCAAGCCATTTGGTTGTCGGTGCATGATGAGCGGCTAGTACGGTAGTTTGAAGAGCTTGAGATCTGTTTTGTTGACAAGCAGATGAGCGCCAAAGCAATGTTAAACTGGACAGAGGTGCAGTATGACCTGGCTGACCGGGTTCGTCAGGCATTGGAGTTAGATGACTCCATGAAGGAGCTTATGGAGGCAGTGTTGGATGGGTCAAATTCCCAGTTCTCGGTGGAAGATGGTTTATTAAGGAAGGATCATCGGTTGTGCATCCCGAGTGGGGGTAACCTCCGGGCGGAGTTGATGTACGAGGCTCATCATACCAAGTACTCAATCCACCCAGGGAGCACGAAGATGTATCGTGATCTCAAAAAGTTGTTTTGGTGGCCGGGGCTTAAGAAAGATGTGGCGTTGTACGTGGCTAAATGCCAAACGTACGCCTTGGTGAAGGCGGAGTGCCAAAAGCCGGGAGGATTTCTGAATTCCTTGCCTATACCGGAGTGGAAATTCGACGATATATCTATGGACTTTGTGCACGGGTTGCCAAGGTCGCAGAAGGGGAACGACGCTATATGGGTGATCGTAGATCGGCTAACCAAGGTGTCGCACTTCATTCCGCATAGGAAGGATGATCCAGTGGAGAAATTGGCAAAGTTGTATGTTGACAATATTGTTAGGCTGCATGGTGTGCCCCGTAGCATTGTGAGTGATCGCGATGGGCGGTTCACGTCAAATGATTGGAGGTTGGTGCAGCAGATGCTGGGAACCAAGTTAAAGTTCAGCACAGCTTTCCATCCGCAGACGGATGGGCAGACCGAGAGGGTCAATAGAATGATGGAGGACATGCTACGCATGTGTGTTCTGGATTTCGGTAAGCATTGGTCAGACCACCTGTATTTGGTGGAGTTCGCGTACAACAACAGCTACCAAGCGAGTATACAAATGGCGCCCTTTGAGGCCCTGTATGGTAGGAAGTGTCGCACGCCGTTATCGTGGCTTGAAACGGGTGAGGCAAGGTTGTACAAGAATCAGGAGGTGGAGAGTACTACCTCGTTAGTGCGGATCATTCGGGAGCGCTTGTTGATCGCTCAGGACCGGCAGGCGAAGTATTACAATGCCAAGCACCGGAACGTGGAGTTCGCGGTAGGCGATTGGGTATACCTGAAAGTGAAGCCGTTCAAGGGGGTTTCGCGGGTAAGATGCTTGAAGAAGCTGAGCCCAAGATACCTTGGACCTTTTGAGGTTCTGGAGCGAGTCGGCGAAGCTGCATACCGTTTGAAGCTATCGGTGGAGTTAAGTGGGTTACATGATGTGTTCCACATTTCTGTGTTCCGGAAGGCGGTGCAAGAGCCTTCGCAGGTGATCACAGTTGACCAAGTGCCAGTGGATGAAGGGTTGACGACTAGGGTCAAGCCCATTCGTATCGAAGATGTTGAGGTCAAGAGACTCCGTAACAAGGAGATCCGGATGGTTAAGGTCCGGTGGGATAATTGCGGGCGTGAGGAGCTCTCTTGGGAACGGGAGCAGACTATGCTCGAGGAGTACCCAGAATTGTTCCGCTCAGGTACTGTTTTACGTTAAGTCCTGTTTTTCCTTTATTAATTTCGTGGATGAAATTCTTTAAGGGGGGTAGAATTGTAACACCCCAAAATGTTGTAGGAGCGACGGGGATCGAATTTGGCCAAGACAGGATTTTGGTGCAGGTGACACGGCCCCCGACACGGGCGTGTCGAAGGCCGTGTCGGGCGTGTCGAGCCCGGGCCGTCGAGCTGGTCGTGTCGTCGACCAGCGCAGGTCGACGATGGTCGTGTGGTGGAACACGGCCTAGGACACGGGCGTATCCCAGGCCGTGTCACACCTGTGCTTTGCGGTGGGGTACACGGGTAATGACACGGGCACGAACACGGGCGTGTCTAGTTTGACACGGGCGTGTCCGATGCCGTATCACCAAGCCGTGTACCTCTCTGACTGCGAAGTGTTGATTTATTGCATACGGGGGGCGTGACACGGGTCCCGACACGGGCGTGTCGCAGGCGACACGGGCGTGTCGGAGGCCGTGTCACATGCAGTGTGCTGGTTTTCAATTTTGGTCGAGACGGCGAATGAGCTACACGGCCAGGCACACGGCCGTGTGCCAACCCGTGTTCGGCCCAGATTTTATGATTTTGGATTTAATCCGGGCCGTTCGTTTCCTTGGTTTAGGATCCGACGGTGGGGGGCTGCTCCTGGGTGGTTATAGTCGGGAAATAGGGTTTAGAAACCCATTTTCCATTGGCCAATCTCTCTCTAAAAGTTAGAGAGAAGGTAGAGCAAGGAGGAAGGAGGAGTCCAAGATCCGGCCGCCGGAAGAGCTTCGGAGCTCCGAATCGCGATCCGAGTCCAGATCCGCGGAGGCGACGCCGTTGCGGTGCTTTCCAACCGTATAGTTTTCGATGGCGCCGCGGAAGAACGCAAGGGTAACGATTTCTCATCCTTGGGCATGTGAAGCCCTCTTTTCCTTTGCATAGGAAGCCCTCTCTCGCGAGTGAGCGAAGAGTTGGAGCGTTCCTTGGGATAGATATGTGAAGTCCCCCTTGTGTAGAGTCCGTATGCGAAAACGGACGTAGGCATTGTGTGTGAAGCCTATTCGGACATGTAGAGCCGGATCGGTGATGTTGCATTGCATTTGAACCGGGCAAGAATCCGGATGTTTGGGTGTTTTCGGGTTTTCTACGTGGTAGATTGCATCAGGGAGCCTTGGAGATTAACTCCAAGGTTCACCCGGAAAACTAGGCAAAAGCGGGTTTTGCCAACACGGTGGCCGGGGGCCAACGTGAACATAACCGGGTTATGTGATTATTGTGGTGGAAAAGGGACTCGGTGAGTCTTGGCCTGCGCATATGGCTTAAATTGTCGTTGCGGTATGAGCACGGGTCAGGTAGAACTGTACCCGGTCTATGTCGTTCGGTAGGACCGTTGGCATGGATGAGGGTCTTCGGCAGTCTATGGCTTAAATTGCCGTGACCAAGGCCAATAAGACAAAATGCTCATATGGATGACCGTCCAAGAGGCGGTGGTGGATTGGGAACGTCTATGGCTTGAATTGACGTGACGTTGGCCGGTTCGCCGAGAATGTGCCTTGAGTGCACGGGGTGTGTGGCCGTGCGAGCCTACGCCTGTGGTGAAGTGCAAATACTTTATATAAATGCCTATGCTAATAAAGTGCAGGGAAAGAGCATCGCCGCCCCGAATGTGGGGGCGGGATCGTTATAATTTGGTCAGCATTGCTGACCGTTGCTATTGTTTGCCACCGGGCGGTGGTTTGTGACTTGCAGGTGCTGCGGAGCAGAGCGGGAAATAGCGGGCTAAAGCCCTTGTTGCTGTGCCGGCCCTCGAAGGCCTAATTCCTTATGTTTGTTTCCCATTTTCATGTATGGCCGGCCTGCGTGCCGAAGTTTGGAAAACACTTCATTTTGTTAAGTGAACAATGTAAGGCCTTAAGGCCAGTTCTCTTTTGTGTATGATTACATTCCTGAGTTTGTAGTGGACATTCATGCTTTGTAGCATGGTTCTTGTTCTCTTTGCAACTTTATAAAAATTGCTTCTGCTAGGTGTTGTGTAGGACGTGGTGATTGGTTGAATGGTTTCAACGCGTAACCAACCGGTCTGTCCATAGTATATGGCATCGGGCCCCGGCCGGACCTACTGCTATATGCTATGCGACGGATAGGGGTGTTACAACTAGGCTACCATGAGCCCAAACGTTTCAAATTTATAAAGGAAGAAACTTCTAACACCCTGAGCTGTGAGAGATGGTAGTAGCAAAAACAACGCGGATCTAGGTTGGAGGCAAACTCAGTCCCCCAACCACCATTTCCAAGAAACAAAGCTCAGGGGTCTACATGTGAAATCACTTGGGACCTCTCACCAACTTGCCAACCCGTACATAGAGCAAGATAAAAGAAAAAGGGTGGCCTCTGCTAAATTACACAACACCTCCCTAATTAAGAGCTTCAAACCACCACTACTAACCACGACCCACGATTCGGCTTTTTGAAAACAATGTAGCTGACAAGGAACCTCAAAATCAAGGAATTCACTCGGGAGAGAATATCAAGTTAAGGGAAAAGCGTTGAGATGACTCAACACAGCATGGCGTTGAGTGAGCCCCACTCACTCAACGCCTAAACAGACGATGGCGTTGAGTGAGCTAACCTCACTCAATGCTAAAACAGCTATGGCGTTAAGTGAGGTCCACTCCCTCAACGCCTTCAGCAAAACAGGTTATGGCGTTGAGTGAGCTAACCTCACTCAACGCCAAAACAGCTATGACGTTGAGTGAGGTCCACTCCCTCAACGCCTTTAGCAACACAGGCTGTGGCGTTGAGTAAGCTAACCTCACTCAACGCCAAAAAAGCTACGGCGTTGAGTGTGTCCACCACTCTCAATGATAAAAAAAGATTTGGCGTTGAGTGAGGTCGACTCACTCAACGCATAAGTACTTAGCCGCAAAAAAACAAACTGCGGCGTTGAGTGTGTCCACCACTCTCAACGATAAAATAGCTTTTGCGTTGAGTGAGGTTGACTCACTCAACGCCAAAGTACTTAGCCGCCAAAAACAAACTGCGGCGTTGAGTGTGTCCACCACTCTAAACGATAAAGTAGCTTTGGCGTTGAGTGAGGTCGACTCACTCAACGCCAAAGTACTTAGCCGCCAAAAACAAACTGCGGCATTGAGTGTGTCCACCACTCTCAACGATAAAGTAGCTTTGGCGTTGAGTGAGGTCAACTCACTCAATGCCAAAGTACTTAGCCGCCAAAAACAAACTGCGGCGTTGAGTGTGTCCACCATTCTCAACGATAAAACGGCTTTGGCGTTGAGTGAGGTCGACTCACTCAACGCCAAAACACTTAGCCGCAAAAAAAATTTTGTCTCAAAAAAAACTCCAGCAAGTCTAAGTACGGGGAAGGCTTCTACTACAACCACTACACAGGCAAGCACACATACACCCCAACCCGAGCCTAAGCAAGATAGGTTTGCATAAGAATTAAAATATAGCTTTTCTCCTCTACCCGGCTACAACTACTGCACAGGAAAGAAATTAACCCAATCCTTCAAGCCCTCACACATCCCGAGAACTAGGCTTCTAAATCAACAGTTGGGTTTTGTACCCGATTTCAAGAAAGAATATGGTTTCTATCCTAGGGCTAACATGGTAACAAGAAGATAGATAAAAAGAATTACACGGCAAGGGCAAGAATACCACTTGCCTCAAATTTCCGGTGAAGCTTGGTCGGCCTCCTTTACTCTCACGCGGTACCAGCAACAGCAACACCTAAAGAAGAAATCTGGGGCTTTAATGGAGGAAACGGACAACCCAAGATATTCGAGACCCCTAGAAACACAACGAAAACAGAATTTCTTACCGTAGGAATGAAATTCTAGGCGAGAGCAATCCAAATCCTCTTTAGGAATCGAATTCCGTCCACAAACGCTCCCGGATTCGGCGTTCGAAGGGGAGCAGTTCTGGCGGTTTCTCTGTTTTCCGCGAACAGGTGCTGCGGACGGGGGAAGAAGGTGAACAGGAGCGATTACCTCTTAAGTCTAAACTTTCTTATATATAGCACCCTTACTAATCTTAATTAGCTAATTAATTAATAATGAACAAAAGACAAGGCACAACCGCCAAGTACCCGCACCCTTTCAAAAAAAAAATATTTAATATAATATTTAATAAATAGTTTTATTTTTCATAAAATACCAAAACGACGCGAAAACCGAACATCCTCGGAATTCGGCGGAATTCACACCATAGCTAAATATCCACGCTACGAACACATCGGCGAAGTCGAAATTAATTTTCGACGAACAGAACTCGAGTTATACCCACCCGAAGTCAAAACACCAGCATCCCCCGAGAGGCCACACCGGGTCACCCAAAACGACCCGGCTTGCTAGGGAGATCTTGCCAATAGACAACAAAATGGGCGACTCAGTTCTAAGGAGTTAAGACCACACTCCAAAGATGACACAAGCCAAGAAAATGCATCGACATAACGCCAAGAAAGATTTAAATAATCGCAAAAAAAATCGGGGGCGTTACAGTCACTCCCCCTAAAAGAAAGTTTCGTCCCGAAACATTACGCACAACGCCTCAACTATAGAAGGAAAGGTAACAAGCCAAACATTATAAGAAGAAAACAAACCAATCTAATCAGGGAAACAGTTGAGGGTGAGCCTCCCTCATAGCCGACTCTAACTCCCAAGTCGCGCTTTCCAAACCCTGATTCTTCCTTAGAACTTTGACCATCGGGATGGACTTCCTTCGCAGCACCCGATCTTGAGTATCAAAAATGCGGACCAACACTTCAATAAAATAGAGATTAGGCTCCAACTGGGGAACAACATTCAAGACTTGCCCACTACTGCGCACAAACTTCCGTAATTGGCTTACATGAAATACATTATGAACACCTGGTAAGTTTGCTGGCAAATCCAACCTATAAGCTGACACGCCAATCCGTTCAATAATCTTAAACGGGCCTACATACCTCACGTCTAATTTCCGGTTCTTGCCGAACCTCTTAACACCAACCATCGGGGAAACCTTAAGAAACACAAGGTCCCCTACAGAAAACTCCAAGTCAGACCTACGCCGATTGGCGTTCTTCTCGTATCTCTCCTGAGCTATACGAAGCTTTTCTCGAATGAACTTCACCGTAACTTCCATCTCCTCGAGCGCATCCGGACCAAACAAGGGTCTCTCACCAGCCTCAGCCCAAAACAGGGGGGTTCTGCAGATCCTCCCATACAAAGCTTCAAACGGAGCCATTTGCAAACTTTCTTGATAATTGTTATTGTATGCAAACTCCATAAGTCGCAATCGCTCATCCCACGCTCAACTGTGGTCTAGAATGTAGCATCTGATCATATACTCAACTATCTGGTTCACCCGCTCCTTCTGCCCATTGGTCTGTGGGTTGTAAGCAGTAGAATACCTCAGATCTGTACCCAAACCCTCCTACAGACTCTGCCAAAAACGAGAAGTAAACCGAGAGTCTCGATCAGAAATAATGCTAACAGGCACACCGTGCAATCTGATTACCTCATAAAAGTACAACTCTGTTATCTTCTTCATCGGGTAGTTAATCTTATACGGCACGAAGTGAGAACACTTCGTCAGTCTATCCACTATGACCCAAACAGAATCAAATCCCCTTGGAGATTTCGGTAAGCCCATGATGAAGTCCATAGAAATACTTTCCCACTTCCATGTCGGGATCTCTAGCGGAGTCAACTTGCCTCCAGGCATTCCGTGATCGGCCTTATCACGCTTGCAAGTGTGGCACTTAGTAACAAATCGGGCTATATCACTCTTCATCCCATACCACCAGGAAATTTGCTTCAAGTCACGATACATCTTTGTAGATCCCGGATGGTAGGCAACACTAGATCCATGAGCCTCTCTGCATATCATACCCCTGATGTCTCCAACAGTAGGGATGCAAAATCTGTCGCAGTACTTAAAAGTACCCGCATCATCGATAGAGAAATCATGCAACTCCCCTCTCTCAGTCCTGAGGTATAAGTGCAGAAGGTCCGGATCATCCTTCTGGTGCAACCTAGTAAGGGAAATCCAAGATGGCTCTGCCACTGCCAAACTACTCTGCATGTCGCAGCATCCCACCGAGATATCCAAAAGGAGGAAATCTTCCACTAAACGATCGGCGGAGTGATTAAAGATCTTCCCCGTCTTATGGCTCAGGGTGTCGGCCACTACAATGGCCTTGCCTGGATGATACTGAATCTTTACGTCATAATCGGCCACATACTCTAGCCACCGCCGCTGGCGTAGATTCAACACCATTTGCGTGAACACGTACTTCAGGCTCTTGTGATCAGTGAAGATCTTGCAATGAGCCCAATAAAGTAAATGCCTTCACAGCTTCAACGCATAAATCACCGTTGCAAACTCAAGGTCAAGCGTAGGGTAATTTCTCTCATGAGTCTCTAATTGCCTTGACCCATACGCAATCACTTTTCCAACCTGCATCAACACGCAACCAAAACCAACATGCGAAGAATCCACGTACACATCATACTCCACACCCTCAGTAGTTAGGGTCAGGACGGGAGCAGTGCACAATCTGTTCTTTAGCTCCAGGAAAGCTTCTTTGCACTTCTCGCTCCAAACAAAGGCTGCGTTCTTCTGAGTCAACCTGGTCAAAGGTGCAGCCAGGGTAGAGAAACCCTCCACGAACCTCCTGTAGTAGCCGGCCAACCCTAGGAAGCTTCTAATCTCCTTGGGCGTGCCCGACCTGCTCCAATCCATCACTACTGTGATCTTTTCTGGGTCGACCAAGATCCCATCCTTGTTCACCACGTGGCCAAGAAACGAGACCTGAGATAACCAAAATTCGCACTTGCTCAACTTAGCGAATAACTTGTGATTCCTCAACTCCGATAGAACCAAGCGCAGATGCTGCTCATGCTCCTCAGCGCTGCGGGAATAAACCAATACGTCATCGATGAAAACCACAACGAACTTGTCTAGGAAATCCTTGAACACCCGGTTCATCATATCCATGAAAGTTGATGGTGTGTTGGTCAGACCAAACGACATCACCAAGAACTCAAAATGTCCATGCCTCGATCTAAACACAATCCGTGGAATATCTTCCTCACAGATCCTGAGCTGATGATAGCCAGAAAGAAGATCGATCTTGGAGAACACCGTGCTACCACGCAATTGATCAAATAAGTCATCGATCCTCGGCAGAGGATACCTGATCTTAATAATGACTTTGTTTAACTCCCTGTAGTCGATGCAAAGCCGCATCGACCCATCCTTCTTCTTTACAAACAAAACAGGAGCACCCCAAGGCGACGAACTCTGCCAAATAAATCCTTTTGCCAACAACTCATCAAACTGGAATCAAAACTCCTCTAACTCATGAGGGGCCATACGGTATGGCGCCTTAGCAATAGGACGCGTACCCGGTTCCAAATCAATCACAAATTCGACATCCCGATCGGGAGGAAGACCAGGTAGGTCATCAGGAAAAACATCAGCGAAACAACGAACAACGAGAATCTCTTCTAAGCGCGGTACACTAACAACGGTCCCCACCACTGAGACTAAACAAGCAAAACAATCAGAAAGAAACAACTTTTGAGCACATACCGCAGAAAAGACAGGAGAATCTTGGCACGGATCAGCATACACGCTTCCCGGCTGACCATTGACCTTGATGAAGTCCAAGCGCTTCCCTTTGCACATAATGACCGCATCATACTTAGACAGCTAGTCCATGCCTAGAATAACATCGAAGTCCTCCAGATCAATCATCTTCAAGTCTGCCTTCGCAAGAAAGGCCCCCAACAGAACAGGGCATTCTAGAATGCCCAAATCTGATAACACAGATTCACTAGAAGGGAACATGATGTGGAAGGTATCACGAACTCGAACTAGAGTTAACCGATGTTGCTCCACAAAGGCTCTAGCCACAAATGAGTGGGTAGCGCCGGAGTCGAACAGAACACGCGCCTAGCGGTTCTTTACCTTAAATTTTCCTATAGGAGTATATACAACTAAGGAAAAACCAGAACAAAACTGTAACCATTCTAACAAATAAAACCTTTAGGTTGGAAAAACAACTTACCTGAGATGACCTGAGTCGAAGCTTGAGCCTCCTCAGAAGAGATCACGTTCAGCTTTCCTTTACCCTTGTCCACACGCTGAGGCGGAGGTAGTTCCTAAAGTGGAACTGCATGAAGAGCAGGCTTGACCTGAGGACACCTAGACTTGATGTGACCCTTATGCCCGCACTGATAGCAGACTTTATCCTTGGACCAGCACTGGGCAGCATCATGCCCAAGTCACTTGCAAACAGAATAGGAAACATCCCTCCTAGGAGCACCCTGAATAGCATGAACTTGCTCCTTCTTCTGAGCTGCTGCCTTTTTGAAACACCTCTCAACAGGGTTGCCTGACAAACTACAGAAGCTACACACCATCTTACTCTTCTTTCCCGAAGCAGCACCAGGTACCGAGGGTTTCTTCTCCTCAACAGACTTCTGCTTGTCCTTCCTCATTTGCTGGCCTCTGCTCTTTGCGGTCTCGATAGCCTCCACCTTCAGAGCAACCTCCACTACCCCTGCATAAGTCTCTGATCCATAAGTACTGGTAAACTGCTGCACCTCACTCCTCAAGCCACCAAGGAATCGCTTGACTCGATGAGCCTCAACACTTACCCACCCTGGAGCAAACCGGCTCAACTTGCTGAACTCTACCTCATACTCACCGACCGTGAGTTGCCTTTGCTTCAGGTGGAGGAAGTCGTTCATAAGACGGTCACGCTCGACCGAAGGCAAGAACTTCCTCAACAGCATTTCCTTGAACACTTCCCAAGAGCAACCAGCTACCAAGCTCTCCTTTTCTCTAAGCCACCAACTCTTAGCCAAACCCTTTAGCTGATAGGCGGCTATCATAACTCTCTGATCATCTGCAATACCGGAGTACGAGAACATCTCCTCCATGGAGATCAGCCAATCGTCTATGACCATGAAATCTGCCTTCCCATTATAAGTAGGAGGGCTAAATCTCTGAAACTGCGAGATGAATGCCATCCTTGCTGGCACCACCACTGGAGGTCTCAGGGGTACAGGAAGAGGAGGAACAGCTAACCCCCCTACAGGGCCTTGCACTCCCTGTGTCTGTCCTGCCACAACTACCACCAGAGACTGGATCTCGGCTCGCACCTCCACCATCTGCCTGCTCAAGGATTCGCTACTCTGTCGCTGGCTCTCGATCACCGCATCATTCTGCGCTCCCGATGACTCACCCTTAGATAGGGGGGTAGATCTAGTCGAAGGGCGTCTCGCCATCCTAAAATCATAACAACATTAGTCAGATCCTAGTATAATGGCTACAACTAACTACAAGTACAGACAAAATATACATAAATATGAACTTAAAGCTGTTAAACTTGCTCTGGGAGTTTATTTTTACAAGAATTGATGTTATGACTTAACCTAGGTTGGTTAACCACCACCATACTAACTCTTGTGCCTAGATTGGGAATGCATGACTTTATATTATTTTTGACTCGAAAACTTATGTGTGTACATATGTCATCCTTCTAGTCTTTAGCTTGGCACGTTGTGCTTATGCAATGTTATGCTATGCATGTTTGTGCTATGCATTCTAAAAAGAAAAGCCCTAACGCATGTTATGAGCGGCGTACACATGAAAATGTTATGCTTCCCATACTACATAACATCCTCATGCAACAAAAAAATAAAACGAGCTAGTCCCAGCCATGTGGTGAGGTTATGCATCGCATACTACATAACCCTCACATGTTGCCCCTATGGTGGATCCATATACAAACACATACTATGCATCCCATACTACATAATATGCCCTGTATACTTTATATTATGCTATGAGTGTAGTGTTCGTGCTTTTGCCAAGACGTGCCGATGACATATCGGTGTGTGAATGACATGATGTTGAACTACTAATGCAATCCAAAGAGAAGGTTGCCCGACTAACTTGTCAAGACACCTCCCTCTGATACCAACTGTCACAGCCCGCATTTTCTCCAAATTAAAGAAGCATCAGAGTATGAGAAAACACGCATCGTGATGCCACGTCGAGCAGGGGATAACTGCGGACGCTCAGGCAAAACTATCTACTTACTTTATAAAATTCATATGTTATATGATTAGAAAATCAATTATATTTTTAAAGGCCGTATCTCTCGGCACAGTGGATCAACTAGTCCACAATTTAAAAACTATACTTATACGCTGCGGAAAATACTTTATTCAGGTTCGACATCCTAAAAGAGTGCATAAGTGTCCCCAGAGGACAACTTATACTATGCAGGACCCTACATTTAATTTATACTGTATATATAGGAAAATGATATTTTTACGTTATTTGGAAAATAGTGATGAGTTTTATAAAACATGCTGATCATGATGTATACTTATAATAGTGTTTTTTTTTGTTTAAAAGTAACTAGCAACCTAGCATAAATCATCCCAAGAGCAAGTAGACTATCTCTAGAAAAAGGTAGCAGCAGAAAGTTAATATATCTAGTATCAAGGTAAAACTACCAGTGGGCGCCAAAAAACTGACATGAACCCACTGGAAAGTATGTATGTCTGTAAGAAAGAAGCACAAAACTACCTAACAATACCAAGAAACTAATCTCCACAGTACGAGAGACCACCAGCAACATCACAGCACAACTAGCCGCCTAATTGGCTACTAACAAGAACCTGAGGCATTCAGAGAAGAAAAGAATACCTCAACAAGCTAAACAAGTAAGCTGTACGAAAATGTTAGGTTATAAGGTAAGCAAGAAGAGTGAGTAAACCGAAAACAAGCACCCATATCCAAGGCAAGACAAAAAGAAAAGCACTAAGTGCGAGGAAACAGCAACAACCCTGCCCAAAAATAAATCCTGCAGAGTTTACAAGGGCTACCATGAGCCTAAACATTGCAAATTTACAAAGGAAGAAACGTCTAACACCCTAAGCTGTGAGAGATGGTAGTAGCAAAAACAACGTGGATCCGGGTTGGAGGCAAACTCAGTCCCCCAACCACCATTTCCAAGAAACAAAGCTCAGGGGTCTACATGTGAAAGCACTACGGACCTCCCACCCGCTTGCCCAGCCCGTACCTGGAGCAAGATAAAAGAAAAAGGGTGGCCTCGGCAAAATTACACAACACCTTTCCCATTAAGAGCTTCAAACCCTGACTACTAACCACGACCCACGATTCGGCTTTTTGAAAAAAATATAGCCGACAAGGAACCTCAAAATCAAGGAATTCACTCGGGAGAGAATATCAAGGTAAGGGAAAAGCGTTGAGATGACTCAACACGGCATGGCGTTGAGTGAGCCCCACTCACTCAACGCCTAAACAGACGGTGGCGTTGAGTGAGCTAACCTCACTCAACGCCAAAATAGCTATGGCGTTGAGTGAGGTCCACTCCCTCAACGCCTTCAGCAAAACAGGCTGTGGCGTTGAGTGAGCTAACCTTACTCAACGCCAAAGCAGCTACGGCGTTGAGTGAGGTCTACTCCCTCAACGCCTTCAGCAACACAGGCTGTGGCGTTGAGTGAGCTAACCTCACTCAACGCCAAAACAGCTACGGCGTTGAGTGTGTCCACCACTCTTAATGATAAAAAAAGCTTTGGCGTTGAGTGAGGTCGACTCACTCAACGCCAAAGTACTTAGCCGCAAAAAAACAAACTGCGGCGTTGAGTGTGTCCACCACTCTCAACGATAAAATAGCTTTGGCTTTGAGTGAGGTCGACTCACTCAACGCCAAAGTACTTAGCTGCTAAAAAACAAACTGCGGCGTTGAGTGTGTCCACCACTCTCAACGATAAAGTAGCTTTGGCATTGAGTGAGGTCGAATCACTCAACGCCAAAGTACTTAGGGTCCAAAAACAAACTGCGGCGTTGAGTGTGTCCACCACTCTCAATGATAAAGTAGCTTTGGCGTTGAGTGAGGTCGACTCACTCAACGCCAAAGTATTTAGCCGCCAAAAAAAAGCTGTGGCGTTGAGTGTGTCCACAATTCTAAACGATAAAACGGCTTTGGCATTGAGTGAGGTCGACTCACTCAACGCCAAAACACTTAGCCGCAAAAAAAATTTCGTCTCCACCAAAACTCCAGCAAGTCTAAGTACGGGGAAGGCTTCTACTACAGCCACTACACAGGCAAGCACACATACACCTAACCCGAGCCTAAGCAAGATTAGTTTGCATAAGAATTAAACTATAGCTTTTCTCCTCTACCCGGCTACAACTACTGCACAGGAAAGAAATTAACCCAATCCCTCAAGCCCTCACACATCCCGAGAACTAGGCTTCTCAATCAACAGTTGGGTTTTGTACCCGATTTCAAGCAAGAATAGGGTTTCTATCCTAGGGCTAACAAGGTAACAAGGAGATAGATAAAAAGAATTACACGGCAAGGGCAAGAATACCACTTGCCTCAAATTTCTGGCGAAGGTTGGTCGGCCTCCTATACTCTCACGCGGTACCAGCAATAGCAAAACTGAAAGCTGAAATCTGGGGCTTTAATGGTGGAAACAGACAACCCAAGAAATTCGAGACCCCTAGAAACACCACGAAAACTGAATTTCTTACCGTAGGAATGAAGGTCTAGGCGAGAGCAATCCAAATCCTCTTTCGGAATCAAATTCCGTCCACAAACGCTCCCGGATTCGGCGTCCGAAGGGGAGCAGTTCCGGCGGTTTCTCTGTTTTCCGCGAACAGGTGCTGTGGACGGGGGGAAGAAGGTGACAGGAGCGGTTACCTCTTAAGTCTAAACTATCCTATATATAGCACCCTTATAAATCTTAATTATCTAATTAATTAATATTTAACAAAAGACAAGGCACAACCGCCAAGTACCCTCACCCTTTCAAAAAAAAATATTTAATATAATATTTATTAAATAGTTTTATTTTTCATAAAATACCAAAACGACGCGAAAATCAAACATCCTCGGAATTCGGCGAAATTCGCACCATAGGTAAATATCCATGCTACGAACACAACGATGAAGTCGAAATTTATTTTCGACGAACAGAACTCGAGTTATACCCACCCGAAGTCAAAACACCAGCATCCCTAAAGAGGCCACGCCGGGTCACCCAAAACGACCCGGCTTGCTAGCGAGATCTTGCTAATAGACTACAAAATGGGCCACTCAATTCTAAGGAGTTAAGACCACACTCCACAGATGACACAATCCAAGAAAATGCGCCGACGTAACGCCAAGCAAGAATTAAATAATCGAAGAAAAATAGGGGGCGTTACAGTCACTCCCCCTAAAAGAAAGTTTCATCCCGAAACTTTACGCACAATGCCTCAACTATAGAAGGAAAGGAAACAAACCAAACATTACAAGAAGAAAACAAACCAATCTAATCAGGGAAACAGTTGAGGGTGATCCTCCCTCATAGCCGACTCTAACTCCCAAGTCGCGCTTTCCATACCCTGATTCTTCCATAAAACTTTGACCATCGGGATGGACTTCCTTCGCAGCACCCGATCTTGAGTATCCAAAATGCGGACCGGCACTTCAATAAAAGAGAGATTAGGCTCCAAATGGGGAACAACATCCAAGAATTGCCCACTACTGCGCACACATTTCCGTAATTGGCTTACATGAAATACATTATGAACACCTGGGAAGTTTGCTGGCAAATCCAACCTATAAGTTGACACGTCAATCCGTTCAACAATCTTAAACGATCCCACATACCTCGGGTCCCATTTCCAGTTCTTACCGAACCTCTTAACACCAACCATTGGGGAAACCTTAAGAAACACAAGGTCCCCTACAAAAAACTCCAAGTCATACCTACGCCGATTGGCGTTCTTCTCGTATCTCTCCTGAGCTATACGAAGCTTTTCTCGAATGAACTTCACCGCGACTTCCATCTCCTAGAGGCATCCGGACCCAACAAGGGTCTCTCACCTTCCTTAGCCCAAAATAGGGGGGGTTCTGCAGCGCCTCCCATACAAAGCTTCAAACGGAGCCATTTGCAAACTTTCTTTATAACTGTTATTGTATTAAAACTCCATAAGTCGAAATCGCACATCCCACGCTCCACCGTAGTCTAGAATGTAGCATCTGATGATATCCTCAACTATCTGGTTCACCCGCTCCGTCTGCCAATTGGTCTGTGGGTGGAAAGCAGTAGAATACCTCAGATCTGTACCCAAACCCTCCTGCAGACTCTGCCAAAAATGGGAAGGAAACCGAGAGTCTCGATTAGAAATGATGCTAACAGGCACACCGTGCAATCTGATGACCTCATTCAAGTAAAACTCTGCTACCTTCTTCATCGGGTAGTCAATCTTATACGGCACGAAGTGAGCACACTTCGTCAGTCTATCCACTATGACCCAAAAAGAATCAAATCCCCTTGGAGATTACGGTAAGCCCGTGATGAAGTCCATAGAAAATCTTTCCCACTTCCAAGTCGGGATCTCTAGTGGAGTCAACTTGCCACCAGGCCATCCGTGATCGGCCTTCACACGCTTGCAAGTGTGGAACTCAGCAACAAATCGGGCTATATCACTATTCATCCCATACCACCAGGAAATTTGCATTAAGTCACGATACATCTTTGTAGATCCCGGATGGTAGGCAACACTGGATCCATGAGCCTCTCTGCATATCATACCCCTGATGTATCCAACAGCAGGGATGCAAAATCTATCGCATACTTAAAAGTACCCGCATCATCGATAGAGAAATCTGGCAACTCCCCTCTCTCAGTCCTGAGGTATAAGTGCAGAAGGTCCGGATCATCCTTATCGTGCAACCTAGTAAGGGAAATCCAAGACGGCTCTGCCACTGCCAAACTACTCTGTATGCCGCAGCATCCAACCGAGATATCCATATGGAGTAACTCTTCCACTAAACGATCGGCGGAGAGATTAAAGATCTTCCCCGTCTTCCGGCTCAGGGCATCAGCCACTATATTGGCCTTGCCTGGATGATACTGGATCTCTACGCCATAATCGGCCACATACTCTAACCACCACCGCTTGTGCAGATTAACCTACTTTTGCATGAACACGTACTTCAGGCTCTTATGATCAGTGAAGATCTTGCACTGAGCCCCATAAAGTAGATGCCTCCACAGCTTCAACGCATAAATCAGTGCTGCAAACTCAAAGTCATGCGTAGGGTAATTTCTCTCATGAGTCTTTAATTGCCTTGACCCATACGCAATCACTTTTTTCAACCTGCATCAACACACAACCCAGACCAACATGCGAAGCATCCACGTACACATCATACTCCACACCCTCAGTAGGTAGGGTCAGGACGGGAGCAGTGCACAATCTGTTTTTTAGCTCCAGGAAGGCTTCTTCGCACTTCTCGCTCAAAACAAAGGCCGCGTTCTTCTGAGTCAACCTGGTCAAAGGTGCAGCCAGGGTAAAGAAACCCTCCACGAACCTCCTGTAGTAGCCTGCCAACCCGAGGAAGCTTCTGATCTCCTTGGGCGTGCCCGGCCTGCTCCAATCCATCACTGCTGCGATGTTTTCTTGGTCGACCGAGATCCCATCCTTGTTCACTACGTGGCCCAGAAACGAGACCTGAGGCAACCAAAATTCGCACTTGCTCAACTTGTCGAATAACTTGTGATTCCTCAACTCCGATAGAACAAAGCGCAGATGTTGTTCATGCTCCTCAGTGCTACGGGAATAGACCAACACGTCATCGATAAAAACCACAGTGAACTTGTCTAGGAAATCCTTGAACACCCGGTTCATCATATCCATGAAAGCTGATTATGCGTTGGTCAGATGATGCGTGGAAAACGGCAAGCGCACCGGTCGCACAAGTAATAAAGTTTGGGAATAAATCCCCGAGTGTCGGTCTCTTGAGGAACACAGTAAGGGATGAGTTAATGTCAAGGAGGACTTGAGATTGAAGTCCTCGGGTCGGAGGTAACGATGGGAGTTTTGGTGGTTGTGGAAAATAAAGTAAAAATCTAACAACTACTCCTATGCAACGCCGCTATGCGATGCTTCGCCAGGCGGGATGGAAACTACACGGGCCGCTATGCACCGAATCGCTAGGCGGATGGGCGAGTAGGCTAGCGGATGAGGCGGAGAGAACGGCGGAATGAGGGTCGTGAGCACCTCTTCGCAACGCACGCCACTAGCAATTGCTAGTGCGGCAAGGGTGGATGGTGGATGGAATATTAAGGCGCACCTCAAGCAATAATAACGAAAATACACAAATCACATAGACATGATTTAGAGTAAAAGTTAACTACAAATAAACATTCTTCATCAATACAAAGAGAATAACTAAGCTAACAACAACAAGAGGAAGAGGTGTGCGAATCGACCGAATCCGAAGCCTTGTTGGGGGTTCACGGTTGGAATCCCGGGTTGTCAATCCGAGTCCAAGCTCGGTCCTCAACTGCGTCCGGGGTAGAGGAGGTGTCACTCACTCCCAATGGACCCGTCTTCTTCGTTGAAATGATCCGTAGATTGCGGCTCCGGCCCTTCCTTGCTTGATGGAGAAAGCTCGGTCAAAACTCCGCTTGAAGCTTGAGGATGAAGGAGGAGGCCGAGAGGATGCTCCGGCGTTGATTTGGCGTTGAAAGCTTGCCCGGAGACCCTCCCTAAGGTGGAGGATGAAGGGGGACGGAGGGAACCCTCGTCCGAGACGAAGAACGGCGGAAAAATCGCGGATTTGGATCGTCTCCGAAATTAGGGCGGACCTGCGCTATTTATAGAAAACAGGATTAAACAGCGCGCACGATCACTGGCGCACGACCAATGGTCGTGCGCGATATGGTCAGTGATCGTGCGATATGGAGGCAGAAAAGTGGAAAAAGATGTCATGACTGCGCACGACCGGCAACGCACGAGCAGTGATCGTGCGCGGTATGGCTGATGATCGTGCGATATACCGGGACAGAACTTTCACAGAAGAGGTCATGACTGCGCACGACCAGTGATCGTGCGCCAAAGAGGTCGATGGTCGTGCGTGGGTAAAAACGCACGACCATTGACTCCTTTGCCAAAAATGGTGAATGTCCTATCCCGGACGCCCACACGATCCCAGAACCTGCAGGAAAACTGGACGGGATGTCGACATGGCAGTCACAGACATAAATATTAAGCAAAGCAAAAAGGGAAATACACACACGCACAGAAATAGGCTAATAAAGTGCACAAGACGTGGAATAACCGTAGCGAACCAAAAGAAGTGCAAATGATGCTAAACGGTGTGCAAAAGATAAGAAAATAAGCCTAGATGAGTCCGAAAATAGGTATATAAAGAGGACTCATCACACCCCCAGACTTAACCGTTTGCGCGTCCCGAGCAAACAAAACCTAGGCAGAAAAGGAAAAAGAACTAGCTAACAAAGAAATTGCAAAACGGCGTACCATGCGAAGTCGCATGCTCGCGTGCATAAAAATAAAGTAAAGGAAATTCTTAAGTATACAAAATATTTTATATTTTTCACAATGCGTAACAGAAATTTATTATTACTCAAAAGTAGAATCACGGTGAATCATCCGGTCCTACGCAGGGAGAAAGTAGACAGGCCACTAAGGTGAGCATTGCCGAAGACCGGGGCTCAAGATTACCCCCAAAGGAATCCACCAATGTCGGAAACCATAAGCTTGCCCGATCGCACTCTCTCCACGGCACTAGTCAACTCAAGCGCAAGTCCGTAGGACTTTAGGATAATAACGGGGCTTGGGTTACGGTGAGTAAAACAAGGGTAAAAATGAAGGGTATGCACCTAACCCAAATGAGCTAACGTACAAAACTAGTACCCGCTGCCCACAAAATAAACACGGGTGCACCACACCCCCAGACTGAACTTTTACTAAATGGGTGTGTGCACCGCCTACTCCAAATTCAAATCATCTCAAATAAAGATTTTCAATCAAACTTTTTCTTTTTTCTTTTTCTTTTCTCTTTTTCTCTTTTTCAAATATTTTTCTTTGTAAACTTTTTCTTTTCATAATATACAATTTCAGCAAATAAAACTTGGGCGCGCTTCCACATTTTCACGAATAAAAAATACCACATCACAACCCAACATGAAAATATAAAACACTAAGCTCGACTTGGGTGTGCGACTAGGATCGGCTATGAGGCTTTGGCGAATATAGTGGAGCTGAATCAAAAGGAAGGGTAGGCACAAAGGGGCTAGCAAGGACGATGTTAGGAATGGTACAAAGCTCAACCGGGCCAAAATGAGGGCCTACATCACTCTCACGCTAGACTAACCGTGTACCAATGCTTCAAGAATAGCTTGGGGCAAGTTCTTAGCAACCGAGAAAGATAATCCTTCCTCCCGACTCAAGCAATACGAGTCTAGTGGCGGCTACACACATTCCTACGCTACCGTTTGATTCACACCGGATTCACCAACTTTTGAGTAGAATAAGAAGTATGTACGCAAATAGAAAAATATAAAACTATAAGCATACAGAAAAATTAAATCTACACAAATTTCTACACAAAACGAGAGCAATAGACTAGGAACACAGCAAGGCCAACATTTTACTCCGTTACACAATCCTAAACTAGCACATAAATTTTCCAAATCGAACAAAGATACAGGTTCAACTCATGACACGCAAACCGCTAAGCTCGCGCTCATGTGGGTGCAGTGGTGTGCGATGCAATGAACTTAAACAAAATAATAATGTAAAAGCTTCTAGTATGCAAAAGAAATGTGCACGTGCAAAAGGTAAACTGACTCTCCCCCAGACTTAAACTAAACAACACATCAAATGATAGAGAAATTTAAAATCAGAATGAGCTAAGGGAAGAGGTTACCCAATGCTCAGCTAGTGAGCATACCAGAAGACGCGTGAAAACTAGAAGCAGGCCCGCCATACGAAGAATCACAACCCCGCCAATGCGTAGTATCCATGAATACCTGCAGGGGTGAGCTCCGCAAAAACAAAAGAAAAACAAATATACAAAAGGAAATACTAAACTAAGCTAGACATAAAAAGTAAAATGCAGAAATTTAAGATAACTACTGGGGTTATTGTCATCCCAGCACGACTTATTAAATTCTAAACAGTTCTAGCTAATGGGCCTATGAAATAGAAAATGCACAGGTAACTGTTCCATTATCCGTTGCGGTAGCGGGTACCGATACGGAGATAAAACAGTTACTCCTCTGCCAAAATAATCATACCTGCTCCTCGCAGGCAGAGGGAATAGGAAGTAAGATGAGGAGGCCTGGTCCTCACTCATCCCACCACAAAAAATATCCTTGCCTAGCAAGGGGTCATCCCACACAGGTGCGTAGGAGTCAACGGCTTGAGCACAAGGCTCATCGTCATCCCAGCACACCAGCGGAGAATCAACCCGCACAGGCTCAGATATGGAAGGGGGATCAAGGAATAAAAGAGACGAAGAACATAAGGAAATAATCGGGGGAGTGGTCCCGGTCTCACTCCCAGCAGGATCCAAATAATGATCATCGTCAGTGTCATATGAGTCGTATCGGGGGGAATCTGAGGACTCGAAGTCCGCAGTGGAAAGGGGAACCTCCTCGTCAGATAGGGAGGTGCAAACCTCCTCATCCGAAAGGTAATACTCCTCGTCCCACCGGGGTGCGTCATAGTGGTCCGAAGATCCACATTCTCCATCGGAGATAGCAGAATCGTCATCCCACTTCGGCGCAACCTCGGGCACCGAATCATCCACAATAACGGCCTCATCAGCCGACTCACAAGAAAAAGGAGTAGAAAACTCCGGCAAAAATTGCGGAGGGGCAAGGCTGCTCTCAAAATCAGGCATAGAATGCGCAGGCCCCATCGCAACATCATCCGCAGATGCCACCCCGTCGACGATCGGAACACTCTCATCGTCCCATACAGGATCGTCCATGAGTTCCCGATCCACTCCTTGCGGACTAACATCCGAGTGAGAATGATCACTCAGAGGAAGCTCGTAAAAAGGGGTTGAGGAACCCATGAAGGAACTATATGCGGCGAGAGATTCTTCCGTAATCTCAACGGGCAAAGATCGAGCAAGGTGCGCCATGTCAATGTATGGGCCAGGCAACACCCTAGTAGGCCTATCCATAGTAGTCTCCCGCGAACAGGGGACTGCTACGGATGCGTCCACAGAGGTAGAAGGCTTGCACAAGCGAGGGCAATCCTTCAACATATGGCCCACACCTTGACATAGAATACACCGAAAACAGTGCTCGGCATTAGAAACAGCTATGGCATCGATGCATCTCCGCAAAGCGTCAATAATACGGCACTCGGCAGCAGAATCCATCGCGAACAAAAATATTTACCGGAAATTACTACACACAAGAATAAAATAACTAGGATCTGCAATATTAAAAAAAAGGAAAACAAGGAAGGGACAAGAAAAATAAAGTAAACAATTTCAAAAACTAAAATAAAGATAAAACAGGGTATGAACAAATGGACAAGGGCGACTATCTCGCATCTACCTCTTCAAAAACTCAAACGACTGTGTTCCCCGGCAACGGCGCCAAAAACTTGATGCGTGGAAAACGGCAAGCGCACCGGTCGCACAAGTAATAAAGTTTGGGAATAAATCCCCGAGTGTCGGTCTCTTGAGGAACACAGTAAGGGATGAGTTAATGTCAAGGAGGACTTGAGATTGAAGTCCTCGGGTCGGAGGTAACGATGGGAGTTTTGGTGGTTGTGGAAAATAAAGTAAAAATCTAACAACTACTCCTATGCAACGCCGCTATGCGATGCTTCGCCAGGCGGGATGGAAACTACACGGGCCGCTATGCACCGAATCTCTAGGCGGATGGGCGAGTAGGCTAGCGGATGAGGCGGAGAGAACGGCGGAATGAGGGTCGTGAGCACCTCTTCGCAACGCACGCCACTAGCAATTGCTAGTGCGGCAAGGGTGGATGGTGGATGGAATATTAAGGCGCACCTCAAGCAATAATAACGAAAATACACAAATCACATAGACATGATTTAGAGTAAAAGTTAACTACAAATAAACATTCTTCATCAATACAAAGAGAATAACTAAGCTAACAACAACAAGAGGAAGAGGTGTGCGAATCGACCGAATCCGAAGCCTTGTTGGGGGTTCACGGTTGGAATCCCGGGTTGTCAATCCGAGTCCAAGCTCGGTCCTCAACTGCGTCCGGGGTAGAGGAGGTGTCACTCACTCCCAATGGACCCGTCTTCTTCGTTGAAATGATCCGTAGATTGCGGCTCCGGCCCTTCCTTGCTTGATGGAGAAAGCTCGGTCAAAACTCCGCTTGAAGCTTGAGGATGAAGGAGGAGGCCGAGAGGATGCTCCGGCGTTGATTTGGCGTTGAAAGCTTGCCCGGAGACCCTCCCTAAGGTGGAGGATGAAGGGGGACGGAGGGAACCCTCGTCCGAGACGAAGAACGGCGGAAAAATCGCGGATTTGGATCGTCTCCGAAATTAGGGCGGACCTGCGCTATTTATAGAAAACAGGATTAAACAGCGCGCACGATCACTGGCGCACGACCAATGGTCGTGCGCGATATGGTCAGTGATCGTGCGATATGGAGGCAGAAAAGTGGAAAAAGATGTCATGACTGCGCACGACCGGCAACGCACGAGCAGTGATCGTGCGCGGTATGGCTGATGATCGTGCGATATACCGGGACAGAACTTTCACAGAAGAGGTCATGACTGCGCACGACCAGTGATCGTGCGCCAAAGAGGTCGATGGTCGTGCGTGGGTAAAAACGCACGACCATTGACTCCTTTGCCAAAAATGGTGAATGTCCTATCCCGGACGCCCACACGATCCCAGAACCTGCAGGAAAACTGGACGGGATGTCGACATGGCAGTCACAGACATAAATATTAAGCAAAGCAAAAAGGGAAATACACACACGCACAGAAATAGGCTAATAAAGTGCACAAGACGTGGAATAACCGTAGCGAACCAAAAGAAGTGCAAATGATGCTAAACGGTGTGCAAAAGATAAGAAAATAAGCCTAGATGAGTCCGAAAATAGGTATATAAAGAGGACTCATCATCAGACCAAACGACATCACCAAGAACTCAAAATGTCCATGCCTCGATCTAAACGCAGTCCGTGGAATATCTGCCTTACGGATCCTGAGCTGATGATTGCCAGAACGAAGATCGATCTTGGAGAATACCGTGCTACCACGCACACTACTAGAAAAATGACTTTTAGCCACGGTTTCTTTTGCCACGGGGAAAAATCGTGGCTAATAGTGAGTATTAGCCACGGTTTTATTCCGTGGCTAATACTGGACTTTTAGCCACGGTTTGCCTGAACCGTGGCTAAAAGTCTACTATTAGCCACGGTTTGCCTGAACCGTGGCAAAAGTTCGTGGCATCGTTTAGTCCCACATCGGCAAAAAAAAATGAGATTTTTGGGTTTATAAGGAATTTATTTCAATTAGCCTTTGAAATAAATATGGCGGCGGCGGCGGCCGGGCGGCGGCGGCGGCCGGGCGGCGGCGGCGGCCGGGGGGCGGCGGCTGCGGCCGGGGGGCGGCGGCGGCCGAGGGGCGGCGACGGCGGCCGGGGGGCGGCGGCGGCGGCCGGGGGGCGGCGGCGGCGGCCGGGCGGCGGCCGGGCGGCGGCCGGGCGGCGGCGGCGGCGGCCGGCCGGCCTGAATTTTTTATGTTATGAGTGGCCTTTTAACCACGACGATTAAACCGTGGCTAAAAGTCCACTATTAGCCACGGCAATGAACCGTGGCTAAAAGTCCAGTATTAGCCACGGTTTTGGACTTTTAGCCACGGTTTGGACTTTTAGCCACGCTCGTATTGCCCACGCCCATTTTCCGTGGGCAGACCGTGGCTAAAAGTCTTTAGCCACGGTTTTGGACTTTTAGCCACGACAATCTGCCGTGGCTAAAAGTCAGTTTTCTAGTAGTGGCAATTGATCAAATAAGTCATCGATCCTCGACAAAGGATACCTTTTCTTAATAGTGACTTTGTTCAACTCCCTGTAGTCGATGCAAAGCCGCATCGACTCATCCTTCTTCTTTACAAACAAAACAGGAGCACCCCAAGGCAACGAACTCTGCCTGATAAATCCTTTTGCCAACAAATCATCCAACTGGACTCGCAAATCCTCTAACTCATGAGGGGCCATCCGGTACGGCGCCTTAGCAATAGGACGCGTACCCGGTTCCAAATCAATCACAAATTCGACATCCCGATCGGGAGGAAGACCAGGAAGGTCATAAGGAAAAACATCAGTGAAACAACGAACAACGGGAATCTCTTCTATGCACGGTACACTAACAGCGGTCCCCACCACCGAGATTAAACAAGCAAAACAATCAGAAAGAAACAACTTCTGAGCACATACCGCAGAAAAGACAGGAGAATCTTGGCACAGATCAGCATACACACTTCCCGGCTGACCATTGACCTTAATAAAGTCCAAGCGCTTCCCTTTGCACTAAATGACCGCATCATGCTTAGACAGCCAGTCCATGCCCAGAATAACATCGAAGTCCTCAAGATCAATCATATTCAAGTCTGCCTTTGCAAGAAAGTCCCCCCAACAGAACAGGGCATTCTAGAATGCCCAAATCTGATAACACAGATTCACCAAAAGGGAACTTGACGCGGAAGGTATCACGAACTCGATCTAGAGTTAACCGATGTTGCTCAACAAAGGCTCTAGCCACAAATCAGTGGGTAGTGCCGGAGTCGAACAGAACACGCGCCCAGCGGTTCTTTACCTTAAATTTCCCTATAGGAGTATATACAACTAAGGAACTACCAAAATAAAACTGTAACCATTCTAATAAATAAAACCTTTAGGTTTAAAGAACAACTAACCTAAAATGACCTGAGTCGAAGCTTGAGCCTCCTCGGAAGAGATCACGTTCAGCTTTCCTTTACCCTTGTCCACACGCTTAGGCGGAGGTAGTGCCTGAAGTGGAACTGCATTAAGAGAAGGCTTGACCTGAGGACACCTAAACTTGATGTGACCCTTCTGCAGACTTTATCCTTGGACCAGCACTGGGCAACATCATGCCCGGGTCGCTTGCAAACAGAACAAGAAACATCCCTCCTAGGAGCACCCTGAATAGCATGAACTTGCTCCTTCTTTTGAGCTGTTACCTTTTTAAAACACCGCTCAACAGGGTGGCATAACCAACCACAGAAGCTACACACCACCTTGCTCTTCTTTCTCGAAGCAACACCGGGTACCTAGGGTTTCTTCTCCTCAACAAACTTCGCTTGTCCTTCCTCATTTGCTGGCCTCTGATCTTTGCAGTCTCGATAGCCTCCACCTTCAGAGCAGCCTCCACTACCCCAGCATAAGTCTCTGATCCACAAGCACTGGTCAACTGCTGCACCTCGCTCCTCAAGACACCAAGGAATCGCTTGACTCGATCAGCCTAAACACTTACCTACCAAGGAGCAAACCGGCTAAACTTGCTGAACTCTACCTCATACTCACCGACCGTGAGTTGCTTTTGCTTCAGGTTGAGGAAGTCGTTCATAAGACGGTCACGCTCGAACGAAGGCAAGAACATCCTCAGCAGCATTTCCTTGAACACTTCCCAAGAGCAACCAGTTACCAAGCTCTCCTTTTCTCTAAGCCACCAACTCTTAGCCAAACCCTTGAGAAGATAGGCGGCTATCATGACTCTCTGATCATCTGTAATACCGGAGTACGAGAACATCTCCGCCATGGAGATCAGCCAATTGTCTATGACCATGAAATCTTCCTTCCCATCATAAGTAGTAGGGCTAAGTCTCTGAAACTGCGAGATTAATGCCATCTCTGCTGGCACCACCACTGGAGGTCTTAGGGGTATAGGAGGAGAAGGAACAGCTAACCCCCCTGCAGGGACATGCACTCCCTGAGTCTGTCCTGCCACAACTGCCACCAGAGATTTGATTTGGGCTCGCACCTCTACCATCTGCCTGCTCAAGGAATCGCTACTCTGTCGCAGGCTCTCGCTCACCGCATCATTCTGCGCTCCCGATGACTCACCCTCAGATAGCGGGGTCGATCTTGTCGAAGGGCGTCTCGCCATCCTAAAATCATAATAACATTAGTCAGATCCTAGTACAATGGCTACAACTAACTATAAGTACAGACAAAACATACATAAATATGAACTTAAAGGTGCTAAACTTTCTCTGGGAGTTTATTTTTACAAGAACTGATGTTATGCCTTAACCTAGGATGGTTAACCACCACCATACTAACTCTTGTGCCTAGATCGGGAATGCATGACTTTATATTATTTTTGACTCGAAAACTTATGTGTGTACATATGTCATCCTGCCAGTCTTTAGCTTTGCACGTTGTGCTTATGCAATGTTATGCTATGTATGTTTGTGCTATGCATTCTAAAAAGAAAGGCCCTAATGCATGTTATGAGCGGCGTACACATGAAAATGTTATGCATCCCAAACTACATAACATCCTCATGCAATGAAAAAATAAAACGAGCTAGTCGCAGCCATGTGGTGAGGTTATGCATCCCTACTACATAACCCTCACATGTTGAGCCTATGGTGGATCCATATACAAACGCATATTATTCATCTCATACTACATAATATGCCCCGTATACTTCATGTTATGCTATGAGTGTAGTGATCGTGCTTTTGCCAAGACGTGCTGATGACATATCGGTGTGTGAATGACATGATGCTGAACTAGTAAGGTTGTCCAAAAGGGAAGGTTGCCCAACTAACTTGTCAAGCAAACTCCCTCTTAAACCAACTGTCACAACCCGCATTTTCTCCAAATTAAAGAAGCATCAGACTATGAGAAAACACGCATCGTGATGCCACGTCGAGCAGGGGATAACTGCTGACGCTCAGGCAAAACTATCTACTTACTTTATAAAATTCATAAATTATATGATTAAAAAATCAGTTATATTTTTAAATACCGTATCCCTCGGCACAGTGGATCAACTAGTCCACAATTTAAAAACTATACTTATACGCTGCGGAAAATACTTTATTCAGGTTCGACATCCTAAAAGAGTGCATAAGTGTCCCCAGAGGACAACTTATAATATGCAGGACCCTACATTTAATTTATATTGTATATATAAGAAAATGACCTTTTTACGTTATTTTGAAAATAGTAATGAGTTTTATAAAACATGCTGATCATGAGGTATACTTATAATAGTGTTTTTTTGGTTTAAAAGTTACTAGCAACCTAGCATAAATCATCCCAAGAGCAAGTAGACTATATCAAGAAAAAGGTTGCAGCAGAAAGTTAATATATTTAGTATCAAGGTAACACTACCAGTGGGTGCAAACAAACTGACACGAACCCACTAGCAAGTATGTATGTCTGTAAGAAAGAAGCATAAAACTACCTCACAAGACCAAGGAACTAATCTCCACAGTACGAGAGACCACCAGCAACAGCACAACACAACTAGCTGCCTAATCGGCTACTAACCATAACCTAAGGCATTCAAAGAAGAAAAGAATATCTCAGCAAGCTAAACAAGTAAGCTGTACAGAAATATAAGGTTATAAGGTAAGCAAGAAGAGTAAGTAAACCAAAAACAAGCACCACTTTCCAAGGCAAAGACAAAAAGAAAAGCACTAAGTGCGAGGAAACATCAATAACCCTGCCCAAAAATAAATCCTGCAGAGTTTACCAGGCAACCATGAGCCCAAACATTTCAAATTTACAAAGGAAGAAACGTCTAACACCCTAAGCTGTGAGAGATGGTAGTAGCAAAAACAACGCGAATCCGGGTTGGAGGCAAACTCAGTGCCCCAACCACCATTTCCAAGAAACAAAGCTCAGGGGTCTACATGTGAAAGCACTAGGGACCTCCCACCCCCTTGCCCAGCCCATACCTGGAGCAAGATAAAAGAAAAAGGGTGGCCTCGGCTAAATTACACAACACCTCCCCAATTATAAGCTTCAAACCACCACTACTAACCACGACCAACGATTCGGCTTTTTGAAAAAAAATATAGCCGACAAGGAACCTTAAAATAAAGGAATTCACTCGGGAGAGAATATCAAGGTAAGGGAAAAGCGTTGAGATGACTCAACACGGCATGGCGTTGAGTTAGCCCCACTCACTCAATGCCTAAAAAGACGGTGGCGTTGAGTGAGCAAACCTTACTCAACGCCAAAACAGCTATGGCGTTGAGTGAGGTCCACTCCCTCAACTATTAGAGTTACCATGGTGATCTAGAAGTGGTCAAACATGTCATCTCGCTGCCAACGCGATATGAGCCTGTAGGGTCGCACATAAGAGCATGTGGAGAAGTTGGAAGATTGTTTATGTTGGTAAAGGTTACCAATCACCATACAGAATGGGGTCCGGCAAATGTTGCCAAGGAGATTCGTCGAGATTCGTCAACTATGGTTTGTCGAGTATCGTCGACTATGGTTCGTCGAGTATCGTCGACTAAGGTTCGTCGAGATTCGTCGACTATGGTTCGTCGAGTATCGTCGACTATGGTTCGTCGAGTATCGTTGACTATGGTTCGTCGAGATTCGTCGACTATGGTTCGTCAAGTATCGTCGACTTTGGTTCGTCTAGATTCGTCGACTATCGAACTGTTCGATAATCGACGAATGCTGATACTCGATGAATTATTCCAGAAACCCTAATTCTCTGTGGTCTGTGGATAGCGATATTTCTAGGTCTGTTTATGCTTCGGGTATAAATTAGAACTTAGGTTTTGGGTAAAAAAAACCCCCTGGCCCGACGGAAGTGTTCCGCCGATTCGCTCGCTCCGCCGACCTCCTCTACGACGACAGTCGCCGGTGCTTGTCATCCTGGAGAGGACCTATCAGTTCGTTGAAGTGCAAGGTGCAGTCGATCTCCCTTCCCATTTTTCGTGCGACGAAGATCGGGGATCTCCCGCTCGTGTGGATTTCTGCAGAGACGTAGACGCTATTTTACGTGGGAGTCGCCGCCGACAAGAAATCATACATTGGAGCATCTTTGTTGAGTTATGACTCAACACCGCCAAGGGAATTTTACCTAGTTATTTCTTAACTTCTTAATTCGATTTTCATGGCCCGATCCCAAATCTCTTTTGGGTTGTTCTTGATTTTATTGTTTCCGCTGCGTGCTAAACTGTTGTGCCACCTTGTAGAAAACCCAACATCAACGCCTTCAGCAAAACAGGTTGTGGCGTTGAGTGAGCTAACCTCACTGAACGCCAAAATAGCTACGGCGTTGAGTGAGGTCCACTCCCTTAACGCCTTCAACAACACAGGCTGTTGCGTTGAGTGAGCTAACCTCACTCAATGCCAAAATAGCTATGGCATTGAGTGTGTCCACCACTCTCAACGATAAAAAAAGCTTTGGCGTTGAGTGAGGTCGACTCACTCAACGCCAAAGTACTTAGCCGCAAAAAAACAAACTGCGGCGTTGAGTGTGTCCACCACTCTCAACGATAAAAAAAACTTTGGAGTTGAGTGAGGTCGACTCACTCAACACAGGCTGTGGCATTGAGTGAGGTCGACTCCTAATATTTTGGCTATTGTTATGATTTAACTCCCTCAGTTTAGATAAAATATCTTTTTCTGCCAGGTTTTGTCCGTAGGCATCGAGTGTAACCCTAGGCGTTGAGTGTAAGCTGAGGTAGTAGTCAGTTTATAGCCTAAGTATAAAAGCGTTGAGTGTACTGAACACACTCAACGCCTAGCTTTTCGGTCTGGAGATTAAGTAAAAAAGCATTGACAGCATTGAGTAAGGTGAGCTCACTCAACACCGTCTGCCTTGATAGTTTTTCTAAGTCTTTTGGCGTTGAGTGAGTTGAGCTCACTCAACGCCGTCTAGTTAGGTAGTTTTTCTAAGTCTTTTGGCGTTGAGTGAGTTGAGATCACTCAATGTCGTCTAGTCAGGCAGATATTATAAGTCAAAAGAGATGATTGTGGTGAACTCACTCAATGTCATTGGTTGTTTAGCATTGACAGTGTTGAGTGAGCTGAACTCACTCAACGTCGTCGGCCTTGTTTAGTTCTAAGTCAAAAGCGTTGAGTGTGGAGAACTAACTCAACGCCGTTGGTTGTTTAGCATTGACAGCGTTGAGTGAGCTGAACTCACTCAACGTCGTCGCCCAGTGAGAGATTTTGCGGCTAAGTCTTTTGGCATTGAGTGAGTGGAGCTCACTCAACGTGGCTTCAAGTAAACTCGATGTCTCCCCTGCTTAGTGTCTGGCATTGAGTGAGTGGCACTCACTCAACGCGGCGTCGAGTGGACTCGACAATTTTTCCTTAAGCTGGTGTTTCTCCCGAATTTGTTAGTGTGGGTTTTATTTCGGTTTGGTGATATTTTCGGCTAGTTTTGAAGGCCGAATCGTGAATTATAGCAGGTGGTTACTCTGGTTTTCTTGACAGAGATTTTTGGGTGTAGAGCTGTGGACACTACTGATTTAGCACCGGTTTGGGCCGGTGTGTTGGACCCCAAGGCTGCACCCATGGACCCTGATTCATTTTTATCTGGTTGTTTGGATGAGGGCTGTTTTTGGTCACCAACCAAGATCAATGGTTTTACGACTACTAATTATTCAAGAGTTAGGACTGTTCGTTCCTTTCCATTTTTAAATTACTATATTGGCATATGTTTGCCTTGTTTCTGCTGCAGGGTTTTTTTAGCAGGGCATGTTGCTAATTTCTTGCTCTTGGTGTGCTTTGCTTACTCTTTTGAGGAGTATTTTACTTTTGTTGTCTCGTTTATTTCCTTTTAGTTGAGATTGTCAGCATTCTTTTATATGGTTTGGTAAACCCCTCTTTTTCTATCTACTTGGTTTTATTCAATTGCTCATTTACCACTTGTTTATTTTCCTTACTGAGGTATCTTTCTTTGAATACCTCAGGTTCAGGGCAGTAGCCGATTGAGCTGCTAGTTTTATTGGGGAGTCTGTTAGTGGTCTGCAGGTTGCTGAGGCTTCCTTTTCCCTCTCAGTAGTGAGGTAGTTCTTTAGTTGCTTCTTTTAGTACAAACATACATACTCACTAGTGGGTTTGTGTCATGTTGTTGACGCCCACTGGTTGTTTTCTTTAATGATGCCAAGCATTCTGCTAGACCTCTGTTTTTGCCTTTATGAAGGTCGTTTACTTGCTCTCTAGGAATGCTTTATTCTAGGATGCATGTTAGGTATTTTAACTCATAAAAGCATTAATATATGTACTTCATACATGCCATATTTCTAAACCTAAAGTACTACTTTCCAAAGTAACGTAAAGACTATTTTCATATTATACTAAATTTAGAGCCCTGCATTTCATGAGTTTTCCTTCGGGAACGTTTACGCTCATGTAGGATGTCAAACCACCTTAACCATGGTATTTTCTGCAGCGTATAAATATATTTTACTTATGGACTAGTTTATCCACTGTGCTGAGGGATACGGCCATCAAACTTTATTGGATTTCTTTCATCATAAATTATGATTTTTTTTGTTAAACCTTAGAGTATGGACTTTTACCTGAGTGTCTGCAGTTATCCCCTCCATGGCGTGGCATCACGACGCGTATTTTCCCCTACTCTGATATAATTTTATTGATGAGGAAATGCGAGTTGTGTTAATATGCACTTTTTATGTAACGGCCCGGTTTAGACCTCAGAGGCTGTCACACTAACTTATACTTGAATTTCTTCTTGTCCATCCCTTCGGGATATTCCCCGGTGGAGAGGAAGGTTGTGAACGGATCCATCCATGAGGGGTGTTGGTATACCTCCATCAGCTCTCCCTCCTTGATGGAGGGGCGTAAAAGGTCAGTGATGGTACCCCCACCGGGGACCATGCTTTGCCAGTTGATCTACTTGCTCATTCTCCTCCCTGGGCACTTGCCGGATGGAGAAAGTCTGGAACGTGCTGATGACCCCCTTAATCTTTGTCAAGCATAGCTGCAAAGTTGGCTCCCTTGCCTCAAACTCCCTGTTGATATGGGAAGCCACCACCATCGAGTTAGTGAGGACCTCCACATCATGCACCCCCAGCTCCCTGGCTAGGCAAAACCCTGCGATTACCGCCTCGTACTCGGCCAGATTATTGGTGATGGGAAAGTGCACACCACCTTTTGCTCGATCCTCATTCCCTTAGGGCTTTTCAAGATCACCCCCACTCATAGGGAATTCCTCCCTGAGGCGCCATCCACCATCACCTTCCAAGGAACGAGGCGGACAAGTTCTGCCTCTGCCATCTCGACAACATAGTCAGCCAGGAAGTCGGCCATGGCTTGGGCCTTGATCGAGAGGCGGGAGACGAAGGAGATATCGAACTCACTCAGCTCCACCGACCACTTAGCCAATTTGCCCAAATGATCTACACCCTCGAAGGTGTTGCGGAGGGGGTGGTCAGTCACCACTCAGATCGAGTGTTCCTGGAAGTAAGGCCGGAGCCTCCGAGCCGAGATGACTATAGTGAAGGATAGCCTTCCTCAACACCTGACTTACATAATATATAGGGAGCTTCTTCTTCCCCTCTTCTTGGACCAGGACTGAGCTCAGGGCCTCCGCTCCGACCCCTAGGTATAGAGATAAGTCCTCCCCCTCATTTGTCCCTTGGATTAGGGGGGGCCTGTATCAACTCATGCCTCCTCGTACTCCGAAGTTCACTTGAACTTCTGGCCTCCCCTCAAAGTCTTGAAGAAGGGAGGGCACTTATCTCCAGCCCGGGAGAGGAACCTGCTCAACCCTGCCAGCTTCCCCGTCAATCGCTGTACCTCTTTAGCATTCTGAGGTGATCCAAGCTCCATGATTGCTCGGACCTTATCAGGGTTGGGCTCTACACCTGCGGGGGTGATGAGATGGCCTAGGAACTTTGACCTGCCCGCCCCGAAGACACACTTAAGTGGGTTCAGCCTCATCATATACTCGCACAGGGTGGCGAAGGTTTCCTCCAAGTACAAGAGGTGAGAGTCGACATCCCGGCTCTTGATCATGAGGTCATCCACATACACTTCCAAGTTCCTCCCCCTTTGCTCTCGAAAGACCCTATCCATCATCTTCTGATAGGTTGCACATGCGTTCTTTAGCATAAAAGGCATCATTTTGTAGCAGTAGAACCCATCCCCCATGATAAAAGAGATGTCTTTGACGTCGAGGGGGTGCATCCTGATCTGGTGATAACCTGAAAATGCATATAGAAAACTTATTATAGGGAAACCGACGGCTAAATCAACTAGCGCGTCGATCCAAGGTAAGGGGTAATAATCCTTGGGACATGATTTATTAAGTAAAGAAAATTCAACACACATATGCATCCGGCCATCTCTTTTTTGACCATTACTACATTGGAGACCCAGCCAGGGTATTGGATCTTAGATACAAAGCCAGCCTTGAGAAGCTTGGCTACCGCCTCCCTGATCGGCTCAGCAAACATGTTCACCGTGGATCTCTTTTTTTGCTGGATGGGGAGAGCTTCCGGGTCCAGGTTGAGGCAATGGCAGGCCAAGTCGGCGTCGATCCCTGGAATCTCAACGGTGCTCTAGGCAAAGATGTTCACATTCTTCTTGATGCACTCCAGCATCCTGCCCTGGGCTTCTGGGGTCATCCCCCCAGTAACATGAACCTTCTCTACCCTGCCTCCCAGGGTAAGAACCTCCATCTCCACCACCTCCTCTTCTGCCTCAAGGCGAGATTTATCCCCCAATTCTTCAACATCCCCCCTACTAGGGCAAGGACTTCCTCTCCAGCCTCCTCCACGGCCATCGCCTCGGCCAGCCTCTGAACTTCTTCAACCACCTCCACCTTGGTGCGACTCTTCTCTACCTCCATCTCCTATCCATCGTCCTCCTGCTCTGCCTCTTCCATCCTCCGTCCCACCTCCTCAGCCCCCTCCTGCAAAGAGATGGAGTTCACCGCCGTTACGTAGCACTCCCTTGCTACCTTAGGATCTCCCTGGACCTGGACCCCCTCAGCATTGAAATTCAGGCACTGGTGGAAGGACGAGGGGACGCAGCGGAAGGCGTTGATGAGGGGCCTCCCGAAGATGGCGTTGTAGCTACTAGGGGCGTCCACGATGACGAACCTGTAGGTGCGGGACTACCCCCCTCCCCCCCCAGAGAGACATGGAGTCACACTCCTCCTTTGACCTCCTTCCTCTCCCCTGAGAAGCCAAACAGGGGCTTGTCTGAGGATAGCACCCTCCTGACTTCCACCATCATCACGTCAAATACCTTCTTAAAGATGACGTTGACCGAGCTCCTGTTGTCGATGAGGATCTGGGAGATAGTGAAATTTTGGATGGTCGTTTGGATGACCAACGCATCGCAGAAGGGGTCCTCATGACCCGACATATCCTTGACTGAGAAGGTGATTCTCTCTTCCGAGGGTGGGATCTGGGATGTGGAGGCAATTCTCCAGCGGTACATGGTGTAGAGACTTGCCTTTCGGGAAGGCTCGACCCACACACCCCCCCCCCCCCCCCCCCCCCGTGGATCACTATAATCCCTCCCTGGGTCCCCACATACTCCTGGTCTTCACACCTATCCTCCTCCGCCCAAGCCAGGACCTCCTCGATCCGCACTCCCTGGCGGTCTTGCTGCTGTTGCTGCTCCCTGTTTCCTCTCATCTCGAGGAACTCACCATGGCATGCCCTTCCTCCTAATGGAATTCATAGTAGGCCATCTCCACCCTAGCCTACCTTCTTCTCCTCCGTACTGCTCTCCTCCTCTCCCCCATGGCTATTACCATAGCCTGCTCCTGGTCGGGGAGAGGTGGCCTCTGGACTTGCCTCCCGCCTAGAGGATAGAACTGTGAAAGATAGGGTAAGCTCTGAACAACTCTAGAGGGGGGTGAATAGAGTTTTAAAAGTCTTTTTTATTTTTGCGTAAATAACAAGTCTTTAATCAAATATGTTACTATGATATAAGTGTATAAGTGTACAAGTGCAACAAGTGAATTAGATAAAAGGTAACTAAGCTACACAGCAAAATATATCACAGTACAGGCAATTATATCACAGCACAATCACACAGGAAAATCACAGCCACACAGACAACATAAGATTTTTATAGTGGTTCCCCAAACTTGGGTACATCTACTCTTCTACCACCCTAGGTAGTAATCCACTACAGGTTTTGATCAGGTGACTGCCACCAATAAGCTTTTGATCAGGTGCTCAAAAATCAACCCAAGTCTTTTGGAAGGAGACTCACAACAAGAAAATTTTTGAAGGAAATTAAAACCCTGTACAGAGGTGGGGAAGAGAGGTTGATTGAAATCTTCTTTTCTCAAATCAAAATGAGAAGACTTTGTGGATTCTGTGATGTTTTCAAAGCTCCCCCTGAGATCTTGAATGGTTCAGGAGTGGAACCTTTGCAAAGGGTGAGTAGGCCTTCTGCTGTAAGATCTACTTTCTGAGATCCTTTGACTGATTTGAATGTTTTTGTCACTTGAGATCCCAGAAAACAAAGGAGAAGAATGACTCTTGATAGTGATTGTAGTTCTTTCTTCTTCTTTTGAGAGCAGTGGATTTTTCTTCAGAGAGCTGTACGCACTACACTTGTTGTTTTATAAAAATTTGATTCTGTATTCTAAAAGGTTTCTGTGTGTCTTATTGTGCTTTTTGGCTGAGAGATGATCCCCTTGATAACTGCCTCTTGGTCGAATTCAAAATCCTGCAATCAATGCTCAGCCAAAATCTCAGGAATGAAAACGGCAAGAATGCTGTCATATATTCTATTCTATGTCTATCTCGAGATATAAGCAATTAATTCCATGGGGGATATTTGCAATCAATGCTTCCAGTAACGGCTCTATTCAAAGGATATAAGAGCATTTATTATCAAATGAATTAACAGCCTAAAATAGATATAAAATAAGGGGACAAAAAAAGAAAGAATAAATAACAATATGTCTTACAGTTTTCGTGGACCTGGCATAAGATTTCGTCGACCTGAGTTCTGTGAACAACTACACTGCATAAACTGACGGATACTATTCTCTAAGTTTGTCGACCTGAGAATGGCTTTCATCGAGCTGAGAATAGCTGTTCATCGAGCTGAGATCCAAGATTATCGAATTCTGAATGCTGCTTGATAACTTTATTCTTCTGTGCATCAAGTTTGTCGAGCTAAAGTCTAAGATCGTCGAGCTGAGTCTGCAATCTTGACTTAGAATATTTTCTGGTGTTGAACCACTTCAATCAGAATTAGTCGATCAAAGATCAAAGTTCTTGTGGCTGATGTTCTTGGTTCGTCGACTGAGTGTTAGACTTAGAAGGTATTACTTCGTCGAGCTGGGGACTGAGTTTGTCGAGCTGGGCTCAGAGAATTTTCCCTGAGTTCGTCTAGCTGAGCTAGACTATCATCGACCGGAGATCGACGAACGTAGAACTCCTTTTTCTAAGTCTTGAATTCTCTAAGTCTTGAATCTTTAGCAGTGTTGAAGGCTGGTCCTTTGTACTGTTGACTCTAAAGACTTTATCTAGACTCTAGGACATGACTATGACCCTGATCTATACATGTTGGGTCATATCCTAACTAAGTTAACCTAGCCCAAATCAAACTAGGGGTTCCAACAATCTCCCCCTATTTTGGAGAGGTCACTAATAATAGACTCAATACAAGAAAAAATATACAAAGCAGGAACACAATATATATCTGGCAGATAATTTAATAACAAGTGTAGCAGATATATGTACATAGTCAGCTTTGTAACAGAAAAGAAAACATAATTTTAACAAAGTATACCAAAGGTATCTATTCTTTTTAAGGATTTTCTGTTTCTACTTCTTTGATTTTTCTTCCTTCTTCTTTTCTCCAGGCTTGGTAAATATAATTTCCCAATTAGAATAGGCAGCTTCTCTTTTTGACATATACAAATCTGCTGCTCCAATCACTGTCTGAGTTTAAGTTCTGGGAACAATTGCCTCTGGATGTCTAGTCATATAATCAGCAGGGTCAAACAGTTTCTTGCTCACTTGAAGTCTTTCAAGTTCTTTTTCTCTGTAAGTAGACATTGTAGTGAATTTTGTTGGATCTTGTCCTTCTTCTCTGGCTTTTTTCATCTGTGACAGAGCAATCAATTCTTGGAGCCTGGCCATCCTGAAATTTGGATCATCATCTTGACTGACAGATGACTGATCTTCTTGAGAGGGTAGCAGGGTGATAAGCCTGAATTGTGTTGACTGTTCTTGGAAGTTTGTAGCAATCTGGCTTTCACTACTTTGAGTGTACAGTGATTTTGGAGGTGCAGCTTCACTGAATTTTCTTTTGGGTTTATGTGATACAGAGTGTCTTCTTTGTTCATCCTATGGTTGAGGAGGGGAGAATTCTGGTTTTTGATACACTATTTCTTTTATTTGTTCTATACAGCTAGTACTTCTTTGCTGACTACTTCCAAGTGATTGCTGTCTAGATGGCCTTTCTTTCCTCTGATAAGTCCTGGTGAATGAGGGCTTGGAAGGTGCATCTGACTTTTGAGAACTAATTTCAAAAGCACCAGCAGCTGGTGGAGGAGGAGGAGGGGGATCCTTCTTATATTTGTAAGCTGGGGGAGGAGAGTATCTTCTACTTTTCTTCCTGGCCTTTTATTCATTCTTTGAGAGCCACATCCAGGTCGGCATTCCCTTGTATGGGGTTATTTTTTGTAGGATATAGTAGGGAGTATCATTGGTGTTTCCAGGTTTGGGAACAGGAGGAGGTGGAGCCTTCCGTTTCTTAGAGATTTTCCTTTTATTAGATTCCTCCTCCTCATCATCATCATCAGAGGATTGAGGATTATCATACATGGCATCAATATCTCTTAGTGCTTCATCAGAGCTTGTTTTATTTGTTGCATGAGATGGAACTGGGGAGGGAACTGGAGAACTGTATACTTCTTTGCTCTGAGCAGCTATCTTGTTTTCTTCCTCTATGTTAGCCATAATCAATGCATCTAGATCTGGTACTGGAGAATCATCCATCATAAAGACTGGGGCCATAGGAGAAGATACAATTGGGGAGGCAGTTTTTCTAGATGATAGAGTGGCAGGAATGGCAAAACTGGCCTTTAGTTGTTTGACAACACCAGGGCTTATTGGGGAAGAATATGGAATAATAGCTAATGATGGCTTGGTATACTCAGCTGGAGGAAGACTGTGATGAGCTGTATCAAAAGAACTTAACAAACTCATTAAGTCTACTGTGGGATTAATGAAAATGTTACCCACAGTATTTATTTTTGGTATAACTGACTCATCAATGTCCATGTCAGTTTCAATAAAATGCATCAAATCTAATAAATCTATTTCTGCTTCTATATCCATTTCTGCTGTATCTGATATATGTACAACTGGTCCTACTGCTGCTTGTCCTGCTGTTGCTGCTACTTCTTCATAGAGTATCTCCCCCTGCCTGGTTTCAGCATGTGCTAAAGTCAGGCCCCCAACTGAAGATGGAGCAGTGGTGAGGGCAGATATTTGGGTAGCAAGAGAGGAGATGGAGGCAGCTAGAGGAAAAATGGCCTCTACTATAAGGGTTTTGAGTAGTGGGGTGAGAAGAGTGATGAGAGTGGTGGAGGGATCCAGGGTTAGAGAGGCAGATGGTGGGGCAGTAGCTGAAGGAGTAGATGTGGTTGATGGAGGTGGAGGTGGAAGTGGAGTTCCTAAGGGGAAGTCATTTTGTGGAGATGGAGAGTTCAGGGGAGAGGAGAGTAGGTTAAAGGAGGGGAGTGAGGAGAGGTTGATGTGGGGGATATCAACCAGGTGAGATGGTAGAGGGGATAGAGGTGGTGTAGGGATGGAGGTGTCAGGTTGAGGTGAAGGAGGAGGAGATGGGAGAAGTGTTGGTGAAGAGGGAATTGGGGAGGCTGGTGGTGTTGGGGTATGGATATGGATGGTAGTGGAAGGTGGGGTTGGATTGACTTGTTGTTGGGATGTAGGAGTAGAAGGGAGCCCTTCAGTGGGGTGGGGAGAGGCTGGTGCAGCCCTTGTACTCTTAGAAGTTTTAGTGGAGGAGGAGGTAGCCTTAATTGGCTTGGTGATGGTCCTCTCCCACTTGCCAAAAAGAGCACAGGTGAGTCTATTTGAGGCATTGATGGATATGGTCGAGGAGACGAGGAATCCTGCAGCCTTTTCCTTTAGAAAGATCCCAAGGATCCTTCCAATGCATACCTCTTTCTTGCAAGTCTTCTTTGTGATCAAATCGAACAGAATCTGTGCCTAGTTCACAGCTTTCTTATTTACAATGGCTCACATGACCAGGAACTGATGCTTGGTGATATAATCATGCACAGTGTGCTTCCCGAGCAACACTTTCCCAACTATATCAGCGAGAAATTAAAACTCGGCAGACAGAAGTTTCTTGAGTAGCTTGTTTGGGGTGTCTCCAGAATACCCCGTTGTATTCAGCATTAAATCAAACTCTTCAGAATCAATTTCTAAATTTTCCTCACCATTTTTCAATCCAAAAATTTCAGTAATAATATCGGGGGTAAGAGAAATTTCATTACCCGCGATGGTGTCGGTCATCTTGTTCTCATCGACAGTAGCTGTATATACTCATTCCCTGATTTCTATGGCAGATATCTTAATACGGGTTGAGAGCAGAGTCTTCAGTTATTGTTCTTCTAGTAGTTCGAGAATGTTCAGGAAAACTGGATCAGAATACTGGAATGATTCAAAGTCTATGTCGAAACCAGCATCAAATTTCATGGCAGTGAGAGAACCAATTGGAATCGCCATGAAAGCACCTGCAAAAGGAAAACGACGATCAAGTACAAAGGGAACTGAAAGCACGGGATGGTGGTCGAAGAAAACCTAAATATAAGGTTTTCCAGAATATGAACCGACAAGCTCCGGTCCACGAAAAAGAAAAAAAACTTCGTTCTGAGGTCGACGAAATAATTTAAGGTTAAACAGTTCGTCGAACTCAGTCTGAAGGATATTATACATTTCGTCGATCTCTGGTCAACGAAAGGTTTTTGAAGTAAGTTCATCGATCCTGGTTCAACGAAAATCACTTCACAAAGAGATTTCGTCGAGCTCAGGTCGACAAACAGAGACAATTCTTTGACTATAGACAGAGCAATAGATTAAATCCTGACCATTTATCATACCAAGCTGATTGACAAAGAACAGATGCTTGGATGAGTCCAATGGCTTAGTGAATATATCTACTCTATGCAAATCAATAGAGATAAATTCAAGTTTAATCTTTTGTTTGTAAACACAATCTCTAATAAAGTGGTGTCTGATGTCTTTATGCTTGGTTCTAGAATGAAATACTGGATTTTGTGCAATTGAAACAACACTTGTATTATCACATAGAATAGTGGAATTATTTAAGTTGACACCATAATCCAGTAGTTTGTTTTGTATCCACAAGATCGGTGAACAGCAACTGCCTGCAGCCATATATTCAGCTTCAGCAGTGAATGTTGAAACAGATGATTGTTATCTACAAAACAAAGATACAAGTATGTCACCAAGGCCCTGACAAGTTCCAGAGGTGTTTTTCCTGTCTACTCTGCATCCAACATAATCAGCATCAGATAATCCAGTTAACATAAATGCTGATGCTATTGAATACTAGAGGCCTAGATCTGGACAACCTTTTATATATCTTAAAATCCTTTTCAAGAAAATAAGGTGAGATTCTTTAGGGTTCACCTGGAACCTAGCACAAAGACATGTGGCAAACATAATATCAAGTCTGCTTGCTGTCAAATCTAGTAGGGATCCAACAATGGCCTTATACAAGGTCTGATGAACTGGTTTTCCAGATTCATTAGCATCTACAACAGCATTGGCATCCATGGGAGTTTTCATGGAAGAGGCATCATTCATCCCAAACTTCTTAATAAGCTCTTTAGCATATTTAGACTGAGAGATGAAGATCACTTCAGGGGTTTTTTTCACTTGGAGACCAAGGAAATATGATAACTCACCCATGCTACTCATCTCAAACCTTGAGTGCATTAAATCAGAAAATATTTTGCACAGTTTGGGATCAGTACAACAAAAAATTATGTCATCTACATATATTTGCACTAAGAGAATTTTATCATGATGCAGTTTTGTAAAAAAGAGTTCTATCTACCATGCCTATAGAAAAAACCATGCTCTAAAAGAAAGCTGGCTAAGGTCTCATACAAAGCTCTTGGAGCTTGCTTTAAACCATGGAGAGCCTTATGCAATTTAAAAACATAAGAGGGATGAGATGAAGAGATAAAACCTGGTGGTTGTTCAACATACACCTCTTCTTTGAGTTCTCCATTTAGGAATGCACTTTTCACATCCATCTGGTAGACTTTAAACATTTTGAATGCTGCATAAGCTAAGAAAATCCTTATAGCTTCAATTCTTGCAACTGGAGCAAAGGTTTGATCATAATCAATTCCTTCCTCTTGCCTGTATCCTTGAGCAACAAGCCTTGCCTTGTTCCTCACTATCATACCTTGGGCATCAAGTTTGTTTCTGAATACCCACTTAGTCCCAATTACTGGATAGCCCCTGGGCCATGGAACAAAGTCTCAAACTCTACACCTCTCAAACTGGTTGAGTTCTTCTTGCATTGCAGTGATCAAGTTTGGATCTTGCTCTGCATCAGATATGGATTAAGGCTCAATTTGAGAGACAAAGCTGGAAAACATCACATCAGGGTTGAGTTGATGTCTTGTCTGCACTCCTAATGATATGTCTCCAATTACTTGAGATCTAGGGTGATCCCTAAGTGTGACAAGATCATTAGGTGGAGTTGGTTCAGCAACAATTATTTGATTTAATTCCTCTTATGGAATTGTATCAACTGTTGGAGGAAATTGAACTGCTTCAACAGTCTCTTCTTCACTTTCAACTTCTGATATAGCTTGTGGAGAGGGATGTGATTCATCCTTTGAAGTAAGATTTAGATCATCCAAGCTCTCACACAAATTTTGTACCTGTAGATTATTGTTGGTAGAGATGTCTCTCCTTGTAAAACATATTAAATTCATCAAATGTTACATGCATAGATTCTTCAATTTTTAATGTTGATTTATTAAACACCCTATATTCCTTTCTAACTTGGGAATATCCTAGTAAAATTCCCATTGCATCCTTAGCTTCAAACTTTCTAAGATGTTTCTTGTCATTATTGTGAATATAGCATATACATCCAAATACTTTAAAATAGGTTATTATAGGTTTCTTCCCTTTGAGTAGTTCATAGGGAGTCTTAAGCTTTAGTTTATGTATTAGGCTTCTATTCAGGACATAATTTGCTGTGCTTACTGCCTCTGCCCAATAGGAAAGAGACATGTAAGCATCTGCAAGCAATGTACCTGCAGCTTCAACGAGTGTCCTATTCTTCCTTTCAACTACCCCTTTTTGTTAAGGAGTTCTTGGAGCTGAGAAGCAATGTCTGATACCTTACTTCTCATAGAACTCTAGCATAAGAAGAGATTCAAACTCAGTACAATGATCACTTCTGATCAATACAACTTGAGTAGAATACTCAATCTGTATGTTCTTGAGAAAATCTGTGAGAACCTTAAAAGTATCTTACTTAGTTCTCAAAAAGAAAACTCATGTGAATCTGGACAAATCATCTACAATAACTAATGTATAAGACTTTGCTCCTAGACTTTGTACTGCAATAGGGCCAAAAAGGTCCATATGGAGCAAGTGCATGATTTTAGGTGAATCACTCTTATTAATGGATTTAAAACTAGATTTAGTTTGCTTTCCTAGCTAACAAGCCCTGTAGAGGCCTTCCTTCTTGTAGAGACCAGAAGGTAAACCTCTGACAAGATTGTCTTTAGATAACCTAGATATATTTTTATGGTTTACATGTCCTAGTATTTTGTTTCATAGGCCTGGTTGTAATGCTAACTGAATTGAATAAGCAAATTTCAGATTTAGCTTATACAAAATTTACTAAGAAGATGTTGCCTTTTCTAATTCCTGTTAAAACAGTTATGTTGTTTAAAGAAATAAAGGACAAAGAGTTAGTGAAGCTTACTTAATAACCTGTATAACATAATTGGCTTATTGATATCAGGTTATGCTTAAGACCATTTACATAGGTCACTTTCTTGAATGTGATAGCCCCACAGTTGAAGTCTCCATAGCCTTCTGTCAGTCTAAAGCCTGAGTCCCCAAAGATTACTTTAGGTCCAATCTTGGCTTTATAGGTTATAAGGCATTCCTTGCAACCTATCATATGTTTAAAGCAACCAATGTCCAAGTACCTCTTGTTTTGAGTGACAGGGTTCTCTTTTACCTGCAAAAGGGTTAGCATTTTTTGACCCCGGTTACCTTGGGTCCTTGTTGTTTAATATAACTGAAACTTGAAATAAATGAACATTTAGGTTGATCCTTATAATCTAAAGGATGATACCTTCAGTAGGTATGACCCACTGACTAAAGTGATTAAAGGTTTTATCAGTTTTTAGGTTACTTTAGTTATAAACTGAGTTTGACAAATTTGAGTATGTTCGTCGATCTGAGCTCGACGATCTGGGTTGAGTTCTTTGATCTCTGCTCGAAGAATAGAGGTATCCATTCTCAGAGCCCTAGAAACGTCGATCTCTGCTCGACGATCCATACTGATTTCATTGATCCCAGTTCGAAGAATAGTTTACATTACTATTTGCATTCAGGGTTCGTCGTTTTGAGGTCGACGAACTATACCCATTTCGTCGTTCTGCGTTCGACGAAATATGCTGAACATTGTTATGCTGTTTGTTTTTCCTTTCTGATTGGTTTTATTAAGTTCTAACTATTTAAGAACTTTGTTAACCTTCTCTACCTATTTTGTATTTTTCTTACCATTTTCAGAGATGAAGTTAATAGGTTTTGACAATTGATTTTTCTGAATTAGTATTGGTTCACTAGATGAGTCTCCTAATCCTAGTTTGTTATTGTTAGATCTTATGTTAACTGTGTTAGTTATATCTAACAGTTGTAAGCTTCTACCATTCACGGATTCTTCTAGTTCCTTTGCCTTACTTAATTCAGATTTTAGAAAAACTATTTGTTGATTGGCTAAGCTTAATTCTTCAGTTAATTTTTCACTTTCAGCAATGATTTTGTCTTGTTCTAAAAGTTTTTCCCTGAGAAGTTTGATTTCCTTCTCAGATCCTATTAGGTCTAAACACAAGAGTTTAAATTCATATTGAAATTCTTTAGATATAAAGTCATAGGAAGCAATTACCTGATCCTCTTTAGAGAGGAATTCTTCATCATCTTATTCTTTTGAATCTGATCTCCTGCTTCCTGCATCTATTTACATAAGGCAAGCTTCCCTTGCCTTATTTTCTTCTTCATCATCTTCACTGGAACTGGAGGAGGATGTTTCATCTTCAGTATCACTCCAGGTTTCAGCTACAAAGCCCTTCTCCTTCTTTTTGTACTTGCTGGAGGAGGCCTTGCTGTGCTGATGTATTCTTGAGTCCTTTTCTTGCCTTCTGTCTTTTTTTCGGGCTTCTGGGCTTTCAGAGATGAAGTGTCCAGGTTCCCTGCACCCAAAAAAGAGAACCTTTTTAGAAGGGGTCTTATCATACCTGGGTTTCTCTTCTTTCCTTGAGGGTTTTCTCCTGAAGTCCTTCCTTGCCATTTTATAGAATCTCTTAGCAAAGAGACTCATGAGTTCTTCATTGACTGTCAAGCTAGGATTCTTCTACAGCTTTGAATGTTAAGCTTTATTCCTTCCTGGTAGGTGTTCGAGCTTTTGGTTCAACTATAGCTTCTCTTGACTTGATCAATTCCTCATAGGATTTGAGCTTTCCAAGCAGAGATTGTGTTGAGATTTCAGCTATGCTTCTGGCTTCTCTGATGGGCCAGATTCTAGAGTCCTATGTGCTAGGGAAGCACATGAGGATTGTGTCATTGACATCAGTTAGAGTAATTTCTTTGTCCAGTGTTCTGAGCTAACTGATGATGGAGCTCAGCCTGTTGTACATTACTTCCACAGATTCTGCTTCATCTTTCCTGAAATTCTCATATTAGGATATGAGGTTTGATCTTCTATCCTTCCTCTCATCAGCAGATCCTGCTACCATTTGGTTTAGGGAATCCCAAATGGCTTTGGCAGATGTGCATTAAGCAACTTTATGAAATATGTCATCTAATATACTTAAGGCCAGTATGTTCATAGCTCTGGCATCAGCAATCTTTGTTTTCTTATATGTATCAGTTTGATCTGCAGGGGGCACTGCACTGAGATTTATTGGGGTTGAAGTAGAGGCCACTGGAGCTGGTTGTCCTATCAAGATGGAATTAAAAATATCCTCATCAATGGAATTCATATAAAGTTTGATTCTTGCCTTCCAGATTCCAAACTTTTACAAGTTGCAAACTGGAGGTCTGGTGCTGGCATAATCCTTGTTTTATGCCATGATATCATAAAATAAAATTTAAACTGAGAAACTAGTAAGACTTATTCAGAGTTTATCCTGAGGATCTTGATTAATCAAGGTGTGAGCCTGTATGATGTGATTAACCACCCTCTGATACCAATAGAAAGATAGGGTAAGCTCTAAACAACTCTAGAAGGGGGGTGAATAGAGTTTTTAAAGTCTTTTATATTTTTGCGAAAATAACAAGTCTTTAATCAAATATGTTACTATGATATTAGTGTATAAGTGTACAAGTGCAGCAAGTGAATTAGAGAAAAGGTAACTAAGCTACACAGCAAAATATATCACAGCACAGGCAATTATATCACACCACAAGCACATAGGAAAATCACAGCCACACAGATAATACAAGAATTTTATAGTGGTTCCCCAAACTTGGGTAAATCCACTCTTCTACCACCCTAGGTAGGAATGCACTACAGGTTTTGATCAGGTGACTGCCACCAACGAGATTTTGATCAGGTGCTCAAAAATCAACCCAAGTCTTTTGGAAGGAGACTTGCAACCAGAATAATTTTGAAGGGAATTAAAACCCTATACAGAGGTGGGGAAGAGAGGTTGATTGAAGTCTTCTTTTCTCAAATAAAAATGAGAAGACTTTGTGGATTCTGTGATGTTGTAAAAGCTCCCCATGAGATCTTGAATGGTTCAGGAGTGGAAGCATTGCAAAGGGTGAGTAGGCCTTCTGCTGTAAAATCTACTTTCTGAGATCCTTTGACCAAAGAAGGAGAAGAAAGACTCTTGATAGTGATTGCCGTTCTTTATTTTTCTTTTGAGAGCAGTTGATTTTTCTTCAGAGAGCTGTATGCACTACACTTGTTGTTTTTCAAAAAAAAGATTATGTATTCTGAAAGGTTTCTGTGTGTCTTGTAGTGCTTTTTGGCTGAGAGATTATCCCCTTGATAACTTCCTCTTGGTCGAATTAAAAATCCTGCAATCAATGCTCAGCCAAAATCTCGGGAAAGAAAACGACAAGAATGCTGTCATATATTCTATTCTATGTCTGTCCCGAGATATAAGCAATTAATTCCATGGGGGATCTTTGTAATCAATGCTGCCAGTAACGGATTGATTCAAAGGATATAAGAGCATTGCTTATCCAAGGAATTAACAGCCCATAATAGATATAAAATAAGGAGACAGAAAAAGAAAGAATAAATAACAATATGTCTTACAGTTTTCGTCGAACTGGGATCAGCTTTTGTCGACCTGAGTTCTGCGAACAACTACACTGCATAAACTGACGGATGCTGTGCTCTAAGTTTGTCGACCTGAGAATGGCTTTTGTCGAGCTGAGAATAGCTGTTCGTCGAGCTGAGATCCAAGATAGTCGAACTCTGAATGCTGCTTGATAACTTTCTTCTTCTGTGCATCAAGTTTGTCGAACTGAAGTCTAAGATCGTCAAGTTGAGTCTGCAATCTGGACTTAGAATATTTTCTGGTGTTGAGCCACTTAAATCAGAATTAGTCGATCAAAGATCAAAGTTCTTCTGGCTGATGTTCTTGGTTCGTCGACTGAGTGTTAGACTTGGAAGGTATTACTTCGTCGAGCTGGGGACTGAATTCATCGAGCTGGGCTCAGAGAATTTTCCCTGAGTTCGTCTAGCTGAGCTCGACTTTCGTCGACCGGAGATCGACCAACGTAGAACTCCTTTTTCTAAGTCTTGAATTCTCTAAGTCTTGAGTCTTTAGCAGTGTTGAAGGCTGGTCCTTTGTACTGTTGACTCTAAGGACTTGATCTAGACTCTAGGACATGACTATGACCCAGATCTATACATGTTGGGTCATATCCAAACTCAGTGAACCTAGCCCAAATCCAACTAGGGGTTCCAATAAACTAGCCCTGGCCTCCCTGGTGGTTATCCCCACCATGATTACCTTTCCTCGGCCCTTGATCTTGCCACTCCGGCCTCTTGCCTAGCCGATGAGTCGGCTCCTAATGCCCCCACCTGGGTTGCTGCTGCTGCTCCATCTGCCGGGGTTTAGCTCTCCTCTCCTCCTTACCTCTGCCCCCTCTGGGCCTTTCCTCCTCCATAGCCCACCTGGCTAATTTCTGGGCAAACTCCGGGTTTGATGCCTCCCCGTCGACTTCTCTTGCCGCCCTCTCCATCAACTCTTCGAAGGAGAGGGGAGGTACCCTCTTCAGCTCCATCTAGAAGAAACCTTGTTGCAGCCCTAGGCTGAAGGCCATCATCACGGTATGCTCCAGCTTGATGGGGAACAGGGACTCCGACTCCTTCTTCCTCCTCTTGGAGGTGGTGAACCTCAGCATGAACCCCTGGCGTAGGTCCTCAAAGCAATAGATAGAATTGGTCGGCAACTGGTGGAACCACTTTCTCGCCTTCTCCTTGAGGGTGATGGCGAAGATCCTGCACTTGAATCAATCTGACATCTATCGGATCGAGACCACATCCTCAAACCACTGAACGTGCTTAAATACGTCTCCCTTCCCGGTGTAATAGGACATCTCGAGCTCCCTGAAGCCCTCTGGAATAAGAGCAGAAGAAACCAGCTCGCTGAAGGGGCTTCCTACCCCTACTGAGCAGGCTGGGGGGTCTCGCACCCCCATCTTGTCGAACCTATCGTGGCTTACCGAGCCAGGGAAGAGCACCCGCCCAGGTAGCTCGCCGCCTCTCCCTTCCTTGGCAACCTCCTTCCCGGCTTGCCTGCCGAGAGCATCCTCACCAAGGTATGGAGTCGCGAGAATAGGGACCGATGGAGTAGAGCACTCGACACGTGCGCCGAGTGCGAATATGACCAAGCCGAGTACTTCCTTCCTGAAGTCCTCGAACATCGCCATTGTTGCGAGAGGAGGAGGGGATGGAGAGTCGGACCTGTCCAATCCTTACCATTCTCCTGCCATTGAGCTCGCTGAAGATTTTCTGTGCTGACCACACTCCACGCTCACCGCACCAGAATGTTGAAACCGAAAATTCGGTCTTGATGGAGTTCACCCTTAGGGAAGGGGTGATCGCACACCTATTTCTCTTCTGCAAGAAAAACAATGAAAAAGAACAAGGGACTAGACCAAGGGCCCAACACGGAGGACCCACCACACACCCGGAAGATCATTGAGCGCTTCCCCTCCTTAGCCAAATGTCGGGCTAAGGTACCTCAGAAAGCGCGAGAACACTGGGAGGCAGGTAAGCGTACCTTCTAAGGTACCCCTTGGGTCCTATTTATAAGATTCTGAAAATGACCTACAAATAGCCATCCTCCACTGTTCTGAACATCTATGTGCAGCCCAACTGGGTATGCCAACAGCGTAACTTCGTTGTTCTAGATGGATATTGGGACCCCCTGCAGGGTCATCCTGGTAACCTGGCCTCTGGCTCCCATAGGGAAGGGTTTTTTAGCCTCCGAGTCAACTCGCAACCACATCGAGCAGGAGCGAGCTTGGAAGACCCTCCTAGGAGGCGCAGGCCGGGGCTGACTGGCCCTAGAGGCACAGGCCGCGGTTGACCCGCCTAGGAGGCGCGGGCCGGGGCTGACCCGCCTAGGAGGCGCGGGCCGGGGCTGACCCTCCTAGGAGGCGCGGGCCGTGGATGACCCGCCTAGGAGGTGCAGGCTAGGGTTGAATCGCCTAGGAGGCGCGGGTCGGGGCTGAATCGCCCAGGTGACCTCTCAGGCCCTAAGAAGTGTGAACCGCTCCTCTGGAACCATCCACCTACCTATACTAGTGCGGGTCGGAGCTAGCTTACGTGCCCATCTTGATCCAATCGCCAAACACGGGGTTGTACACCATCAAAATTTTCATGTCTTTTGGAATGCTGGATTGATGGGGGCACTCAAAATAGTCTCTGGTCTAGCCTAGGTATAGTCCTCACCAAAAGGAGTGCTCTGGTCAAACCACTTTCCTTCATGGGTTGAAATCAATTTTAAATTAAAGTCGACCCTAGAGCTACAATTTTCATGTTGACCTATTTCTCTGAAACAGCCCCTAGGTATTTTTAAAATTTAATTCAAAACACTACAGATTATGTGACATAATAATACAATAGCTATAGTATGATTTTATTTAATTTTGCATGAATCTTGGCACAAGATAAACGGGATCCGTTAATCTTCCCCAACGCACAAACGGTCGGGATTGTCCCGTCCTGAGCTATTTTGGGAGGTGATTTCCTAGCCACATGAGCCTCTCCCCAGCCAGCCAACGCCGCCACCACCTTCATTGAGGTGGTGGTCGTCGATAAGCGGGGATAGGCTGGCCGGAATCGATGTATGTGGGTGGAAGAAATAGCTTGAAAATTCAAGCTTTCGGCCATGTCGAACTTTGGCCAATTGGCCTCAACTCTAGCAGTCGTTAAGAGTGGATCTATCCACTGAAGAAGGAGGTGAGGGAGGACCTTATTGGAGGGCTTGAGGCGGGACGATCAATATAAAGCCATGAATAGTGGTGCCGTCGTCGGGTGCTATGCAACAACACTACCAACTCGCTCGCCTCCTTCAAGTAAAGTATGGAAACATCTCCACTGAGTCCAGGGATGCTTTTAAGATCATCAGTTAAAGGAGGGGAAGGGTGTAGGCTGAAATGGCCATTAATGGCCTTAATGAAGAATTTTGGCCATGGTGGTGGGGGGTGAACCTTGGCTCAATTTGGCCAGGAAATGGCTGGAAACTCCTCCTCTTCCCCAGAGGAGTTGAATCCAGCAATAAAGGGTGGCCCTTGGCCTCCCTATGCCATGGATGGCCTTCTCCCTTATTCTCACTCTCCTCCATTAAAGGGGAAAAATGGATCTTTCTCTCTCCTGATCATCAAGGCTTATTCTGATCTCTCCTCCAGCCTATTGGCATCCCAGTAACTCATATTATTAATGGAAATGAGGTTAGCCTAAGTGGGGGAAATGGGCTTGAGCTTGGGTTAGCCCATTTGGGCTAATTTGACTTAATCTTAAGGTAGAGTTAACCTTGGACAACATGACCATTTGGGTTGAACCCAAGGGGTCCTTGGTGACCCATTGTCCCCCCTAAAGTCTAGGTAAGGTTGGGTAGGGTTGGTTGGCCATCTTGGAGGTCATTTGACCCTTAGTTAGGGCACTTTGACCGTTTTAGAGTTATGGTTGACTTGAGTCAACTTAGCCTCTTTGGTTGACCCAATGGGTCCTTGGTGACCCATTGGCCTCCCTTAGGGCTTGGGAAGGTCTAGGAGGGTCCCTTTGGCCAAGGGTAGGTCAATTGACCATGTATGAGTTTAGTTTGACCAAATTAGGGTTTTGGGTTTACTTTGGTCAACTTAACCATTTTAGTTGACCCTAGTGGGTCCCTATGGCTCTAATGGATTCTCTAATAGGTTAGTGATGTTGTGGTGGGGTCATGGTGTCATGGTAAAGCCCTATGGTCATTCCTAATCTAGTAATTGGAATTTTACTATTTGCAGACCAAGGTGGTTCACACACTAATTCCCTAGTTCACCCCATCCTTTTGACACTTCCCAGGGTTTTGTCATGACCCAATCATGAAAAAACCATCCTAGGGGTCTAGAATTTTGAGGGATGTTACAAAACATGACCTCTATCTCTCCCCCTTTTGACCACTTCAGATAGTCAGGAAGGAGAATCAGGTCTTTTTCTCCCCTTGTGTTCTCCCCCTAGGTGATGTAAATGAAGCCAGGATTTCAACTGCCAAAATGCCCCTTATACAGGGCTGACTTGTATATCACTTGATACCACACTTGACAACACTTGAAATTTAGTATCACTGGAAATTCTCTACACCACTAGAAAAGACTACTTGAAAGTCTCTAGTCCTGCAGTTGCTGATACCACTAGAGAAGAAGCATCTTCTCTCATCTTGCTTTCAATTAGGTCTGCAGCACCTGCAAAAAGAACAAACCTGCACCAAGCATAATACCTTAGGGAGTACCTGAAGTTATTCTAAGTTCAACATACCCAAATCAATTTTGAAGGTGTTGAACTTGGCTTCATCTAGTGACTTAGTGAATATATCAGCCACTTGGTTGTTAGTGGAGACAAACTCTAGGCAAATGTCTTATTTCTCAACATGCTCCCTAATAAAATGATACTAAATTTCTATGTGCTTAGTCTTGCTATGTGAAACAGGATTCCTAGCAATAGAAATTGCACTAATAAAATCACAATATAGAGAAGTTCTACTTATCTTAATGTCATAGTCTTCAAGCTGATGTTGTATCCACAGTAATTGAGCACAGCAGCTACCTGCTGCAATGTACTCTAACTCTATAATGGAGATAACAACACTAATTTGCTTCTTGCTGCTCCATGACACCAGTCTTCGACCTAGGATAAGTTAGCTCAAAATCTGCATCTGAAAATCCAGTTAGCTCAAAATCCCTATTCCTAGGGTACCATAGACCAAGATCTGTTGTCCCCTTAAGATACCTTAAAATTCTCGTTGCAGCAGAATAATGAGATTCTTTAGGGCATGCATGATGCCTAGCACAAACACATGTAGCATACATGATGTCAGACCTACTAGCAGTCAAGTATAGAAGGGAGCAAATTATCCCTCTATACAATGACTCATAAACAGGTTTCCCTGCCTCATCTTGGCCTAAAGGCATACTTGACACCATTGGAGTTCTCATGGTGGATGCATTCTCCATACCATATTTCTTAATTAACTCCCTTGTGAACTTAGACTGGGATATGGATAAGCCATCATCAATCTGTCTTACTTAGAGTCCCAAGAAGAATTTTAGCTCACCCATGCTGCTCATCTCAAACTTCCCTTGCATAAGTTTGGCAAACTTTCTGCAAAGGTTGTTTTCAGTAGATCCAAAGATAATGTCAATGACATATATCTGTACCAGGATGACCTTGCCCTTAGATTCCCTTAGGAATAGGGTCATATCTATTTTCCCCTTGAGAATTTGTTCTCAATGACGAAAGTAGACAATGTTTCATACCATGCTCTAGGGGCTTGCTTCAACCCATATAGAGCTTTCTTAAGCTTATAAAGAAAATTAGGAAAGTGAGGATCTACAAAACTTTGTGTCTGATCCACATATACTTCCTCTTTTAAGTCTCCATTCAGGAATTGGTACTTCAAATCCATCTAGAAGACTTTGAATCCTTGACAGGCAGCAAAAGCAAGGAATAACCTTATTGCATCCATCCTTGCTACTAGGGCAAAGGTCTTGTAAAAATCTATTACTTCTTCTTGTTTGTATCCTTTTGCCACCAATCTGGCCTTGTTTTTGACAATAATACCATTCTCATCTTGCTTGTTCCTATAGATCCGCTTTGTTCCTATGACATTATGTAAGACCCCAACCTCGGAGATGATCGCGGGGCGATCAAACGGCACTTTTGGAGGTCTGAATAGGGGCACACGGCCAGGCACACGGCCGTGTGCCTACCCGTGTTCAAGTGATTTATTGTGTTTTTGTGCTGTCTCGAGTCAGAGAAGTACACGGCCTGAGACACACGGTCGTGTCTCAAGCCGTGTGTGGGGCACACGGCCTCGAACACGGCTGTGTTCGAAGCTGTGTTCTGGAAGCCCGACGATCATCCTGGAGCTCCAGGTAACACGGGTCGTGGCACACGGCCGTGTCAGGAGCCGTGTCGATCGGCGAATGAGCTACACGGCCAGACACACGGCCGTGTGTCAAGCCGTGTTCGGCCCAGTTTTTGGGATTTTGGATCTAATCTCGGCCGTTCGTTCCCTTGGATCTAAATCCGACGGTAGGGGCTGCTCCTGGGGGTTATTAGCCGGGAAATGGGGGGAGAAACCCTCATTTTCATCTTGAGTTTCTCTTTCTTCATCTTAGAGAGAGGGGAGAACTCCCTTGGTGGTGTGAGCCCAAGATCCGGCTGCCGGAGGAGTTTTGAAGCACCGATTCGCGATCCAAGTCCGGATCCTCGAAGGCAAGGGCGAGGCGAAGCTTTCCATCCGACTACATCTTCATGGCGCCGTGGAAAAATGCGAGGGTAACGATCCTCTTCATAGGGCATGTGTAGTCGCCCTTCTTTCCATGCATGGGGAAATCCCCCCTCTCGCAAGTGAGCGTTGAGGCGCGGAATCCCTTCGGGTAGATATGTAAAGTCCCCGTTGTTAGAGCCCGGAATCGGAGTACGGGCGTAGGCATTGTGTGTGAAGCCTATTCGGGTTTAACCCGGATCGGTGATGTTTGCATTGCATGGCCGGAGAAGACTCCGCGCCGGTGATTTTAGTTTTCCGAAATTTCTACGCGGTAGATTGCATACAGGGATCCTTGGGGGTTAACCTCAAGGCGCACCCGGAAAGCTTGGGCGGAATCGAATTGCCGCCACGATGTTGCCTTGGAGGGCAAATCGGTACATAACGGGGTTATGTGCGTGTTTTGATCGATTGTGGGAATGAGGAGAAACTTGGCCCGCACCGATGGCTAAATGGCCGTGGTGAAGTGAGCAACGGGCGGGTGGAACTCTACCCATTCCAAGTGGTCTCGGTAGAAGCAACCTAAAGTACATGGGACTTCCCGGGGGGCTGGAAACGGGCCTAGGCTTCGGCTGAAAGGGCTAAATGCTCACGTGTGTTGCCATCCGAGGGATGGTGGTGGAATCGCGGTGTCGGACTGGGTCCGGACCGGGTTCACCGATTAGTGCCCTGAGAGCACGGAGTGTGCGGCCGTGCGTGCCGACACTTGTGGCGAATAGAATGCTTTATAGAATTACTAAGGTAGTTTTACATGCAGGTAAGGAGCACCGCCGTCCCGAGAAACGGGACGGGGTCGTTATAATTTGGTCAGCTTTGCTGACCGTTGCCCTTTTGTATTGCCACCTCTTGGGTGGGTTGTTTCTACAGGTGCTGTTGCGGAGCCAAGCGGCAAATAGCGGGCTAAAGCCCAAGTTGCAGCGCCAGCCCTCGAAGGCTTAGTTATTAGCTTTTCATATTCATGTATGGCCGGCCTGCGCGCCGATGTATGAAAGACGCTATCTTGTTAAGCGAACATTTTTGTAAGGCCTTAAGGCCGTGAACTCTTTTGTGTATGTACTCATTCCTGGGTTGTAGTGGACATTTATGCTCTGTGGCAGGGTTCTTATCTTTTTGCAACTTAATTAAATTGCTTCCGCTAGGTGTTGTGTAGGACGCTCTGATTGGTTGTGTGGTTTCAACGCGTAACCAACCGGTCTGTCTGTGGTATATGGCGTCGGGCCCCGGCCGGACCTACTGCTATATGCTATGCGACGGATAGGGGTGTTACAAATTGGTATCAAACTTCTGGTTTCGGTCAAGCTTAAATGAATTCGTGGACGAATTCACTTTAAGGGGTGGTGAGCACATTGTGTGCATCATCGTTATAACATGAAAAGAACCCATGAATGTCCACTTAAGAATGAAAATACACATGATTGAGGAACCTGCGTGTTCCTATAATTGCTGTTTGCAGTAATTCTTGGTCGCTTATCGGTGTTTTGCACGATTTTAGGTGACCAGAAGTGGTGCTGGGCCGTCTGAACGGCCAGGTTCTGAGGCGAGCAGTGCGCCAAGCGATGCGCCTGCAACACCTTTGTCTGCTGAGACCATTAGGTTGGTGGCAGAAGCGGTCATGGCAATGATAAATGCGCAGCCTGCAAGGCAGGTGCAGCAGCCTGCTCCTGCTGTGGAACAGGTACCGCTTCAGGCGGCAGAGCAAAGGAGGGTTGAGTAAGTAGTTTTGGAGCCAGAGTTTCCTAGGAGAGCAACTGAAAGACAACTGAAGCATGTCATGGGCTTTCACCCACCAGTGTTCACGGGGGCAGAAACCCCGACCCAAGCAGAGGATTGGCTCTCAAGGGTCAACAGGGTGATGACTGCGACGCAAACTGAAGAGTGGCAGAAGACCACTATAGCGACGTTCCTTTTGGATGGGGATGCAAGGCTGTGGTGGGAGGGCCTAGAGCTGCATCAGTTGAGGGGAAGGCCATTGGCCGAAGTCCCGATGGAGGAGTTTGCGAGACTATTTATGGCTCGATACCTCCCCTCGGCGCAGAGGATCGCGCTAGAGAGCGAATTCCAGAAGTTGGTGCAGGGTGATAGCACCGTTGATGAATACCTCCACGAGTTTACTCGGTTGGGGAGATATGCCGGCGCTACCTTCGCATACGAGGAGCGCAAGACGAGCCGCTTTTTTGAAGGGCTAAGGGATGATTTGAGGTTGCTGCTGTCGGGGCCCAAGACGCAGGGTTTCATGACCCTGGTCAGTTCGGCCCGGTCCTTGGAGAAGGATATGAGAAACGTGCAAGCAAAGAAAGAAAGGGAATCCGGTGGCAAGAAATCAGAGTCCAAGGCGCCGACTATATCGAAGTCGGGCTACCGTAGATTCTTCAAGAAGGCTAAGACGTCGGGTCCAGCTTCTTCTGCAGGTGCCTCGGGGGCAACTACCCATCGAACCCCGGGGGCTTGCTTCACGTGTGGAAAGCCGGGGCACTTTGCCCGTGACTGCTGGAGTGGACGCTCAAAGTCCGAAAGGAAACAGGGAGCTACCTACGAGGAAAAGGGCAAAGCGGTGGAGTCGACCGCGTCCCACTATGCTCCGACTCAGCCTAGAGTCTACAACTTGGGCCAGCAGGAGGCCATTAAGCAAGCGGATGTGGTGACAGGTATGAGTTAATTTATGCAAGTTGACTTGAGAATACCATTACCTATTGCTTGTTAAGCTAATGTCTTTTGCTTAGGCTTTGTGGTGATTAGCGATAGTTCGACACGGGCACTGTTCGATACGGGAGCTTCACACTCTTTCTTGTCCGAACAGTTTATATCGCGCATCGGAGTCCCTTCTTCGATGGCGAAGGACAAGTTGGATGTGCTGCTACCGAATGGGTGCTCGATGCGTGCGGACAGGGTGTGCGCCGTGAAGGTTCACATAGGGAGCCAAGAGTTCGACTTGCTAGCGTCATTATTGCCGTTGGTAGAGTTCGATGTTATCTTTGGAATGGATTGGCTGTCAGAGCAGAAGGCTTGGATCGATTGCGACCGTAAGGAGGTCAAGCTGGGTGTAGGGCGGGAGACTACTTTCAAGGGGCTTAAGGGGTCGAGCAAGACATTAATGTCTGCTCTTCAGGTGGTGAAGGCGGTTCGTGCTAGTGCAGAGCTGTTCTTTGCGATAGTGGGGGCTGTGGAGCCAAAGTCCCCGTTGGATAGCATCCCCGTGGTTTGCGAATACCCCGATGTGTTCCCGGATAGCCTTCCCGGAGCCCCACCGCAGCGAGAGATTGATTTTACGATCGAGCTCGTGCCGGGTGCCAAACCCGTGTCACGTGCTCCTTATAGGTTGGCGCCAAAGGAGATGGCAGAGTTGAAGGTTCAGCTGGAGGAGCTGATGGAGCAAGGTTATATGCGTCCAAGTTCGTCGCCTTGGAGCGCACCGGTCCTCTTCGTTAAAAAGAAGGACGGTAGTATGCGGCTGTGCATCGACTACAGAGAATTGAACAAGTTGACGGAAAAGAATAAGTACCCGATCCCGAGGATTGATGATCTCTTTGATCAGTTAGTCGGATCGTCGGTATACTCCAAGCTGGACTTGAAGTCGGGGTACTATCAGCTGAGGATCAGGGAGTGTGATATCCCGAAGACGGCATTCAGTACGAGGTATGGGCACTTCGAGTTCACGGTCATGCCGTTTGGACTGACGAATGCGCCATCGGTGTTTATGGATCTGATGAACAGGACGTTCAGAGATTTCCTGGATCGCTTTGTGATCGTCTTTATTGACGATATTTTGGTATACTCGTAGTGTGAAGAAGACCACTTCAAGCATTTGCATTTGGTGTTGGAGACTTTGAGGAGGAATGAGCTTTACGCAAAGTTCTCCAAGTGCGAGTTCTGGCTACCTTCGGTAGCGTTCCTGGGTCATATAGTGAGTGGGGAAGGTATAGCGGTGGATCCGGCGAAGATAGTTGCGATACGGGAGTGGCCTGTGTTGTCTTCGGTAGCGGAAGTCCGTAGTTTCCTTGGCCTTGCCGGCTATTACAGGCGCTTCGTGGAGAACTTCTCGCGGATAGCGTTACCTCTCACAAAGTTGACCAGAAAGGATCAGAGATTCTTATGGACGCAAGAGTGCGTGCAGGCTTTCGAGGAGCTGAAGAGGCGGTTGACCACGGCGCCAGTGCTTAGTTCGCCGAGTGGGACCGAGGGCTTTGAGGTGTATAGCGACGCTTCGGGTAGCGGTTTGGGCTGCGTGTTGTTGCAGCATGGTAGCGTGATAGCGTATGGATCGCGTCAGCTAAAGGTGCATGAAAGAAATTATCCGGTGCACGACTTGGAGTTGGCGGCCGTGATATTTGCACTCAAGTTGTGGAGGCACTACCTATACGGAGTAAGGGTCGATATATACACCGATCACAAGAGCCTAAAATACCTGTTGGATCAGAAAGACCTTAATATGAGGCAGAGGAGGTGGATGGAGTTCCTGGGGGACTACACCTTCAAGATACATTATGTACCCGGGAAGGGCAACGCAGTTGCGGATGCGCTGAGCCGCAGGGCTCCCGCCCGAGCCAACTGGTTGTCGGTGCATGATGAGCGGCTTGTGCGGGAGTTGGAGGAGCTTGAGATCTGTTGCGTGGACAAGCAGACGAGCGCCAAAGCAATGTTAAACTGGACGGAGGTGCAGTATGACCTGGCTGACCGGGTTCGGCAGGCATTGGAGTTGGATGATTCCATGAAGGAGCTTTTGGAGGCCGCTTTGGATGGGTCAAATTCCCAGTTCTCGGTAGAAGATGGGTTATTAAGGAAGGATCATCGTTTATGCGTCCCAAGTGGGGGTAACCTCCGGGCGGAGTTGATGTACGAGGCTCATCATACCAAGTACTCAATCCACCCAGGGAGCACGAAGATGTATCGTGATCTCAAGAAGTTGTTTTGGTGGCCGGGGCTTAAGAAAGATGTGGCGTTGTACGTGGCTAAATGCCAAACGTGCGCCTTGGTGAAGGCGGAGTGCCAAAAGCCAGGAGGATTTCTGAAATCCTTGCCTATACCGGAGTGGAAATTCGACGACATATCCATGGACTTTGTGCACGGATTGCCAAGGTCACAGAAGGGGAACGACGCCATCTGGGTGATCGTAGATCAGCTAACTAAGGTGTCGCATTTCATTCCGCATAGGAAGGATGATCCAGTCGAGAAATTGGCAAAGTTGTACGTTGACAATATTGTTAGGCTGCATGGTGTGCCTCGTAGCATTGTGAGTGATCGCGATGGGCGGTTCACGTCAAATGATTGGAGGTTGGTGCAGCAGATGTTGGGAACAAAGTTAAAGTTCAGCACAGCTTTCCATCCGCAGACGGATGGGCAGACCGAGACGGTCAATAGAACGATGGAGGACATGCTCCGCATGTGTGTTCTAGACTTCGGGAAGCATTGGGAAGACCACCTTTATTTGGTGGAGTTCGCGTACAACAACAGCTACCAAGCGAGCATTCAAATGGCGCCCTTCGAGGCCCTGTATGGTAGGAAGTGTCGCACGCCGTTATCGTGGCTTGAAGCGGGTGAGGCAAGGTTGTACAAGAAGCAGGAGGTGGAGAGTGCTACCTCGTTAGTGCGGATCATTCGGGAGTGCTTGTTGATCGCTCAGGACCGGCAGGCGAAGTACTACAATGCCAAGCACCGGAACGTGGAGTTCGCGGTGGGCGATTGGGTGTACTTGAAGATCAAGCCATTCAAGGGTGTCTCACGGATTCGACGCTTGAAAAAGTTGAGTCCGAGATACCTTGGGCCGTTTGAGGTCCTGGAGCGAGTCGGCGAAGCGGCATACCGTTTGAAGCTATCGGTGGAGTTGAGTGGATTACATGATGTGTTCCACATTTCTGTGTTGCGGAAGGCGGTGCAAGAGCCTTCGCAGGTGATCGCGGCTGATCAAGTACCGGTTGAGAAAGGGTTGACAACGAAAGTCAAGCCCATATCTATTGAGGATTTCGAAGTCAAGCGGCTTCGGAACAAGGAGATCAGAATGGTGAAGGTCCGTTGGGATAACTGCGGGCGCGAGGAGCTCTCTTGGGAGCGAGAGCAGACAATGCGCGAGGAGTACCCCGAGTTGTTCCCCTCAGGTACTCGATTTGTTTTTTTTTTTTTTTGTAGTCTCTGTTCTTAATTTCGGGACGAAATTCTCTTAAGGGGAAGGGAGTTGTAAGACCCCAACCTCGGAGATGATCGCGGGGCGATCAAACGGCACTTTTGGAGGTCTGAATAGGGGCACACGGCCAGGCACACGGCCGTGTGCCTACCCGTGTTCAAGTGATTTATTGTGTTTTTGTGCTGTCTCGAGTCAGAGAAGTACACGGCCTGAGACACACGGCCGTGTCTCAAGCCGTGTGTGGGGCACACGGCCTCGAACACGGCTGTGTTCGAAGCCGTGTTCTGGAAGCCCGACGATCGTCCTGGAGCTCCAGGTAACACGGGCCGTGGCACACGGCCATGTCAGGAGCCGTGTCGATCGGCGAATGAGCTACACGGCCAGACACACGGCCGTGTGTCAAGCCGTGTTCGGCCCAGTTTTTGGGATTTTGGATCTAATCTCGGCCGTTCGTTCCCTTGGATCTAAATCCGACGGTGGGGGCTGCTCCTGGGGGGTTATTAGCCGGGAAATGGGGGGAGAAACCCTCATTTTCATCTTGAGTTTCTCTTTCTTCATCTTAGAGAGAGGGGAGAACTCCCTTGGTGGTGTGAGCCCAAGATCCGGCTGCCGGAGGAGTTTTGAAGCACCGATTCGCGATCCGAGTCCGGATCCTCGAAGGCAAGGGCGAGGCGAAGCTTTCCATCCGACTACATCTTCATGGCGCCGCGGAAAAATGCGAGGGTAACGATCCTCTTCATAGGGCATGTGTAGTCGCCCTTCTTTCCATGCATGGGGAAATCCCCCCTCTCGCAAGTGAGCGTTGAGGCGCGGAATCCCTTCGGGTAGATATGTAAAGTCCCCGTTGTTAGAGCCCGGAATCGGAGTATGGGCGTAGGCATTGTGTGTGAAGCCTATTCGGGTTTAACCCGGATCGGTGATGTTTGCATTGCATGGCCGGAGAAGACTCTGCGCCGGTGATTTTAGTTTTCCGAAATTTCTACGCGGTAGATTGCATACAGGGATTCTTGGGGGTTAACCTCAAGGCGCACCCGGAAAGCTTGGGCGGAATCGAATTGCCGCCACGATGTTGTCTTGGAGGGCAAATCGGTACATAACGGGGTTATGTGCGTGTTTTGATCGATTGTGGGAATGAGGAGAAACTTGGCCCGCACCGATGGCTAAATGGCCGTGGTGAAGTGAGCAACGGGCGGGTGGAACTCTACCCATTCTAAGTGGTCTCGGTAGAAGCGACCTAAAGTACATGGGACTTCCCGGGGGGCTGGAAACGGGCCTAGGCTTCGGCTGAAAGGGCTAAATGCTCACGTGTGTTGCCATCCGAGGGATGGTGGTGGAATCGCGGTGTCGGACTGGGTCCGGACCGGGTTCACCGATTAGTGCCCTGAGAGCACGGAGTGTGCGGCCGTGCGTGCCGACACTTGTGGCGAATAGAATGCTTTATAGAATTACTATGGTAGTTTTACATGCAGGGAAGGAGCACCGCCGTCCCGAGAAACGGGACGGGGTCGTTATAATTTGGTCAGCTTTGCTGACCGTTGCCCTTTTGTATTGCCACCTCTTGGGTGGGTTGTTTCTACAGGTGCTGTTGCGGGGCCAAGCGGCAAATAGCGGGCTAAAGCCCAAGTTGCAGCGCCAGCCCTCGAAGGCTTAGTTATTAGCTTTTCATATTCATGTATGGCCGGCCTGCGCGCCGATGTATGAAAGACGCTATTGTTGGGTACATTGGAAAATGTGTACCTGATTTGAAGAAGCCCAACTTAGCTCAATGATATACATCAAGGTGTATTTGATGTTGTTTTAAGTTGACATGTGCAGGTGGAGAATTGATAAAGTATGCAGAAAAATTCTAAGTCCAAGTGTCGACACAAAGGAAGCAGTGTCGACACACAGAAGAAAATAGTCGACACAACACTGGGAAGCAGTGTCGACACATAGCAGTTAGTCTACAACTACACTGGGAATTTGTGTCGACACAGAAAAAGAGTCGACACAACACTGGGAAATTGTGTCGACACAGAAGAAAAGAGTCGACACAATACTGGGAAATTATGTCGACACAGAAGAAAAGCGTCGACCTCAAACATCATCTGAATGTGTCGACACAGAAGAAAATAGTCGACCTCAAGTTAGTCGACACCAGCAGAATGTGTCGACACATTGTGATTAAGTCGACACATTATAGCAGAGTTAAAAAAAAATGAATGTGTCGACACCTGAAGGCTAAGTCGACACTTACTAAAGTTATGATTCTACAACAATTGTGTCGACACACAGGACTTGTGTCGACACACTGAAGAGTCAAGATCAAGTTATTTGCAGAAGAAGCTGTGTCGACTCAAAGGCAACTTAGTCGACATCACTGAAGACTGTGTCGACACCAAAGTCAATTATGTCGACACAAATAGACAGATTGTCTCGACACTTTCTGACAGACTGTTTCAACAACTTGTGATTCAAGACTAAGGCACAGGACTTGTTTGAAGACTTGACAGCTGTGGGTTATCACCGGTTAACTGAAGTTGTCAGACTTGTCAGAAAACGGTTAGAAACCGGATCAGCCGGTTACCATGAAGAATGTCTATAAATAGACAGATTCAGAAGGAGAAAAAATAATCAACAACATATAGAACTGACCTTTTGAAATACATTGGATCAGAAAGTGGAGAAGGATTACAATTCTACTCATTTCAAGAAAGTGCTAGGCACTTAAGAAGATCTTCTCCGGGAGATCTAAGAAGACTATCTAAGGATAGATCTAAGAAGAGTTCTAATCAGAATTCAGAAGAATCATTCAAAGTTCTGAATAGAGAGAGATCAAGTCAGAATTTGAAGAAGAAGAAAGAATCCACCAGTGGATTCTCAAGAAGCTGTTTGGAATCAACTCAGCTAAGTACATTTTCAAGAAGCTTTGAAGAAGGCTAAGAAACAGTTGATTGCATCAGCTGATCAAGAATTGTCATTGCCTTTTCTCTCTCAACTTTGGCAAGACAATTAAAACAATCTTTTCTATATTTCTGTAGGATCTGTTTATACAGATCTGAGTTGTAAGCCTATGTTATAAAGGCTGAGTGTAAGAGTGTTGAACTCTGAGTGGTAGGGCTGTTTGCCTGAGTGTAGGAGAAGGATATTCTCTGAGTTATAGGCCTTGGGGCAAGGCTGAGGTAGGGCAGTTGTGCCTGAGTTGTAGGAACCAGTTGGGTTCTGAGTTGTAAGATCTATTGATCTGAGATAAGTGGAAGTTTGGCCGAATCTAGCATACTGCTAGATAGGTGAAGGGGGAAAGTGGATGTACCCAGACCTTGGGGAACCACTATAAAACATAGTGCAATCTGTGATGTTTTGTTTTCTGTGATTGCTGTGTTTATTATATTAGTTATTAAATTGAATTCTGCCTAGAAGTTTTAGAAAGAGAAGCAGAACCTATTCACCCCCCCCCCCTCTAGGTGTTTAGGCTGCCTTGAAAGTTAAACTATCAAGTGGTATCAGAGGGAGGTTCCTCAAAAAGGACTTAACAGTCTGAGGTAGATCTGATAGGCAGATTCAAGAATCAAGAAGATGGGTTCTGGAGAGAATCATAAGGAGCTAGGGTCAATGAAATTACCCATATGCAAGAAGGAAATCTTTGGGATCTGGAACGAAAGAGTCAGATTGTTTATGGAAGCATCTGACCCAAGGATTTACATCACAGTACAGGAAGGCCCCTTCATACCAATGAAGATATCTGTTCTTGATGCAAATATCCAAACACCAAAGACTTATTCTGAAATGACCAAGGATGAAATCATCTTGGCAACCATGGACAAAAGGGCACAGAACATCATTGTCAGTGCCATAGATGATTCAACATTTCAGAATCTGATTCACTGCAAGACCTCCAAGGAGATGTGGGACACATTGATTGTCTACATGGAGGGATCTGAAGAAGTAAGGCTGGACAGAAAATCTATGCTAAATCAGGAGTATGAAAGTTTTAGACAAGGAAAATCTGATAGCATAACTGAGTGCTATAAGAAATTCTATAGAATTGTGAATGAGCTAATATCCTATGGAAGAGTCTTCAGTACCTATGAACTGAATGACAAATTCTTAAGATCCTTATCAAAGGATTGGGATACAAAGATCTGTGCCATAAGAGAAGTGGCAAAATTGGCAGAGATATCTCCTCCAACTCTGTTTGGAAAGTTGCTATCCTATGAAATGCAACTTATGGTAAGGAAGGAGGAGGAAAGAAACTCAAGAGGAGAGCATAGAGAAAAGACTGTGGCATTTAATGCTGAAGCCACTAGAAAGAATAGGAGGAAATCACCATCTCCTCCTAAGGAAGTTGAAGAAGGTAGTTCTGAAAATTCAGATAAGGGTTCAGTCAGCTGTGATTCAGATGCAGACTTTGCTGCATTCACTAGGCAATTTCAAAGGTTCTTGAAAAAGAAGCAATGGAAGTCTAGGCCTTCCTCATCACAGCAAGTAGATGACTATTATCAGAAGAGAAGGTCATCAAGGAAAGAGAAAAGCAGGTCAAAGCCCAGCAAAGCCACTACTTCAAAGATTGTCTGCTATTGTTGCAATAGGCCTGGACATGTAGTGGCTGATTGTCCTGACAAAAGGAAGGAATCTTCAGAAAAGAAGAAGACTTATCAGAAAGGCAAGAAGGAGAAATCCTTTGTAGCAAAGAAAGATAAAAGTCTGTCAGACCAGTCAACTTCAGAATCAGGATCTGAAGCTGAAGCATATATTGGATTATATGCTGCATCTGAGGAAGAGGAGTTTATGCAGTTGCTAGACTCCATCAATGAACATCAATGCATGGGTTTGATGACAAGATCAGAAGAGGACCTATGCCAGAATCAGTCTGGTTCTAATGAGGTAAACTGTCCTTCTTGTACATCTGTTTGTAATACAAGTGAAGAATCAGCTACATCTGCATCAAGTGATGAAGATGTATCTGGATCTGAAGGAGATTTCTATCAATTGATAGACAAGTATGGGGACCTGTTGCAGGCCCTTAAGAAAAGCAAGAACCTGGTTAAATCACAGGCTCAGGAAATTGCTGATCTAAGAGTTGCAACAACTGAGTTAGAAAAAGTCCTTGATCAAAAGTTAGCTGAAATTGCCAAGCTGAAGAATATAACTATTATTCAGATGGGCACAATTAATTATACTAATGATCAAGTAAAGAGTCTGGAGGACAGACTTAGAATTGAAAGGGATTTAGTGGCTAGTTACTCTAAGCCAAAATCTGTCTTACCCTTGATAGATGAATTTGTCACTCAGAAGGGTAAGGCTGGATTAGGATTTAAGGGTAACTCCAGGGCTGGCAGATTCAAGAGGAAAGGCAAAGCCCCTATTCAGCCACTAAACCTTTCAGTCCCCATAAGGTTTGGTAAGGAGAAAGTGCCTTCTAACATATATGATCATGAAGACATTCAGGATCATATTAAGACAAATGTTCTGAAGAACAAGGGTGTTAAGGCAAGCAGGCCTACCTATGGTCATAAACCCTATGGTTTTAAGAAATCAGTAGGTGAAGTTGCAACAGCACCAGCAATGAACAGAAATGCTTCTGACAAGGATGTATCTAGATCTAGATACAATAAGTTTGAATGTTGGTGCTGTGGCAAGAGGGGTCATTTTGCATTGGACTGCTGGTATAACACAAGTGTTATAAAGAATAAGAGTCTACCTGTTAGAAGAGGTTATGATAACTTTATTAAGGCTAACCTGAACCAAGGACCCAAGACTTACTTGGGTTCTAAGGGTAAGTAATTCTGTATTGCAGGTGAATCCAAGTTACCATGCCCCTATATGGTACTTGGATAGTGGTTGTTCTAGGCACATGACTGGAACAAAGGGGCTGCTGAAGGAGTATTCATCTGTCAAAGATGGACATAAAGTGATCTTTGGTGGATCTGAAAAAGGAGTCATCAAAGGATTTGGTAACATCTCTTCAAACCTAATTACTATCACCCAAGTGGCCTATGTAAAAGGTTTGAAACATAATCTAATAAGCATAAGCCAGCTGAGTGATCTAGGATATGACATTTCATTTGGTAAGGATGGATGTCATATCAAAAGGTCAAGTGATCAAGAGATCATATTGACTGGGTATAGGAAGAGAAATGTGTATTGCCTTAATTTTGAATGTGAGAATAAGGCATCCCCCATTTGTCTTGTAGCTGATGACAATGCTTCTCATTGTGTTAAGTGGCACAAGAGATTGGCTCATCTAAACTACAAGACAATTGGCCAACTCTTTAGTAAAGAACTAGTGAGGAATGGGCCTCAAGTTAAGTGTATAAAGGAAGGGGTATGCTCAGCTTGTCAAAAGGGCAAGCAGACAAAAACCTCATTTCAAAGCCTTGAAAACAAGGATTCTGTGAGGTGCTTATACCTCTTGCATATGGATCTTTTTGGTCCTATGCCAGTTCACAGTCTAGGTAGGAAGGTCTACACTCTAGTGGTTGTAGATGACTATTCTAGATTTACATGGGTGTTCTTTCTGAGACAAAAATCTGAAACCCCAAGTGTATTATTTAATTTTGTAAAGCAAATTCAGAATGAACTGAATAGTACAGTGGTCAAAATTAGAAGTGACCATGGTACTGAGTTTCAATCTGAAAGCATAACAAACTTGTGTATAGACTTTGGGATTTTCCAAGAGTTCTCCTCACCTAGAACACCTCAGCAAAATGGTATTGCTGAAAGAAAGAATAGAACATTAATTGAAGCTGGTAGAACTCTATTGAGTGACACCTCTCTCCCAGAATATTTTTGGGCTGAGGCAGTGAACACTGCTTGTCATGTCATCAATAGGGCTTCTATCACCAAAGGCCACAGAAAGACTCCCTATGAGATTGTGAAAGGCAGAAAACCAAACCTATCCTATTTTAGGATCTTTGGTTGCAAATGCTATATACTTAACAATGGCAAGTCATATTTGACTAAGTTTGCTGCCAAATCCCAGGATGGGATATTTGTTGGGTACAGCACAAATAGTAAGGCCTATAGAGTCTTCAACTTAACTACTCAAGTTGTTGAAGAATCTGTGCATGTTGTATTTGATGAAACAAGATTAATCAATTGTGAGTTGTCTTGTAGATCAAATGACTCAACAGGTATAAGCAAGAAGATGGACAAGCTCTCCATTGCTGAAGCTTCAAAGGAAGAGGGAGCATTGGAAAATGAAGGCTGCTGTCCAGGGGGAGTACAAGAGATAATGGAAGCTGATGAAAACCAAGAGGAACAGCAGAATGAAGAAGCTGGAGATGCACAACCTGAAGGGAATCTACCTCCAGCTATAAGATATCTAAGAGATCATCCTACTGATCAGATAATTGGTGATCCAAGACAAGGAGTGCAAACTAGAAGCAGAAATCAAAGCACAGTTTTGCATTCTAGTTTCTTGTCCCAAATGGAACCTAAGAAGTTTGAAGAAGCTATCCAAGACCAGCACTGGATTGATGCTATGCAAGAGGAGCTGAATCAATTTAGAAGGTGCAAAGTCTGGGAGCTTGTTCCTAAACCAAGAGGCCACAACATAATTGGAACTAAGTGGATCTATAGGAACAAGCTAGATGAAAGTGGAATAATAGTAAAGAATAAAGCAAGATTGGTTGCAAAAGGATACAGGCAGGAAGAAGGGATTGACTTTGATCAAACCTTTGCTCCAGTAGCAAGGCTGGAGGCAATCAGAATGTTCCTTGCCTATGCAGCCTACCAAGACTTCAAAGTATACCAGATGGATGTGAAGTCAGCATTTCTGAATGGTGATCTTAAAGAAGAAGTATATGTAGAGCAGCCATCAGGTTTTGTAGATCCTCTTAAACCTGATTCTGTGTATAAGCTTAGGAAAGCTTTGTATGGGTTAAAACAAGCTCCAAGGGCTTGGTATGAAACCTTGTCTACCTTCCTCATTGAGAATAAATTCTCAAGAGGAAAGATAGACAAAACTCTATTCCTTAGGGAAACCAAAGGAAAGATCATCTTAGTCCAGATCTATGTTGATGACATAATCTTTGGATCTACTGAAAACAACCTTTGTAAAAAGTTTGCCAAACTTATGCAAGGGAAGTTTGAGATGAGCAGTATGGGAGAACTTAAGTTCTTCTTGGGACTCCAAGTAAGACAGACTGATGATGGATTGTCCATATCCCAGTCTAAGTTCACCAAGGAATTAATTAAGAAATATGGTATGGAGTCATCCTCCTCCATGAGAACTCCTATGGGAACAAGTATGCCAATATGCAAAGATGAGGCAGGTAAACCTGTTGATGAATCATTGTATAGAGGAATAGTTGGGTCTCTACTATATCTCACTGCTAGTAGACCTGACATTATGTATGCAACATGTGTCTGTGCTAGGTACCAAGCCTGCCCTAAAGAATCTCATTATACTGCAGTCAAAAGGATTCTGAGATATCTAAAGGGCACTCCTACTCTAGGTCTTTGGTACCCTAGGAATAGAGATTTTCAACTAACAGGCTATTCAGATGCAGATTTTGCAGGATGTAGAGAGGATAGAAAGAGTACTACAGGTACTTGTCAATTCCTGGGAGGAAGACTAATATCTTGGAGTAGTAAAAAGCAGACTAGTGTGGCAATTTCCACAGCTGAGTCAGAGTATATTGCTGCTGGAAGCTGCTGTGCACAGCTATTATGGATGCAGCATCAGCTTAAAGATTATGGTATTCAGGTAAGTAGAACACCCCTTTTATGTGATTCTAAGAGTGCTATTTCTATTGCTAATAATCCAGTTTCTCATAGTAGAACTAAGCATATAGAAATCAAATATCATTTTCTTAGAGAACATGTAGAAAAAGGTGACATCTCATTGGAATTTGTAAAAACAGATTATCAAATAGCAGATGTATTTACTAAGCCTTTAGATGAAACCAAATTCAATAAATTCAAAATTGAATTAGGTATGTTAACCATTGATTAATGTATTAAACAAAATCATTAACAATGCTTTTGAAATGGTTTATAAGTAAGTAAAAGTAGTAACAATATAATCAAGTGTTAAAAAGGACACATTGAAGTTACAGAAATTGGCTAAGTAAGAATGTGTCGACACATTCAGTAATAATGTGTCGACTCAGAGAAATTATGTCGACAAGTCAGAAATATTGTGTCGACACAGAGAATATGTGTCGACACTTAAGAGTTTTATTGTCGACTTAACCAGAAATGTAATGTCGACTCAACTAGAATTATGGTGTCGACACTTACAGAATATGTGTCGACACTTGTCCTTAGTGTCGACACAGAATTTCTGTCTTTCTACTATGTATCCAAGGTGTCGACATAACCACAAATTGGTGTCGACACATAGTAGGCTGAAGAAATGTCGAGTTAATAGAAGCTTGTGTCGACACATTCCGTCTGTGTCGACACATTTAGACTGTTTTTGGCGCCTTTTGAACTTCTTTCAACAGAAGCTATAAATAGGTCAAAAGCTCTTTGTGTCGACACGCTTTCAAGGTTTTCGAGACTCAAACCCTGTGTCGACAGTCTTTCTTTCTCTCTTCTCTCAAGCTTTCTCGACACAACGATGGCGCCAAGGATTGAAGATAACATCAATGAAGGATATGAGTTAGTGCGCCAGGCCTTTGCAGAGGCGCCGCCTGATGTTCAAGGAGTTATCACCCTTCTCTCTGCATCAGGGTTAGAATTTCTCATTTCAGAACCAACTAAGATCTGGAAGAAGGAGGTGCACGAGTTCTTTATCTCTGCATCAGTCCATTCTACTGGCCTCAAGATTAAGTCCACTGTTCAAGGGACGAAGGTAAAGATTAATCAAAGAAGTTTAAGAAAGATCTTCCAACTGCAAGTGGTGGAGAATGAAGAGGAAGTTCCTATATCTAAGACAAGGGAAGCCCTTCAATGGTGTGGCCTGGATTCAGGATTGAAGATTGGGGCTGCATTCAACAGAAAGGGAATGAATCAGCAAGGGAAGTTCTTGTCTGAAGTAGTTGGAAAGGTAATCCTCTGCAAGACAGGTGGACATGATAGGATTTCTGCCTATATGTTCAGCCTGATGACCAGGATAGTTTTTACTATTCCTACTGATTGGTCAGGAGTGCTCTTTGACAAGATCAAAGAGGGAATCAAGAAGCCTAACATGGCTAGGATCATGAGCCTGTACCTCACTGGAATGATTCCTGATGTGATGCAGCAGCTGCAAGGGAGTAAGATTAACCATATGAGAAGAATGGATATGAGACTCTTCTCAAGATGGGATAGGGTGCTGTCCAAGGATGTGCCTGAAGAGAGCAGGCCAGACACCCCTGTGAAATCCCCTACAGAAAATCAAGAATCTGAACAAGTACAAGAAGATCCACTGAGGATACAGCTTGACTCAACTGTGGTCCAGGAAGTATCAACACCTGCACAGATGCAGGGGGAGCCAGTTTCCACTCCTGCTCCAAAGGTATCTACTCCTGCTTAGGTATAGGGGGAGCTAATGTATTTTACTATAAAAGACATTGCTCATATTCTTATTACTGCACAGGTTCAGGGGGAGCTAGTGTCCACACCTACTCCTGCCACTACAAATATTGAGGTACAAATCCAAGAGGAAGCACAGTTAAACATATCTCAAGATTTAACTGCTGCAGAAGTGACCACTCAACTGGAATTTACTATGGAGGAGTTATTCCCAGATGTTGATCCTGCTGCTGATAAAGAAGGAGGTGGACCAGATATTGAGAAGTCCATAGGAATGGACATTGATCAGGAAGCTGCTGTGGAAACACAGGTTGAGAATGAGCCTGTGGATGTTGAAGTTGAGCAACAACTCCTTGGAACAGATACAATTCATCATCCACAAGAAAGAATTCCTGTAGATACTTCCTCTGAAACAGAAACTGAAGATGCCAGGATGGCAAAGAAAAGAAAACTTGTTGTCTTTAAGAGAAGAAGCAAGAACTATAAGCAGGCATTACAGACCACAACTCCACAAGTTTCTCCAGCCTTTGATTACAATAAATTTATGGTAGATCTTCAAGTAAAATTGGATGACCAAAGGATGGCTCTGGAGAAGTATGTTGATGAAAATAGCAAGTCAGTTCAGTTTGACTTAGCTCAGGATATCAAGTCAATCCAATTTCAAGTCAACCTGCATAAAACTGAAATGACAGATTGCTTCCACAAGGGCGGCAATGCTGTAGTTTATCTGGCTAAACAACAGGAGGCTATCTCTACAAAGGTGAATGATATTGCTTTGAAGCAAAGTTATGTTCTGGAAAATCAAATCAGAATGAATGAAAATTTAACTGAATCTCATAATGAGATCATTAAAGAAGTGAAGAAGATTGTTCCAGGTATGCCTGCAGATAGAGCCAAAGAAATGGAAGAATTTGATAAGAATTTTCAGGCTGCTATTGCATCTGTTAAGACTGCCATCACAACCTCTCAAAAGGAAATATCTGAAAAGCTTCAAAAGTTAAGACCATTTTTCAAGGAGGGAGTGAATTATTTGGATGGCCAAATTCGATTTCAAAAAGAAGATCTTAGAGATCATGTATCAAGAGAAGCCATAAAGGGGGAGAGGATGCTAATTCATGCAGGCTCTGAGCACACCAAGTGGGTGACCAATAGCATACGAGCCACTTTGGGATATCCCCCATTGTGTAATGATGCTATGGTAGCTGAGTCAGGAATACAATCTAATCTACTTGAAGGCAATCAACCTGAGGTTGCCCAAGTCATATACCCCCCTCCAGATTTTGACTTGATTGATCAGAAAGTTCAAGGAATGTATAGTCCTCCAAAGGAGGTTACTAATATTGTCTTTGGAAAAGTTGATAAGCCTGAGGCTACTCTGAAAGAACAGCAGGATGCTCTATTGGCAAAGAAGAAATTCAGAGAGCAGGCTGTACTGAAGCCAGATTATGAGCAGTGGAGTCCTACTTCAAGGAACATCATACTCACTGCATGGAAAGCTGTACAGGATAAAGTTCATGAGAGAGGGAAGTGGTACAATGAAATTGAATGGCAGAAGTATGAGGCAAGGCAAGAGGCAATTGTACAATTCAGAAGGAAGGCCAAGCTGGGAAGACTGCCATCAGATGCTAAGGAGCCAAGCAAATACTTCCCAAAGCCTTTTCATTATTTTGAAAGGCAAAGGATCAAGGAAGAAGCTCAGAAGAAGGCTGATCTTAAAGGAAAGAAGATAGCTGAAGAATCAGAAGCTCCTGTGACAGCTACAATTCAGTCTGGCAAAGGGATTATGATTAGAGAGCCTGATCAATCCTGATTTTGTTTTAAATATTTTGTAATGTTGTGATGTAATCATCAAATGTAAAACTTTGTAATCAAACATTACCCTGTTATAAACAAAATGTTGTTTGGCATATTATAATGTGCATTCTGTGATGATTGATTCTGAATTATTCTATGTTATGTTTTGTTTATATTTAAAGTATTCCTGCTATGTCATTAATCATCATTTAGTACTGTTTATAAATGGTGTATATCATTGGCTATAGGGGTTATGACTTCTCCAAATAGGGGGAGATTGTTGGGTACATTGGAAAATGTGTACCTGATTTGAAGAAGCCCAACTTAGCTCAATGATATACATCAAGGTGTATTTGATGTTGTTTTAAGTTGACATGTGCAGGTGGAGAATTGATAAAGTATGCAGAAAAATTCTAAGTCCAAGTGTCGACACAAAGGAAGCAGTGTCGACACACAGAAGAAAATAGTCGACACAACACTGGGAAGCAGTGTCGACACATAGCAGTTAGTCTACAACTACACTGGGAATTTGTGTCGACACAGAAAAAGAGTCGACACAACACTGGGAAATTGTGTCGACACAGAAGAAAAGAGTCGACACAATACTGGGAAATTGTGTCGACACAGAAGAAAAGCGTCGACCTCAAACATCATCTGAATGTGTCGATACAGAAGAAAATAGTCGACCTCAAGTTAGTCGACACCAGCAGAATGTGTCGACACATTGTGATTAAGTCGACACATTATAGCAGAGTTAAAAAAAATGAATGTGTCGACACCTGAAGGCTAAGTCGACACTTACTAAAGTTATGATTCTACAACAATTGTGTCGACACACAGGACTTGTGTCGACACACTGAAGAGTCAAGATCAAGTTATTTGCAGAAGAAGCTGTGTCGACTCAAAGGCAACTTAGTCGACATCACTGAAGACTGTGTCGACACCAAAGTCAATTATGTCGACACAAATAGACAGATTGTCTCGACACTTTCTGACAGACTGTTTCAACAACTTGTGATTCAAGACTAAGGCACAGGACTTGTTTGAAGACTTGACAGCTGTGGGTTATCACCGGTTAACTGAAGTTGTCAGACTTGTCAGAAAACGGTTAGAAACCGGATCAGCCGGTTACCATGAAGAATGTCTATAAATAGACAGATTCAGAAGGAGAAAAAATAATCAACAACATATAGAACTGACCTTTTGAAATACATTGGATCAGAAAGTGGAGAAGGATTACAATTCTACTCATTTCAAGAAAGTGCTAGGCACTTAAGAAGATCTTCTCCGGGAGATCTAAGAAGACTATCTAAGGATAGATCTAAGAAGAGTTCTAATCAGAATTCAGAAGAATCATTCAAAGTTCTGAATAGAGAGAGATCAAGTCAGAATTTGAAGAAGAAGAAAGAATCCACCAGTGGATTCTCAAGAAGCTGTTTGGAATCAACTCAGCTAAGTACATTTTCAAGAAGCTTTGAAGAAGGCTAAGAAACAGTTGATTGCATCAGCTGATCAAGAATTGTCATTGCCTTTTCTCTCTCAACTTTGGCAAGACAATTAAAACAATCTTTTCTATATTTCTGTAGGATCTGTTTATACAGATCTGAGTTGTAAGCCTATGTTATAAAGGCTGAGTGTAAGAGTGTTGAACTCTGAGTGGTAGGGCTGTTTGCCTGAGTGTAGGAGAAGGATATTCTCTGAGTTATAGGCCTTGGGGCAAGGCTGAGGTAGGGCAGTTGTGCCTGAGTTGTAGGAACCAGTTGGGTTCTGAGTTGTAAGATCTATTGATCTGAGATAAGTGGAAGTTTGGCCGAATCTAGCATACTGCTAGATAGGTGAAGGGAGAAAGTGGATGTACCCAGACCTTGGGGAACCACTATAAAACATAGTGCAATCTGTGATGTTTTGTTTTCTGTGATTGCTGTGTTTATTATATTAGTTATTAAATTGAATTCTGCCTAGAAGTTTTAGAAAGAGAAGCAGAACCTATTCACCCCCCCCCCCCTCTAGGTGTTTAGGCTGCCTTGAAAGTTAAACTATCAGCTATCTTGTTAAGCGAACATTTTTGTAAGGCCTTAAGGCCGTGAACTCTTTTGTGTATGTACTCATTCCTGGGTTGTAGTGGACATTCATGCTCTGTGGCAGGGTTCTTATCTTTTTGCAACTTAATTAAATTGCTTCCGCTAGGTGTTGTGTAGGACGCTCTGATTGGTTGTGTGGTTTCAACGCGTAACCAACCGGTCTGTCCGTGGTATATGGCGTCGGGCCCCGGCCGGACCTACTGCTATATGCTATGCGACGGATAGGGGTGTTACACATTATGTCCCTTTTGTCTGGGAAACAGCTTCAATACTCTACATTTTTTGAACTTGTTTAGCTCTTCCTGCATAGCTCCAATCCACTAAGAGTCTTTGATATCCTCTTCAAGCTTCTTGGGCTCTATTTTTGATAGGAAGCCTGAAGATAGAGCTATATTGATGCTCTTGCTCCTTGTCTAGACACCATGTCTTGCATCACCAATGATTTGGTATGCTGGATGGTTCCTCAGATGTCTCATAGCTAGAGGCATTCTTGCTTAAGCTTGCTGTTCAGCATTATTCTCAACTGGCTGAACTTCATTATCTTCAGCTGGCTGTAGTGCATTGTCTTCAGCTGACTGTTCTTCATCCTCAACTTATGATTCTTGAGCTCCCCCTAGACAGCACCCATCTTCTTCCTTATCTTGTCTTGCTGGATCCATTTCCATGATGGTAAGCATGTTCATCACTTCCTTTAAACCTGCATAACTAGAAGAGGTGATTGGCAGCTCAAAGCTAATTAGGTTTGACTCATCAAAGACAACATGTACTGATTCTTCTACAACTTGATTAGTCAAGTTATAGATCCTATATGCCCTACTATTATTGTTGTACCCAACAAATATCCCTTATTGGGACTTGGAAGCAAACTTAGTCACATAGGACTTACTATTGTTTAGAACATAGCACTTACAGCCAAAAATCCTGAAGTAGGATAAGTTTGGTTTTCTGCCTTTTAGAATCTCATAGGGAGTCTTCTTGTCGCTTTTGGTGATGGAAGCTCTGTTAAGGACATGACATGTAGTGTTTACTGCCTCAGCTCAAAAATATTTTGGGAGTTATGTGTCACTTAACAAGGCTCTGTCATCCTCTATAAGAGTTCTATTTTTCCTCTCAACAATCCCATTTTGCTAGTGTGTTGTAGGATAGGAGAACCCTTGATGAATCCCAAGCCCTTCACAGAATCTAATCATGCATTCAGACTAAAAATTAGTCTCATTGTCACTTTTGATTTTAACCATGGTCCTGTTAAGTTCATTATTAATTTGCCTAACAAATGTCTGGAAGACATCAGGGGTTTCAGATTTCTTCCTTAGAAATAACACCCAGGCAAATCTAGAAAAATAATCAACAACCACAAGGGTGTAGACTTTCCTACCTAGACTATGAACTTGCATAGGAACAAATAGATCCATATGTAGGAGGTATAAACACCTCACTAAGTCCTTGGTATCAAGGCTCTGGAAGGAGGTCCTAGTATGCATGGCCTTTTGGCATGCTGAGCAGATACCCTCCTTGATGCACTTTACCTTAGGAATATTTCTCAATAACTCTTCACTAAAGTGTTTTTCTATGGTCTTGTAATTCAGATGAGCTAGCCTCTTATGTCATTGGACACAATGTGAAGCTTTCTCATCTGCAACTAGGCGTATAGGAGAGTCCTTACTCTCACAAACAAAATTGAGACAATAGACATTTCCTCTCCTAGTGCCTGTCAAGATGACCCCGTGGTCACTTGACCTCTTAATCTTGCACTCATCCTTGAGGAAATAAATTTCATAGCTAAGATCATATATTTGGCTTATGCTTATCAGGTTATGTTGAACACCTTTCATATAAGCTACTTGTGTGATAATGATTATACCATTAGATAACTTACCAAACCCTTTGGTTACTCCTCTTTCTGAACCACCAAAGATGACTTTGGGTCCATTTTCAACTGGAGTGTACTCCTTCAGCATGCTCCTTGTTCCAGTCATGTGCCTAGAACATCCACTGTCCAAGTACCATATAGGGGTATGGCCACTTGGACTTACGCAACAAATAAATCATCTTTCCTTAGGACCCCAATTCTTATTAGGTTCTCGGTGCAGGTTAGACTAAAATTGAACATGCCTACCTGCAGCTCTTCTGACAGGTAAGCTGGCATTATCTCTTTGGACACTCTTATTATGCCAGCAATCAATAGCATAGTGTCCCACTTTGCCACAGCACCAGCACTCATAAATGTTGTACATTCTTTTAAGGGCTGACATTACAACATAGTAGTCAGCAGCTCTCATTCCAGCAAGTACAGCAGTCTTTTCTTAAGACTTCCAGCTTGATTTGGGATTTGTCTGGCAGTAGAGGTACCAGGGATATCTTGGACCCTATCAGTAGTTGCCTTTTTCTCAGAGTGCAAGCTCCTGATAGCTTAAGATATACCCAAGTCTGGTGTGCAGGCAGACTTTCCTTTAGTCTGATTGTGGACTGGCAGACTTTGAGAATGGGTTGTAGCTTGAGTGTTAGGGCCTGTATACCAAACACAAATGGTCAAGGATGGGCCATTTAGATTTCTTCATGAGTTGCCTTATAGGAACTAGCACCCATGCCATTCTTAACACCATACGCCCAGATACAATAAATTCTCTCATGGTCATACATGTTAGATGGTAGCACCACTTTCCTGAAAGGAATTGGCAAATTGAAGCTAGTGGCTGCACTGAAGCTTTTCCCTTCCTTTTGGAATAGGCAGCTCTAGTCCTCCCTTTGAAGCATAACCCCTTCTTAACCTTTTGCAAGGAGATGGAATCAATCAAAAGCAATACTGAACATGGCTTTGAGAACTTAGCCACTAGCTCCTTCTCCTTTTGGAGTTTACCTTCAAGATTCCTAATGTTGTTATTTTTGATGGTGATTGTGCCCATCTGAATAACAGTGATGTTTTTAAGCTTGCTGACTTCTTTTATCTTAAGGTTCAGCATGTTTGCTGAGTTTGAAACAACCAGCTTTAGAGAGGCAATCTCCTTATCCTGTTTTTGGCTAGGAGCCTGCTTCTTTTTAATGCTTGCAGGAGTTCACCACAATCATCAGTCAATTGATTAACATCTCCTTCAGATTCAAACCCATCTTCATCTCTTGATGCAGATGCTTCTGATTCTTGACTAGTTACATAATCTGACATAGAAGGTGTAGAATGTACCTTACTAGGGCCAGGCTTCTCCTGGCTAGGTCCTTCCTCAGTCAAAGCCATCAGCCTAAGGCAATGGCTGACTTCTTCTCCTTCTTCAGATCCGGCAGCATAATCAGCTTCTCTAGTGATGTCAGCCAGCATCTCTAAGAAGTCTTCTTCTATAGATTCATCTTCATCAGTAAATAGCCCAATGTAGGCTTCAGCTTCATCTACCTCTTCTGACTCTGATGATGAGGAGTCAGTCCAGCTCTTTTATTTCTTGGCAATAAAGGACTTCTCCTCATTTCCCTTCTGCTGATGTTCCTTCTTTCCACCAGCATTTTTTCTTTTGGCAAGGCAGTCAGCTATGACATGTCCTAGCTTGCTGCAACAATAACATGCCACTTTAGAAGAAGTATGTTTACTTGGTTTAGATTCATACCTGTCCTCTTTAGAGGATTTCTTCTTGCCCTTGTAGTAATCTTCCTTGGGAGTAGAAGAAGAGGATGGCCTGCATCTCCAGGGCTTCTTCTTCATAAATTTCTGAAATTGCCTAGAGAAGGTAGCAAATTATTCATCAGAAATGTGGCAGTATGATGTGCTGGTTTCTGAGCTTTCTGACTCAGAATCAGCAACTCTCCCTTGTGGAGAAGGAATCTTTCTCCTACTCTTCCTTTTGCCTTCATCTTTGAAGGCTACTAACTTGTCTTTGACTGTAGGCTTACTGATTTTCTCCTCCTCCTTTCTAGCAGTCAGCTGCATTTCATAAGACAGTAGCTTTCCAAGCAGGGTTGGTGGTGGAGTGTCTGCAAGTCTGGACTTAGCCAGATGAGACTTTGTATAGGGGGATAATTGGTTCCCTTCTCTATCTAATTGTTAGTAGGCCAGACATCATGTATGCTACATGTATTTGTGTTAGGTATCAGGCTTGCCCCAAATAATCTCATTAGTCTGCTGCAAAGAGAATTTTGAGGTATTTAAAGGGCACACAAGATCTTGGCTTATGGTACCCTAGGAATGGGGAATTTGAACTAACAGGCTATTCAGATGCAGATTTTGCAGGCTGCAAAGAGGACAAGAAGAGCACATCTGGCACCTATCAGTTCTTGGGAGGGAGACTAGTATCTTGGAGCAGCAAGAAGCAAACCAGTGTTGTAATCTCAACTACAGAGTCAGAGTATATCTCATCTAGAAGCTGATTAGCTTAGTTACTATGGATCCAGCATCAGCTCCAAGACTACAACATCTAGATAAGTAGAACTCCTCTATTCTGCGATTCTACTAGTGTAATCTAAATTGCTTGGAATCCTGTGTCCAATAGCAGGACTAAGCATATAGAGATTAGGTATCATTTCATTAGGGAGCATATGGAATGTGATGACATCACCCTTGAGTTTGTTCCAACAGTCAAACAAGTGGCTAACATATTCACTGAGCCACTAGATGAAGCAAAGTCTAACACCTTCAAATTTGAGTTGGGTATGTTAAACTTAGTATAGATTCAGTTGCTCCTCATATGGATGCAAGATATTTTGTATTTTGCAAATGGAATTGTTCTTCAAAGAAATGAAGATTCTCCAATTGAGGGGAGCATGTCCAGCACAATTCAAACAATTCACTGCTACCTATTTGAGGGGGAGCAGATGATAAGATGATCAGATGATTCCCAGCTATTTACTGAAGTCAAAAAGGGGGAGGAAAAGATGATCAAATTAATGTTCAAGTATGGTAGCAGCAATTCACGGGAAGCAGGTGTAGTGATGTTCCACTCTACAGGAAAGGAAGTGTGGTAACTATAGATCACTTCTCAGTTATATAGTTTTTATTCTTATTATTGTATAGTACTGTGTATGTCATTAACTCACTTGCTTAAGAGTTTTGACTTCCTCAAATAGGGGGAGATTATTGGGTCCATTGCCCACAATGTCCTAGATTTGAGGAAGTCAATCTATTCAATAATATACATATAGTTATTGTTGATAGTGATGGGACAGGTAGCCTAAGTGGCTAAGTCAGGTAAACACTTACCTAAGATGTGGGTTGACAGAAATCTTTCTAAGTCCACAGGCGTTGAGTGAAGGTGACTCACTCAACACCAGATGACTTAGAGCACTGAGTGAAGCCTATACAGTCAAAGCCAAAGCAGTGGCAAGCTAAGAAAGTGGCTAAGTCCACATGTGTTGAGTGTAGCTCACTCACTCTATGTCATAGCCTCTTAATCATTGAGTATAGCTCAGTCAGTCAATTCCACAGAAAAATTGTGAATATTTACTAACTCCACAGGTGTTGAGTGAGGCAAGCACACTCAACGCCATGTGATATTGCGTTGACTAATTCTCAAAGGAAGTGTTCTTCTTGACACAAAAATTTAGATAAGTCCAAATGCGTTGATTGCTTTTACTTTCGTCGAGCTGAGCTCGGAGTTCATCGAACTAAGCTCTAAGTGTAAGACCCCCTTTTTTTCTTTTTAAACACCGGGGTCTTAGGCCCAGAACCGCCCCTTTGCGGTGACACCTTCACGCCCTGAAGAGCCCTCACCACAAAGCGCCGATTCTACCGGCCAATTCCATCACAGAAAGGTAGCAAAATGAATGATGTAAAAGCAAGTCCACTGGTAAATCACATATATAGAAATAAAATCTCACGAAGGGAGTGTCCACATAATAATATATCAGAGTACTAAAATGCGGGCTTATGCCCGGTACATCATGTCCTCACTACAAATCACTCATGTAGAAGCAAAAAAAGAACATCTATTCAAGGTTGAGACTCACAGTCCTGGCTGTATGAACTCCGGAGCTAAACTGCCCCATCTCCAAGCGCACCGGTCTCTGGGGCTGCTCCCTCGTGCTGGGCTCCATGATTCCCTAAAATGATGCGGTTCGAAAACCGTTAGTCATAAAGACTAAGCCCTATCATCCCCTACCCCTTCCCCCATGGCTCCTAGGTACCGAGCGGAGAGGAAGGAAGGGAAGAACATGAAGGTGGAGATTAAATCAAGGAACAGGTGGCAGCGGAACTAATCTAGCAATTATATAATAAGTAATGGCAATAACAGAAAGTAGGAAATGTAACCTTAACTTATGTGCGGAAGCGCATAAGCCAAGGGGTCTTCTGCAAGGCTCCCATCATATAAAGTGTCCCACACCACTTATACGTTGGGGTGTCGGTTATCAAACATCAGCATATAATTATAGAATTTAACTTTAATTTATAAACTTGCCCACACAAGCTTATAGACCAAGGGGTCGTTTTGCAAGCCCTAATGTATAAGCGTCCCATTCCACTTATAATTTAGGTGTCAGGGGTTAAATGAATCGATTATGCTATGACATGCAAGTGGGTATGATGGAACATGCAAGTGCAACTCACACACCCGACTCTGTGCACACAGACCTTTAGTTCCCCCTTTCGGAGTCGTTACCTCCCAGGATACCTCCGTAGTGGCAGACGGAAGCGGTGGGTTGGGCCTCGCCCACCTCAAAACCAGTATCGAACTACCGGTCTGACCTATCATACAGCTCAATGCTTAGTGCACAAAGCGGACTCCTGCGTACTTTTGCCGACTGGACCGCCGTACTTATATTTGGCGAAGTGTAAATACCACATTTGCCGAGTCATCGTACTGGCATCGGTGCTACGACAACCCAGTACCGAAGACCCACCACCTTAATTTTCTTTCCTTTTATGCACATGCAAATTTAATCGTAATCAAACAAAAACCGAGCCGAAGCTCCCCGGACCAAAACGTCCGTCTCTAAACCAATCGAGCTGAAGCTCCCCGGACCATTCCGTCCGTCTTTTAACCAACTTATTCTACCTCCCTATCTATCGGGGTGTGTGAAAGTGCAACCCTAGTTATACTAGTTGCTCTTTTAGCTTATCATTCCTACGGTTTACGTTAGCCCAGGACTGCCCCCAGTATTCCCCGTGAAGGGCTCTCAAAGAGCACTAGGAACTATGATGGTAGTTAAAGCCCACCATTCCCTTTCGCAAGGAACTTATTGTTATTGGTAGATACACACTACCCGATCCCTTTTAAATTACTTCAGATCTAGCCCTAGAGTATTAAGACTCTTCCTCTCCTACCGGGTAGGACGATCTTTCATCGATCCCGGACACCACTTAACTCTAGTCAATCTCACACCCAACCCATCCTGACTTCCAATAATGAACTTGATTAAACTTACCTTATCCAAACCAGCAAACTACAAAAATTCCATCTCCTCAAGTTCATCACCCACTCTAGTTCAGCTTCTGCAGTTTTACTAAACACAGACCATCCTAAGCTATATGAGGTATGCAAGGGGTGGTACTCAAAATTGTCTTCCGAATCTCCTATAATATTTACTGGAGGTCTATAATGACATAATTAGTCTAAATCCAGAAAAATAATAATTTTTCTAATTAATCTGATATTTATTTAATTTCCTTTAAAGCTTCTAAGGGCTACCAATTGAACATGAAGTGCACTTTTCAGGTATGTATAAAGCTTCATAGAATCATGATAAATCCTAAACCATAATTTAACAGTGAAGCCAAGATATAACAATTTTTCCAGTAATTTAAGGACTCTAATTTAATTTTGATAATAAATCTAATCTCCTTTCATTAATGATGTAAGTGCAGTAAATAATCATCCAAAAATTCTTAATTAATCTTCTAGAGCAGATACTATCCTAAAAACATCAGTGGCCAAATTTCATAATTCTTCAATGGGGATTGAGCCCTAGAATAAATAATTACCAAAATCTCAAAAGGCTATATTTGTGAAGCAAGTATTGTAAATACTCTTCTAATAATCATGAATAAAATTATACAACTAGATATTGATCTGAAAACATCATTGGCCAGGTTTCATAATTTTACAGTAGGTAATTTGCTCTAAATGATTTATTGACCATAATTGCCCTTTTTAGAACTTGTGAAGGAAGTACTAGATATAATCAACTAAAATTTGTAACAAAAATTCAGGGATGTTTATTTAGACCTAAAGCATCTGCTGCCCAAGTTCCATCAGATTCAAATGAACAGACTAATCAAAATAATTGAAAGACCAGTTTGAGCAAATTGATACCTAACAAATAAAGTACTTGAAATATAATCCATAAAATCCTAATAAAATTACTAAGGGTTCATCCTTGTCTAAAACTTACTCCATCCAATTTTCAAAACTTTTAACTAAGGTTTAGTGGTTGTGCTTTCATAATTGAGCTTCTACCCTAAAACTAGGATTAGGGTTTTGAGGTGTCTACCTACCTCCAAATCCTCTAAGATTTCTACCAGAGAACTTAGGATTCATTACCTTCAACTCTACTAGGTTACAAGGTCATACAAGGGCATTTGCTCCTATGCCCTTCACAACACTCAAAAACCCTTCCCTAGGGTTTAAGTTTGAACCCTAGGGTAAATCAACCCTAAATCACAACATTTTCCTTAAGAGGGTGACATTAGCCATGCCAAGTCAATGTCAAAAATTTCAGCCTTTGTTGAGGTGATTTGACCACTCAAAACCCCAAGGGGGTGTTTTATCCTAAATAATCCTATAAGGATCAACCTAGGGTTGGATAAAAAACCTATTCAAAACATCTCCAAATTAGATGAAATTTTTACCAGAGCCATAACACGCCCTAGATAATTTATACATGGTTTATTAAATTTTTCCAAAAACTATAGAAAAATATTCTCCAAAAATTCCCATATTTGGACAGGCCCTAGATATAGCTAAGGTAGACCCCCTGACCAAATCTCAACTCATTTGGACAAGGGATGAAAGGTGGGCATCCATTTGAACCTCAGGATAGCCCTAGGCATAAGTCCAACCAAAATGGGTGTTGTGGTCAAACAACTTACCCAATCGAGTTGAAATAAATTTTAGAATAATCTATACTCAAAGGACTACAACTTCTGTGACTGGCCATTTTTCCTAAAACGGCCTCTAAGTGCCTCATAAAATAGCATCAAAAAGAGCTTGATAAATCACTATATATTATATATAAATATAATAATTTTATATTAAAGTTACTGTTCATCTTCTCAAAAAGCCCGAACCAGCAACCTAAAAATGCTTAAAACCTGTAGCTTTGCAAGTGGATTTCCCGTCCACCTAGCCATCTCCCTGGACGGCCACCACCACCACTACCTCTGTTGAGGTGAGGGCTATCATTAAGGGGCAGCACGGCCACCGTAGAGGCGGTTTCCGGCGAACCCGACCACCATAAATTTCGGAAAACCCATGGAAACGCTCACCCGATCCAGCTCTTTTGAGCCCGATTTCTCTCCTAATAATTCCTAATATCTATCCATAGAAGAAAGAGTAGAGGAGGACCTTATTTGCGGTTTGGAGTCGAGCCGATCGTCGTGATGCCATTTGCGCGGTGGTGGCGTCGCCGGAATTCTTCAACAACAAGGTAATGAGCTCTAGCTTTATCGGGCAAGGGTGAAAACTTCCTCTCTAAGTTTAGGGAGTCTTTTAAAGGAGAAACAAGGCTGTGGGTGGGGGTTTAAACTGTCCAGCCATTAATGCCTCCTTACATGCATGCTCGGCCATGGTGTAGGGGAGCTGAAACAGCTCCAAAATAGCTAGGAGAAGACTGGAAACTCCTCTCCCTGAGAGGAGTTGAATCCAGCCATTTCAAGGGGGAGAGGATGGAGCCGAGCCTTAAAAGCCATTAATGGCCATGCAAACCGTCACTCGGCCATGGCTGGAAGGAGAGGAGTTTGCTGCCACGTGGTATTGACTGGTCAGACTCATAAAATAAGACTTTAACTAAGTCTTAATAAGAGAAAATGGCCCAGTAATTCATTCTTGCCCAATTCCTTGACCGGCCCGGTTCAACTGAACCATCAGCCAAGCTAAAAAAATCTCTAAGTAAAATGGTGTTGAGTGAGCTCAGCTCACTCAACGCCATCTAGGCTACGGCGTTGAGTGAGCTCTGCTCACTCAATGCCATCCATGCTACGGCGTTGAGTGAGATCTGCTAACTCAACGCAATCCAGGATACAGCGTTGAGTGAGCTCTACTCACTGAACGCAATCCAGAAAATGGCCCTTCCAGACTATGGCATTGAGTGAGCTCAGCTCACTCAACTCCATCCAGATTTTGGTGTTGAGTGAGCTGTGCTCACTCAACGCCACACAGGCTATGGGGTTGAGTGAGCTCAGCTCACTCAGCGCCATCCAGATTTTGGTATTGAGTGAGCTGAGCTAACTAAACGCCACCCAGACTATGGCGTTGAGTGAGCTCAGCTCACTCAACGCCATCCAGATTTTGGGGTTGAGTGAGCTGTGCTCACTCAACGCCACCCAGACTATGGCGTTGAGTGAGCTCACCTCACTTAACGCCATCCAGATTTTGGTGTTGAGTGAGCTGAGCTCACTCAATGCCACCCAGAATATGGCGTTGAGTGAGCTCAGCTAACTCAACGCCATCCAGTCAACACCAGATGGCGTTGAGTGCAGTAACTGCACTCAACGCAATTCAACTTATGGCATTGAGTGCACCCGATGCACTCAACGCTAACCCACCTGCAAGATGGCATTGAGTGCAGTCAGTGCACTCAACGCCATACTGCTTCTGGCGTTGAGTTCACTCGACGCACTAAACGCCCGAGTCCCAATCTTATTTTAAGCAAGTTTCTGACCTTCTATTTGCAGACAAAGTGTACAACCCCGTATTCGGCAGTAAGGATCCCAAGCACGGCATAAGGCCTTATTATAGGTTTTAAGCTTTTGAGCTGTTTTGCACTCTAAGGGGCAAATTTGATATACTAGTAGGGGGAGGAAATATTTGCCTCCCCCCTTGATCCATTCTTTGAGGGTCGGGTGCGACAAGTTTGTCGGCACCCCCCGACGAGATAAAGTGCGAGGTGGGGGCAGCGGGGTCGATTGGAGACCAAGGTCTCGTCCCCCCTGCCCCTTAGCCCTGAGCAGGGGTGAGACCGGCCGGCCAGGAGGGGTCTCACTCGCGCAGCTAGCTCGCTGGGCGAGATCGTCGGCCAGGCGGGTTCTCGCCCGCGAGGCCAGCTCGCCGGGCGAGACCGCCGGCCAGGCGGGGTCTCGCTCGTGCAGCCAGCTCGTCGGGCGAGACCGCCGGCCAGGCGGGTTCTCGCTAGCGAGGCCAGCTCACCGGGCGAGACTGCCGGCCAAGCAGGTTCTCGCCCGCGAGGCCAGCTTGCCGTGCGAGACCGCCGGCCAGGCAGGTAATTGCCCGCGAGGCCAGCTCGCTGGGCGAGACCGCCGGCCAGGCAGGTTCTCGCCTGCGAGGCCAGCTCGTCGGGCGAGACTGCTGGCTAGGCGGGTTCTCGCCCGCGAGGCCAGCTCGCCGGGTGAGACCGCTGACCAGGCGGGTTCTCGCCCGTGAGGTCAGCTCGTTGGGCAAGACTGCCGGCCAGGCGGGTTCTCGTCTGCGAGTCCAGCTCGCCGGGCGAGACCGCCGGCCAGGTGGGTTCTCGCGCGCGTGGCCAGCTCCTTCGTCTCAGGTGTCCAGGGGGGGCTGGGGGGTGTGGTTTGGCCTCCTCTCGCCCTTGGATTTCTTTGGGACGTGCTTTTACCCTTTTACCCCCGGGGTGGAATTTCTCTCTTTGCCCCCCGGTGTGGAGGCTTTCTATTGGCCCGAGGCATATTTGCCTTAGGGGCATTTTGGTCATTTTACCCCCAGGACTTGGGAAAACTATAAATAGACCCCCTTGGGTGCCATTGGAGAGATGAGATTTCCTTACCTCCTCCTCCCTTAGCTTCATCTTGGTAGAGTAGAGAGAGCTCTCCAAGGCGCCCAGCTCAGCCACATGGTAAGGGAGGGGAAGTGTTCTAGCAACCTTCCGGGTGTTTGGTGGGACCTCCACATTAGAGCCGAGGGTCTGTTCATAGCTTCCTAGGTCTTTGGTCGGTGACGTCCTCCCGAGTGTAGTAGGTGTGAGGTCACCCCTCTTTAGGGACCCCGAACTCCACGGAGGTCATTTTTAGCTTCAACATTTTGGTGCGGTGAACGTGGAGAGTGACCAGCATAGAAGATCTCGGGAGAGTGTCATGGCTTGAGATCAGGGAGGTAGTGATGACCTCGGTGGTCTCCCCAACCCAGGACCCTTCGTAGGAAGGGAAGAGTTCATGGCTTCCATCTCTTACATAATGGAGATGTTGCGAAGCATTGCCCCTCGGGCTAACAGCTCAGCCCCCACCCCCCTAGGACCGGCTCCCGGGGACCTCAGTGAGCTGCCTCCCAGGGATCTAAGCGAGATCACCCCAGCAGGGGGAGAGGGAAGTGCCCAGGGAGGCGACCTGGGAAGGAGAGGATGGGAGAGGGGGTCGAGCGAGACCTCCCCGTCCGGGAGCTATTCCCCAGCCCGTCGAGTGCTCGCCCTTTAGGCGGTCAGGTTGCTCCAGTAGAAACCGCAAGACCACCCCTTAGGTGGTCACCCTTCGGCGAGCTGATCATCTCAGCTCCCATTCCCGAGGGGTTCAGGGAACTTGACAAGGCATACTATACCGGGAACGATGCCCCATCCAGCACCTGCAGTGGTTTGAGGATGCTGTCTCCATCATGCCAATGGCGGTTGCCTTCAAGTGCCGTCTATTTGTGATCACCTTGAAAAAGAAGGCGAGGGACTGGTTCCATCAACTCCCCCAAGGTCTATCTTCGGGTTCGAAGACTTGAGCCGGAGCTTTCAGCTTCGCTTCTCCACCTCCAAGAAGAGGAAGAAAGGTCTTGAGTCTCTCTTCCTGATAAAGCAAAGGGCCGAGGAGTCGCTGGCCCACTACGTTGACAGGTTCCATGAGGAGGTCCTTGACATCCAAGAGGTGCCAGGGTATGCCCTCCAGATGGTGTTCACGGTGGGGTTGCGCGAAGGGTTCTTCAAGATGAGCTTGACCCGGAAGACCCCCCTTTCCTTCGAGGAGCTGATGGAAAGGGCGTCAGAGGAGATAGCCATGGAGGCAGCCAACCCAGCCTTCGTGAAGAAGTTGAAAAAGTTGACAGAGGTGGAGTCAAAAGAACAAGGTAGCCCAAGGCACCAGGAAGGAAGGCGGAGAGAAGAGCAGAGAGGCCAGGGGTTCCAGAGACAGGAGGGTCCGGAGCCAGGCTGGAGGCAGCAGGGAGGACCTGCCCGAGGTCTAGGAAGAGCTCTCATCCAGGGGAGGAAAACTTCCACGGGGGCAAAGGGAAGTTCAACTTCCAGAGGCAAGCCCCGAGGCAGCTCATACCCCCACCACAGCAAGCCTTGGCAATAGGTGAAGGAAGAAGAGGCAACCGGAGAGATCGTCGGACCTGCCGAAGGGGGAGGAGGAGCATTGTTGTACTGTGACTTCAACCAAACGGAGGGTCACGCCACGACTACCTGCCCTGAGTTCCTGGAGGTGAGGGGAGCGGAAGCTCCAGCCTAGCAACAGTCACCAGAGCGGGTTGAAGCTCTGCCCCAAGGCGGAGGAGATCGAGAAGATAAGGGAGAGCCTAAGCAGGATGGAGGTGTCCAGTGGGATGGAATCCGAAGACGACCACCATGCCCAGACCCCCTGAAGAAGCTTCGTCTTGAAGGAGTCATGTACCTTTTCCTTATGTTGTAATGAGTCCAGCTCCCGACCAGCTGAGTCGGGGGGGGTCATGTAACCTATCTTTTTTCCCCTTTGGAGGATGTTGGATTTGGTAAGGTTTGGTTGAGATGCTTAGTCCCCGCCCCACCAAGAGAACCTCCCCTTGTCAGGACCTTACTGGCTGAATGGGTTGAGGATACCTTGAGGAACCATAGTTCCTTTACTCCAATGATGGTCCCGCTGTCAGGCTCCCTCTAGTTGGCAGGTCCGGTGGTACCTCTCATGGTAGCATAGTTCCTTTGCTCCGATGACGGTCCCGCTGCCAGGCTCCCTCTAGCTGGCAAATCCGGTGGTACCTCTCGTGGTAGCCTAGTTCCTTTGCTCCAATGACGGTCCCGCTGCCAGGCTCCCTCTAGCGGGTAGGTCCGGTGGTACCTCTCGTGGTAGCCTAGTCCCTTTGCTCCGATGACGGTCCCACTACAAGGCTCCCTCTAGCTGGCAGGTCCGGTGGTACCTCTCGTGGTAGCCTAGTCCCTTTGCTCCGATGATGGTCCCGCTGCCAGACTTCCTCTAGCTGGAAGGTCTGGTGGTACCTCTCATAGTATCCTAGTCACTTTGCTCCGATGACGGTCCCGCTGCCAGGCTCCCTCTAACTAGCAGGTCCGGTGGTACCTCTCGTTGAAGCCTAGTCCCTTTGCTCCGATGACGGTCCTGCTACCAGGCTTCCTCTAGCTGGCAGGTCCGGTGGTACCTCTCGTGGTAGCCTAGTTCCTTTGCTCCGATGACGGTCCCGCTGCCAGGCTCCCTCTAGCTGGCAGGTCTAGTGGTACCTCTCGTGGTAGCCTAGTCCCTTTGCTCTGATGACGGTCCCGCTGTCAGGCTTCCTCTAGCTGGCAGGTCCGGTGGTACCTCTCATGGTAGCCTAGTCCCTTTGCTCCGATGATGGTCCTGCTGCCAGGCTCCCTCTAGCTGGCAGGTCCGGTGGTACCTCTCGTGGTAGCCTAGTCCCTTTGCTCTGTTGATGGTCCCGCTACAAGGCTCCCTCTAGCTAGTAGGTCCGGTGGTACCTATCGTGGTAGCCTAGTCCCTTTGCTCCGATGACGGTCCCGCTGCCAGGCTCCCTCTAGCTAGCAGGTCCGTTGGTACCTCTCGTGGTAGCCTAGTTCCTTTGCTCCGATGATGGTCCTGCTGCCAGGCTCCCTATAGCTGGCAGGTCCGGTGGTACCTCTCGTGGTAGCCTAGTCCCTTTGCTCCGATGACGGTCCTTCTACCAGGCTCCCTCTAGCAGGCAGGTCTGGTGGTACCTCTCGTGGTAGCCTAGTCCCTTTGATCCGATGACGGTCCCGCTGTCAGGCTCCCTCTAGCTGGCAGGTCTGGTGGTACCTCTCGTGGTAGCCTAGTTCCTTTGCTCCGATGACGGTCCCACTGCCAGGCTCCCTCTAGCTGGCAGTTCCGGTGGTACCTCTCGTGGTAGCCTAGTCCCTTTGCTCCGATGACAGTCCCGCTTTCAGGCTTCCTCTAGCTGGTAGGTCCGGTGGTACCTCTCGTTATAGCCTAGTCCGTTTGCTCCGATGACGGTCCCGCTGCCAGGCTCCCTCTAGCTGGCAGGTCCAGTGGTACCTCTCGTGGTAGGCTAGTCCCTTTGCTCTGATGACAGTCCTGCTGCCAGGCTCCCACTAGCTGGTATGTCTGATGGTACCTCTCGTGGTAGCTTAGTCCCTTTGCTCCGATGACGGTCCCGCTGCCAGGCTCCCTCTAGCTGGCAGGCTCGGTGGTACCTCTCGTAGTAGCCTAGTCCCTTTACTCCGATGATGGTCCCGCTGTCAGGCTCCCTCTAGCTGGCAGGTCCGGTGGTACCTCTCGTGGAAGCCTATTTTCTTTGCTCCGATGACGGTCCCGCTGCCAGGCTCCCTCTAGCTTGCAGGTCCGGTAGTACCTCTCGTGGTAGCCTAGTTCCTTTGCTCTAATGACGGTCCCGCTGCCAGGCTCCCTCTAGCTGGCAGGTCCGGTGGTACCTATCGTGGTAGCCTAGTCCCTTTGCTCTGATGACGGCCCCGCTGTCAGGCTCCCTCTAGCTGGAAGTTCCGGTGGTACCTCTCGTGGTAGCCTTGTCCCTTTGCTCCGATTATGGTCTCGCTGCCAGGCTCCCCAAGCTGGCAGGTCCGGTGGTACCTCTCATGATAGCCTAGTCCCTTTGCTCCGATGACGACCCCGCTGCAAGGCTCCCTCTAGCTGGCAGGTCCGGTTGTACCTCTCGTGGTATCCTAGTCCCTTTGCTCCGATGACGATCCTGCTGTAAGGCCTCCTCTAGCTGGCAGGTCCGGTGGTACCTCCCGTGGTAGCATAGTTCCTTTGCTCTGATGACGGTCCCGCTGCCAGGCTCCCTCTAGCTGGCAGGTCTGATGGTACCTCTCGTGGTAGCCTTGTCCCTTTCCTCTTATGATGGTCCCGCTGCCAGGCTTCCTCTAGCTAGCAGGTCTGGTGGTACCTCTCGTGGAAGCCTAGTCCCTTTACTCCGATGACGGTCCCGCTGCCAGGCTCCCTCTAGCTGGTAGGTCCGGTGGTACCTCTCGTAGTAGCCTAGTCCATTTGCCTTGATGACGGTCCCGCTGCCAGGCTCCCTCTAGCTGGCAGGTCTGGTGGTACCTCTCGTGGTAGCCTAGTCCCTTTTCTCCGATGACGGTCCCACTGCTAGTCTCCCTCTAGCTGGCAGGTCCGGTGGTACCTTTCGTGGTAGCCTAGCTCCGTTTCTCAGATGACGGTCCCGCTGCCATGCTCCCTCTAGCTTGCAGGTCCAGTGGTACCTCTCGTGGTAGCCTTGTCCTTTTGCACCGATGACAGTCCCGCTGCCAGGCTTCCTCTAGCTGGCAGGTCCGGTGGTACCTCTCATGGTAGCCTAGTCCCTTTGCTCCGATGACTGTCCCGCAGCCAGGCTCCCTCTAGCTGGCAGGTCCGATGGTACCTCTCGTGGTTGCCTAGTCTCTTTGCTCCGATGACGGTCCCGCGGCCAGGCTCCCTCTAGCTGGAAGGTCCGGTGGTACCTCTCGTGGAAGCCTAGTTCCCTTGCTCCGATGACGGTCCCGCTGCCAGGCTCCCACTAGCTGGTAGGTCCGGTGGTACCTCTCGTGGAAGCCCAGTTCCTTTGCTACGATGATTGTCCCGCTTCCAGGCTCCCTCTTGCTGGCAGGCTCGGTGGTACCTCTCGTGGTAGCCTAGTCCCTTTGCTCCGATGACGGTCCCGCTGCCAGGCTCCCTCTAGCTAGCAGGTCCGGTGCTACCTCTCGTTGAAGCCAAGTTCCCTTGCTCCGATGACGGTCCCGCTGCCAGGCTCCCACTAGCTGGTAGGTCCGGTGGTACCTCTCGTGGAAGCCCAGTTCCTTTACTCCGATGATGGTCCATCTGTCAGGCTCCCACTAGCTGGCAGGTCCGGTGGTACCTCTCATGGAAGCCCAGTTTACTTGTTCGGATGATGGTCTCGCTGTCAGGCTCCTACTAGCTGACAGGTCCGGTGGTACCTCTCGTGAAGACCAAATGTTTTTCACCCCGAGGTGGTCTCGTCACCCAGGCTCCCATTAGCTGGCATGACAGGTCCCCTCGGGGTGGCTAAGTGTTTTTCACCCTCAGGTGGTCTCGTCACCCAGGCTCCTATTAGCTTGCTTGACAGGTTGACCTCTCGGGAAGGCTGTGTTTTCAACCCTGAGGGGGTATCATCACCCAGGCTCTCATCTGCTAGCATGGCAGGATGACCCCTCAAAAAAGGCCTCATAGTTTTTCGACACTGTGAGAGTAAGCTACACTCAACGAATATGTTGGGTTGGACTGTCTTTTCGAGCTTGGACAACCCCGAAAAGAGCGGGGATTGTGGACAACCCCATATTCGCGGAGTAAGGATCCCAAGCACGGCATAAGGCCTGCTTATAGGTTTTAAGCTTTTGAGCTGTTTTGCACTATAAGGGGCAAATTTTGGCTATACCTTGAGGATATACTAGTAGGGGGAGGAAAGATTTTCCTCACCCCTTGCCCCATTCTTTGAGGGTCGGGTGCGACAAGTTGGTCGGCACCCCCCCACCCCCCCCCCCCCCCCAATGAGATAAAGTGCGAGGTGGGGGCAGCGGGGTCGACTGGAGACCAAGGTCTCGTCCCCCTGCCCCTTTTCCCCGAGCAGGGGTGAGACCGGCCGGCCAGGAGGGGTCTCGCTCGTGCAGCCAGCTCGCTGGGCGAGACCGCCGGCCAGGCGGGTTCTCGCCCGCGAGGCCAGCTCGCCGGGCGAGACCGCCGGCCAGGCGGGGTCTCGCTCGCGCAGCCAGCTCGCCGGGCAAGACCGCCGGCCAGGCGGGTTCTCGCCCGTGAGGCCAGCTCGCCGGGCGAGATCGCCGGCCAGGAAAGTTCTCTCCCGTGAGGGCAGCTCACCTGGCGAGACCGCCGGCCAGGCAGGTTCTCGCCCGCAAGGCCAGCTCGTTGGGCGAGACCGCCGGCCAGGCGGGTTCTCGCCCGCGAAGCCAGCTCGCCGGGCGAGACTAACGACCAGGCGGGTTCTCGCTCGCGAGGCCAGCTCGCCGGGAAAGACCGCCGTCCAAGCGGGTTCTCGCCCGCGAGGCCAGCTCGCCCAATTGAAATGGGCTTGAGCTTGAGTTAGCCCATTTGGGCTAACTTGACCCAAAGTTGGACTAGGGCCCACCTAGGTCAATTTGGTCCTTGAGATTTCTTTAATGGGTCCTTGGTGACCCATTAGCCTCCCCTAGGGTCAAGGTGGGGTTGGATTGGCCCTTGGAGGTCACTTGGCCCTTAACTAGGGCACTTTGACCATTTTAGGTCAAGAGTTGACTTTGGTCAACCTAGTCTTTATGATTGGTCCCAATGAGTCCTTGGTGACCTATTGGCCTCTCACTAGGCCTATGAGGGTAGGGGTGGGGTCCATTTGGCTAAGGGACTGCAATTGACCCTTGTGTAGGTCTATTTGACCTAGCTAGGGTTATAGTTGACTTTGGTCAACTTAGGTCCTTTGATTGCTCTCCATGGGTCCTTAGTGACCCATTGACCCCCTTCTAGGGTTATGGAGGTATGGGTGGGGTATATTTGGCTAATAGACTGCAATGGACCCTTGTGTAGGTCAATTTGACCTAGCTAGGGTTATAGTTGTCTTTGGTCAACTTAGGTCCTTTGATTGCTCATGGATCCTTAGTGGCCCATTGACCCCCTTCTAGGGTTATAAGGGTATGGGTGGGGTCTTGGAGTCTTGGTGAAGCCCCATGATCACCTTTAACCAAGGTTTAGAAATCTGCTAAGTGCAGACCATAGTGGCCCTATCCACACCACCAGGTCCACTTGACTCTTTCTTGGGCTTCCTAGGGTTTTGTCATGATAAAACCACTCTTAGGGGTCTAGTTGGAAATGGGATGTTACAAATCCCAATAAACAAAACAAAGATTTCGTCCTCGAAATCAAGGTTAAGCATACGGGGACTCCTATCGGGAAGGAAGAAACTTGTAACATCCCATGAGAGTTGAAAGGTTTACGTCACGACACCATGTTTGATTATATAAGGTTTAAAGGTGATAGTCAAATTTAAGACCAAATACCCCAATTGGCAAAGTCTAGACCCCAATAAATAAAAGTTTAGCTCATATCCTTGAAATTTCAGCTCTACTAGTTTAAAATAGGAAGGTAAATTGAACATCTTGAGTGGTTGTGAGGAATACCTGACTGAAGAGTTCCGGGTATCTTTGTCGCATCAAGTCCTGGGGCTCCCATGTGTGCTCCTCTCTTCCGTGATTTCTCCACAGGACCTTGACTAACGAAACCTTCTTGTGGCATAAAACTCGTACCCCCTTGTCGTCAATCCGGACCGGTTCTAGGTGAACTGACCGATCAGATGCTATCGGTCCATCTGTGGTTGTAACTTGCTGCTCTGGGCGTAGTAGAGCTCTCCTAAGAGAGGATATATGGAATACTTCGTGCAGACTCTCCAGCTCCGGTGGCAGCTCCAGCCTGTATGCCAAGGGACCGATCCGCTCCTGGATTCTATAAGGCGCCATGTATCTTGGACTAAGCTTCTTCCTCTGTCCGCGTACCCGAGTAACTCCATGCATTGGTCGGATCTTCAAGAACACCTGATCTCCCACCTGGAATTCCACCTGACGGTGCCGAGCGTCGTAATACTTAGCCTGTCGGCTCTGTGCTTCTAGCATCCTGTCCCGTATCAATCTCACCTGAGCCTCGGTGTCCTCGACAAACTCCGAATCCAATGCCTTAGGGTCCTCATCATGTATCCATGACAGCGAAGTCCTGTACTTCCATCCGTACAACGCCTCATATGGATCCATCTTTATACTAGACTGGTAGCTGTTATTATACGAGAACTCGATCAGCGGTAACAACTTTTCCCAAGGTTCACCGCGATCTAATATGCAGAGTCGTAGTAAATCCTCCAGAGTCCGGTTGGTTCGTTCAGTCTGTCCATCTGTCTGGGGGTGGAAAGCCGTACTGAATGTTAGTCGAGTGCCTAAGTAAGTCTGCACTGACCTCCACTCCCTGGATGTAAATCGTCCATCTCGGTCTGACACAATCGACTTGGGTATGCCATGATAGCGGACGAATTGCTCCACAAACTTTCGGACTAACACGCCCACCGAGTCATCCTTCCTGATTAGAATAAACCGTTCTACCTTTGTCAGTCGGTCGACGATCACCCAGATCGAATCATTCCCTGTCCTTGATCGAGGAAGTCCGTGTATAAAGTCCATGGCAGTATCATCGAACTTCCACTCTGGTACTGGGAGTGGCTGTAATAATCCTGCGGGATTTCTGCATTCCGCCTTCACTAACTGGCATGCCTTGCAATGGGTCACGAAGTAGGTGATATCCTTCTTCATGTCGGGCCAGAACATAGTCTTCTTCAGATCTGCAGTCATCTTCGTAATCCCCGGGTGTACCGAATATCGACTGCAATGAGCCTCCATCATGATATCCTCCCGGACCTGGCCTCCCTCTGGTATGTAGACCCGTCCTCTAAAGCATACTAATTCATCCCTCAGTGTGTAATCTCCTGCACTGCCTGCTTCTAAGGTCCGAAATATCGGCTCTAGCTGGGTATCCTGCCTCTGTCCATCCTTGACCCTTTCTCGAATGTCATCAGTGGCGATTAATGATGAAAGATACTCTCGGTATAACTCAGGGTGATCCTCGGACACCAGGGATATTTGCATCTTATCTAACATCTGAATTAACTCCAAAGCCATCAACTGTGTTCCTACTCCGGCGTTTGCGGTCTTTCGGCTCAGTGCATCTGCTACTACATTCTCCTTTCCCGGGTGGTAGTGTATCTCATACTGGTAGTCTGCCAAAAATTCCACCCATCGTCTCTGTCTGATGTTCAGCTTTTTTTGCGTGTCCACATACCTCAAATTTTTATGGTCGGAGTATATGTCGCAGTGGACACCGTACAGATAGTGACGCCAGACTTTTAGTGCAAAGATGACAGCTCCCATCTCTAAGTCATGGACTGGGTAGTTTTGCTCGTGCTTCTTCAGCTGCCGAGAAGCGTAAGCTATCACATGGCCATTCTGCATAAGCACTGCACCCATGCCCTGGTAGGAGGCATCGGTGTAGACCTGGAATCCTTCTTTCCCTGAAGGGAGAGCAAGTATAGGAGCCGAAGTGAGTCGCCCCTATAGCTCTTGAAAAGCCGCCTCACACTGAGGGGTCCAGATAAAGGGAACCTCCTTCCTTGTCAGAGATGTGAGTGGAAGGGCGATATGAGAGAATCCCTCTACGAACTTCCGGTAGTAACCGGCGAGTCCTAGGAAACTTCGTACATCTGTGGCCGTCTTCAACTATGGCTAGTCCCGGACTGCTTGGATCTTGGCCGGGTCCACTGCCAACCCAGCACCACTGATGATATGGCCTAGGAAGGTCACCTCCTTCAACCAAAACTGGCATTTGCTGATCTTCGCATAGAGCTTGTGCTCCCGTAGTCTCTTCAGAGTCAGCGTCAGATGCCGAGTGTGCTCCTCCTCCGTCCTAGAGTAGATCAGGATGTCGTCTATGAATACTATGATGAACACATCCAAGGAGGTTTCAAAAACCCGGTTCATGAGGCTCATGAATGCCGACGGAGCATTTGTGAGCCCGAAAGGCATCACCGTAAACTCATATAGCCCATATCTGCTACTGAAAGCAGTCTTTGGAATGTCCTCCTCCTGAATCTGTAGTTGGTAGTAACCCAACCTTAAATTAAGCTTCGAGAAATAATGGGCTCCCTCCAGCTGGTCGAATAATTCGTCTATCCGTGGGAGCGGATAGGTATTCCGGACGGTCAGCCTGTTTAGTGCTCGATAATCAATGCACAGGCGAAGTGTCCCATCCTTCTTCTTCACAAATAAGACCGGGGCTCCCCATGGCGAGGAACTCGGTCTAACAAATCCGGCTTCCACCAGTTCCTGGAGTTGGCTTCGAAATTCTGTCAGCTCTTTTGGGGCCATCCGGTAAGGGGCTCTAGCTGCCGGCTTAGCCCCCGGCACCAGCTGTATCCGGAAATCCTGCTCCCGGTGCGGCGGTAGCCCAGGCAGTTTCTCTGGAAATACGTCGGCAAAATCTCGCACCACCGGAATACCCGAGGTAGAGACCTTGGCCTCAGTCATTTCAAATATTACCTCATACACTTCTTCCCCCTGTAAGTGAGCCTTGACAGCCTGTACAGATGACAGCATGAGAGGGGAAATAGATCTAGTACCTTCAATGATGAGGTAGGAATCTCCATGTCTCACGGTAACTCTCTTGGACGTGCAGTCAATTTGAGCATGATTCCAGTTCAACCACGTCATTCCTAGGATCAAATCAAATATTGGCATCTTTATGATCGTCGCTAGAGCTTCAAATATCCTTCCGCCGATCTCCGCCTCCATATTGTAGTGGGCAGAGGTGAACAACTCTGATCCGTCGGGTAATCGTATCCTCATCACCAGACCCGTGAATCGTTCCACGCCTTCCAACCCTTCTACGAAGGCTTCCGATACAAACGAGTGTGAAGCACCCGTATCAAATAGCGTATAAGCGGGTTTACCGCTGATGAAAACAATTCCTGGGGGGGGGAAGTTAAATGTCTTAGAATCTAGCTATGGTTTTCTTCCCTAGATTATCACATTTATATAAACTTAAAGGTCATGAGCAAATAAGTTTACAATTTTCTGACGTACCAGTGATTACTTGCTCCGGGTTCCGGGGTTGAGCCAAATCCAGCGCATAAATTTGCTCCCTCTGCTGCCTGCGATCTGCACCCTGGAAACCACGTCCTCGACCACGTCCTCGTCCTCCAAACTGTTGGGCATGCGGGGCATCCTGGGGTGCTGGTAAAGGTGCTCCCCTCATGGGGCAGTTTCTCCGAATATGTCCTATCTGATGACAGTTGTAGCATTCTGGTGGGGGAAATGTCATGCCCCCGGGTCTTGGTGCCTCCCTCATCTGAAGAGGTTGAGGAGCCATTACCACCGGCTCCCTCGGCTCCTGCCTCACTTCCTGACGAGGCTGGTCCTCTGTCCTTCTTCCACCTGGTATAGCACCTTGCCGTTGATCATTTCGGGCTCTCCGGCCCTGATCCTCCGCTTGCCGCTTCCGGCCCCGAGTGGTGTGCCAATCGGCCTCAATCCTCTTTGCCATCTCCAAAATCCGGGAGATAGGCCCGTCAGATACAAACAGCAAAGCCTCCCTCAAGTCCTCCTGCAGGCCCTTATAGAATCTCTTAATGTATCCCACTTCGTCCAGCTGGTAAGAATCTGCATATCGAGCCAAATGGTCGAACTCCCGATGGTACTTCACCACTGTCCGGGTGCCCTGCTTTAGCTGTAAGAAACGCTCCTCTAACTCATCCCTGGCCGACTGTGCAACAAAATGCTCCAGCAGCGCGGTCCTGAACTCTTCCCAGGTAACTTCCGCAACCTCCCTATCAGCAAACATTGTGTCCAGCAGCGTCTTCCACCACCTCTTGGCATGGGACTCCAGGCAGGAGACAACCAAGGCCACCCTCTCCTCCCAGGGACACCGTATCCCAGTCAGCATTTCGTACATAATATCTAGCCATTCTTCTGTCCGTACGGCGGATTCTGTCCCCAAGTAGGATGGAGGAGAGAGTCCTCGAAAGATGCTTAGCCAATTGGCCCCCGGGTTTGGCTACGGAGCCGGAACCTGCTGAGCCCTGAAAGCATCTAGAATTGCTGTCAGCGTTTGACCCATCTCCGAGTGTAGGAATGGAGTGGGGACCGAGGGAGGTGGTGCAACAGTCGGAGTCTGCTGAACTCCTCCTTGTGGTGTTGGCTGCGCTGGGGGCTACATAATAGAAGTCAAGTATAAGTAATCGCATATGTCTAACTAAATGTGGACAATTTTCATGTGATTTCCCATATGGGCCCACCACTGCTTCCGCTGCTTAGTTTGTCCCCAAACTAAACTCGAGCGGGGGTGTCCCAGGGTTAGTGGACTGTTACTTTTCTGATCGAGGTTTTCCTCTGATACCACTTGTAAGACCCCCATTTTTTTTTCTTTTTCGACACCGGGGTCTTAGGCCCAGAACCGCCGCCTTGCGGTGATACCTTCTCACCCGGGAAGGTCGTCACTACAAGACGCCGATTCTGCCGGCCAAATCGATCTCTAGTGTAGCATAAGTATAAAAGCAAGTCCATAGAAATCACATATATAGAAAATAAACTCCACAAAGGGAGTGTCCACAGATAGTACATATAATGAAAATCTCGGGCTTATGCCCGGTACATCAAGTCCTCACTATAAATCACTCATCGCGGAAGCAAACTAATACAACTATTGGTGTTCGGGACTCACAGTCCCTGCTGTCTGGACTCCAGTGCTAGACTGTCGGATCTCCAAGCGTGCCGACCTCCGGTGCTGCCCCTCCATGCTAGGCTCCGTGTTCCCCTAAATGATGTGGTTCGAAAATCGTTAGTCTAAAAGACTAAGTCCTATCGTCCCCAACCCCTTCCCTCATGGCTCCTAAGCACCGAGCGGGGAGAAGGAATGGAAAGGACATGAAGGTGGAGAATGTCAAATTGCAGATGCCAGCGGAACTAAACTAACAGTGTTAAGTGTGATAATAATTATACAAAATCTAAATAAGTAACATTAACTTATGTGAAAACACATAAGCTAAGGGATCTCTTGCAGGGCTCCTATCGTATAAAAAGTCTCATACCGATTTATACGATAGGGTGTCGGTTTTACTAGCAGGCATAACATATAAATAATACTAAAAGAGAACCTTAACTTATAAGCACGCTCGCACAAACTTATAGGCCAAGGGGTCGTTTTGCAAGGCCTAATGTATAGAGCGTCCCATACCGCTTATACATTAGGTGTCAGGTTATTTGCAATGGTTATGCTATGAAATGCAAATATGCTATGATATGAACATGCAAGTGCAACTCACCCACTCGACTCTATGTACACAGACCTTTAGTTCCCCCTTTCGGAGCCGTTACCTCCCAGGATACCTTCGTAGTGGCAGACGGAAGCGGTGGGTTGGGCCTCGCCCACCTCAAAACCAGTATTTGCACTACCGGTCTGACCTATCGTACGCCTCAACGCTTGGTGCACTAAGCGGACGCCTGCGTACTCTTGCCGGCTGGCGCACCGGACTTCTGTTGGCGAAGTGTAAAACCACACTTGCCGAGTCAACAATATTGGTGTCGGTGCAACGAACTCCCTAATATCGAAGACCCACCACCTTATACCTTTTATGCACATGCAATAGTTATGAGTCCAACAAATAACCGAGCCGAAACTCCCCGGACTAACCCGTCCGTCATAATCTACAACCAAGCCGAAGCTCCCCGAACTAACCTGTCTGTCATAATCTACAACCGAGCCGAAGCTCACCGGACTAACCCGTCCGTCATAATCTACAACCGAGCCGAAGCTCCCCGGACTAACCCGTCCGTCATAATCTACAACCGAGCCGAAGCTCCCCGGACTATCCCGTCCGTCATAACCTACAATCGAGCCGAAGCTCCCCGGACTATCCCATCCGTCATAACCAACAACCGAGCCAAAGCTCACCGGACTATCCCGTCCGTCATAATCTACAACCCAGCTGAAGCTCGTCGGGCTACCATGCCCATTACCTTAACCACTGGGCTTATTGCCCGAGTAACCCAAACTATCTCTCGGGACACAGGGGCGTGAGAGTGTGAAATCCTAATTTTACTACCTACTTCTCAATTTACTTTATGCCTACAACTTAGGTTTTACCCATTTCATTTTCATATTACAGTAAACTATACCTAAGGTGATTTTGACCTTCTACTCTACGGGGAAAACGATCTTTCGTCGATCCCAAACACCACCTAACTTTTAGTCAAACCCATCCCTAGCTCATCCAACCCTGAGTGATGAAATCATTCCTATAACCACTAATTTTTGACTTATGTGCCTAACTTGTACTCCAGATTATTTCTGTAGATTTACTATATGCAGACCACCAAGGTTTAATGTTATGTAAAATGGGAAGTATATCAAGTAATCATCCAATACTCCTATAATAATTAATGGAGGTCCATTATGACATTTATTGCCCAAATCTAGAGTTTTACAATTTTCCTATTTATCTAGGAATTTATTAAATATTTATAGTGGCCAAAGTCTCCAAGATTGAGCTGAAGGTACCAAATTTTGACAAGATAAAATCTCCCCAGATTTATGTTATACTTAATATAATCATTTAACCTAAGATACAAAATCTCTTAGTTTTTCAGCAAGGTTTAGGCCACTGATTTTTATTTAAATGGTATATTGCAATAATTCATAAAAATAATAAACAGGGCAATATTATTTCTGAAAAATTCAAGGATAACTCTAACATGATTGCAAGGGCCCATAAATGCTCTGGGTCAAATATCATCAGTGATTAAGGACTGATAAGCTTCAAACAAATTAATATACAGTTTTCCAAAATTGCTAAATGCAGACCACCATGTCAAACTTCATGTAAAATAGGAGGTACATCAAATAATTATCCAATACTCTTATAAAAATTAATGGAGGTTCATTATGACCTTTAAGCCCTAAATCCAGAGATCCAAAATTTTCCTTATTTATTTAATAATTTATTTAATTTTTCTATTGACTAAAATTTTCAATAATGAACATGAAGTACCATTTTCAGTCAAGATATCATTCTACAATTTTTATATGTTATTCAAAATAAGGATATAACTCATCTTCCAAAATATCTAAATTTTTCATTAAGGTTTTATCCCCAAATCATTATTTTATTTTAATCCTTAAAATTTCATTTAAAGAAATATAAAATACTATATGGCTTCCAAAAATTCAGAGAAAATTCAAGTATGAATCTAATGGCATTTAAATGGTTTGAGTCAAATTTCATAATTTATTTATCAGTATATGGACTAATTTAAATTATTGAATATTTCCATCATTTAATAAGCTTGTGAAGTAAGTATCTCAAATATATATCCAAAAATTTCCATAAAGTTTATATAAGCTTATAATGATTCAAAACATCCTCTGCCAAATTTTCATGACCTCCCAAGGGTCAGAGGGACCATAATAATTAGTTTACTAAATTGTGGCAATCCTTGGATTACAAATGAAGTACTATAAATATTATCCCAAAAGTCCCAATTAAATTATCAGAGACTAATAATATCCTTATGACCATTTTACCAAAATTTCACCCTATTTGGAAGAGTTTAACTAGCCTAATCCAACCCTACAAAGTTTGTGCCTTAAACTAGGATTAGGGTTTTGTGGGTCCCAAACTTTCCAAAACACCCTAATATTTTTACCAGAGGGTTATAGTTACCCTAAAACCATCCCTACAAAGTTTCATAGGCATACAAAGTGCTATGGCCATATGTCCTTCACAAGGTGCAAAAGCCCTTCCTTAGGGTTTGACCTAGGATCTTGGGGCAAACCAACTCCAATACCCCCAATTTTTCATTGGAAGGTGTATAAAGTCATGCCAAGTCAGTGTCCCCAATTTGAACCTCTTTTGAGGTGAATTGGACACTCAAAGCCATAATTACATTTTGGACCAAAATGCCCTTCTTAGGGCAAGGCTAGGGTTTGCTTGATTCCCATTCAAATCAACTCCAAACTTAATGAAATTTTAACCAGAGGTCTATATTGACCTCATAGACTTCCCACCAAAATTTGGATGAATTTGGATTTTATTTGACCCATAATTTAATTTACCCTAGCATAATTAAATTATTTACAAAACTATAGGAAAATTATTCCCAAAAATTCCCATTTTTGGGTAGGGTCTAGATATAGGGTAGGGTGACTCCCTGCCAAACTTTCAGACCATTTGGACCAATGATGAAGTGTGGGCAACTAGTTTAATGACTGCCTAATCATTTGTATAGACCCCACCAAAATGTGTGCCCTAGTCAAACTAGTCACGCAAATTGGTTCAAACTAATTTTGTTTGAAAGTAGACCCATAGGGATACCTTTCATGTGTTGACCATTTTCTCTGAAAATGGCTCTAGCTATTTTTAATAATTAAAATCATATAATACAAAATCTGTGACAGAATGAAATAAATTAAATATTCTTAAGCTATAGTTTCTGATCTGACCCAACACGAATCTTGACGCATCATGGACGGCATCCCGTCATCGTCCCCGCGCGCCAACGGCCAGGATTTCTCCTGCCTGGGCCAACTTCCAGCGGCTGCCGCCGGCGCTCCGGCCACCTCCCCGGCCTGCCACCGCCGCCAACACCTGCGTGGTGGTCGGGGATACCTCCAGGCGACGGCACGGCCGCCGGGATGCACTGTTCCGGCAATCCCGACAAGCGCATTTTCCATGGAATTTCCATGGATTTGAAAATCCGATTTAGCTCAATTGAGCCCTAACCTCGGCCCTAATGATCCGTACGATCTACCCATGAGAGAAGGAGTGGAGGAGGACCTGTGGTGGCGGCTGTAGCCGTGCTGATCACCGGATTGGCATGGTGGTGGCTGGTGGTGGTCGGCTTGTTCAGAAATGGAGGAAAGGGCTCGGCTTCTTCAGGAAAAGAGTGGGAAATACTCCTTGGACCTCACTGAAGCTTTTAAAGAGGGAGAGAAGGGAGTTAGGTGGCTGAATTGCCATGTGCCATTTTTGGCCTAAATCAATTTTGGCAGCTAGGTTGGTAGGGGGTGGAGCTTGCTCTAACTAGTCCACAATGGCTGCTGCACTCCCCCTTGTCCTTCTGAAATGAATGGGGAGGTTGGGGAGGGGGGAGGAGGAGCACAAAGTCCTCCTTCCTTCTTCTTCCTTCTTTTTGTTTCTCCTCCATGGGTGACTTTCTCTCTCTTAGTCACCAAGCCTGAATTTTTGGCTCCTACATGTCCTATGGCAGCCCACAAGTCCATTTGGTCACTTAAGTCATGGTTAGCCCAATTGAAATGGGCTTGAGCTTGAGTTAGCCCTTTTGGGCTAACTTGACCCAAAGTTGGACTAGGGCCCACCTAGGTCAATTTGGTCCTTGAGATTTCTTTAATGGGTCCTTGGTGACCCATTAGCCTCCCCTAGGGTCAAGGTGGGGTTGGATTGGCCCTTGGAGGTCACTTGGCCCTTAACTAGGGCACTTTGACAATTTTAGGTCAAGAGTTGACTTTGGTCAACCTAGACTTTATGATTGGTCCCAATGAGTCCTTGGTGACCTATTGGCCTCTCACTAGGCCTATGAATGTAGGGGTGGGGTCCATTTGTCTAAGGGACTGCAATTGACCCTTTTGTAGGTCAATTTGACCTAGCTAGGGTTATAGTTGACTTTGGTCAACTTAGGTCCTTTGATTGCTCTCCATGGGTCCTTAGTGACCCATTGACCCCCTTCTAGGGTTATGGCGGTATGGGTGGGGTATATTTGGCTAATAGACTGCAATGGACCCTTGTGTAGGTCAATTTGACCTAGCTAGGGTTATAGTTGACTTTGGTCAACTTAGGTCATTTGATTGCTCTTCAAGGGTCCTTAGTGGCCCATTGACCCCCTTCTAGGGTTATAAGGGTATGGGTGGGGTCTTGGAGTCTTGGTGAAGCCCCATGATCACCTTTAACCAAGGTTTAGAAATCTGCTAAGTGCAGACCATAGTGGCCCTATCCACACCACCAGGTCCACTTGACTCTTTCTTGGGCTTCCTAGGGTTTTGTCATGACAAAACCACTCTTAGGGGTCTAGTTGGAAATGGGATGTTACATGCTTGTCCTCTTTTCATATCCTTTTCCAAAGACCGAGTCGTACAGACCAATGTTTGGAATCCCTTATTCACAGAACTCGAGAGCAAATACCGCAGCTCATCTCGTAGTCCCCCATAAAACTGACTGGTCTTACGCTCCTCTTAGGCGAATATATTGCCCGCGTACCGTCCCAGATGTGTAAATTCATGGAGATACTCATCCACACTATGCTCCCCTTTAGTTAAACGTTGGAACTCCAACTCCAAGGAAATTCTTTGTTGCATCGGGAGATGCTTTGCTAAAAACAATCGAGAGAACTCGTCCATCGAGACTCCTGTCAAACGTCTGCCCAGCAAATGATGAAGTTCGACCTCGTCCCACCACAACCGAGCCTCTCCCTCAAGCAGGAAATTGGTTAGTATGACTTTCTTTTCCTCCTCTACTCTGATAGCGATCAAAAGCCTCTTAATCCTTGAGAGACAATCCTCCGCTTGAGCTGGGGAACCCGCCCCAGTAAATTGAGGAGGATTGAAGCTCATAAACAGCTTGAATTGTTGATCTGTCTCCCGCGGATCAACTACAGCCTCTATTGGTTCTTGTCTTATATCAGTCGGAATTGGCACCACTGCAGGCCAAGCCTGCCCAGCTTGCTGAGCATTCATAACCGCCATCACTGTCTCCACAATCAATCAGACAGTTCCAGCAGATGGAGGAGGTGTGGGCACCTCAGCCGGTGCCGCACATTCAGCAGAGTGTTGAGGTTCCGACTGACCCGCAACACTTCTAGTCACCTATTTGTGTAGAAACACAATATAGCGACTAAACAAACTGCAAGCAAACCAAAGATGAACACACAGGTTCACCAAACAAGTGTATTTACATTCCTAAGTGGACATTATTGAGTTCAATATATGCGTTATAACGGCAGCACTAACACGTGCTCGTCACCCCTCAAAAGAATTCGTCCGCGAATTCGGAAGAGATCGACCAACAAGCAAATACCAAATTGTAACACCTCTACCGATCAAATGAGATATAATAGAGGGTCCGGCCGGGGCCCCACACAATATTCCACAAACAGGCGGAGACGTCACGAAATAATACCAAGAACCATCACACCCTAACACAGAGCATTCTAGCGGAAGCTTCAGTGTTGAAAACTTGAACTCAATAATAACAGAAATGTCCACTTCTATTACAAAATAGGAATTTATACAACCATACACAACAGGTACACAGCCTTATGGCGTTTACAAGTTTATTTGAACATAAGGTGTGGTTTACAGACATCAGCACGCAGGCTGACCACACATGGACATAATTAAGCAAAACAAGTCCTTCGAGGGCAGCAACGCAGCTTGGGCTTCAGCCCGCTAAGTCTTGCTTGGACCAACACCACCTGCACCTGTAAGAACGAATCCACCAACGGGTGGCAAACAGGGCAACGGTTATCATTCAGCTTACCAATTATAACGACCTTGCCCCTGGAACGGGGCAGTTGAATTCCTTCCCTGCATAGCAATTTACATCACACACATATATATATTCTGCCAACAAGGAAATACATATCACAAGTGTCGGCACGACGGCCCGACACTCCGTGAACTCTGGACACATTCTAGTGTACCGAAAACACCGGATCCCACTACCGTTCAGAGGTCCCAGACATGACGGTCAAACTTGAGCGTTTCTAGTCTTTATGGCACCCAGGCCAAAGACTCTCATTATGCCCCTGACGAAAGCCCAATGCCTTGACGCTCTCTAGTATAGCTAGCATAACGCAGGTACAGATCAGTCACCCCTCGTTGCTCAAATCGCCTTGCCACAAAGGAATACTGAAGTACTCATGGTCAACTTACAGGCGCGGGTCGGTTTCACCTTTCCTGTTCGACACTAAGTCCTTTATACCACATGGCACTCACGACCACAAGAGTTGATCCAAACTCTCACCATACTTCCTGCGGCACCAAGCCACAGACATCCACCACATATTTCAAGCATACTAGTAATAATCACGGAGTCTTCTCCAATATGCAAACAATCATCACCAATCCAGACCAACATATCCGGATGGGCTTCACACAGCATGCCTAACCGTACTCATACTTCCGGTTCTAATGCACTATAATAATGGATGAACCACCAATCCCAAGGGAATCTCTTTGCCATCCACCTTTTGGTGGAGGATTCCTATGCAAATACAGGAAAGAAGGACTTCACTTGTCCAAGAAGGGAATCATTACCCTTAGAAGATGCTTCAGAGCCATGGGGAGAAAAGCAAACGGATGAACGTCCTCGCAGCAGCCTTGCCTTCGCAAATCCGAACTCGGCTCACGATTTGAACCACCGTAGCACCACCGGCAGCTGGCTTCCTCTTCTTCTTCCTCCTCAAGCTCTCCTCTCTCTCTTACTTAAGAAAAAGCAAGACATAACTCAAACATGAGCTTCCTCCTTCTCAAGGCTGGCCTTATCACTCCAAGGATGAGCCTAGACCATTGGATCATGGTTAAAGAAAATGAACGGATCAAATCAGCCCTTAAACTGATTTCCTGGACTAAACACGGGTTGTGAGAGAACCGACTCATCCAATCCAGAACACGGGCTTAGACACGGTCGTGTCAAACCCCTGACATGCCGGTGTCCGAAAGCACACGACCGTATTACTAGCCGTGTCACGCTTTCAACACAAGACCAGATTACCCGAGAAGGACACGGCTAAGCCACACGCCCGTGTCCTTAGTCATGTACCAAACACGCCCTGTGGCATGCCCGTGTCACAGGCCATGCTCCACACTCAATGCCATTCTACTCAACGCCACTCAATGTCATTCTACTCAACGCTACTCAACGCCTCTCGGGTAGTCAGCCGAGCAGGACACGCCCTGGAACACGCCCGTGTCCCAGGCTGTGTGCACTAGACACGCCCTGGGACACGCCCGTGTCCCAGGTCGTGTCACCCAGCCTGACCAATTTTGGGACTTAGGGATTTTTTTTTGGGGTGTTATAGTCAACACCATCGTTTACACGGTATTGAGCATTTAGTCTTAATGGAGCACATGCCTAAGACTCTCATTATGTAACTAACGAAAGCTCAATGCCTTGACGTTCTCCTGTACTATCGACATAACGCAGGTACAGATCAACCACCCCCCGTTGCTCAAGTCGCCTTGCCATCACTGAGTACAGCGTACGCGATGTTATATATAAAGGCGCGGGCCGGTTTCACCTTTCCTGTTCGGCAAGAAGCCTTTTCAGAGCTTGCAGCTCACACTAGCCATAATGTCCAGCAAGGACTGGCTTCACAATAACCACACTGTCCATCAAGGACTTGCTACACTGTCCACAACAGATTGGCTACACTGTAGCCACAGCAGAAGAAGTACAAGGGTATTTTCCTGGAATTCCTCATTCCAGTACATCCTGCTACTTCACTTCACAGGCACAAGCCATTGACTCCACAAACTACACGTTTATACACGGTGTCTTCTCCGGTGCGCAATATGCAACATCACCAATCCAGACCAACCTATCCAGATGGGCTTCGCATAGTATGCATATCCCATACTACACATTTTCGGGTCTAGATGCAGACTCAACTAGGGATAGCAACTATCAACCCACGGGGATCACTTACTCTTCCACCTTTTAGTAGAGGATCCCAAGCTCATGCAAAAAGGAGGACTTCACTTGTCTAATGAAGGAAGATCGTTACCCTTGACGATCACTTGGGCGCCATAGAAATTCTAGCTAGTTGAAAAGAACCGCAGCGGCCTTGCCTCCACAGATCTGGCCTCGGATCTCAAATCGGAACTCTAAAGCTCCCGCGATGGCCGGATCTTCTCCTCTTCCTCCTCCTTGCTCTCCTTTCTCTCTACACTTTTAGAAAGAGATTGGCCTAAGCTTTCAATGAAAACTTCATACAAATCTGAAGTTAACCCAGCAGGAAATAACTTGGGCCACAGGATCCAGGCTGAAGGAAACGAACGGCCACAAATCTCCCTCAAAGACTATTATTTGGGCTAACACAGCCTGTAACACACCTGTATCACAGGCCGTGTACTATAAGAGGTACACAAACTGACTCATCCAGACCAGAACACGGGCTAAGACACACCCATGTCAAGCCCTGACACGCCCGTGTCACTAAGTATACGCCCGTGTTGAGGGGCGTATCCCTCAAATGGCACAGGACCAACATTCCTGAAAAGGACATAGCTGGGGCACACACTTGTGTCCTTAGCTGTGTGCCAAACACGCCCCTGTGATACGCCCGTGTCACAGGCCGTGTTCCACACTAAACGCTGTCTAGTTACCCACCCGAGCAGGACACGGCCTCGGACACGCCTGTGTCCCTGGCCGTGTCACCTTGACACGCCCTGGGACACGCCCGTGTCCCAGTTCGTGTGCCTCACTCAATACAAACTTGAGTACCCAGAGCTAGACACGCCCTGGGACACGCCCGTGTCCTAGGCCGTATCACCCAGCCTGAACTCCAAAGTGGAATTTGGGATGTTACAACCCTCCCCTCCTTACAATAAATTCATCCCGAAATTTTCTCACAGCAAGGAAATCTAGCAAGCACAATGTTATAACTTCAATATGTCCGTTACAACATAAGACGCACTTTACAACAGTTCAAACAAACAACTCGGGAAAATCAGCTCGCATGGTCTGCTCCCGCTCCCATATTAGCTCCTTAGGCCACAATTGTCCCACCGGACTTTGACCATCCCTATTATTTTGTTCTGCAACTGTTTATCGACTCTATCATTGATCTGAATGGGTCTAACCTTTGTTGTTAGCCCATATTCAACCGGTACACGATCATTCTCAATCACTTGAGTTGGATCCTTGACGGCTTTTCGAAGCACTGAGATGTGAAACACATCATGCAAGCCACTCAATTCTGCCGAAAGAGCTAGCCGATAGGCAGCTTCCCCAACTCGCTCCACCACTTCAAACGGACCAAGATATCTCCGACATAGATTTTTCAACCACTAAATCCTGGAGACACCTTTGAAGGGTTTGATCTTCAAATATACCCTTTTGCCCACCACAAAGTCCACGTTCCGGTGCTTGGCGTTGTATTACTTTGCTTGTCGATCTTGGTCTATAAGTAGCCTCTCCCGAATATAGCGTATCGTCAAAGTAGCTTCTTCGACTTCCTTGCGCGGATATACTTTTGATTCACCGGCTTCTGCCCAAGCTAGCGGTGTACGGCATCTCCGACCGTACAAAGCTTCATACGGAGCCATACTGATGCTTGCTTGGTAGCTATTATTGTATTCAAACTCCACCATATAGAGATGATCTTCCCATATCTTACCAAAATCCAGGGCGCACATTAAGAGCATATCCTCCATCGTCTTGTTGGTCCGCTCAGTCTGGCCTTCCGTTTGGGGATGAAAGGTCATACTGAATGCTAACTTTGTTCCCAACAATTGATGGATTAGCCTCCAATCATTCGACATGAATCACCCATCACGGTCACTGACGATGATCCGAGGGACATCGTGCAATCGGACAATCTGCTCCACATAGAGCTTTTCCAAAGTTTTCACTGAATCATCCCTCTTATTGGGTAGAAAGTGAGCCACTTTTGTCAACCGATCTACAATCACCCAGATTGAATCATTCTCGCGTTGAGATCTCGGTAACCCGTGCATGAAATCCATTGAGATATCTTCAAACTTCCACTCCGGAATAGGTAACGACTTCAGGAAACCACCAGGCTTCTAACATTCCGCTTTGACCAACGCATAAGTTTGACACTTAGGCTCTATTTGGGACAGCTCTGGCGGATTGAAAAGTTGTTGTCCGGATAGAGATGTTTTAAAATAGATCTTTGGGGAGCAGTTTTGAAAAGCTACAGAGTGTTTTGGTGTTCTATGCAGAAGTGCGCTCGGAATCGCCAGAGGAAGGATGTCGGGGGCTCGGAATCGTCGGAGGAATGACGTTTGGGGCTTGGAATCGCTGGAGGAAGGCCATCCGTTCTCTGAGCATGTTCCAACTGAAGAAACCATTAGATTGCCAAAACTTGGAAGAGAGAAAGCTATTTTGCGGGAGCAGAAGCTAGGGGCGGGAGATTTCTGAAAAGCTGCAAAACAGCTCCGGCGGATTGAAAAGCTCTTCACAAGGAGCTATCCCAAACACATATAAAGCAGCTCTGGCGGTTGGAATAGATATTTTCAACCCGCCAGAGATGCGCCAAACAGACCCTTATCCGCATAATGTGCTATGTCTTTCTTTAGTCCTGGCCACCAGAATAACTTCTTCATATCCTTGTAAATCTTTGTGCTCCCAAGGTGAATTGAGTACTTTGCAAAGTGAGCTTCATACATCAACTCTTCTCTCAAATTACCCATACTTGGGACGCACAACTGACCATCTTTTTGTAACAAGCCGTCATCCTAGGAGAATTGGTCATCTGAACCATCCTTTGCATAGCGGTGGAGACTTTCATCAAGCTCCGTTGCTCGCCGAACCCTGTCTGCAAGTTCATATTATACCTCCGTCCGGTTTAAGCATGCATCGGCTATAGAATTCTTGTCAACACAAGAAATTTCTAACGCTTCCAACTCCTGGATCAGACGCTCATTATGCATCTGCAACCAACTTGCCCATATCGGAGTCCTATGACTCAATGCATAAACGACCACATTTCCCTTCCTGGGAGTATAGTGAATATCAAAGGTGTAGTCCCAAAAGAACTCCATCCACCTTCGCTGTCGCATATTCAGATCCTTCAGATCCAACAGATACTTTAGGCTCTTATGATCTGTATAGATATCCACCTTTACGCCATATAGATAGTGTTGCCATAATTTCAGCGCAAAGATCACCGCCGCCAACTCCAAGTCATGAACGGGATAATTCTGTTCGTGCACTTTCAACTAACGTGAGCCATAAGCAATTACTTTACCAAACTGCAGAAGAACGCAGCCTAAGCCGCTCCCTGAAGCATCACTATAGATCTCATATCCGCCTGTACCACATGGCGATGTCAACACAGGCACCGTGGTCAAATGACTCTTTAGCTCTTCAAAAGCTCGCGTGCACTCTGGCGTCCAAACGAACTTCTGATCCTTTCTCGCCAACATGGTCAGAGGCAAAGCAATCTGTGAGAAGTTTTCCACAAACCGTTTATAGTATCCTGCCAGTCCAAGGAAACTCCTGACCTCGGCCACTTAAGACATCACTTGCCACTCTCGGATGGCACTTATCTTTGACGGATTTACTGCTATGACCTCTCAACTTACAATGTGGCCAAGAAAAGCCACCGACTACAGCCAAAACTCAAACTTTGAGAACTTGGCAAAGAGCTTATTCCTCTGTAAGGTATGCAACACCAACAGTAAATGTTTTGCATGATCGGCTTCCGACTGCGAGTACACTAGGATATCATCGATGAAGACAATCATAAATAGATCCAAGTACTCTCAGATTGTTCAGTGCATTATATCCATAAATACCGAAGGCGCATTACATAATCCCGTAACGTGTTCCAAATGATGTCTTGGGAATGTCATCTTCCTGAATCCTCAGCTGGTAATATCCATATTTTAAATCCAATTTGGAATAGACGGTTGAGCCCACTAGCTGATCGAAAAATTCATCTATCCGTGGAATCGGATACTTGTTTTTCTCCGTCAGCTTATTAAACTCACTATAGTCAATACATAACCGTAAACTACCATCCTTATTTTTCATAAATAGAACAGGCGCGCTCCAAGGTGACATACTTGGGCATATGTATCCCTGTTCCAGCAACTCTTGCAGTTAAACTTTCAATTCAGCCATTTCCTTTGGCGCTACGCGATATGGCGAGCGGGCCATAGGTTTCGCACCTAGCACCAACTCAATAGAGAAGTCGATCTCCCGCTGGTGCAGTAACCCAGGAAGATCCTTAGGAAATACATCGGCAAACTCCGACACAATAAGAACATCGCTCACACTGGCCTTTGGCTCAACAGCCTGAATAAGCGTGAAGAATAACTCTGTGCCCTTCTAAACAACATTGACGACTTAGAGAGCAGACACCAAGATCCTGCTCACTCCTCGCATACTAGCGAACTTAGTCTCAAGCTCGGTATTCTGGCCCAGTGTGACCTCCTTTGAATTGCAATCAATAAATGCACGCTACTCCGAGAGCAAGTCCATGCCAAAGATCACATCAAACTCCAATATCGGTAGCACAGATGCACTCAAACTGAAATCCCGACTTCCTATTTGAACTTCCACAGCACAAGTGTACAACCTCGGACTCGCAGGCGAGCGAGAGGGCCCAGGCGAGAGGGCCCAGGCAACGAGAGCCGAGCGAGAGGGCTCAGGCAAGAGGTACAAGGAAAGAGGCTCCAAGCGAGAGGCACCAGGCGATAGGTTCCAGGAGGCAGGGCATGGAGTGAGGTTAACTGCATTAAGCGGGATGGCCTAAGTGTAGCGTGGCCTCAGATAGGTGAATGCCGAGACCGGAAGCTTTCCCGGTGAATGACCAGCTCACCGCGCGAGAGGACTCCAGGAGTGGAGCTCTCGCCCAGGGTAGCCCTCTCGCCAGGCGAGAGGACCCTATGGAGGAGTTCTCGCAAGGTGCCACTTTGGTTCACGGCTGGTTCAGGTAGGGCCGGGCCCACCTTTTTGGCCCTAGGGGTGTTTTACCCTTTTACCCCGGGTGGTCTGCATTTAGCCCTTGTGGACAGCGGAGTTTGGCTGTTGGCAGACCTGGCCAGGGGTGTTCTTGTAATTTCAGGGCGATGTAAATTGGTTATTTGCAGTCCCAGTTCAGAGGCCTATAAATAGACCGGTAAGGTGCCTTAGAAGGGCAAGCTTTCTTGACTCCTTCCACTTCTTCTAAGGCACCGAGCTCAGCATTGGCTAGGGAGGGGAAGAGCTTTAGTCTCTTCCGGGTACGAGTGGGACCTCCTCGCTGGGGCCTCCGGTCTAGTTCTTCGCCTCGAGTGTGATCCTAAGGGAGTAAGCGTGAGCTGCCCCAATAGTTCCGAGCTTTAGGAGGAATCGACATTGTTGGTTCGAACATTTTTGGTGCGATGAGCGTGGAAAGTGTCAGGAGTTTGCTCCCTTGCAGCTCCTCCCAGCATAGAGGCTGCGAACGATCACCTCTCCATGGCCCTTCGCCATATGGGGACTGGACCTAGTGGGGTCGTTTCCTCAAGCTAGCGGTCAGAGGAGGTTCCTACTGGTCATGGTGGATTACTTTTAGAAATGGCTGGAGGTAAAGGCTTTGGCGAACGTGACATCGCAAGTGGTCAAGAACTTTGTGTGGGGAGAGATTATTTGCCAGCATGGGCTCCCTTTGGCCATAGTCACAGACAATGGGCCACAATTCGCCAGCAGGGAGTTTGTGGACTTTTGTGTGCAGCTTGGCATAGACCTTCAGTTTGCCTCGGTTCATCACCCTCGAAGCAACGGACAGGTGGAAGCAGCAAATAAGATCATTGTGAATCTCTTAAAGAAGAATGTGGAGAACTTGAGGGGGAGCTGGGTGGAACAACTCCCCTCCGTCCTATGTGTAATGCCCCCAATTTTTCTGCGATTATTTTTATTCTCGTTGGCATTACGATGACGCGTTTCCGTGGCATGTGCCATGTGTGGAGTGTGGTTTAGCTCCTTAGAACTGAGTGCCCTGTTTTGTAGCCTGTTGGCAAGATCTCCCTAGCAAGTCGAGTCGTTTTGGGTGACCCGGTGTGGCCTCTCGGGGGGATGTTTGTGTTTGGCTTTATTTGGGTATAACTCGAGTTCTGTTCGCCGAAAGTTAATTTCGACTTCGCTGTTGTGTTCGTAGCGTGGGTATTTAGCTACGGTGCGAATTTCGTCGAATTCCGAGGTGATTCGGTTTTCGCGTCGTTGGTGTGTTAATAGCATAATTATTTGATTTGAATAGTTGAGTGGAATCTATCGGGTTTTGGGCTGATGAGCGGTTTCTGCGGCTGTATTTATTCAGCAGTTATTCCTTTCCTAGGTGGCAGCCATATATTGGCTTGTTCTTTTTTTGGAATTCACTTGTGTAATTAAGTGATTAGGCGTATTAGGGTTCGGTTATTTCTAAACCGTCGTGTCAAGCTTTTTATATAAAAGCTTTGTTTTAAGAAGTGGCGGCCCACTTCTTCTTCTTCTTCCTGTAAAAACCGTCCCTGTTTGTTCGCGGAAAACAGAGGAGAAACCGCCCTTCCTGTACTCCTTCGGACGGCGATTCCGGGCTTGATCGTGGATGGAATTCGATTCCGAAAGCGACGTTGTCTTGCTCTCTCTGAGATCTTCGTTTCGACGGTGCTGCGGCTGTTTGTACCGTGTGAAGAGGAGGAAAGCCGTCCAAGCTTCGCTGAAAATTGAGGCAAGTGGTATTCTTGCCCTTGCCAAGTTTCTTTTTAAATATTCTTGCTGAATTTGAAATCCCTGTTAGCCCTAGGTTAGAGGCCTTGTTGTTCTCTTTTTCTTGCTAACTATAGGATTTAGTTCTTCCTATTGAACCCCCCCTACTTTGTGATGTTGGAATCCAAAATTGCCGGCGTGATGCCATTGTTCCTAACTCAGATTTTTGCTCTGGTTTGGGTGTAGCCGAGAGGGAGTGTTAGGAGGGGGGGGTGTGATTGCCGATTTCATTAAGGTATTACTGGAAAATGTCGAGCTCCGTTCGACGTTTTTCTAGGAGGAAAACGTCGAGCTCTGTTCGTTCTTAGCTTTGTCCTTCGCTCGACATTTTTTCCTGGAGAGAAAACATCGAGCTCCGCTCGACGCTTTTCCGGGAGGAAAAGATGTCGAGCTCAGCTTCTGTTCGGCTCTGATCTACGCTCAACGCTTTTCCTGGAGAGAAAACGTCGAGCTCCGCTCGACGCTTTTCCGGGAGGAAAAGACGTCGAGCTCCGCTCGACGCTTTTCCGGGAGGAAAAGACGTCGAGCTCAGCTTCTGTTTGGCTCAGTTCGACACTCAACGTTTTGAACGTCGAGCTCAGTTAGCGTCTAGCTTTGTTCGACGCTCGACGTTTTTCGGGATGAAAAACGTCGAGCTTCGTTCTGTCTTAGCGCCGTTCGACGCTCGATGTTTTCCGGGAGGAGAACGTCGAGCTCAGATTTGTCTCAAGCCGTTCGACGCTCGACGCTTTTCCGGGAGGAAAACGTCGAGCTCAACTTAGCCTTATCTCCGATCGACGCTCGACGATTTCCTGGAGGATGATCGTCGAGCTTCGCTTGCCTTTAGCCTTCGACGATCGTCGATCCCTGGGATGATGATCGTCTGGCTTCTTTTGGCCTTCAGCCGATTGACGATCGTCGACCTCCGACTGACGATCGTCGAGCTCCGTGTTGATTCATTTCAACATTCTTCCTTTACCTTGTTTTACGTTCCCGAGTGAATTTCTTGTTGTATTTCTGGGTTTTTTTCCATGTCGGCCGTTTTCTTTACTTTCCTAAAGGCCGAATTGTGGGTCGTGGTTAGTAGTGGTAGTTTGTAGCTCTTTATGAGGGTGGAGTTGTGTAATTTAGCCAAGGCCACTCTTGTTTTTCTTGCTCCAGGTACAGGCTGGGCATGTGGGTGGAAGGTCCCTTGTGCTTTCACGTGTAGACCCTCGAGCTTATTGACTTGGACATAGTGGATGGGGGACTGAGTTTGCCTCCGATCCGGCTCCTCGTTGTTTGTGTTTGCTACTACCACCTCCCACAGTTTAGGGTGATAGAAGTTTCTTCCTTGGTAGTTTGCAGCACTTTGGGCTCTTGGTAGCCTAGTAGGCCCTGCAGGATGCTGTTCCTGGGTTGGGTTGTTGCTGTTTCTTTGCACGTTGTGCTTTTCTTGTTGTCCTGTTTTGGACAGTTGTGACTCTTTCTACTGCATGTATTTCTGTTACTTTGTCCCTTTGGTTGACTCTTTCATGCAGTTTTTACCTTGTTTTGCTTGCTGAGATATTCTGTTTTCTTTTGGAATGCCCCAGGTTCTGAGCTGTAGCCAGTTGGGTGGCTAGTTTATGGTGGTGCTGTTGGTGGTCATTTGGACTTTGGAGTTCTGTTTGCCTTGTTGGTGAGGTAGTTTTTCAGTACTTTCCTACAGACATACATGTATGCCAGTAGGTTCGTGTCAGGTTGTTGGCGCCCACTGGTAGTTTTTACGTTGTACTAGATATATTACTTATGCTGCTACCTTTTTCTGGAGATAGTCTACTTGCTCTGAGAAGGATTTATGCTAGGTTGCTAGTTACTTTTAAACTATAAGTATTATTATAAATAAAGCTCATGATCAGCATGTTTTGTAAAACTTAATCACTATTTTCCAAACAACGTATAAAGACCGTTTTCTTATATATTATATAAATTAAATGTAGGGTCTTGCATTGCATGAGTGGTTCTCTTGGGACCCTTATGCGCTCTTTAGGACGTCAAGCCTGATAAAGTATTCTTCCGAAGCGTATAAATATAGTTTTTCCTTTGTGGACTAGGTGATCCACAGAGCCGAGGGATACGGTCTCTAAAATATAACTGATTTTCTAATCATTAAACTCATGATTTTCTTTCATTAAGTTTGTAGGTGGTTTTGCCTGAATGTCAGCAGTTATCCCCTGCTTGACGTGGCATCATAACGCGTATTTTCTCATACTCTGATATCTCTTAATTCGGAGAAAATGCGGGTTGTGACAGTTGGTATCAGAGGGAGGTTTGCTTGACAGGTTTGCTTGAGCAAGCCTTCCTTTGTTTACTTTAGTAGTTCAGCATCATGTCATTCACGCACCGATATGTCATCAGCACGTCTTGGCAAAAGCACGAACACTACACTCATGGCATAACATGAAGTATACGGGGCATATTATGTAGTATGGGATGCATAATATGTGTTCGTATATGGATCCACCATAGGGGCTACATGTGAGGGTTATGTAGTATGGGATGCATAACCTCACCACATGACTACAACTAGCACGTTTCTTTTTCGTTGCATGGGAATGTTATGTAGTATGGGATGAATAACATTTTCTTGCGTACGCCGCTCATAACATGCATTAGGGCCTTTTTAGAATGCATAGCACAAGCATGCATAGCATATCATTACATAAGCACAACGTGCCAAGCTAAAGATTTGCAGGATGACATATGCACACACATAAGTTTTCAAAATAATATAAAGTCATGCAATCCCGATCTAGGCACAAGAGTTAGTAAGGTAGTGGTTAACCATCCTAGGTTATGGCATAACATCAAATTTTCATTGAAAAAAAAATAAACTCTCAGAGCAAGTTTAGCAGCTTTAAGTATATATCTATATATGTATTGTCTGTACTTGTATTTGGTTCCAGTCGATGTTTTGGGATCTGATTTGTGTTGTTATGATTCTAGGATGGCTAGGCGTCCTGCGACTCGATCGACCCCCCTGTCTGAGGGTGAGTCATCTGGAGCTCAGAATGATGCGGTGATCGAGAGTCTGCGTCAGAGTAGCGAATCCATGAGGCAGTTGGAGGAGGTGCGATCCCAGATTCAGTCCTTGGTGGAAGTTATGGCAGGGAAGGCTCAGGGTGTACAAGTTCCTGCTGGGGGGTTAGCTGTTCCTCCTCCTCCACCCTTGAGACCTCCAATGGTGGTGCCAGCGGAGATGGCTTTCATCTCGCAGTTTCAGAGGCTGAGCCCTCCCACTTATGACGGGAAGGCAGATTTCATGGTCATTGATGATTGGCTGATCTCCATGGAGGAGATGTTCTCATACTCAGGGATTGCAGATGACCAGAGGGTGATGATAGCCGCCTATCAGCTTAAAGGCTTGGCTAAGAGTTGGTGGCTGAGAGAAAAGGAGAGCTTGGTAGCTGGATGCTCTTGGGATGTGTTCAAGGGGATGCTGTTGAGGAAGTTCTTGCCTTCGGTCGAGCGTGATCGCCTCATGAATGACTTCCTCTATCTGAAGCAAAGGCAACTCACGGTGGGTGAGTATGAGATAGAGTTCAGTAAGTTGAGCCGTTTTGCCCCTGGATTGGTCAGCGTTGAGGTTGATCGAGTTAAGAGATTTCTCGGTGGTTTGAGGAGCAAGGTGCAGCAGTTGACCAGTGCTTATGGGTCAGTGACTTATGCTGGAGTTGTAGAGGCTGCTCTAAAGGTGGAGGCTATTGAGACTGCGAAGAGCAGAGGCCAGCAGATGAGGAAGGACAAGAGGAAGTCTGTGGAGGAGAAGAAGCCCTTAGTACCCAGTGTTGCTCCGGGAAAGAGGAGCAAAGTGGTGTGCAGTTTCTGTGGCCGGTTAGGCCACCCTGTCGAGAAATGTTTCAAGAAGGCGGCAGCTCAGAGGAAGGAGCAAGTCCATGCGATTCAGGGTGCTCCTAGGAGAGATTTCTCCTGTTCTGTTTGCAAGCGATCCAGGCATGATGCGGCCCAGTGTTGGTCCAAGGATAGAGTCTGCTTTCAGTGTGGGCAGAAGGGTCACATCAAGTCTAGGTGTCCCCAGGTTCAGCCAGCTCTTCCTGCAGTTCCATTACAGGCATTACCTCCACCTCAGCGTGTGGATAAGGGAAAGGGGAAGCTGAACGTGATCTCTTCCGAGGAGGCTCAAGCCTCGACTCAGGTCATTTCTGGTTAGTTGTTTGTTGTTTTTCTAGCCTGGTAGTTTTATTTGCTAGAATTTTTTTCCGGTATTGTTGTGCTAGTTCCTTAGTTTTGGGTGCTCCTATAGGGAAATTTAAGGTGAAGAACCGCTGGGCGCGTGTTCTGTTTGATTCCGGCGCTACCCACTCGTTCGTGGCTAGAGCCTTTGTGGAGCGACATCAGTTGACTCTAGATCGTGTTCGGGATTCCTTCTGTATCAAGTTTCCCTCTGGTTAATCTATGTTGTCAGATTTGGGCATTTTGGATTGCCCGGTTTTGTTGGGGGACTTCCTTGTGAAGGCGGGCCTGAAGATGATTGATCTGGAGGACTTCGACGTCATTTTGGGCATGGACTGGCTGTCTAGGTATGATGCGGTCATTCAGTGCAAAGGAAAGCGCTTGGACTTCATCAGGGACGACGGTCAGCCCGGCAGCGTGTATGCTGATCCGTGTCAGGATTCTCCTGTCATCTCTGCGGTATGTGCTCAGAGGTTGTTTCTTTCTGGTTGTTGTGTTGGTTTAGTCTCGGCGGTTGGAACCGCTGTTAGCGTGCCACGCTTGGAGGAGATTCCTATCGTTCGTGGTTTCGCCGATGTTTTTCCTGATGATCTTCCTGGTCTTCCTCCTGATCGGGATGTTGAGTTTGTTATTGATTTAGAGCCAGGTACGCATCCTATTACGAAGGCGTCGTACCGGATGGCCCCTCGTGAGTTAGAGGAGTTGCGAGTTCAGTTGGATGAGCTGTTGGCTAAAGGTTTTATTAGGCAGAGTTCGTCGCCTTGGGGTGCACCTGTTTTGTTTGTAAAGAAGAAAGATGGGTCGATGCGGCTTTGCATCGACTATAGAGAGTTGAACAAGGTCACTATCAAGAACAGGTACCCTCTGCCGAGGATCGATGATTTGTTTGACCAGTTGCGTGGTAGCACGGTGTTCTCCAAGATCGATCTTCGTTCTGGTTATCATCAACTCAGGATCCGTGAGGCGGATATTCCACGGACTGCTAATATGTCAAGGCATGGACATTTTGAGTTTTTGGTGATGTCGTTTGGTCTGACAAACGCACCATCAGCCTTCATGGATATGATGAACCGGGTGTTCAAGGATTTCCTTGACAAGTTCGTTGTGATTTTCATTGATGACGTGTTGGTTTATTCTCGCAGCACGGAGGAGCATGAGCAGCATTTGCGGTTGGTTCTGACAGAGTTGAGGAATCACAAGTTATTTGCCAAGTTGAGCAAGTGCGAACTTTGGTTGACTCAGGTTTCTTTTCTAGGCCACGTGATGAACAAGGATGGGATTTCGGTCGATCCAGAAAAGATTGCAGCAGTGATGGATTGGAGTAGACCGAGTATGCCTAAAGAGATCAGGAGTTTTTTGGGGTTGGCTGGTTACTACAGGAGATTTGTGGAGGGTTTCTCTTCCCTAGCCGCACCTTTGACCAAGTTGACTCAGAAGAATATGGATTTTGTTTGGAGCAAAAAGTGCGAGGAAGCTTTTCTGGAGCTAAAAGAGAGATTGTGCACTGCTCCCGTTCTGACCCTGCCTACTGAGGGTGTGGATTATGATGTTTATGTGGATGCTTTGCATGTAGGTCTGGGATGCGTATTAATGCAAGATGGAAAGGTAATTGCCTATGGGTCAAGGCAACAGAAGACTCATGAGAAGAATTATCCTACGCATGACCTTGAGTTTGCAGCAGTTATCTATGCTTTGAAGTTGTGGAGACACCTACTTTATGGGGCTCAGTGCAAGATCTTTACTGACCATAAGAGCCTGAAGTACGTGTTCACGCAGAAGGAGTTGAATCTGCGTCAGCGGCGGTGGTTGGAATATGTGGCCGATTATGATGTGGAGATCCAGTATCATCCGGGCAAGGCCAATGTGGTGGCTGACGCCCTGAGCCGAAAGACGGGAAAGATCTTTAACCTCTCCACCGATCGTTTAGTAGAGGGGTTCCTCCTTATGGATATTTCAGTGGGATGCTGTAGTTTGCAGAGTAGTTTGTCAGTGGTAGAGCCGTCCTGGATTTCTTTGACTAGACTACACCAGAAGGACGATCCTGATCTTATGCACCTTTTCACCAGGACTGAGAAGGGAGAGTTGCCTGATTTTGCCATCGATGATGCGGGTACTTTGAAGTACCGCGGCAGGTTTTGCATTACCGCTGTTGAGGATATTAGGAGGATGATTTGTAGTGAGGCTCATGGTTCAAGCGTTGCCTACCATGCAGGATCTACGAAGATGTACCGTGACTTAAGGCAAATTGCCTGGTGGTATGGCATGAAAGGAGATATAGCCCGATTTGTTGCTGAGTGTCACACTTGCAAGCGTGTGAAGGCCGATCATGGAAGGCCTGGTGGTAAGTTTACTCCGCTAGAGATCCAAACTTGGAAGTGGGAAAGTATATCTATGGACTTCATTACGGGTTTACCAAAATCCCCGAGAGGATTTGATTCTGTTTGGGTTATAGTGGATAGATTGACGAAGTGCGCTCACTTCGTGCCTTATAAGACTGATTACCCGATGAGGAAGATAGCGGAGTTGTATTTGAATGAAGTCATCCGACTCCACGGTGTGCTGATTAGCATCATTTCTGATCGAGACTCCCGGTTTACTTCTCGTTTTTGGCAGAGGCTGCAGGAGGGTTTGGATACGGATCTGAGGTATTGTACTGCGTACCACCCACAGACCAATGGGCAGACGGAGCGGGTGAATCAGATTATTGAGGATATGATCCGATGTTATATTTTAGACCATGGTGGAGCGTGGGATGAGCGGTTGCGACTCATGGAATTTGCCTACAATAACAGTTATCAGGAAAGTTTGCGGATGGCTCCGTTCGAAGCCTTGTATGGGAGGCGCTGTAGGACTCCGTTGTTTTGGGCTGAGGCTGGTGAGAGGACTTTGTTGGGTCCTGATGCGCTGGAGGAAATGGAAGTCGCCGTGAAGCTTATTCGTGAGAAGCTTCGTACAGCCCAGGAGAGATATGAAAAGAACGCCAATCGGCATAGGTCTGCTTTGGAGTTTTTGGTAGGGGACCTTGTATTCCTTAAGGTTTCCCCGATGGTGGGTGTAAAGAGGTTTGGTAAGAATCGGAAGTTGGACCCAAGGTATGTGGGCCCATTTGAGATTTTGGAACGGATTGGTGTGTCAGCGTACAGATTGGATTTGCCAGCGAACTTCCCTGGCGTGTATAATGTTTTTCATGTTAGCCAATTGCGGAAGTGTGTGCGCAGCAGTGGGTAGCTCTTGGACGTTGTGCCCCGGTTGGAGCCCAACCTCTCTTTTGTTGAGGTGCCGGTTCGTATTTTGGATACTCAGGAGCGTGTGCTGCGAAAGAAGTCCATATCGATGGTTAAAGTTCTTTGGAAAAATCAGGATTTGGAAAGCGCGACATGGGAGCTAGAGTCGGCTATGAGGAGGGCTTACCCTCACCTATTTCGCTGATTTGATCGGTATGTTTTCCTTCTTGTAACTCCTATTTGTTCCTCCTCCTTCTTTAGTAGGAGTGTTGTGCGTAAAGTTTCGGGACGAAACTTTCTTTTAGGGGGAGTGACTGTAACGCCCCCGATTTTTCTGCGATTAATTTTATTCTCGTTGGCGTTACGATGACGCGTTTCCGTGGCATGTGCCATGTGTGGAGTGTGGTTTAGCTCCTTAGAACTGAGTGCCCTGTTTTGTAGCTGTTGGCAAGATCTCCCTAGCAAGCCGAGTCGTTTTGGGTGACCCGGTGTGGCCTCTCGGGGGGATGTTTGTGTTTGGCTTTATTTGGGTATAACTCGAGTTCTGTTCGTCGAAAGTTAATTTTGACTTCGCCGTTGTGTTCTTAGCGTGGGTATTTAGCTACGGTGCGAATTTCGTCGAATTCCGAGGTAATTCGGTTTTCGCGTCGTTGGTGTGTTAATAGCATAATTATTTGATTTGAATAGTTGAGTGGAATCTATCGGGTTTTGGGCTGATGAGCGGTTTTTGCGGCTGTATTTATTCAGCAGTTATTCCTTGCCTAGGTGGCAGCCATATATTGGCTTGTTCTTTTTTTGGAATTCACTTGTGTAATTAAGTGATTAGGCGTATTAGGGTTCGGTTATTTCTGAACCGTCGTGTCAAGCTTTTTATATAAAAGCTTTGTTTTAAGAAGTGGCGGCCCACTTCTTCTTCTTCTTCCTGTAAAAACCGTCCCTGCTTGTTCACGGAAAACAGAGGAGAAACCACCCTTCCTGTACTCCTTCGGACGGCGATTCCGGGCTTGATCGTGGACGGAATTCGATTCCGAAAGCGGCGTTGTCTTGCTCTCTCTGAGATCTTCGTTTCGACGGTGCTGCGGCTGTTTGTACCGTGTGAAGAGGAGGAAAGCCATCCAAGCTTCGCTGAAAATTGAACCAAGTCGTATTCTTGCCCTTGCCAAGTTTCTTTTTGAATGTTCTTGCTGAATTTGAAATCCCTGTTAGCCCTAGGTTAGAGGCCTTGTTGTTCTCTTTTCTTGCTAACTATAGGATTTAGTTCTTCCTATTGAACCCCCCTACTTTGTGATGTTGGAATCCAAAATTGCCGGCGTGATGCCATTGTTCCTTACTCAGATTTTTGCTCTGGTTCGGGTGTAGCCGAGAGGGAGTGTTAGGAGGGGGGGTGATTGCCAATTTCGTTAAGGTTTTACTGGAAAACGTCGAGCTCCGTTCGATGTTTTTCCAGGAGGAAAACGTCGAGCTCTGTTCGTTCTTAGCTTCGTCCTTCGCTCGATGTTTTTTCCTGGAGAGAAAACGTCGAGCTCCGCTCGACGCTTTTCCGGGAGGAAAAGACGTCGAGCTCAGTTTCTGTTCGGCTCTGATCGATGCTCAACGCTTTTCCTGGAGAGAAAACGTCTAGCTCCGCTCGACGCTTTTCCGGGAGGAAAAGACGTCGAGCTCCGCTTCTGTTTGGCTCAGTTCGACGCTCAACGTTTTGAACGTCGAGCTCAGTTAGCGTCTAGCTCTGTTCGACGCTCGACGTTTTCCGAGATGAAAAATATCGAGCTTCGTTCTGTCTTAGCGCCGTTCGACGCTCGACGTTTTCCGGGAGGAGAACGTCGAGCTCAGATTTGTCTCGAGCCGTTCGACGCTCGACGCTTTTCCGGGAGGAAAACGTCGAGCTTAGCTTAGCCTTATCTCCGATCGAGGCTCGACGATTTCCTGGAGGATGATCGTCGAGCTTCGCTTGCCTTTAGCCTTCGACGATCGTCGATCCCTGGGATGATGATCGTCGGGCTTCTTTTGGCCTTCAGCCGATCGACGATCATCGACCTCCGACTGACGATCGTCGAGCTCCGTGTTGATTCATTTCAACATTCTTCCTTTACCTTATTTTTCGTTCCCGAGTGAATTTCTTGTTGTATTTCTGGTTTTTTTCCTTGTCGACCGTTTTCTTTACTTTCCTAAAGGCCGAATCGTGGGTCGTGGTTAGTAGTGGTGGTTTGTAGCTCTTTATGAGGGTGGAGTTGTGTAATTTAGCCAAGGTCACTCTTGTTTTTCTTGCTCCAGGTACGGGCTGGGCATGTGGGTGGAAGGTCCCTTGTGCTTTCACGTGAAGACCCTCGAGCTTGTTGACTTGGACATAGTGGATGGGGGACTGAGTTTGCCTCTGATCCGGTTCCTCGTTGTTTGTTTTTGCTACTACCACCTCCCACGGTTTAGGGTGTTAGAAGTTTCTTCCTTGGTAGTTTGCAGCACTTTGGGCTCTTGGTAGCCTAGTAGGCCCTGCAGGATGCTGTTCCTGGGTTGGGTTGTTGCTGTTTCTTTGCACGTTGTGCTTTTCTTGTTGTCCTGTTTTGGACAGTTGTGACTCTTTATACTGCATGTTTTTCTGTTACTTTGTCCCTTTGGTTGACTCTTTCATGCAGTTTTTACCTTATTTTGCTTGCTGAGGTATTCTGTTTTCTTTTGGAATGCCCCAGGTTCTGAGCTGTAGCCAGTTGGGTGGCTAGTTTATGGTGGTGCTGTTGGTGGTCATTTGGACTTTGGAGTTCCGTTTGCCTTGTTGGTGAGGTAGTTTTTCAATACTTTCCTACAGACATACATGTATGCCAGTGGGTTCGTGTCAGGTTGTTGGCGCCCACTGGTAGTTTTTACCTTGTACTAGATATATTACTTATGCTACTACCGTTTTCTGGAGATAGTCTACTTGCTCTGAGAAGGATTTATGCTAGGTTGCTAGTTACTTTTAAACTATAAGTATTATTATAAATAAAGCTCATGATCAGCATGTTTTGTAAAACTTAATCACTATTTTCCAAACAACGTATAAAGACCGTTTTCTTATATATTATATAAATTAAATGTAGGGTCTTGCATAGCATGAGTGATTCTCTTGGGACCCTTATGCGCTCTTTAGGACGTCAAGCCTGATAAAGTATTCTTCCGAAGCGTATAAATATAGTTTTTCCTTTGTGGACTAGGTGATCCACAGAGCCGAGGGATACGGTCTCTAAAATATAACTGATTTTCTAATCATTAAACTCATGATTTTCTTTCATTAAGTTTGTAGGTGGTTTTGCCTGAACGTCAGCAGTTATCCCCTGCTTGACGTGGCATCATAACGCGTATTTTCTCATACTCTGATATCTCTTAATTCTGAGAAAATGCGGGTTGTGACACTATGGGCTCTGCGAACTACTCCGAATACGGCCACAGGAGAGACGCCTTTCAAGCTCTCCCTTGGCTCGGAGGCCGTCATACATGTGGATTTTGAAGTTAAATCTCCCAGGGTAACAGCAGCAAGGGAAGGAGATTAAAGGTGGCAGGTCGATAATGGAGAGGAGCAGAGGCATTCACTCGACCTCGTGGAGGAGCTCCGGGAGCTAGCATCAATCCAACAGGAGGAGGTCAAGCGCCGGATGTCCAGGTACTTTGATAAGCACATCCGGATCAAGCAATTTCAAAAGGGGGACTTGGTACTCAAGAAGGTGGACGCTGCGGGCAGGGGGGCCTCGGTAGGAAAGCTCAACCCCAATTGGGAGGGTCCCTTCATTGTAAAAGAAGTTTTGAAGTCAGGGGGGTATCACCTCCAGGATATGGACGGGGTACCCCTGGATCGCGCCCACAGCGGTGATGATCTGAAGCGTTTCTATCCGTAATGATAATTTTTCTCTGAATATGCTTGAGTTTGACTTTAATGATCTTACTTTTTGAATGTGTCATAATTTCCTAGCACAATGCACCTCAGGACGTCCTTCTTAGAAGACGATGGTTGGAGGAGAAAGAGGAGAGGAGACCCCGAGCAGACCCGCTGACCAGGCTCTCATCAAGCTGGCAGGGTTGTAGGCTCACTCAGTGGTTGGAGGAGAAAGAGGAGAGGAGACCCCGAGCAGACCCGCTGACCAGGCTCTCATCAAGCTGGCAGGGCTGTAGGCTCACTCGGTGGTTGGAGGAGAGAGGAGAGGAGACCCCGAGCAGGCCCGCTGACCAGGCTCTCATCAAGCTGGCAGGGCTGTAGGCTCACTCGGTGGTTGGAGGAGAAAGAGGAGAGGAGATCCGGAGCAGACCCGCTGACCAGGCTCTCATCAAGCTGGTAGGGTTGTAGGCTCACTCGGTGGTTGGAGGAGAAAGAGGAGAGGAGACCCCGAGCAGACCCGCTGACCAGGCTCTCATCAAGCTGGCAGGGTTGTAGGCTCACTCGGTGGTTGGAGGAGAGAGGAGTGAAGACCCTGAGCAGACCCGCTGACCAGGCTCTCATCAAGCTGGTAGGGCTGTAGGCTCACTCGGTGGTTAGAGGAGAAAGAGGAGAGGAGACCCCGAGCAGACCCGCTGACCAAGCTCTCATCAAGCTGGCAGGGCTGTAGGCTCACTCGGTGGTTGGAGGAGAAAGAGGAGAGGAGATCCCGAGAAGACCCGCTGACCAGGCTCTCATCAAACTGGCAGGAATGTAGGCTCACTCAGTGGTTGGAGGAGAAAGAGGAGAGGAGGCCCCGAGCAGACCCGCTGACCAGGCTCTCATCAAGCTGGCAGGGCTGTTGGCTCACTCAGTGGTTGGAGGAGAAAGAGGAGAGGAGACCCCGAGCAGACCCGCTAACCAGGCTCTCATCAAGCTGGCAGGGCTGTAGGCTCACTCGGTGGTTGGAGGAGAGAGGAGAGGAGACCCCGAGCAGACCCGCTGACCAGGCTCTCATCTAGCTGGCAGGGTTGTTGGCTCACTCGGTGGTTGGAGGAGAAAGAGGATAGGAGACCCCGAGAAGAACCGCTGACCAGGCTCTCCTCAAGTTGGCAGGGTTGTAGGCTCGCTCGGTGGTTGGAGGAGAAAGAGGAGAGGATACCCCGAGCAAACCCGCTGACCAGGCTCTCATCAAGCTGGCAGGGCTGTAGGCTCACTCGGTGGTTGGAGGAGAAAGAGGAGAGGAGACCCCGAGCAGACCCGCTGATCAGGCTCTCATCAAGCTGGCAGGGCTGTAGGCTCGCTCGGTGGTTGGAGGAGAGAGGAGAGGAGACCCCGAGCAGACCCGCTGACTAGGCTCTCATCAAGCTGGCAGGGCTGTAGGCTCACTCGGTGGTTGGAGGAGAAAGAGGAGAGGAGACCCCGAGCAGACCCGCTAACCAGGCTCTCATCAAGCTGTAAGGGCTGTAGGCTCACTTGGTGGTTGGAGGAGAGAGGAGAGGAGACCCCGAGCAGACCCGCTGACCAGGCTCTCATCAAGCTGGCAGGGTTGTAGGCTCACTCGGTGGTTGGAGGAGAAAGAGGAGAGGAGACCCCGAGCAGACCCGCTAACCAGGCTCTCATCAAGATGGCAGGGTTGAAGGCTCACTCGGTGGTTGGAGGAGAAAGAGGAGAGGAGACCCCGAGAAGACCCGCTGACCAGGCTCTCATCAAGCTGGCAGGGTTATAGGCTCACTCGGTGGTTGGAGGAGAAAGAGGAGAGGAGGCCCCGAGCAGACCCGCTGACCAGGCTCTCATCAAGCTGGCAGGGTTGTAGGCTCACTCAGTGGTTGGAGGAGAGAGGAGAGGAGACCCCGAGCAGACCCGCTGACCAGGCTCTCATCAAGCTGGCAGGGCTGTAGGCTCACTCGGTTGTTGGAGGAGAAATAGGAGAGGAGACCCCGAGCAGACCCGCTGACCAGGCTCTCATCAAGCTGGCAGGGCTGTAGGCTCACTCGGTGGTTGGAGGAGAAAGAGGAGAGGAGGCCCCGAGCAGACCCGCTGACCAGGCTCTCATCAAGCTGGCAGGGATGTTGGCTCACTCGATGGTTGGAGTAGAAAGGGGAGAGGAGACCCCGAGCAGACCCGCTGACCAGGCTCTCATCAAGCTGGCAGGGCTGTAGGCTCACTCGGTGGTTGGAGGAGAGAGAGGAGAGGGGATCCCGAAAAGACCCGCTGACCAGGCTCTCATCAAGCTGGCTGGGCTGTAGGCTCACTCGGTGGTTGGAAACAATAACAAAAGTGGGGAAGGGATACTTCAGGATGACTTCCTACATAAAGAAAAATAAGATAGGGGGAGGAATAATTAACCCCTTAGGTCCACTCGCGCCGAGAGGAGCCGGTAGGCAGCGCGAGAGGAAGGAGAATGTGTCCCCACACTCGCGAGAGTGGCAGAGACTCGCCAGCTTGCCCCCTGGGCCAGGTCTTCTGGTAACAGCCGGCGATAGGAAAGACAACCCCCTCTCGCCGCCAAAGATCTCGAGGATCTCGCAAGCTGTCCAAGCGAGAGAAAAAGAAAAAAGGGAGGAAAAAAGAAAAGAAAAAGGCTAACATCAGGCGCGAGCAAAAATATATATATACACATGAATCATATTCGTGTTTTAATACAGTACATTCCCAAATCAGGAGAGGCATTGTAATCATAGCAAAAAGGGAAGAAAAAGGCTGTTGTGCTCAAGGAGCCCTAGACCTTCTCGCTTGCCGAAAATCCCTCGTCCTCGCCATAAATCTCGGGAACGAGGTCCCGGGCGGTGATGTCCTCGCAATCATCTTTAACTACACCCATCTCTCGCATCATCTTCAGGATGAGCTCGGCGGTCCGTATGTTGGCATCCCGGCAAAAGTATTCGACCTCGTCGTGCGTATAATGCGCAGGAGGAGGTGGATGGTCCTGCGAGCGAGAGGTGGAGGCCTATTTGAGCTGGGCATTCTCTGTTTTCAGCTCCTTCACCTCCGTCTCCAACTCCACTCGCGAGCGCAGCCTTTCAGCCATCTCAGCATCCTGGAAAAAGAAAACCATTAAATCTAGCGGGAGGGTGCTCGAGAAGGCCGGCTAAGTATCAACTCACCACTCTGCCACTGGCCTTGGCGAGAAGGCTCTCGGCCACCTCCAGTCGCTTGGTGAGATCCCCAGACTTCTCGCGCTCGGAGCCGAGTTTGGTGTCTATATCTTTCCAGCTTCGAGTGTTTAAAATTAGGCGGCGCGAGAGTCGATGAGAGAGTTCGAGGGTACACAGCTGCGAGTGGGTCATCCTGAAGACGAGATCTCGCGTGGTGGCCGCGTCGAGCGCGTCAGGGGAGAGACCCCCATAAAGGCCGAAGCCCAAGGAGAAGGCGTGGGCAGAAGACTCGGCTTGCTCTCTCCATGGGGTAAGAAGGGTAGAGATGGAGACCCGATGTGCCCCCTTATCCCAGATGAGCGTAGGCTCATTGGCACCGTCGGGGACAGACGGGCCCATGTTGAAGTTCAGGTGGGCGGATGGAGCAGGATACTGGAGAGGAGCCTCTCCGCGAGAAGGGGACTAGGGAGGTTGGCGAGAAGAGCTCGCGGGCGGTGCGAGAGGGGCCGCGTCTTCAGGAAGCGAGACAGCCCTGTACGGAGAGGTCAAGGGAGGCGAGTGCGTAGATTCAGATCCCAGGGATATGGGGCTCAAGGATCCCGGCGTCGTCGCCGTGTCCACAGGGACCTTGCCCTTCTCAGAAGGGAAGGAGACTACTTTCTTCAGCTTCATCTTCAGTTTCTTTGAGGGGCTGAGGCGAGAGGGGGCCAAGTCCTCAGTCGCCCTCTTTCGGGGAGGAGGGGCCAACGAATCTTTGGCCGCCTCGGCCGCCATAGTGGCGAGAGCCATGTCTTTAGATGGCTTGATATTACTTTTGTTGGGGGGTGCACCGGCACATTCCTCTCTCCTGGGAGAAGTGAGAGAGTCAGGGAAAAGGTTCAGCAAGAGGAAGGTACTGAAGGCAAGAAAAAGACGAGGGGGTCGAGCATACCTTCTCCAGGGAGCACGGGGAGCAGCGAGGCGAGCCCACGTCTCAAAAACCTGACCTCGAAGTTCTTCCCAGTGAGGTACTCGCAAAGAAGCTTGTCGTGCCGCCGACCTGCGGAGTAACATAGAAGATTTCTGCGAATAAGACGGGCGCGAGAGGGACGCCGCCCAGGTTCCCGCGGATAAAGATGAAGAGGGTTAGCCAGTGATGATTCTTGTTTGGTGTCTCGCAGACTTTCAGATTCAGCCCGGTGAAGATGGAGACCCCGTCTTGATTGGCGTGGTAGACGAACATCTTCCGGAAGACAGTGAGACTGAATTCTATTCTCTCTCGCCGCATGTAGCACGTGAATGCGACGATAACTGAGATCGCGGTGGGGTTTAACTTGGCAGACATGACGCCGAAGTACTTGAGAACATGCTTCACCTCAGGCCAGAGGGGAAGACGGAGCCCCGCCTCGAAGTGCGAGACGGGGAAGGCGAGCTCGCCCGGATAGAATGTATTCACGCTCTTGCCAACCTTGGGAGGGCGTGACTCGTAGCCCTCCGGCAAGAAGTCGCTCCGGAAGGCCTCGTATTCATCGGCAGAGAGGCGACCGGGAGGGAAATCGTTGTCGGAGAATCTCTTCTAACAGCGGCTGCGGTCCTCACCATCCTCTGGTCTCCTTTTTCCCATGAGTGCGCGAGACAAAGGGGAAGTGGGTGAGTGGAGAACCCGTGAGAGGACACGAAGAACAGTAAAGAGGAAGGGTGAGGGGCCGGAGCGTGAGACGAGCTGGGGAAAGAGGGGGAGCCGCGGGCGGAAGTCTAGGGAAACACGCTTCCAGCCCTGGCAGCGGGGGTATTTATAGCCCTCATAAGTAGGAGGTCAAGCGGATAGAGAACTACGCCGGGGAAGGGCAAGCGTCGGCCGACCCTTCTCTCTCTCCAAGCCTCGGGCAGCGGAACCCTAAGTGGGCCACAACCCCAAGAAGGCGGTGAAAAGATTGGTGCAGAGGAAAATAAAAGTAATAGGTTAAAAAATTAGCATAAAAGAAGGTATTAACGTTGTCGCATCAATTAAACAGGAAAATCACCAAATTGATAAACTTAATCCCGCATAAAGACGGGTGGCAAGTTCGAAGAGCGCACAGCTGGCGCTATATAAGCAAATATTTTATTATTACAAACAAGGCAAACGAAAGAGCTAAGAAGCGAGAGGCAAGAGGCGAAAGGAAACAAGGCGGAGCTTTCGTCAATTCTTATCCAACCTCCATCGTCCTCCCCCGCGGCTTCTCACGCAGGGAGGACGACTGGGGAGGTGAAAGGCACGAGCTGCCTCAACACCACTGCGGGCGAGACGGAGTTGTTGGTTGACGTCATCCAAGATTACCTGAGGGTTCGTCTGGTCCACCTCAATGTCGGCGTCTATCTCCGAAGACAGGCGAGCGCATTCCACCTCTAGCCAGTCAATCCGGTGGTCTGCGGCTTGCTTCCCTTTTTCCAGCGCTTGAATGATGCACGCGTGCTTCCGTAGCATCTCGGACACCTTACGCTTCATCTCTATAGGGTTCATAGGGTCGCCCAGGTAGTCCTCGATCTCATCTATGGGAGGAGGAGGCGAAGGGGCCAGTTGCCTGGAGTAATTGTCGACCGACGAGTTGGCAGCCAGTGAGTCCTCGATAGGGGTTCCACTCACACCTATGGAGGAGCCAAAGAGATAAAGCGGCAAGGAAAAAGCAGGCGACAAGAAGAAGAGAGCAGGTGTCAGAGGTAGAGCCTCTTACTGAATCGCCGGGTGGAGCTCGATGTGGTAGAAGGGTCATCCCTCCTCGTCACGAGGGTGGAGGGGGGAGTGGAGGCTTGGGGCGAGAGAGGCCTGGAAGGAAGCTCCGAAATGTTGATGTGAATGGTCTCAGGACGATGAGGAGGCGCCGAGATTTTCTGAGGAAAGGTAGCAAGTAAAAAATGTGTGGTGCAAAGAGATCATAACAGGCTTGAAAGACTTACCTCTTTTCCTTTGAGACTAGATGGAGTGGTAGGTACAAACCCCCTCGGAAAGGAGCGAAAAGGTTCTCCTGCCGGGAGGGGAGGCTCCGGAACTTTTGCTTTTTTAGGGAGAGAGGTGGATGGCGGTTCCGAAGGAGAATCGAGCACGGGGATCTTGTTCAGACCCGCCGCCATCACCTTGTTCCGATGGCGCACGTCCGCGATACGGTCCCGAAAACTTTGACTGAGAGACATGGAGGCAGATGCTGGAAGAGGATGAAGGAAAGGGAACGGCCCCTTGCGGGGAGGCGACTTCCGTATTTATAGACTAGGTAAGGGGCCCACCAAAAGATTCCCCCCAATAAATTCGTCGTACTACCACGAGCCTCGGTTGAACTATCTTTTCAAACTTGTAAACAACATCGAAAAGAGCGGGAATTGTGTACAACCTCGGACTCGCAGGCGAGCGAGAGGGCCCAGGCGAGAGGGCCCAGGCAACGAGAGCCGAGCGAGAGGGCTCAGGCGAGAGGTACAAGGAAAGAGGCTCCAGGCGAGAGGCACCGGGCGAGAGGTGCCAGAAAGCAGGGCATGGAGTGAGGTTCACTGCATTAAGCGGGATGGCCTAAGTGGAGCGTGGCCTCAGATAGGTGAATGTCGAGACGGGAAGCTTTCCCGGCGAATGACCAGCTCACCGCGCGAGAGGACTCCAGGAGTGGAGCTCTCGCCCAGAGTAGCCCTCTCGCCAGGCGAGAGGACCCTATGGAGGAGTTCTCGCAAGGTGCCACTTTGGTTCACGGCCGGTTCAGGTAGAGTCAGACCCACCTTTTGGTCCCCAGGGGTGTTTTACCCTTTTACCCCGGGTGGTCTACATTTAGCCCTTGTGGAAAGCTGAGTTTGGCTATTGGCAGACCTGGCAAGGGGTGTTCTGGTAATTTCAGGGCAGTGTAAATTGGTTATTTGCAGTCCCAGTTCAGAGGCCTATAAATAGACCGATAAGGTGCCTTAGAAGGGCAAGCTTTCTTGATTCCTTCCACTTCTTCTAAGGCACCTAGCTCAGTATTGCCTAGGGAGGGGAAGAGCTTTAGTCTCTTCCGGGTACGAGGTGGGACCTCCTCGCTGGGGCCTCCGATCTAGTTCTTCGCCTCGAGTGTGATCCTAAGGGAGTAAGCGTGAGCTGCCCTAATAGTTCCGAGCTTTAAGAGGAATCGACCTTGTTGGTTCCAACAACAAGCTCTAACCGCAAGCATCACACAACCACTCGGTAATAACACCTTTATACTATCTGTCGTCACATGACTCGGTACTCCAATTCGAGCTACAAAATCCTTAGACCGAAATGAATATGAAACACCAGTATCAAACAGGGCTCTCCCTAGGTTATTCTAAATCAGGACAAAGCCTGTAGCACACACATCATGCACAAGCTACATAAAAAGTATGCAATAAAACAAAGCAAGCAATATCTTAAATCATACATGTGACGACTTCACTTTACTTTATAGCCTCCTGCTAAACTATGGGATGTGCCTGGGATACAGAGGACTCAACCACTGCTTTGCCCTTCTCAGCATAAGACATACCCGTCTTCTTTTCCCCCTTTGGCTAAGCAATCCTACAATCACGGGCTATATGCCCCACTTTGCCACAGGTAAAGAAGGTACGAGACTCCTGCTTTGTAGTTGCTCCCGACGCAACTGTCGTAGAAGCTTGCCCAGAAGGCTTGGACCTCTTGCCCCACTTCTTCTGGTAGTACAATTTTTTAGGGAGGGGTGCTTTGAACTCTGGCTTTGTCATAGCCAAGTCCCTTTTGCTTTGCACCCGCTTCATGTCCTTCTCCAGCACACATGCAGTATCAACCAATGCCTGTAATCCTTGGTTCTCCAAACTCGACAGCAAGAACCTCAACTCATCCCGCTATCCTTCGTAGAACCGATTAGTTTTCCTTTGTTCATCCGTAAAGATTAACCCTGCATACCGTCCCAACCTTGTAAATTCATGCAAGTACGTAACAACACTACTTTATCCTTGCGTTAACCGTCTGAACTCATTTTCCATGGCAATGCGTTGTGCCGCTGGTAAGTCCTTTGCCAAAAACATTCGAGAGAACTCCTCAATCAAAACTTATGTTAGCTGCCTGCCCGCTAAATGGTGTAACTCAACCTCATCCCACCATAACCGCGCCTCTCCTTCCAATATGAAGGTGGCCAAGGTGACCTTCTAACTTTCCTCCGTCCTGATCGCCGTCAATATAAGCATGACTCGTGATAACCAATCCTCTGCCTGTGTTGGGGATCCCATACCCATGAACGTAGGCGGATTGAAGCTCATGAACTGCTTCAACTGTCGTTCAGTTGCTCATGGATCCACAGCCTCAACCGGTTTGGGTCTTACACCAACACGATCTGGCGATAATGTCGGGTGCGCCTGCTCGGTCGGCTAAAACAATGCCGGTTGCGCTGGCCCAGTCGGCTGAATCATGGCAAATAGTGCCTCAGTAACTAAGCGAACTGTTTCCGCAAATGGAGGACGTGTAGGCACCTCAGCTGGTACCGCACTCTCATCAGAATGTTGGGGCTCAGACTGCCACGCACCACTACGAGTCACCTATAGGTGAACAAGACACACATTAGCGACCTCGCGCAAGCAATAACAACAATTTAGGAACGCACAGGTTCCCCAAACAAGTGTATTTGCATTCCTTAGTAGACATTCAAGAGTTAATTAGTGTTAAAGCGGTTCGCACATACACGTGCTCACCACCTCACAAAAGAATTTGACCATGAATTCGAAAGAGGAAGGCCAATTTATAACAATCCTACCCCTTTCCCGGGGCAGTGGCATTCCTCGTTCGAATTCGTGGTTGAATTCTTTTGTGGGGTGGCGAGCACGTGTAGGTGAGAACCGGTTTAACACTAATGAACTCTTGAATGTCCATTAAGGAATACAAATACACTTGTTTGGGGAACCTACGCATTCCTAAATTGTTGTTATTGCTAGTGCGAGGTCGCTAATGTGTGTCTTGATCACCTATAGGTGACTCGTAGTGGGGTTGGGTAGTCTGAGCCCCAGCATTCTGTTGAGAGTGTGGCTCCAGCTTAAGTGCCTACACCTCCTCCATCTGCGGAAACAGTTCGCTTAGTTGTTGAGGCACTATTTGCCATGATTCAGCCGACCTTGCCGGCGCAGCCAGCATTGGTTCAGCCAACCGAGCAGGCGCAGCCGGCATTGGTGTCAGATCGTGTTGGTGTAAGACCCGAACCGGTTGAGGTTATGGATCCGCAAGAAGCTGAACGACAGTTGAAGTAATTCATGAGCTTCAATCCGTCTACGTTCACGGGTATGGAATTTGCAACGCAGGCAGAGGATTGGTTATCACGAGTTAAGCATATATTGACGGCGATCAGGACGGAGGAAAGTCAGAAGGTCACCTTGGCCACCTTCATGTTGGAAAGAGAGGCGCGGTTATGGTGGGACGAGGTTGAGTTACACCATTTAGCGGGCAGGCAGTTAACACATGTTTCGATTGAGGAGTTCTCTTGAATTTTTTTGGGAAAGCACTTCCCGGCGGCACAACACATTGTCGTGGAAAATGAGTTCCAACAGTTAACGCAAGGAGAAAGTAGCGTTGATACGTACTTGCATGAATTTACAAGGTTGGGACGTTATGCGGGTTCAATCTTTGCGGATGAACAAAGGAAAACAAATATGTTCTATGAAGAATTGCGGGATGAGTTGAGGTTCCTGCTGTCGAGTTGGGTGAACCAAGGATTTTAGGGATTGGTTGATACTACGTGTACGTTGGATAAGGACATGAAGCGGGTGGAAGGAAAAAATGACTTGTTTATGACAAAGCCAGAGTTCAAAGCACCCCGCCATAGAAAATCGTACTACTAGAAGAAGTGGGGCAAGAGGTCCAAGCCTTCTGGGCAAGCTTCTGTGACAGTTGCGTCGGGAGCAACTGCAAAGCAGGAGTCTCGTACCTACTTTACCTGTGGCAAAGTGGGGCATATAGCCAGTGATTGTAGGGTTGCTCAGCCAAAGGGGGAAAAGAAGATGGGTGCATCTTATACTGAGAAGGGCAAAGCATTGGTTGAGTCCTCTGCATCCCAAGCGCAGCCCAGATTTTATAATCTTGGCCAATAGGAGGCTATAAAAAAAAAGTGACGTCATCACAGGTACAATTTAAGATATTTCTTGCTTTGTTTTATTGCATACTTTCTATGTAGATTGTACATGATGTGTGTGCTACAGGCTTTGTCCTGATTCGGAACAACCTAGCGAGAGCCTTGTTTGATACGGGTCCTTCACATTTATTTCTGTCTAAAAACTTCGTAGCTCGAATTGGAGTACCGAGTAAGGTGACGACAAATAGTATATAGGTGTTATTAGCGAATGGTTTTATTATGCTTGTGGATAGAGCTTGCGATGTGGAAGTTCAAATAGGAAGTCGGGATATAGGTTTGAGTGAATTTGTGCTACCGATATAGGAGTTTGATATGATCTTTGGCATGGACTGGCTCTCGGAGCAGCATGCCTTTATTGATTGCAATTCAAAGGAGATCACACTGGGCCAGAATACCGAGCTTGAGACTAAGTTCGCGGGTATGCGAGGAGTGAGCGGGATCTTGGTGTCTACTCTCCTAGTCGTCAATGTTGTTCGGAAGGGCGCAGAGTTATTCTTCACGCTTATTCAGGTTTTGAGCCAAAGGCCAGTGCGAGCGATGTTCCGATTGTGACGGAGTTTGTCGATGTATTTCCTAAGGATCTTCCGGGGTTACCGCCCTAGCGGGAGATCGACTTCTCTATTGAGTAGGTGTATGGTGCGAAATATATGGCCCGCTCGCCATATCGCGTAGCGCCAAAGGAAATGGCTGAATTAAAAGTCCAACTACAAGAGTTGCTGGAATAGGGATACATACGCCCAAGTATGTCACCTTGGAGCGCGCCTGTTCTATTTGTGAAAAAGAAGGACGGTAGTTTACGGTTATGTATTGACTATCGTGAGTTGAATAAGCTGGTGGATAAAAATAATTATCCGATTCCACGGATAGATGACTTTTTCGATCAGCTAGTGGGCTCAACCTTCTATTCCAAATTGGATTTAAAATCTGGATATTACCAGTTGAGGATTCGGGAAGGTTACATTCCCAAGACAGCATTTAGAACACGCTACGGGCATTATGAGTTCACTGTAATGTCGTTTGGCTTATGTAATGCGCCTTCGGTATTTATGGATCTTATGCACCGAACATTTCGAGAGTACTTAGATCTGTTTGTGATTGTCTTCATCGATTATATCCTAGTGTACTCACAGTCGGAAGCCGATCATGCAAACCATTTCTAGTTGGTGTTGCAAACCTTGCGGAGGAATAAGCTCTTTGCCAAGTTCTCAAAGTGTGAATTTTGGCCGTCGTCAGTGGCTTTTCTTGGCCACGTGGTAAGTGGAGAGGGCATAGCAGTGGATCCGTCAAAGATAAGTGCCATCCGAGAGTGGCCAGTGATGTCTTTAGTGGACGAGGTCAGGAGTTTCCTTGGACTGGCAGGCTACTACAGACAGTTTGTGGAAAACTTCTCACGGATTGCTTTGCCTATGACCACGTTGGCGAGAAAGGATCAGAAGTTCGTTTGGACGCCAGAGTGCGCCCGAGCTTTTGAAGAGATGAAGAGTCATTTGACCACGGCGCCTGTGTTGACATCGCCATGTGGTACAGACGGCTATGAGATCTATAGTGATGCTTCAGGGAGCTGCTTAGGCTGCATTCTTCTGGAGTTTGGTAAAGTAATTGCTTATGGCTCACGCCAATTGAAAGTACACGGACGGAATTATCCCGTCCACGACTTGGAGTTGGTGGCGGTGATCTTTGCGCTGAAATTGTGGTGGCACTATCTATATGGCGTAAAGGTGGATATCTATACAGATCATAAGAGCCTAAAGTATTTGTTGGATCAGAAGGATCTGAATATGCGATAGTGAAGGTGGATGGAGTTCCTTGGGGACTACACCTTTGATATTCAATATACTCCCGGGAAGGGAAATGTGGTCGCTGATGCGTTGAGTCGTAGGACTCCGATACGGGCAATTTGGTTGCAGATGCATGGTGAGCGTCTGTTCTAGGAGTTGGAAGCGTTAGAGATTTCTTATGTTGACAATAATTCCATAGCCGATGCATGCTTGAACTTGACGGAGGTACAGTATAACCTCGCGGACAGGGTTCGGCGAGCAAAGGATCTTGATGAAAGTCTCCAATGCTATACAAAGGATGGGTCAGATGGTCAATTCTCCTGGGATGACGGCTTGTTACGGAAAGATGGCTGGTTGTGCGTCCCAAGTATGGGTAAGTTGAGAGAAGAGTTGATGAAGCTCACTTTGCAAAGTACTCAATTCACCCTGGGAGAACAAAGATGTACAAGGATATAAAGAAGTTATTCTGGTGGCCAGGACTAAAGAAAGACATAGCACATTATGTGGCTAAGTGTCAAACTTGTGTGTTGGTCAAAGCGGAATGTAAGAAGCCTGGTGGTTTCTTGAAGTCGTTACCTATTCTGGAGTGGAAGTTTGATGATATCTCAATGGATCTCATTCACGGGTTACCGAGATCTTAATGCGGGAATGATTCATTTTTGGTGATTGTAGACCGGTTGACAAAAGTGGCTCACTTCCTACCGAATAAGAGGGACGATTTAGTGGAAACTTTGGCAAAGCTCTATGTGGAGAATATTGTCTGATTGCGCGATGTTCACCGGAGCATCGTAAGTCACCATGATGAGCAAATCATATCGAATGATTGGAGGCTAATCAATCAATTATTCGGAACAAATTTAGCATTTAGTACGGCCTTTCATCCCCAAATGGATGGCAAGACTGAGCGAACCAACAGGACGATGGAGGATATGCTCCAAATGTGTGCCCTGGATTTTTGTAAGAGATCGAAAGATCATCTATATATTGTGGAGTTTGCCTACAATAATAGCTACAAAGCGAGCATCGGTTTGGCTCTGTATGATGCTTTGTACAGTCGGAAATGTCGTACACCGCTAGCTTGGGCAGAAGCAGGTGAATCAAATGTATATCCGCGCAAGGATGTCGAAGAAGCTACTTCGACGATATGCTCTATTCGGGAGATGCTACTGATAGCCCAGGATCGACAAGCAAAGTACTACATTGCCAAGTACCGGAACATGGAGTTTGCGGTGTGTGATTGGGTATATTTGAAGATCAAACCCTTCAAAGGCGTTTCCAGGATTCGGCGGTTGAAAAAGCGAAGTCCGAGATATCTTGGTCCGTTTTAAGTGGTGGAGCAAGTTGGGGAAGCTGCCTATCGGCTAGCTCTTTCGGCAGAATTGAGTGGTTTGCATGACGTGTTTCACATCTCAATGCGTCGAAAAGTCGTCAAGGATCCAGCTCAAGTGATTGAGAATGATCGTGGACCGGTCAAATATCAGCTAACGATAAAGGTTAGACCCATTCGGATCAAAGATAGAGCCGATAAACAGTTGCGGAACAAAACTATAGGGATGGTCAAAGTCCGGTGGGATAATTGTTGCCGTGAGGAGCTAATATGGGAGTGGGAGCAGACCATGCAAGCTAATTTTCTCGAGTTGTTTGTTTGAACTGTTGTAAAGTGCGTCTTATGTTGTAACAAAAATTTTGAAGTTATAACATTGTGCTTGCTAGATTTCCTTGTTGTGACAAAATTTCGGGAGGAAATTTATTGTAAGGAGTGGAGGTTTGTAACACCCCAAATTCCAATTTGGAGTTCAGGCTAGGTGATATGTCCTGGAACACGGGCATGTCCTAGGGCATGTCCAGCTCTGGGTACTCGAGTGTGTATCGAGTGAGGCACACGGCCTGGGACACGGGCATGTCCCAGGGCGTGTCAAGGTGATACGTCCATGGACACGGGCGTGTCCGAGGTCGTGTCCTGCTCGGGTGGGTAACAGGGCAGCGTTGAGTGTGGCACACAGCCTGTGACACGAGCGTGTCACAGAGGCATGTTTGGCACACGGCTAAGGACACGGGCATGTGCCCCAACCGTGTCCTTTTCGGGAATGTTGGTCATGTACCGTTTGAGGGACACGCCCCTCAACACGGGCGTGTTCTTACTTACATGGGTGTGTTAGGGGCTTGATACGGGCGTGTCTCAGCCCGTATTCTGGTCTGGATGAGTCGGTTCGTGTACCTCTTACAGTACACGGCCTGTGACACGGGTGTGTCACAGGCCGTGTCAGCCTAAATAAAAGTCTTTGAGGGAGATTTGTGGTCGTTTGTTTCTTTTAGCCTGGATCCTATGGCCCAGGTTCTTTCCTGCTGGGTTAACAACGGATTTGAATGAAGTTTTCATTCAAAGCTTGGGCCAATATCTTTCTAAAAGTGTATAGAGAAGGGAGATCAAGGAGGAGGAAGAGGAGAAGATCCAGCCACCGCGGGAGCTTTAGAGTTCTGATTCGAGATTCGAGGCCAGATCTGTGGAGGCAAGGCCGCTGCGGTTCTTTTCAACCGGCTAGAATTTCTATGGCACCCAAGAGATCGTCAAGGGTAACGATCTTCCATCATTGTACAAGTGAAGTCCTCCTTTCTGCATGAGCTTGGGATCCTCCATCAAAAGGTGGAAGAGTAAGTGATCCCCGTGAGTTGATAGATGCTATCCCCAGTGTAGTCTTCATATAGACCCAGAAATGTGTTGTACGGGATAGGCATATTGTGTGAAGCCTATCTAGATAGGTTGGTCTAGATTTGTGATGTTGCATATTACACACTGGAGAAGACTCCGCGTATAAACGTGTTGTTTTTGGAGTCAATGGGTTATTCCTATGAAGGTAAGTAGCAGGAAGTACTTGAATGAGGAATTCCAGGAAAATACCCTTGTACTACTTGTGCTGTGGCTACAGTGTAGCCAGTCCATTGTGGATAGTATAGTCAGTACTTGATGGTTAGTGTGGTTATTGTGAAGCCAGTCCTTAGCGGACATTATAGCTAGTGTGAGCTGCGAGCTCTGAAAAGGATTCTGGCCGAACAGGAAAGGTTAAACCGACCCGCGCCTTTAGATATAGCCTCGGGTACGCTGTACTCGGTGATGGCAAGGCGACTTGAGCAACGGGGGGTGGTTGATCTGTACCTGCATTATGTAGAATGTATAGGAGAACGTCAAGGCATTGAGCTTTCGTTAGTGGCATAATGAGAATCTTAGTCCTGCGCGCTATTAAAACTAAATGCTCAATATCGTGTAAATAGTGGTGTTGACCCTGGTTTGCCGGTGCTCAAAGAATGTGCCCTGAGTGCACGGATCGTCCGGCCGTGTGGCTGACGGTTGTGATGGATTGATTGTGTGTGAGAGCACAAGATATGATATATCTATCTATGCATTGCTATGCCTGCAGGGAAGGAATTCCACTACCCCGGGAAAGGGATTGGATTGTTATAAATTGGTCAGTGAAATGCTGATCATTGCCTAGTTTTCCACCTTCTGGGTTGGCTGTCCCTATGTAGGTGCTGGAGAGCCGAGCGGGAAGTAATTGCTGAAGTCCCTGCTATTACTGTTGCTGCCGCTGCCGCTGCTAGCCCTTGAAGGCTGAGCTTTCTATTATGTTTTGTTCATGTATAGTCGGCCTGCACGCTGATGTATACAATGCATACTGTTAAAAGAGGAACTCTAAGGCCTTAAGGCCAACATGTATTGTATTTGATGTACACTCTTTTAAGAGTTGATATATAAATGTGGTTTATATATGTAGTGGACATTCTTGGTATGAGTTCATCTTTATTGTTAAAATCTTCTGCTAGCATGCTCTGAGTTAGGATGCAATGGTGTTGTGGTATTAACCTGTGACCTCGCCGTCTGTTTGTGGCATATAGTGTGGGCTCCCGGCCGGACCTTCTATTATATATTATTTAACGGGTGGATTTGTTACACCACAACTACAACAAGTGGAGTCACTAGGCCGCTTAATGCAAGGGTCCGAAAAGGAAAAAGAAGGAAGCCCCACAAAATATAGCGTATATGGTGGTTGATAACTTCGATCCTAAGTCCTTCGTGACTATGATTGAGAGTAATCACTGTAGTGCATCTTCTGAGTAGTGGCTAGACAACGTTGCTACCTGTCATATTACAAATGATATAGGTCTTCTCTCAGAGGTTTGGGAAGTCCAAGGCAAAGTTGAAAACTATAATGGAGGAGAGACTGAGGTTACTCTTGTTGGGACAGCGAAGTTGGTCCTCTCTTCAGGTAAAACTCTAATTTTAAAGCATGTTAGAGTAGTTCCTAGTTTAACCAGAAATTTAGTTTCCATGAGTTTATTAGATAAGGCTAGAATTTTCTTTACAACTCAAAACAGTAGAATAACCTTAGTAGTTAATTCACACTAGTTTGGTTGTGCGTAAATGATCAATGGTATGTATAGACTTAGCATAAAAAATGAGTGCATTAATTAAGTGGGTTCAGCTCTGATTGATCCAAAGTTATTACTCAATAGACATGGACATGTGCGCTATAAGAAAATGCGAGATCTAGGTAAGAGTCACAACATCCCTTTAGATTTTTCAATTCAATTTGATAGGTGAAAGTATCTAGTTGTCTACCTAAATCACCTAGAGGGGGTGAATAAGTGAGATCTGCTTCTTTTGCAGAATAACAAAATGAGAGAGTAAAATACAGAAAATAATCAAGCACAATCCATATGACACAAGAAATTATAGTGGTTCCCCACTCTTGGGTACGTCCACTCTCAACCTCACCAATCTAGCACTACGACTAGACTTGGCTACTTCACTATATCTCGGATTAAACAATCCTACACCTCGGAGCAACGCTCCTACCACTCAGAGATAATACACTCCTACAAAAACTCGGAGAACAACGCTCCTATAATCTTGAAGAACAACTCTCATGCACACTCGGAGATAAGGCTCCTACAATAAAACAAATGATTTTACAACAATAAAACAAACTTGAAATTCTCAGATCTGAATTCTTTAACTTCTTCCTTCTTGAAACCGTGAACCTCTGTGAAAAAGATTGAGGAAGAGATCCGAAAATCTGGATCTGAAAACCGTAGGATTTAACACAATCAAGAATGATTGAAGAACTTGAAGGTGTTTGATCTATTGAATCTTTTCCTCTCTAAATCGCTGGATCGAGAAGGTCGCAAGGAAGAACTATTCGTGATGGCGCCTCTTCCCTATTTTGTAAAAAGAAAGATTGCGATTCAAAAAGCGTTTGAAGAGAGATTAGGGTTATCGATTCTAACAAGACCTTTTATAGGTCATCTCTAACGGTCTGATATATCTAATGATGATCCACGTTGCCCAATCATGAGTGATTTAGATTTGAAAAGAATTCTATCAGATACTTAAAAAAAATTGCACTTTTGTTTCTCGAGAGAAAGGTTGACTTCTCGAGAACAACTCCGATTTTTCGAGAAAGGATATGAGTTTCCAGAGAAGAAATACTTAAGCAAAATCTTGAAAATGAGTTCTGGTTTCTCGAGAAGAATAGACCTTTCTCAAGAAAAGAATTCTGCCTCTCGAGAAATAAAAAATGACTTCTCGAAAGCTTCCTTGACTTCTCGAGAATAGTTTAGACTTCTCGAGAAATAACTTCTGTTTTCTCGAGTGATGACTTCTGCTTTCTCGAGAAATAATTTGGCCTTCTAGAGAAAATTTCTTGGCTTTCTCGAGTAATGACCTCTGCTTTCTCGAGAAAAAGACTTAGAAGAATTCTGAGATATTTGTAAGGCCTCTCGGGAAGAGCATGGCTTTCTCGAGAACTGCTCTTGGGCTTCTCGAGAAATGCTTCTGCTTCTCAAGAAATGCTTCAAGGCTTTCCGAGTAAAGAACTCTTCTTCTCGAGTAATTGACTCAGCTTCTCGAGTTATATGCTTCGACTTCTCGAGAAAAGTACTTAGAAAATTTTCTTAACAAAATATTAATTCTTCTTCTTGGAGATCAGCAACCCATTCTTTCTTGCATATATTTAGTACTTGAAAATGAAGTGTGTCCCAATAAATAGGTTATGTAATGCCCCTATCCGTCGCATAGCATATAGCAGTAGGTCCGGCCGGGCCCGACGCCATATACCACGGACAGACCGATTGGTTACTCATTGAAACCATTCAACCAATACACACGTCCTACACAGAGCATCTAGCAGAAGCAATTTATTAAGTTGTAATAACAAGAACCCCGCCAACAATCATAAATGTCCACTAACATAAAACCCAGTAGGAATGAAGTACAAAATACACAAAAAGTACTGGCCTTAAGGCCTTAAAACAGTTCACTTGAATAAAATTGTGTTTTACAAACTTCGGCTCGCAGGCCGGCCACACATGAACTAATAAAGTAAACACACAAGGCCTTCGAGGGCCGGCTCAACAACTTAAGCTTTGGACCACTATTTGTCGCTCGGCTCCGCAGCACCTGCAAGGACAAATCACCGCAACGGTGGCAAACAAGAATAACGGTTAGCTAAAGCTGGCCAAATTATAATGAGTCCGCCCCCAAACCGGGGCGGCAAAGCTTCTTCCCTGCACTTGTTAGCAAAACAAGCAACATAGCGAACAAACATCACAGCACAGGTGCATGAACACATGGTCGTACACCCCGTGCTCTCAGGGCACTTACTCGGCGTAGCCAGTTCGAACCTAGTTCGATCATTGACCCCACCACCACCCCTAGGGCGGACAACCTCGTGAGCATTTAGTCCTTTCAGCCGTAGCCTAAACTCAATCTCCAAATCATCGGTAAGTCCCACATTATCTTTAGGTCACTTTAACCGAAATAGATGGAGCGGGTAGGGTTCCACCAGCCCATTACTCACCCCGTCGCGGCCCTTTGGCCTTTGACGCAGGCCCAGCTTCCCCCAATTCCAACTTTCGATCAAACACGGAACATAGCCCCGCTATATAGCCGGCTGGCTCCCAGGCCACCGAAATGGCAGAAATGTGTTTCCACCTAGATTTTCGGGTGCACCTAGGGGTTAATCCCCAAGATTCCCTGATGCATTCTAACGCATAGCAACCCAAAAACAAATAAAATGCACGGAGTCTTCTCTGGCTAACAATGCATAGCAAATCATCACCGATCCAGACCATCATGTCCGGGTAGGCATCACACATCATGTCTATGTCCGTACTACGATTCCGGACTCTAACAAGGGGGATTTACATATCTACCCCAAGGAATACCGCAAACTCACTACACACTCGTGGGAGCAGGTTTTCCCATACAAAGGAAGAAGATCTTCACATGCTCAAGATGAAAATCGTTAACCTAGCATTTTTCCTCGGCGCCATAGAAAACTACGCAGATGAAAAGCATCGCGATGATCTTGCCTCTGCAGATCTGGAATTGGTTTGCCGTTTGCGATTTAGCGCTCTGAATCTCCTCCGGCGGGCGGATCTTCCTCTTCCTCCAAACTCCTTGCTCTCCCTTCTCTCTAGGTTTTAGAAAGAGAATGGCTAAGTGAAAGTGAAGGTTAAAACCCCCAATCCCAGCCTTAACCCTAGCATTGAGATCCCTGGGCAATTAGATCCCAAAACAAGGAAACGAATGACTGCGATTCAACCCGAAATTAAACTTCCTAGGCCGAACACGGCTTGCGACACGCCCGTGTCCAAGGATGTGTGCCTCAATCGACACTGAAACTGTCGTATCACGAAAAGAACACGGGCATTCGACACGCCCGTGTCAGGCTTGACACGCCCGTGTCATATAGTACACGCCCGTGTAGCTGGGCGTGTTCCTCCAATGACACAGGTCCAAAACGTCCAGAGCATGACACGGCCATGTGACACGCCCGTGTCACATGCCGTGTGCTAGACACGCCCTGGGACACGCCCGTGTCCCAGGCCGTGTAGCTGCCTTAACACAACTCGTCAAACGACCTGAGTAGGACATGGGTATTCGACATGCCCGTGTCGAATTTAACACGCCTGTGTCGGACCCAAACACGCCTGGGCTCAGGCCGTGCATCCTCACTCAACGATCGTTTAGTGAAAGGCTTTGAGTGACTGACACGCCCTGGGACACGCCCGTGTCCCAGGCCGTGTTCACACCCCGACAACCGTTGAATGTGATTTCGTCGACCATGCGACCATCGCCGAACCCGAGCACGTCATGCCTTGGGACACGCCCGTGTCCCAGGCCGTGTTACCTCTACCAAATCCCAGACTTGGCTCAAAATGCCACCCGTCACTCTTTTGAGTTTCGGGCCATTATAGGATACACATGAGTCAACACCATGGATCACATAACGAGGGATTACATTGCATGGTCATGTGTTTGGTGACCCATTATAAACTGACATTGGTATATACTTGGCAATAATAACCTGCAAGCACTTAACTAGAGAGTAACATCAAATACAAACTTAATTCATCTTAGTTCAAAGGCAACTTCATACAAATCTAAGTTATTGTGGATATTATACCCAACAATCTCCCCCTATTTGTAGGAGTCAGAACCCTCTACACTAAGGTGAATTATATCAAGATAATCAAATAAAGGAACTGGCAAGCAAAATAAATAGATGCAAATGTTAAGATCATCAAAATTCAAAGTTATATATATAAATAAAAATTGTCCAAAAAAAATATCCTTGTCCACAGATTTCTTATATACATAATATTGATAATCTTCAATCACTTGTTTTGTTGTTGATACTGTCTCTCTTCTCTCTTGTTGCCTCTTGAAATATGTGAATGGCTTTGGATAATATTTGGGAGGTTTATGAGGAGCATTAGGATTTTCCTTTCCATGTTCTCGATCACGCATCCTTCTTTTTGTAATTGACTTTTCATACATCTCCCATTTAGAATGGCTGTAATGATTATACTTATTTTCTCGAAATTCCACAACCAGCCTCAAGGTATCTAGAATTAATGATTTGGAAGTTGGGCTCCAAATTTCCACAAATTCTCTTTCTATCCTTTATGCAGGTTCTTGAACTGGGATGGATCTACTAGCAGATGCACCATCAACATATTTTCTTATTTTTGGCACCTGCACTTCAGGAGGAATATCAGATGGAAGGTTCTGAGAAGATTCTGGGGTATCTGAATTCCACACCTGAGAATACTGAGCAGGAGGAGTTTAATAATAGGAAATTTCGAAAAGTTCAGGTCTAGGTGATAATGAGGGCTTTTGGACTATTGGATTGAGCTAAGGAGGAGGAGCAGCATTTGGATCAACTTGAAATTCAGGGAAGATCTGGTTGTGCATCCAAATTATTGTACCATAGGTATGAAATTTAACATCAATAATCTGAGTTTGAACATCAGTACTTATCTCTTTTAGCTTTGCTTCCCATTGGGTCTTCATGTCTCTAGAGGCTTTTGATAGATATTCTTTGACTTTGACCTCCCCCTTTCTTACTTCTACAGTAAGGGTTGTTATGGCATCTTCTTTGAATTTCCCAACTTCCTCACATGTTTTGAAATTTTGTTCTTCTATTTTCTTCAGAAAAAAGATCTGATTGTTGGCCACTATTTCTGCCTGGTCCATAACTTTACCAACACTTGTTATAGTATGGTCCAGAGCTTTTCCTCCAAAATTGATTAATCTTTTGAACTCATCAATATTGTTTTAGATTTCTGCAAAGCCTCTGCTCATCTCCTTTTCAAGGCCAGTGACTTTGGCAGTGACTTCCTGGAGAGATTTATCAAAATAATCTCTTTGCGTTATCAACATTGATTTTATTTTACCTAGCAAAGAATCATTAGGGATGCTTTAGGTATGAGGAGGTGGAGAAGGTATGGCTAGGGCAGGCCATATTGGGATTTCTTCAAGGATCACTGAGCTCTGGAAGTCTTGTTTTTTCTGAGCAGTTGTCATCTCATCCTCTTCTTCACCAACAATTACAGGAAGAGTGAGGCCTAAGCTTCTGAAGGGAGGTTCTGCTGGTTCTGCGGGGCTCAGTTCTTCATGATCAGATAAGATATTTACTAGCTCCCCCTCAATGTGTAAGACCCCCATTTTTTTTTCTTTTTTGACACCGGGGTCTTATGCCCAGAACCGTCGCCTTGCGGTGATACCTTCGCACCCGGGAAGGTTGTCACTACAAAACGCCAATCCTGCCGGCCAAATCGATAACAATTGTAGCAATAAATTAAAAGAAAGTCCACAGGAATCACATGTATAGAAAATAAGCTCCATGAAGGGAGTGTCCACAGATAGTACATATAATAGAAATCTCGGGCTTATGCCCGGTACATCATGTCCTCACTACAAATCTCTCATCGCGGAAGCAAACTAATATAACTACTAGTGGTCGGGACTCACAGTCCCTGCTGTCTGTACTCCGGTACTAGACTGTCCGATCTCGAAGCGTGTCGACCTCCGGGGCTGCTCCTCCATGCTGGGCTCCGTGGTCCCATAAAATGATGTGGTTAGAAAACCATTAGTCTAAAAGACTAAGTCCTATCGTCTCCTGCCACTTCCCCCATGGCTCCTAAGCATCGAGCAGGGAGAAGGAAAGGGAAGGACATGAAGGTGGAGAATATCAAAAGCAGATGGCAGCGGAACTAAACTAATAGTTCAAAAAGATGGTAATAATGATATAAGATTTGAATGGAGTGTAACCTTAACTTATGTGAATACACATAAGCTAAGGGATCTCTTACAGGGCTTCTATCGTATAAAAAATCTCATACAGATTTATACGATAGGGTGTCGGTTTTACTAGCAGGCTTAAATATATAGTACAGAATGAGAACCTTGACTTATAAGCACGCTCGCACGAACTTATAAGCCAAGGGGTCGTTTTGCAGGGCCTAATGTATAGAGCGTCCCATACCACTTATACATTAGTTGTCAGGTTATATGCAATGGTTATGCTATGAAATACAATTATGCCATGACGTGGACATGCAAGTGCAACTCACCCACTCGACTCTGTGTACACAGACCTTTAGTTCCCCCTTTCGGAGCCGTTACCTCCCAGGATACCTCCGTAGTGGCAGACGGAAGCGGTGGGTTGGGCCTCGCCCACCTCTAAACCAGTAAAGCACTACCGGTCAGACCTATCGTACGCCTCAACGCTTGGTGCACAAAGCGGACTCCTGCATACTCTTGCCGGCTGTCACACCGAACTTCTGTTGGAGAAGTGCTAACCATACTTGCCGAGTCGACGTATTGGCGTCGGTGCATCGACCCTCCAATACCGAAGACCCACCACCTTATACCTTTTGTGCACATGCAATAGTTATGAGTCCAACCAATAACCGAGCTAAAGCTCCCCGGACTATCCCGTCCGTCAACAACCGAGCCAAAGCTCCCCGGACTATCCCGACCGTCATAATCAACAACCGAGCCAAAGCTCCCCGGACTATCCTGTCCGTCAATAATCTAGCCAACCGAGCCGAAGCTCCCCGGACCATACCGTCCGTCTCTTAACCAATCGAGATGAAGCTCCCAACTATCTTCCTGTGCTATCTGTGTTTGTGAAATGTGCAGCCTTAATTTCTATGTTACTCTTTTCGGTTTGTTAATACAGTTTACGTTAACTCAGGACTGCCCCCGGCATACCCCGTGAAGGGCTCTCAAAGGGCACTAAGAACTATGATGGTAGCGGAAGCCCATCGTTCCCTTTCGCAAGGCACTTATCATTATTGGTTGATTCCCTTAACCCATTCCCTTCTCATATTACAGTGGGCTATTCCTAAGGTGATTTTAACTCTTCCTCTCCTTGGGGGAGACGATCTTTCGTCGAACCCGAACACCTCTAAACTCTAGCCAAACCATTTCTCACTACTCTTCCTATCCTTCTATTGTGAAATCATCAACATCTATCCACCCAACCAAAATGGCTAACTCAAACAATTATCCCAGATCATGTCCTATTGCAATTTAGCAATTTTGCTATATGTAGGCCAACCTAGACGATACGTTGAACCGGATAGGAGATATTCTAAATAATCATCTGAATGCCCAAAATTATTTTCTGGAGACTTATCATGACACAAATAGACTAAATCCAGAAGATTATAATTTTCCTAATTATTCTGATATCTAATTAATTTTCCGTAAAGCTTCTAAGGACTACCAATTGAACATAAAGTGCACTTTTCAGATGAGTATAAAGCTTCATAAAATCATGATAAATTCTAAACAACCATTTAACAGTAAATCCAAGATATAACAATTTTTCAAGTACTCTAAGGACTCTAACTTAATTTTGAGAATAAATCTTTTTTCCTTTTATTAATGAAGTAAGTGTAACATCCCATTTCCGGCTAGACCCCTAGGAGTAGGTTGGTCGTGTCAGAACCCCAGGAAGCACATAAAATTGAAATAAATCGACCGAGTTTTCGGGTCATGGGTTGGTCACGCCCGTGACCGACCCGTCACGCCCGTAACATCCCATTTCCGGCTAGACCCCTAGGAGTCGATTGGTCGTGTCAGAACCCCAGGAAGCACGTAAAATTGAAATAAATCGACCGAGTTTTCGGGTCATGGGTTGGTCACGCCCGTGACCGACCCGTCACGCCCGTGACCTGGGCGTGACTTCTTCGACGATCATCGATCTCCGTGAGACGATCATCGAACGTGCAGCCTGGGCATGTCACGCCCGTGACCAAGGTGTCATGCCCGTGACCAAGGGGCGTGACTCCTTCGATGAGCGTCGATCCCCGTACACGATCGTCGAAATTGAACTCGGGCCTGTCACGCCCGTGACCTAAGTGTCACGCCCGTGACCTAGGGCGTGACCAGCCTTTGACAACCGTCGATCCCAGTTCGACGATCGTCGACCTCAAAATTGCCGTTCGGGCCTGTCACGCCCGTGACCTAAGTGTCACGCCCGTGACCTAGGGCGTGACCAGCCTTCGACGTGTAACACCCCAGAAAGCTCAAAATGAGTTTTCAAACTTATTTGAGGTGCAGGCTGTTTGACACGGCCTGGGACACGGGCGTGTCCCAGGGCGTGTCGGGGGTACACGGCCTGGGACACGGGCGTGTCCCAGGGCGTGTTCAGGTTAGTCGACGATCGATAGTCGACGATCGTCGAGCCTGGGACACGGCCATGGACACGGGCGTGTCCCAGGGCGTGTCCAAATTAAATTTCGAAAATGGCCTATTCGAGTCAGAGAAGTACACGGCCTTGAACCAAGCCGTGAACACGGGCGTGTCAGGTCGGACACGGGCGTGTCCGATACCGTGTGCCTACCCGTGTATTGTTTGCAGCTCGATGAGGCAGGAATGACACGGGCATGTCTCAGGAATGACACGGGCGTGTCAGGTTCGACACGAGCGTGTCGATGCCCGTGTTCTGGTAAACCTCAGTCGAATACCGCGCGTGCCGCTTAAGGGTACACGGCCTGTGACACGGGCGTGTCACAGGCCGTGTTAGCCAAAAATTGGGTTTTTTGGGCAAATTGTGGCCGTTTAGATTTCTCTCTTTTGATCCAAGGGCTCAGGTGATTTCCTGGCTGGATTTAATTCGTGAAGGAAGGATGAAGAAGTCATTCTTCATTTTGCTTAAGGAAGAGAGAAAGAGAGAGGAGGAAGAAGGAGGAGGAGGAGATCAAGCCACCGGCGGAGTTCCCGTGGTCCGATTCGTGATCCGAAGCCGACGTTGTGAAGGCAAGGCTGCTGCGGTTCTTCCTCACCGGCTAGTTTTTGATGGCTCCGAAGAGATCGACAAGGGTAACGATCTCCCTCCTTGGACATGTGAAGTCCTTCTTTTCTGCATTGCATAGGGAAAACCCTTCCCCGCGAGTGTGCGGTGGGTTGTGGTGTCCCTTGGGGTAGATATGTGAAGTCCCCCTTGTTAGAGGCCGGAATTGGAGTATGGCTCTAGGCATGCTGTGTGAAGCCCATCTGGACATGGTCTGGATTGGTGATGCTTGTTTGCATATCGGAGAAGGCTCCGTGATTATGGCTTGTGTTGCCTTGTGCCTACCTGTTGCTTGGTGCAGCAGGAAGTACTGGATGATGTCCAGGAAATGAAGAGGGTTGGATGCAACTCTTGTGGCCGTGTGTTGCCACTTTGTGTGCGGTTGAGCCGTTGTGCTGCAACTCGATGAAAAGGCAGATTGCCGAACAGGAAAGGTGAAACCGACCCGCGCCTATAAATAGCCATGGATACTTCCGTATTCGAGGTGGCACGACGACTTGAGCAACGGGGGGTGGCTGATCCGTACCTGCGTTAGGTCCGTCCGACTTGGAAGCCTGGTTATAGGTTTTGTTGGAGTGCTTAATGAGAGTCTTAGGCCCGCGCGCCGGAAAGACTAAAATGCTCAAATACCGTGTAGACGGTGGTGTTGACCCTGGTATTCCGGTACACCAAGAATGTGCCCTGAGTGCACGGACTGTCGGGCCGTGTGGCCGATAGTTGTGATAGCTTGAATGTGCCTGCGCGCACATAGTTGCTATTTGATGATGCCATGCTTTGCAGGGAAAGAATGTTCATGCCCCGAGAAAGGGGTAGGATTGTTATAATTGGGTCAGCTGAATGCTGACCGTTGCATTGTTTGCCACCGGTTGGGTGGATTGTTCCTATGCAGGTGCTGGAGAGCCAAGTGGTAAGTGATGGGCTGAAGCCCTACTGTTGTTGCTGCTGCTGCTGCGGCTAGCCCTTGAAGGCTAAGCGAATGTTTTGCTTATTTGCTTTTACTCATGTAAGGCCGGCCTGCGCGCCGAGGTTTGTAAACCATACGTTGTGAAAAGAGGAACTGTAAGGCCTTAAGGCCAAACTCTATGTATTTGTGTACATTCCGTGGTTTATATATTGGACATTCCTGGTTAGAGTTCAAATTTGTAACTTAAAGCTTCCGCTAGAATGCTCTGAGTTAGGATTCGTATGGTTTGGTATTATCCTGTGACCTCACCGTCTGTTTGTGGCATATAGTGTGGGGCCCCGGCCGGACCTTCTGCTATACGTCATTTAACGGATGGGGTCGTTACATTTTGGTATCAGCTTTTCTCGGTCTTCCTCTTTCGAATTTGTGGTCGAATTCTTTTGTGGGGTGGCGAGCACGTGTTTGTGCGACCTGCTGTAACGCGAATGAACTCTGGAATGTCCATTAAGGAATGTACAAAATCTTGTTTGAGGAATCTGCGCGTTCCTTTTTGTGTTGTCTTGCTTGCATACGTTCGCTAATGTGTGTCTTGTCCACCTATAGGTGACGCGTAGTGGTGCTGGGCAGTCTGAGCCCCAGCGCTCTGATGAGAGTGCGGCACCAGCTGAGGTGCCAACACCTCCTCCATCTGCGGAAACTGTTCGATTAGTTGCTGAGGCTCTATTTGCCATGATTCAGCCGACCGGGCAAGCGCAGCCGGCAGTGGACCCAGTTCGTGTTGTGGTACGACCCGAGCCGGTTGAGGCTGTAGATCCACGAGCAGCTGACTGACAGTTGAAGCAATTTATGAGCTTCAGTCCTCCTACGTTTACGGGAATGGGATCCCCAACGCAGGCAGAGGATTGGTTATCGCGTGTCAAGCGGATAATGACAGCGATCAGGGCGGAGGAAACTCTCAAGGTCACCTTGGCCACCTTCATGCTTGAAGGAGAGGCGCGGTTGTGGTGGGACGAGGTTGAGGTACACCATTTTGCGGGCAGGAAATTAACGCAAGTATCGATTGAGGAGTTCTTTCGGATATTTCTGGCAAAACATGTCCCAGCAGCGCAACGCATTGCTATGGAAAATGAGTTCCAACGGTTAAAGCAAGGGGAAGATAGTGTGGATATCTACTTGCATGAGTTTACCAGGTTGGGACGGTATGCGGGTACAATCTTCGCGGATGACCAAAGGAAAACGAATCGGTTCTATGAAGGACTGCGGGATGAGTTGAGGTTCCTGCTTTCGAGTTCAGTGAACCAAGGGTTTCAGGCGTTGGTTGATACTGCGTGCGCGTTGGAGAAGGACATGAGGCGAGTGCAAGGGAACAAGGGCTTGGTTGTGTCAAAGCCAGAGTTTCAAGCACCTCGCCCGAGTAAGTCGTTTTACCAGAAGAAAGGGGGCAAGAGGTCCAAGCCATCTGGGCAAGTGACTACGACCGTTGTGTCGGGAGCGACATCAAGGCCGGATTCTCGTACATGCTATAACTGTGGCCGGGTGGGGCATATAGCTCGTGACTGTCGGGTTGTTTAGCCCAAAGGGGACAAGAAGACGGGTGCGTCTTATGCTGAGAAGGGCAAAGCGGTGGTTGATTCCTCTGCGTCTCAGGCACAGCCCCGAATTTATCAGCTTGTCCAACAAGAAGCGATTAAGCAAAGTGACGTCGTCACAGGTACGAGTTGAATTAGCTTACTTGCTTATGTGCTATTGTTTTTGGTTATGTTTAGCTTGTGCATGATGTGTGTGCTGCAGGCTTTGTCCTGATTCGGAATAATTTGGCGAGAGCCCTGTTTGATACAGGTGCTTCGCATTCTTTTCTGTCTGAGGATTTCGTATCTCGCATTGGGGTACCAAGTCATGTGACGGTGGATAGTACAAGGGTGCTGTTGCCGAATGGCTGTGTGATGCTTGCGGATAGGGCTTGCGATGTGGATGTGCAAATAGGAAGACGGGATTTCGGTTTGAGTGCAGCTGTGCTACCGTTATCGGAGTTTGATGTGATCTTTGGTATGGACTGGCTCTCGGAGCAGCGTGCCTTTATTGATTGCAACTCCAAAGAGATTACACTGGGCCAGAATATCGGGCTTGTGACGAAGTTCGCTGGTATGCGAGGAGTTGGCGGGACTCTATTGTCTGCACTCCAAGTCGTCAATGCTGTTCGGAAGGGCGCGGAATTATTCTTCACGCTAATTCAGGCTGTTGAGCCAAAGGCCAGTGTCGGTGAAGTGCTAGTTGTGTCAGAGTTTGCCGATGTGTTTCCTAAAGATCTTCCTGGGTTACCACCCCAGCGGGAGATTGACTTCTCTATTGAGTTGGTGCTAGGTGCGAAACCTGTGGCCCGCTCACCATATCGCGTCGCGCCAAAAGAGATGGCTGAGTTGAAAGTCCAATTGCAAGAGTTGTTGGAGCAGGGATACATCCGCCCAAGTATGTCACCTTGGAGCGCGCCTGTTCTATTTGTGAAAAAGAAAGACGGTAGCTTACGGTTGTGTATTGACTACCGCGAATTGAATAAGCTGACGGAGAAAAATAAATATCCGATCCCGCGGATTGATGACCTCTTTGATCAGCTGGTAGGATCAACGGTCTATTCCAAATTGGATTTGAAATCAGGATATTATCAGCTGCGGATTAGGGAAGGTGACATTCCCAAGACGGCGTTTGGAACACGCTACGGTCATTATGAGTTCACGGTAATGCCGTTTGGCCTATGTAATGCGCCTTCGGTATTTATGGACCTAATGCATCGAACGTTCCGAGAGTACTTGGATTTGTTTGTTATTGTGTTTATCGATGACATCTTAGTATACTCTCAGTCGGAAGAGGATCACGCAAACCATTTGCGGTTGGTCTTGCATACCCTGCGGAGGAATAAGCTTTATGCCAAGTTCTCAAAGTGTGAGTTCTGGCTCTCTTCAGTAGCCTTTTTAGGCCATGTGGTAAGTGGAGAAGGTATCGCGGTGGATCCGTTGAAGATAAGTGCCATTCGAGATTGGCCAGTGATGTCTTCAGTGGCCGAGGTCAGGAGCTTCCTTGGACTTGCGGGCTACTATAGACGGTTTGTGGAAAACTTCTCACGGATTGCTTTACCTCTGACCATGCTGACGAGGAAAGATCAAAAGTTCATTTGGACGCCGGAGTGCGCGCGAGCTTTTGAAGAATTGAAGAGTTGTTTGACCACGACGCCTGTGTTGACATCGCCATATGGTACAGATGGGTATGAGATCTATAGTGATGCTTCTGGGAGCGGCTTAGGCTGCGTTCTTCTGCAGTTTGGTAAAGTGATTGCTTATGGCTCGCGTCAGTTGAAAGTGCATGAGCGGAATTACCCCGTCCATGATTTGGAGTTGGCGGCGGTAATCTTTGCGCTCAAGTTGTGGCGGCACTATCTATATGGCGTTAAAGTGGATATCTATACAGATCACAAAAGCCTAAGGTATTTGTTGGATCAGAAGGATCTGAATATGCGACAACGAAGATGGATGGAGTTCCTCGGGGACTACACCTTCGAGATTCACTATACTCCCGGGAAGGGAAATGTGGTCGCTGATGCTTTGAGTCGAAAGACTCCGGTACGGGCAAGCTGGTTGCAGAGGCATGATCAGCGTTTGATCCAGGAATTGGAAGCATTGGAGATATCGTGTGTTGACAAGGGTTCGTCAACCGATGCATGCTTGAACTGGACGGAGGTGCAATATGACCTTACGGACAGAGTTCGGCGAGCAACGGAGCTTGATGAAAGTCTCCAGCGCTATGCAAAAGATGGGCCAGAGGACCAATTCTCTTGGGATAACGGGTTGTTACGAAGAAATGGTCGAGTGTGCGTCCCAAGTGTGGGTAAATTGAGGGAAGAGTTGATGTACGAAGCTCACTTTGCAAAGTACTCAGTTCACCCAGGGAGCACAAAGATGTACAGAGATCTGAAAAAGTTGTTCTGGTGGCCCGGACTAAAGAAAGATGTGGCACGTTATGTGGTTGAATGCCATACTTGTGCGTTAGTGAAAGCAGAATGCCAGAAGCCTGGAGGTTTCCTGAAGTCGTTACCTATTCCGGAGTGGAAGTTCGATGACATTTCGATGGATTTCGTGCACGGGTTGCCGAGATCTCAACGCGGTCATGATTCAATCTGGGTGATTGTGGACCGGTTGACAAAAGTGGCGCACTTCCTTCCAAACAGAAGAGACGATTCAGTGGAAACCTTGGCCAAGCTTTATGTGGAGCAGGTTGTTCGACTGCACGGTGTTCCTCGAAGCATCGTTAGTGACCGTGATGGGCGGTTCACATCGAATGATTGGCGGCTCGTTCATCAAATGTTGGGTACAAAATTGGCGTTTAGTACGGCCTTTCATCCCCAAACGGATGGTCAGACTGAACGAACCAACAGGACGATGGAGGACATGCTCCGCATGTGCGCCCTAGACTTTGGTAAGAGATGGGAAGATTATATATTTCTTGTCGAATTTGCCTATAACAATAGCTACCAAGCGAGTATTGGTATGGCACCATTTGAGGCGTTGTATGGTCGTAAATGTCGTACACCGTTAGCTTGGGCAGAAGCAGGCGAATCTAAGCTGAGTGGGAAAAAGGAAGTCGAAGAAGCTACCTCGCTCTTACGCTCTATTCGGGAGAGGCTATTGGTAGCCCAAGATCGTCAAGCAAAGTACTACAATGCCAAACACCGGAACGTGGAGTTCGCGGTGGGTGATTGGGTATATTTGAAGATCAAACCCTTCAAAGGTGTGTCCAGGGTTCGGCGTTTGAAAAAGCTAAGTCCGAGGTATCTTGGTCCATTTGAGGTGGTGGAGCGAGTTGGGGAAGCTGCTTATCGACTAGCACTTTCAGCAGACTTGGGTGGATTACATGATGTATTTCACATCTCAGTCCTTCGTAAGGCGGTAAAGGATCCAGCTCATGTAGTGGAGAATGATCGGGTACCGGTCGAGTATGGGCTAACGACGAGGGTTAGACCCATTCGGATCGAGGATCGAGCCGAGAAACAGTTGCGGAACAAAGTGATCGGGATGGTCAAGGTCCGATGGGACAATTGTGGCCGTAAAGAGCTAACATGGGAGCGAGAGCAGACCATGCGAGCTGAATTTCCCGAACTGTTTGTATAAGCTGTAGACCGTGTACTTTATGTTATAACCGAGTTATCAAGTTATAGCATTGTTGGTTCTTGTTTCCTTACCGTGCAAATTTCGGGACGAAATTTTGTAAAGGGGGGAGGATTGTAACACCCTAGAAATCTCAAAATGAGTTTTCAAACTTATTTGAGGTGCAGGCTGTTTGACACGGCCTGGGACACGGGCGTGTCCCAGGGCGTGTCGGGGGTACACGGCCTGGGACACGGGCATGTCCTAGGGCGTGTTCAGGTTAGTCGACGATCGATAGTCGACGATCGTCGAGCCTGGGACACGGCCATGGACACGGGCTTGTCCCAGGGCATGTCCGAATTAAATTTCGAAAATGGCCTATTCGAGTCAGAGAAGTACACGGCCTTGAACCAAGCCGTGAACACGGGCGTGTCAGGTCGGACACGGGCGTGTCCGATACCGTGTGCCTACCCGTGTATTGTTTGCAGCTCGATGAGGCAGGAATGACACGGGCGTGTCTCAGGAATGACACGGGCGTGTCAAGTTCGACACGGGCGTGTCGATGCCCGTGTTCTGGTAAATCTCAGTCGAATACCGCGCGTGCTGCTTAAGGGTACACGGCCTGTGACACGGGCGTGTCACAGGCCGTGTCAGCCAAAAATTGGGTTTTTTGGGCAAATCGTGGCCGTTTAGATTTCTCTCTTTTGATCCAAGGGCTCAGGTGATTTCCTGGCTGGATTTAATTCGTGAAGGAAGGATGAAGAAGTCATTCTTCATTTTGCTTAAGGAAGAGAGAAAGAGAGAGGAGGAAGAAGAAGGAGGAGGAGATCAAGCCACCGGCGGAGTTCCCGTGGTCCGATTCGTGATCCGAAGCCGGCGTTGTGAAGGCAAGGCTGCTGCGGTTCTTCCTCACCGGCTAGTTTTCGATGGCTCCGAAGAGATCGACAAGGGTAACGATCTCCCTCCTTGGACATGTGAAGTCCTTCTTTTCTGCATTGCATAGGGAAAACCCTTCCCCGCGAGTGTGCGGTGGGTTGTGGTGTCCCTTGGGGTAGATATGTGAAGTCCCCCTTGTTAGAGGCCGGAATTGGAGTATGGCTCTAGGCATGCTGTGTGAAGCCCATCTGGACATGGTCTGGATTGGTGATGCTTGTTTGCATATCGGAGAAGGCTCCGTGATTATGGCTTGTGTTGCCTTGTGCCTACCTGTTGCTTGGTGCAGCAGGAAGTACTGGATGATGTCCAGGAAATGAAGAGGGTTGGATGCAACTCTTGTGGTCGTGTGTTGCCACTTTGTGTGCAGTTGAGCCGTTGGGCTGCAACTCGATGAAAAGGCAGATTGCCGAACAGGAAAGGTGAAACCGACCCGCGCCTATAAATAGCCATGGATACTTCCGTATTCGAGGTGGCACGGCGACTTGAGCAACGGGGGGTGGCTGATCCGTACCTGCGTTAGGTCCGTCCGACTTGGAAGCCTGGTTATAGGTTTTGTTGGAGCGCCTAATGAGAGTCTTAGGCCCGCGCGCCGGAAAGACTAGAATGCTCAAATACCGTGTAGACGGTGGTGTTGACCCTGGTATTCTGGTACACCAAGAATGTGCCCTGAGTGCACGGACTGTCGGGCCGTGTGGCCGATAGTTGTGATAGCTTGAATGTGCCTGCGCGCACATAGTTGCTATTTGATGATGCCATGCTTTGCAGGGAAAGAATGCTCATGCCCCGAGAAAGGGGTAGGATTGTTATAATTGGGTCAGCTGAATGCTGACCGTTGCATTGTTTGCCACCGGTTGGGTGGATTGTTCCCATGCAGGTGCTGGAGAGCCAAGTGGTAAGTGATGGGCTGAAGCCCTACTGCTGTTGCTGCTGCTGCTGCGGCTAGCCCTTGAAGGCTAAGCGAATGTTTTGCTTATTTGCTTTTACTCATGTATGGCCGGCCTGCGCGCCGAGGTTTGTAAACCATACGTTGTGAAAAGAGGAACTGTAAGGCCTTAAGGCCAAACTCTATGTATTTGTGTACATTCCTTGGTTTATATATTGGACATTCCTGGTTAGAGTTCAAATTTGTAACTTAAAGCTTCCGCTAGAATGCTCTGAGTTAGGATTCGTATGGTTTGGTATTATCCTGTGACCTCACCGTCTGTTTGTGGCATATAGTGTGGGGCCCCGGCTGGACCTTCTACTATACGTCATTTAACGGAAGGGGTCGTTACACGACGACCGTCGATCCCAGTTCGACGATCGTCGACCTCAAAATTGCCGTTCGGGCCTGTCACGCCCGTGACAAAGGGTGTCACGCCCGTGACCTAGGGCGTGACCACCATTCGACGACCGTCGATCTCAAATCGACGATCGTCGACCCATAACTAACCACCCGAGCCTGTCACGCCCGTGACCCAAGGTGTTACGCCCGTGACCATCCATCGACGATAGTCGATCGCAGTTTGACGATTATCGAACCCAGAATTGGCTATCCGGGCCTGTCACGCCCGTGACCTATGTGTCACGCCCGTGACATTGGCCGAAACAACGGTTCAGGCCCGAAATTTTTCTAACACGCGTGGTAATAAATGCGGGTGTGGGAAGTTACACCATGAGTATTTATGGGCCGTTTCCTTCCTTAATTATTTAAATAAATAAGGAAAATGTTGGTCCAATAGGAAATGACCACCTGGCGAACACCTCTTCGTTTTCCAGCGTTTCAACGGCCCTGCATCATAACCGAAGCGTTAAGGGGAGGAGCCTTCATGGACATTAAGGCTTTACCCATTCACCTTCCCACTTTCTGACTTATAAAAGCCCACCTGTAGCAAGAGGAGAAGGTTACACGCTCAAGTAATCGGATCAGATCCTTGTTCTTACTGTAGGAGAAGTTCAGCAATGCCACCACCGCGCCATAGCACCCCGTCGTTCTTCTCGCCTTCAAACCGCAAACAAGGTCCTCCTCTGCTCCTTCTCTTTCATGGGTAGATCTTAGGATTCTTAGAAAGGAGGTTCGCGCTCAACGGAGCCGGACCCATCTCTCGTTTTCATGGAAAACCATGAAAAAAAGGTATTTTTGAGTTCGCCAGAAACCACCGCCTCCGGCGGCCAAACCACCACCGACCGATAGCCATCGCCTCAACGGAGGTGGTGGTGGTGGCTGGCTGGCCAGGGAAGTGACCGAACGGCCGGTGACGGATCACGGAATGCTTACAGGAAAAATGGTTTCCTGTGTCTGTTTTCGATTTCATGAAGAAGATGAACAGTAGAATCAATATTATAATACACAGATTATTATATATTACATAATGGAAAAATATATTATTTGAATATATTTTGAGGCTGCAAAACGAGGCACTTAGAGACCATTTTAGGAAAATTGATCAGTCACGAAATTTGTAGCCCTTCGAGTCTAAATTAATTTAAAATTGGTTTGAACTCGTTTGGGTAAGCGGTTCGGCCGCAGCACCCGTTTTAGTGGGGACTGTACCTAGAGTTGGGCAGAAATTAAAAAGGATGCCCACTCTTCGTCCCTTGTCCAAATGACCTGAAATTTGGGCAGGGGGTTAACCTTGGTTAAACCTAAAGGCAGACCAAAAATGGGAATTTTTGGAGATACTTTGCCAAAAGTTTTTGTTTTAATTTAATAAACTTAGAGGAATTTATTTAGGTGGTCAAATGACCTCCAAACCCTCCCAAATTTTGGTGAGTGGTCCCTGGCTATAAAACCTAGGTCTGTGCAAAATTTCAATTGATTTGGAGGAGTTTTGGGTGAGAAATCTTCTACCCTTAACTAGGCATTAGTGAGACATCTTTTAATAAAAAGTGCACTGAGAGTTTGGAAAAGGTCAAATCACCTCAACAGAGGCTGATTTTCTGATCTCTGACTTAGAATGGTGTTATAACCTGCTTGGAGGAAAATGGTGAGGTTTAGAGTTGGTTTACCCTAGGATCCAAGCTCAAATCTTAAATGAAGGGTTTTGAGGTTTGTGAAGGACATAGGAGCAAATGCTCTTATATGCCCTTGAAATTTGGAGGAGAGTGGCATGATGTGCTGAAAACTCTCTGGTTGGAATAGTGAAGGAATTGGAGGTAATTAGGTACCTCAAAAGTTGAGATTTTGGATTAGGATAAACATGTAATTTAGTTATTTTAAGCACTAAATCTAATCTAAAAATTATGAAACTCGAGAGGAGGGACTTTTAGGATGTTTTAGACTTATGGTAATTTTCCTGGAATTTTATGATTATTAAATATTATACTTCATGTGTTAAAGGATTATTAGCCCGATTTGTTGTTTCAATTATTTGGAGGTTTTAAATTAATTATAAACAGTTAAAATTCTGGATTTAGATCTTGACTAGTAGAACATTGATCCCTGAATTTTTATTGAATTTTATGTTGAGTAAATCTAGTACTTTATTCATAGATGATAGAAAGAGCTTTTTTGTTTAAAAATTAATTATGGATAAAATAATTGCTGGAAAATTATGAAACATGGCCAGTGCTAATTTTAGGCCTTTATTTGCATGGCATAAATTATTTATAGTTTTTGGAAGAATATTTTCTATACTTGATTCATAAACAACAGAAATTAGAGATTATTTCTAAAATAGTTTTCATGCCCTTTTGATGATAGAAAAATTATGATACTTAGGATTTAACCTATTGAGATAACCTACTATTTATCATAAATTTGCTGGACATCTTGCATGATTACTTAGGGTAGTTCATGTTCAAACTGGTAGCCCTTGGAATTTTCGAGGAATTTAATTAAATGCCAATAGATTAGGAAAATTTTCATTTTCTGGATTTAGGTCATTTATATCATGGTAAGTCTCCAGTAAATAATTTAGGGCATTTGGATGAGTAATGGATCATTACATAACCGGTTCGACATGTAGTCTAGGTCGGTTTGCATATAGCAATATGTGAAAGGCAATAGGACATGATCTGAGGAAGTCATTGGAGTTAAACATTTTATCTGGGTGGACAATTGTGGAGGAAATTACAATAGGAAGATATAAGGAGTAGTGAGTAGTGGTGATAGCTAGAGTTAAGAGGTGCTCGGGTTCGACGAAAAATCGTCTTCCCTGAAGAGTGGAAGGTTTAAAAATCACCCTAGGATAGTCTATCGTAATGTGAGAAGGGAATGGGTTAAGGGAGTTCAACCAATAACAATAAGTGCCTTGCGAAAGGGAACTTCGGGCCGTAATGCCGCCGTCTTGGTTCCTAGTGCCCCTTGAGAGCCCTTCACGGGGTATACCGGGGGCAGTCCTGGGCTAACGTAAATTGTAATAACAAACCGACAAGAGTAACTTAGTAACTAGGGCTGTACCTTTCACAAACACTGTTGGCACAGGAAGATTGATGAGATCTTCGGCTCGGTTGGTTTGGAGACGGACGGGATGGTCCGGGGAGCTTCGGCTCGGTTGGTTTGGAGACTGACGGGATGGTCCGGGGAGCTTCGGCTCGGTTGTTTTGGAGACGGACGTTTTGGTCCGGGGAGCTTCGGCTCGGTTTTTGTGTGTTTACGATTAAACTTGCATGTGCATAAGATAGGAAAAGTTAAGGCGGTGGGTTTTACGATATCGGGGAGTTCGATTGCACCGACACCGTTATCATTAACTTGGCGAGGTGACTAGCACTTCGCCAATAGAAGTCTGGTGCGTCAGCCGGCAAGAGTACGCAGGCGTCCGCTTAGTGCACCAAGCGTTGAGGCGTACGATAGGTCAGACCAGTGGTGCTTTTACTAGTTTTGAGGTGGGCGAGGCCCAACCCATCGCTTCCGTCTGCCACTACGGAGGTATCCTGGGAGGTAACGGCTCCGAAAGGGGGAACTAAAGGTCTGTGTGCATAGAGTCGGGTGTGTGTGTTGCACTTGCATGTTTCATCATACCCACTAGCATGTCATAGCATAATCAATTCACTTAACCCTGACACCTAAAGTATAAGTGGTATGGGACGCTTATACATTAGGACCTGCAAAACGACCCCTTCGTCTATAAGCTTGTGTAGGCAAGTTTATAAATCAAAGGTTAATTTCAATATATAACAACCATTGCTGTTTGATAACCGACACCCCAGGGTATAAGTGGTATGGGACACTTATACGATGGGAGCCTTGCAAAAGATCCCTTTGCTTATGTGTTCTCGCATAAGTGAAGGTTTAAATTCATATAATTGCTTTTCTTACTGCTAGACCTATTACAACCTTCATATTAACTGCTCACCGAATACAACATGCTAGATTAGTTTCCGCTGCCATCTGTTTCATGATTATCTCTACCTTCATGTCCTTCCCTTTCTTCCTCTCCGCTCGGTACCTAGGAGCCATGGGGGGAGGGGGTAGGGGATGATAGGGCTTAGTCTTTATGACTAACGGTTTTCGAACCGCATCATTTAGGGGATCGTGGAGCCCAGCATGGAGGAGCAGCCCCAAAGACCGGTGCGCTTGGAGATGGGGCAGTCTAGCTCCAGAGTTCATACCGCCGGGACCGTGAGTCTCGACTCTGAGTAGTTCCTAGTGTTTGCTTCCGCATGAGTGATATTGTAGTGAGGTCATGATGTATCGGGCATAAGCCCGCATTTATAGTACTCTGATGTTTTCTGTGGACACTCCCTTCGTGGAGATTTTTATTATATATATGTGATTTTATTATTGTGGACTGCATTGCTCATACTGTTATAATGTGCTACCTTTCTGTGATCGAATTGGCCGGCAGAATCGGCGCCTTGTGGTGATGACCCTTCAGGACGTGAAGGTGTCACCGCAAAGCAGCGATTCTGGGCCTAAGACCCCGGTGGTTGAAAAAGAAAAAAAAAGGGGGTCTTACAAGTGGTATCAGAGCAAACATCGATCAGAAGGAAGAAGCAGTCCACAAACCCTAGGTCACCCCCCGCTCGAGTTTAGTTTGGGGACAAACTAAGCAATGGAAGCAGTGGTGTGCCCATATGGGGATCACATATAAATTGTCCACCTTTATGTAATATTTGAACGTTTTCTCAGCGTGTGTTTTTGTTACGCAGCCTCCAGCACGGACTACGCCACAAGGTGGAGTTCAACAGGCTCAGGATGTTGCACCACCCCCACCGGCCCCCACTCCTTTCCTTCAGTCAGACATGGGACAGACCCTGACTGCCATCCTGGAGGCCTTCAGGGCCCAGCAGGTTCCGGCCCCGCAGCCAAATCCGGGGGCCAACTGGCTCAGCATCTTCCGGGGTCTTTCTCCCCTGTCCTATTTGGGGACAGAGTCGGCTGTTCGGACGGAAGAGTGGCTAGATATCATGTACGAGATGCTGGCCGGGATTCGGTGTCCATGGGAGGAGAGGGTGGCTCTGGTTGTCTCCTGCCTGGAGTCCCATGCAAAGAGGTGGTGGAAGACGCTGCTGGACACGACATTTGCAGATAGGGAGGTTGCGGAGGTTACTTGGGAGGAGTTCAGGGCCGCACTGCTGGAGCATTTCGTTCCGCAGTCGGCTAGGGATGATTTGGAGGAGCGGTTCTTACAGCTGAAGCAGGGTACCCGGACCGTGGTGGAGTACCATCGAGAGTTTGACCATCTGGCTCGATACGCAGATTCCTACCAGCTGGACGAGGCAGGGTATATCAGGAGGTTCTATAAGGGCCTGCGGGAGGACTTGAGGGAGGCTCTGTTGTTTGTATCTGACGGGCCCATCTCCCGGATTTTGGAGATGGCAAAAAGGATTGAGGCAGATTGGCACGCTACCCGGGGCCGGAAGCGGCCAGCAGAGGATCAGGGACGGAGAGGTAGGATTGACCAGCGGCGAGGTGCTGTACCAGAGGGGAGGAGGACAGAGGACCAGCCTCATCAGGACGTGAGGCAGGAGCCGAGGGAACAGGTGATATTAGCCCCTCCACCTCTTCGGATGCAGGAGATGCCGAGACCCGGGGGAATGGCGTATCCCCCAGAGTGCTTCCTTTGTCATCAGATTGGGCACATTCGGAGGAACTGCCCCATGAGGGGGGCACCACCTCCAGCACCACAGGGTGGCCCACCAGCTCAGCATTACGAAGGCCGAGGACGCGGCCGCGTTCGTGGATACCAGGGGGGAGACCGTAGACAGGGAAGAGAGCAAGTACATGCTTTGGACCTTGCGCAGCCGCGGAATCCGGAGCAGGTCATCGCAGGTATGCCGCAATGTTTTTTTTTTATTTTCATAGAATTTCCCTTTCAATGGTTTAAACTTGAATCGCACTAGATAGATTAGCAAGGAAAGTAAAACTCACTATAGAACCCTAAGATATCTAATCACCCCAGGTATAGTCTTCATCAGCGGCAAGCCGGCCCGCACGTTGTTCGATACTGGAGCTACTCACTCCTTTGTGTCGGAGACGTTCGTAGAAGGACTGGAAGGTGTGGAGTGGTTCACAGGCTTGAGGATGAGGGTGCGACTACCAGATGGATCTGAGCTCCTTACCACGGATCACTGCAATATGGAGGCAGAAATTGGTGGAAAAGCGTCCGAGGCTCCAGCGACGATTTTGAAGCTGACGGACTACGACCTGATCCTGGGCATGGTATGGCTGCACTGGAACTATGCCCAGATTGACTGCCAGGCAAAGAGGATCACCGTGAGACACGGGGACTCTTTCATTACCATCGAAGGTATAAGACCTGTCTCTCGTATACTCTTATCTTCGGTACAAGCCGTTAAGGCCCATCTGCAGGGAGAGGAGGTCTATCAGATTCTTTTTGAGATGGCGGAAGTTAAGGAGTCGGTGACAGACATCCCGGTGGTGCGAGATTTCGCTGACATCTTTCCAGAGAAACTACCAGGACTACCTCCACACTGAGAGCAGGATTTTCAGATACAGCTTGTGCCGGGGGCCAAGCCGGCGTCTAGGGCCCCTTATCGGATGGCCCCAAAGGAGTTGGCAGAGTTTCGGACTCAGCTACAGGAATTATTTGAGGCAGGATTTGTTAGACCGAGTTCCTCGCCATGGGGAGCACCGGTCCTATTCGTGAAGAAGAAGGATGGGACACTCCGCCTGTGCATCGATTATCGAGCACTAAACAGGCTGACCGTCCGGAATACCTATCCGCTCCCTCGGATAGACGAATTGTTCGACCAGCTAGAGGGGGCCCATTATTTCTCGAAGATGGACTTGAGGTCAGGATACTACCAGCTGCGGATCCAGGAGGAGGATATCCCGAAGACGGCCTTTAGTAGCAGATATGGCCTATATGAGTTCACCGTGATGCCCTTCGGGCTCACGAATGCTCCGTCGGCGTTCATGAGCCTCATGAACCGGGTTTTCGAAGCCTACTTGGATGTGTTCGTCATAGTATTCATAGACGACATCCTGATCTACTCTAGGACGGAGGAGGAGCACACTCGGCATCTGGCACTAACCTTGGAGAGGTTGCGGGAGCATCGCCTTTATGCAAAATTCAGCAAGTGTCAGTTTTGGTTGAAGGAGGTGGCCTTCCTAGGCCACATTATCAGCGGAGCCGGGTTGGCAGTGGATCCGGCAAAGATTCGGGCAGTTCGCGATTGGCCGCAGTTGAAGACAGCCACCGATGTACGCAGTTTCTTAGGACTTGCTGGTTACTACCGGAAGTTCGTGGAGGAGTTTTCTCAGATTGCCCTCCCCCTCACATCTTTGACGAAGAAGGAGGCACCCTTCGTTTGGACCCTGCAGTGCCAGGCGGCTTTCCAGGAACTGAAGGACCGACTCATCTCAGCCCCTATTCTGGCCCTTCCATCTGGAAAGAAAGGATTCCAGGTGTATACCGACGCATCATACCAGGGGATGGGAGCAGTGCTGATGCAGAACGGACACGTCATAGCATATGCCTCCCGCCAGCTGAAGACCCATGAGAAGAACTACCCAGTGCACGACCTTGAGATGGGAGCGGTCGTCTTTGCTCTGAAGGTCTGGCGCCATTATCTTTATGGAGTCCACTGTGACATCTACTCCGACCACAAGAACCTGAAATACGTGGACACGCAGAAGGAGCTGAATATCAGGCAGAGGCGCTGGGTGGAGTTCTTAGCAGATTATCAGTATGAGATGCACTACCATCCAGGGAAGGCAAATGTGGTGGCCGACGCGTTGAGCCGGCGAGCTGCCAATTCCGAAGCTGGGCCCCAGGTTATGTCCATGGAGCTAGTCCGGTCATTCAGAGATATGCAGATATCCCTAGTGTCCGAGGATGACCCAGTTCTGTATAGGGAGTATCTGGCATCGATGGTGGCCATAGACGATATTCGGGATCGCATTCGTGATGGACAGAGGACAGATGCATGGACAGAGCCGATGTTCCGAGCTTTGGAGGAAGGCTCGACAGGAGATTATTCCCTGAGAGATGGATTGCTACACTTCAGAGGCAGAGTATATATACCCGCAGGAGGCCAGATCCGAGAGGATATTATGATGGAGGCGCATTGCAGCCGGTACTCGGTGCACCCGGGGATCACAAAGATGACCGCTGATCTGAAGAGGACGATGTTTTGGCCGGGCATGAAGAAGGACATCACGTACTTCGTGACCCATTGCGAGGCGTGTCAGTTGGTGAAGGCGGAGTGCAGGAACCCCGCAGGACTGTTGCAGCCACTCCCGGTGCCGGAGTGGAAGTTTGACGATATAGCTATGGATTTTATACATGGTCTTCCCCGGTCTCGGATGGGGAATGACTCGATCTGGGTGATTGTTGATCGGTTGACAAAGGTGGCCCGCTTTATACCGATCAGGAAGGATGACTCGGTGGGAGTGCTGGTACGGAAGTTTGTGGAGCAGTATGTCCGATATCATGGCGTGCCCCGGACGATAGTGTCGGACCGCGATGGACGGTTTACATCCAGGGAGTGGCGGTCAGTGCAGGCATACCTGGGCACCCGTTTGACTTTTAACACGGCCTTCCACCCTCAGACGGACGGGCAGACAGAGCGGAGTGGAAGGAACCCTCAGTTGGTGAAGGCGGAGTGCAGGAACCCCACAGGACTGTTGCAGCCACTCTCGGTGCCGGAGTGGAAGTTTGACGATATAGCTATGGATTTTATACATGGTCTTCCCCGGTCTCGGACGGGGAATGACTCGATCTGGGTGATTGTTGATCGGTTGACAAAGGTGGCCCGCTTTATACCGATCAGGAAGGATGACTCGGTGGGAGTGCTGGTACGGAAGTTTGTGGAGCAGTATGTCCGATATCATGGCGTGCCCCGGACGATAGTGTCGGACCGCGATGGACGGTTTACATCCAGGGAGTGGCGGTCAGTGCAGGCATACCTGGGCACCCGTTTGACTTTTAACACGGCCTTCCACCCTCAGACGGACGGGCAGACAGAGCGCACCAACCGGACCTTGGAGGATTTACTACGACTGTGTATACTGGACCGAGGGGAGCCGTGGGAGAAAATGTTACCGCTGGTCGAGTTCTCCTATAATAATAGCTACCAGTCCAGCATCAGGATGGCACCTTATGAAGCCTTGTATGGAAGAAAGTGTAGGACCCCGCTTTCTTGGGTTCACGACGAGGATCCGAAGCTGTTGGGATCAGATTTTGTTGAAGACACCGAGGCTAGGTGAGACTGATCAGAGAGAGGATGTTGGAGGCGCAGAGCAGACAGGCAAAATACTATGATGCCCGGCATCGTCAGGTGGAGTTTCGGGTAGGGGATCGAGTGTTCTTGAAGATCCGGCCCATGCACGGAGTCTCACGGGTGCGCGGTCGGAGGAAGAAACTCAGCCCTAGGTATATGGGTCCTTACCAGATCCTGGAGCGGATCGGACCCCTAGCCTACAAGCTAGAGTTGCCGCCAGAGCTGGCAGCTCTACACGACGTCTTCCACATTTCTTCGCTGAGAAGGGCTCTACTACGCCCGGAACAGCGGATTTTGACCACCGAAGGGCCGGTAGCTTCAGACAGATCTGTTCACTTGGAGCCGGTTCGGATCGACGACAAAGGAGTACGGATCTTGCGCCGCAAGAAGATCCCCTTAGTCAAGGTTCTGTGGAGAAATCACGTTCAGGAGGAGCACACCTGGGAACCGCAGGACCTGATGAGGCAAAGATACCCGGAGTTGTTCAGTCAGGTATATCTCACCACCTCTCGGTATTCTATAGATTGCCTTCTTGTTTTGAACAATTAAGACTAGATAAGAAAAATTCAGGACCTAGGCATGCGCACTCAATCAGAAAAGTAGGGGCTAATCTTTTGTTTATTGGGGAGATTGTCTTCGTTTATCAAACAGATAGTCGCCTGAACCCAATAGAAAGATCGTATGGGATGTTACAAGTTTAATTTATTCCAATAGAAATCCCCGTAGGCTCAACCTCAATTTCGGGGACGAAATTTTTGTTTTGTTTATTGGGATTTGTAACATCCCATTTCCGGCTAGACCCCTAGGAGTCGGTTGGTCGTGTCAGAACCCCAGGAAGCACATAAAATTGAAATAAATCGACCGAGTTTTCGGGTCATGGGTTGGTCACGCCCGTGACCGACCCGTCACGCCCGTAACATCCCATTTCCGGCTAGACCCCTAGGAGTCGGTTGGTCGTGTCAGAACCCCAGGAAGCACATAAAATTGAAATTAATCGACCGAGTTTTCGGGTCATGGGTTGGTCACGCCCGTGACCGACCCGTCACGCCCGTGACCTGGGCGTGACTTCTTCGAAGATCATCGATCTCCGTGAGATGATCGTCGAACGTGCAGCCTGGGCATGTCACGCCCGTGACCAAGGTGTCACGCCCGTGACCAAGGGGCGTGACTCCTTCGACGAGCGTCGATCCCCGTACACGATCGTCGAAATTGAACTCGGGCCTGTCACGCCCGTGACCTAAGTGTCACGGCCGTGACCTAGGGCGTGACCAGCCTTCGACGACCGTCGATCCCAGTTCGACGATCGTCGACCTCAAAATTGTCGTTCGGGCCTGTCACGCCCGTGACCTAAGTGTCACGCCCGTGACCTAGGGCGTGACCAGCCTTCGACGACCGTCGATCCCAGTTCGACGATCGTCGACCTCAAAATTGCCGTTCGGGCCTGTCACGCCCGTGACAAAGGGTGTCACGCCCGTGACCTAGGGCGTGACCACCATTCGACGACCGTCGATCTCAAATCGACGATCGTCGATCTCAAATCGACGATCGTCGACCCATAACTAACCACCCGAGCCTGTCACGCCCGTGACCCAAGGTGTCACGCCCGTGACCATCCATCGACGATCGTCGATCGCAGTTCGACAATCGTCGAACCCAGAATTGGCTATCCGGGCCTGTCACGCCCGTGACCTATGTGTCACGCCCGTGACATTGGCCGAAACGACGGTTCAGGCCCGAAATTATTCTAACACGCGTGGTAATAAATGCGGGTGTGGGAAGTTACACCAGGAGTATTTATGGGCCGTTTCCTTCCTTAATTATTTAAATAAATAAGGAAAATGTTGGTCCAATAGGAAATCACCACCTGGCGAACACCTCTTCGTTTTCCAGCGTTTCAACGGCCCTGCATCATAACCGAAGCGTTAAGGGGAGGAGCGTTCATGGCCATTAAGGGTTTACCCATTCACCTTCCCACTTTCTGACTTATAAAAGCCCACCTGTAGCAAGAGGAGAAGGTTACACGCTCAAGTAATCGGATCAAATCCTTGTTCTTACTGTAGGAGAAGTTCAGCAACGCCACCACCGCGCCATGGCACCCCGTCGTTCTTCTCGCCTTCAAATCGCGAACAAGGTCCTCCTCTACTCCTTCTCTTTCATGGGTAGATCTTAGGATTCTTAGAAAGGAGATTCGCGCTCAACGGTGCCGGACCCATCTCTCGTTTTCATGGAAAACCATGAAAAAAGGTATTTTTGAGTTCGCCGGAAACCGCCGCCTCCGGCGGCCAAACCACCGCCGACCGATAGCCATCGCCTCAACGGAGGTGGTGGTGGTGGTGGCTGGCCAGGGAAGTGACCGAACGGCCGGCGACGGATCACGGAAGGCTTACAGGAAAAATGGTTTCCTGTGTCTGTTTTCGGTTTCATGAAGAAGATGAACAGTAGAATCAATATTATAATACACAGATTATTATATATTACATAATGGAAAAATATATTATTTGAATATATTTTGAGGCTGCAAAACGAGGCACTTAGAGGCCGTTTTAGGAAAAGTGATCAGTCAAGAAAGTTGTAGCCCTTCGAGTCTAAATTAATTTAAAATTGGTTTGAACTCGTTTGGGTAAGCGGTTCGGCCGCAGCACCCGTTTTAGTGGGGGCTGTACCTAGAGTTGGGCAGAAATTAAAATGGATGCCCACTCTTCGTCCCTTGCCCAAATGACCTGAAATTTGGGCAGGGGGTTAACCTTGGTTATACCTAAAGGCAGACCAAAAATGGGAATTTTTGGAGATACTTTGCCTAAAGTTTTTGTTTTAATTTAATAAACTTAGAGGAATTTATTTAGGTGGTCAAATGACCTCCAAACCCTCCCAAATTTTGGTGAGTGGTCCCTGGCTATAAAACCTAGGTCTGTGCAAAATTCCAATTGATTTGGAGGAGTTTTGGGTGAGAAATCTTCTACCCTTAACTAGGCATTAGTGAGACATCTTTTAATAAAAAGTGCACTGAGAGTTTGGAAAGGTCAAATCACCTCAACAGAGGCTGATTTTCTGATCTCTGACTTAGAATGGTGTTATAACCTGCTTGGAGGAAAATGGTGAGGTTTAGAGTTGGTTTACCCTAGGATCCAAGCTCAAATCTTAAATGAAGGGTTTTTAGGTTTGTGAAGGACATAGAAGCAAATGCTCTTGTATGCCCTTGAAATTTGGAGGAGGGTGGCATGATGTGCTGAAAACTCTCTGGTTGGAATAGTGAAGGAATTGGAGGTAATTAGGTACCTCAAAAGTTGAGATTTTGGATTAGGATAAACATGTAATTTAGTTATTTTAAGCACTAAATCTAATTCAAAAATTATGAAACTCGGGAGGAGGGACTTTTAGGATGTTTTAGACTTATGGTAATTTTCCTGAAATTTTATGATTATTAAATATTATACTTCATGTGTTAAAGGATTATTAGCCTGATTTGTTGTTTCAATTATTTGGAGGTTTTAAATTAATTATAAACAGTTAAAATTCTGGATTTAGATCTTGACTAGTAGAACATTGATCCCTAAATTTTTATTGAATTTTATGTTGAGTAAATCTAGTACTTTATTCATAGATGATAGAAAGGGCTTTTATGTTTAAAAATTAATTATGGATAAAATAATTGCTGGAAAATTATGAAACATGGTCAGTGCTAATTTTAGGCCTTTATTTGCATGGCATAAATTATTTATAGTTTTTGGAAGAATATTTTCTATACTTGATTCATAAACAACAGAAATTAGAGATTATTTCTAAAATAGTTTTCATGCCCTTTTGATGATAGAAAAATTATGATACTTTGGATTTAACCTATTGAGATAACCTACTATTTATCATAAATTTGCTGGACATCTTGCATGATTACTTAGGGTAGTTCATGTTCAAACCGGTAGCCCTTGGAATTTTCGAGGAATTTAATTAAATGCCAATAGATTAGGAAAATTTCCATTTTCTGGATTTAGGTCATTTATATCATGGTAAGTCTCCAGTAAATAATTTAGGGCATTTGGATGAGTAATGGATCATTGCATAACCGGTTCGACATGTAGTCTAGGTCGGTTTGCATATAGCAATATGTGAAAGGCAATAGGACATGATTTGAGGAAGTCATTGGAGTTAAACATTTTGTCTGGGTGGACAATTGTGGAGGAAATTACAATAGGAAGATATAAGGAGTAGTGAGTAGTGGTGATAGCTAGAGTTAAGAGGTGCTCGGGTTCGACAAAAGATCGTCTTCCCCGAAGAGTGGAAGGTTTAAAAATCACCCTAGGATAGTCTATCGTAATGTGAGAAGGGAATGGGTTAAGGGAGTTCAACCAATAATAATAAGTGCCTTGCGAAAGGGAACTTCGGGCCGTAATGCCGCCGTCTTGGTTCCTAGTGCCCCTTGAGAGCCCTTCACGGGGTATACCGGGGGCAGTCCTGAGCTAACGTAAATTGTAATAATAAACCGACAAGAGTAACTTAGTAACTAGGGCTGCACCTTTCACAAACACTGTTGGCACAGGAAGATTGATGAGAGCTTCAGATCGGTTGGTTTGGAGACGGACGGGATGGTCCGGGGAGCTTCGACTCGGTTGGTTTGGAGACGGACGGGATGGTACGGGGAGCTTTGGTTCGGTTGTTTTGGAGACGGACGTTTTGGTCCGGGGAGCTTCGGCTCGGTTTTTGTGTGTTTACGATTAAACTTGCATGTGCATAAGATAGGAAAAGTTAAGGTGGTGGGTTTTACGATATCGGGGAGTTCGATTGCACCGACACTATTATCGTTGACTCGGCGAGATGACTAGCACTTCGCCAACAGAAGTCCGGTGCGCAAGCCGGCAAGAGTACGCAGGCGTCCGCTTAGTGCACCAAGCGTTGAGGCGTACGATAGGTCAGACCAGTGGTGCTTTTACTGGTTTTGAGGTGGGCGAGGCCCAACCCACCGCTTCCGTCTGCCACTACGGAGGTATCCTGTGAGGTAACGGCTCCGAAAGGGGGAACTAAAGGTCTGTGTGCACAGATTCGGGTGTGTGTTTTGCACTTGCATGTTTCATCATACCCACTAGCATGTCATAGCATAATCGATTCACTTAACCCTGACACCTAAAATATAAGTGGTATGGGACGCTTATACATTAGGACCTGCAAAACGACCCCTTGGTCTATAATCTTGTGTGGGCAAGTTTATAAATCAAAGGTTAATTTCAATATATAACAACCATTGCTGTTTGATAACCGACACCCCAGGGTATAAGTGGTATGGGACACTTATACGATGGGAGCCTTGCAAAAGATCCCTTTGCTTATGTGTTCTCGCATAAGTGAAGGTTTAAATTCATATAATTGCTTTTCTTACTGCTAGACCTATTACAACCTTCATATTAACTGCTCACCGAATACAACTTGCTAGATTAGTTTCCGCTGCCATCTGTTTCATGATTATCTCTACCTTCATGTCCTTCCCTTTCTTCCTCTCCGCTCGGTACCTAGGAGCCATGGGGGGAGGGGGTAGGGGATGATAGGGCTTAGTCTTTATGACTAACGGTTTTCTAACCGCATCATTTAGGGGATCGTGGAGCCCAGCATGGAGGAGCAGCCCCAGAGACCGGTGCGCTTGGAGATGGGGCAGTCTAGCTCCGGAGTTCATACCACCGGGACCGTGAGTCTCGACTCTGAGTAGTTCCTAGTGTTTGCTTCCGCATGAGTGATATTGTAGTGAGGTCATGATGTATCGGGCATAAGCCCGCATTTATAGTACTCTGATGTTTTCTGTGGACACTCCCTTCGTAGAGATTTTTATTATATATATGTGATTTTATTATTGTGGACTGCATTGCTCATACTGTTATAATATGCTACCTTTCTGTGATCGAATTGGCCGGCAGAATCGGCGCCTTGTGGTGATGACCCTTCAGGACGTGAAGGTGTCACCGCAAAGCGGCGATTTTGGGCCTAAGACCCCGGTGGTTGAAAAAGAAAAAAAAAGGGGGTCTTACAGTAAGTGCAGTAAATAATCATTCAAAAATTCTAAATTACTCTTCTAGAGCAGATACTGTCCTAAAAACATCAGTGGCCAAATTTCATAATTCTTCAATGGGTATTGAGCTCTAGAATAAATATTTACTAAAATATCAAAGAGCTATATTTGTGAAGCAAGTATTGTAAATATTCTCCTAAAAATCATGAATAAAATTATACATCTAGATATTGATCTGAAAACATCATTGGCCAGGTTTCATAATTTTCCAGTAAGTAATTTGCTCTAAATGATTTATTTGCCATAATTGCCCTTTTGAAAACTTGTGAAGGAAGTGCTAGATATAGTCAACTAAAATTTGTAATAAAATTTAGGGATATTAATTTAGACATAAAGCATCTTCTGACCAAGTTTCATCAGATTCAAATGAACAGAGTAATCAAAATAATTATATCACCAGTTTTAGCAAATTATTACTTAACACATGATGTACTTGAAATATAATCCATAAAATCCTAATAAAATTACTAAGGGTGCTTCCTAGTCTAAAACTTACCCCACCCAAGTTTCACAACCTTTAACTAAGGTTTAGTGACTGTGCTTTCAAAGTTGAGCTTCTACCATAAAATTAGGGTTAGGATTTTGAGGTGCCTACCTGCCTCCAAATCCTCTAAGACTCCTTCCAGAGGACTTAAGTTATGCTAACATCGACTCTACTAAGTTTCAAGGTCATACAAGGGCATTTGCCCCTAAGTCCTTCACATCTTTCAAAAACCCTCCTTAAGGTTTGAGTTTGAACCCTAGAGTAACTCAACCCTAAATCACATCATTTTCCTTAAGAGGGTGACATTAGCCATGCCAAGTCAGTGTCCAAAATTTCAGCCTCTGTTGAGGTGATTTGACCATCCAAAACCCAAAGCACACTCCTTGACCAATTACCCTTCATTAAGATAGAATTAGGGTTAGGTCATTACCTATTCAAAACACCTCCAATTAAGGTGAAATTTTATACAGAGCCCAACAATGATGCCAGGGACCACTCACCAAGATTTAGGAGGTTTTGAAGGTCATTATCCCACTTAATTAAATTCTCCTAGTATTATTAAATAAAAATAAACACTTTAGGCAAAGTATCTCCAAAAATTCCCATTTTTGGACAGACCCTAAGTATAGCTAAGATAGGTCCCCTGCCCAAATTTCAGGTCATTTGGACAAGGGATGAAGAGTGGGCACCTATTTTAATCTCAGGATAGCCCTAGGTATAGGTCCCACCAAAATGGGTGCTGTGGTCAAACCACTTACCCAAATGGGTTCAAACAAATTTCGAATTAAACTAGACTTCACTGGCTACAACTTTCATGTTGACCACTTTCTAAGGTTTAGCCCCTAAGGGCCTTAGTTTTCTGTTCTAAAAGGATGCATCAAAAGTCATTAATTCACAAACTATAAATATTATAATAAGTTTAATAATATTGTTCCTCTTCTTCTTCCAAGCAGAGCCCGTAAAACTAATAACCTGTAGCTTTCCAGGTGGATTTCCCATCCACCCAGCCAACTCCATGGCCGGCCACCACCACCACCACCTCTATTGAGGTGGGGGCTATCGCCGGGTGGCGGCACGGCCGCCGGAGGGGTGTTTTCCGGCGAACCCGACCACCCATTTTTTCAGAAAAACCATGGGAAACTTCACCCGATCCAGCTCTTTTGAGCCCGATTTTCCCTCCTAATAACTTCTAAGATCTATCCACAGAAGAAGAGGTACAGGAGGACCTTTTTGGCGGTTTGGAGTCGAGCCGATCGTCGTGATGCCATTTGCGCGGTGGTGGCGTCGCCGGAATTCTGCAACAGCACAGTGAAACTGCTTTGCTCCTTCTGGAAAAGTGTGGACTTGAATCCTTGGAGTTCAGCTCCTTTTTAAGATGAAGAGGAGGGTGTTAGGTGGCTGTAAGAGCTTGGCCATTTTAGTCAAGGTTGGCGGCCATGGTAGGTAGGGGGTGAAAGCATGGTAAGTATGGCAAGCATGGTAAGCATGGCAAGCATGGCTCAACTCAGTCACAAACCAGCTGGCTGAAACCTTTTGTCTTTGTGAATTGAATGGGGATTGTTGGGGAGGGGAAGGAGGCCGAAATTTCCAATGGCCATTAATGCCGTTGAAAGCTTGGCTCGGCTATGGCTGGAGGGAGGGGGATATGGCTTCCATGTGGCATTGACCGGTCAAAATCATAAAATAAGACTTATCAAAGTCTTAATAAGAGGAAACGGCCCAATAACATATTCTTGCCCATTTCCTGAACCGGCCCAGTTCAACTGAACAATCAGGCAAGCTAAAAATATTTCTAAGTATAAAGGCGTCGAGTGAGCTGAGCTAACTCGACGCTATGGCGTTGAGTGAGCTCAGCTCACTCAACGCCATACAATTTATATAAAGATGGTGTTGAGTGAGCTGAGCTCACTCAACGCCATTCACCCTATGGCGTTGAGTGAGCTCAGCTCACTCAACGCCATACTGTTATGGCAAGACGGCGTTGATTGAGCAGAGCTCACTCAATGCCATCTACTTTATGGCGTTGAGTGAGCTCAGCTCACTCAACGCCATAGCTTTTATGGCAAGACGGCATTGAATGAGCGGAGCTCACTCAACGCCATTTACTCTATGGCGTTGAGTGAGCTCAGCTCACTCAACGCCATTGCTTTAATTGCAAAACGGCTTTGAGTGAGCAGAGCTCACTCAACGTCATTTACTCTATGGCGTTGAGTGAGCTCAGCTCACCCAACGCCATAACTTTCATGGCAAGACGGCATTGAGTGAGCAGAGCTCACTCAATGCCATTTACTCTATGGCGTTGAGTGAGCTCAGCTCACTCAACGCCATAACTTTCATGGCAAGACGGCGTTGAGTGAGCAGAGCTCACTCAACGCCATTTACTCTATGGCGTTGAGTGAGCTCAGCTCACTCAACTCCATAACTTTTATGGCAAGACGGCTTTGAGTGAGCAGAGCTCACTCAACGCCATTTACTCTATGGCGTTGAGTGAGCTCAGCTCACTCAATGCCATAACTTTCATGGCAAGACGGCATTGAGTGAGCTCTGCTTACTCAACGCCATTTACTTTATGGCATTGAGTGAGCTTTGCTCACTCAACGTAATACCTTATATTGCAAGACGACGTTGTATTGGTCCTTGGAGGTCACTTGACCCTTAACCAGGGCACTTTGACCACCCTAGGGCTAGAGTTGACTTTGGTCAACTTAAGCCTTTCTGGTTGGTCCCAATGGGTCCTTGGTGACCCTTTGGCCTCTCACTAGGTCTATGAGGGTATGTGCGGGGTCCATTTGGCTAAGGGACTGCAACTGGCCCTTGTGTAGGTAAATTTGACCCAATTAGGGTTAGAGTTGACTTTGGTCAACTTAGCTCCTTTGACTGCCCTCCATGGGTCCTTAATGACCCATTGACTCCTCATTCGGGTTATAAAGGTATGGGTGGGGTCTTGGAGTCTTGGTGAAGCCCCATGATCACCTTAAACCAAGGTTTTGGAATTTACTATTTGCAGACCATAGTGCCCTATCCACACCACCAGGTCCATTTGACGTTTTCTTGGGCTTCCTAGGGTTTTGTCATGACAAAACAACTCTTAGGGGTCTAGTTGGAAATGGGATGTTACACAATGTCTTCTTGGGGCTGTGGAGTTTCTTGATTTTCTTCAGTAAGAGGGAACAGTGGATCATCTGATGTCATCTCTTCTACCATCCTATCAATATCAGCTGCAGTGAATTTGTATTGGGCATCAAGATCCTCTTGATCAGATGTATCATCAGTATTCATACCTGACCCACCTCCATGTATAGAGGTGCTTGGTTCAGCATTAGACTTAGTAGTGTCTCCTTCTTCCATTACCACATCATTAGCAGGAACTTCTCGTATAATCTTAGCTGGAATATCATCAGAGGGAATTTTTTTATTAGGACTAGAGCCGGCTGTTCTGCCTCAAGGACTGAAGAAGCAGGATCCCCCATAGCAGCTACACCAGATATGCCAGCTGCATTATGAGGAAGGGTAGATAGGGTCCTGTCCTCAACCACTATAGTCTTTCGAGCAGGTGGAGCTTGACCTGGCATCAGTAGCCTTATTTCCCATCTTTGTATATAGGTAATGTAGACCTTTTTCATGTGATGAATTGGTATACCTTTGTCCATGTCAAAGACTTCTGGAAGCATCTGATTTAAATAGAGTGAAATAATTCTTGCATAGTTGGGTGTTGTGATGCTTTCTTTGATCCTATCAAAAATCATCTGTCCCCATTGGAACTTTTTGCGACAGATGACAACAATCATCATGCAGAAGAAATCTGATGTAATGTAGTTGATAGAGCTTTTTTGCAGAGAACTACTTCCCCAAGAATGTCGGCAAGCAGCTTGCTCTCATCATTCATATTCTTACAGTGGATGCTGACTATCAAGTATTCTAAGGACTCTAACTCAATTTTGAGAATAAATCTGTTTTCCTTTTATTAATGAAGTAAGTGCAATAAATAATCATCCAAAAATTCTTAATTAATCTTCTAGAGAAGATACTGTCCTAAAAACATCAGTGGCCAAATTTCATAATTCTTCAATGGGTATTGAGCTCTAGAATAAATATTTACTAAAATCTCAAAGAGCTATATTTGTGAAGCAAGTATTGTAAATATTCTCCTAAAAATCATGAATAAAATTATACATCTAGATATTGATCTGAAAATATCATTAGCCATGTTTCATAATTTTCCAGTAAGTAATTTGCTCTAAATGATTTATTGTCCATAATTGCCCTTTTGAAAACTTGTGAAGGAAGTGCTAGATATAGTAAACTAAAATTTGTAATAAAATTTAGGGATATTAATTTAGACATAAAGCATCTTCTGACCAAGTTTCATCAGATTCAAATGAACAGAGTAATCAAAATAATTATATCACCAGTTTGAGCAAATTATTACTTAACACATTATGTACTTGAAATTTAATCCATAAAATCCTAATAAAATTACTAAGGGTGCTTCCTAGTCTAAAACTTACCCCACCCAAGTTTCACAACCTTTAACTAAGGTTTAGTGACTGTGCTTTCAAAGTTGAGCTTTTACCCTAAAATTAGGGTTAGGGTTTTGAGGTGCCTACCTGCCTCCAAATCCTCTAAGACTCCTTCCAGAGTACTTAAGTTATGCTAACATCAACTCTACTGAGTTTCAAGGTCATACAAGGGCATTTGCCCCTATGTCCTTCACATCTTTCAAAAACCCTTCCTTAAGGTTTGAGTTTGAACCCTAGGGTAACTCAACCCTAAATCACACCATTTTCCTTAAGAGGGTGACATTAGCCATGCCAAGTCAGTGTCCAAAATTTCAGCCTCTGTTGAGGTGATTTGACCATCCAAAACCCAAAGCACACTCCTTGACCAATTACCCTTCATTAAGGTAGAATTAGGGTTAGGTCATTACCTATTCCAAACACCTCCAATTAAGGTGAAATTTTATACAGAGCCCAACAATGATGCCAGGGACCACTCACCAAGATTTGGGAGGGTTTGAAGGTCATTATCCCACTTAATTAAATTCTCCTAGTATTATTAAATAAAAATAAAAACTTTAGGCAAAGTATCTCCAAAAATTCCCATTTTTGGATACACCTTAGGTATAGCTAAGATAGGTCCCCTGCCCAAATTTCAGGTCATTTGGACAAGGGATGAAGAGTGGGCACCTATTTTAATCTCAGGATAGCCCTAAGTATAGGTCCCACCAAAATGGGTGATGTGGTCAAACCACTTACCCAAATGGGTTCAAACAAATTTCGAATTAAACTAGACTTCACTGGCTAATACTTTCATGTTGACCACTTTCTAAGGTTTAGCCCCTAAGGGCCTTAGTTTTCTGTTCTAAAAGGATGCATCAAAAGTCATTAATTCACAAACTATAAATATTATAATAAGTTTAATAATATTGTTCCTCTTCTTCTTCCAAGCAGAGCCCGTAAAACTAATAACCTGTAGCTTTCCAGGTGGATTTCCCATCCACCCAGCCAACTCCCTGGCCGGCCACCACCACCACCACCTCTATTGAGGTGGGGGCTATCGCCGGGTGGCGGCACGGCCGCCGGAGGGGTGTTTTCCGGCGAACCCGACCACCCATTTTTTCAGAAAAACCATGGGAAACTTCACCCGATCCAGCTCTTTTGAGCCCGATTTTCCCTCCTAATAACTTCTAAGATCTATCCACAGAAGAAGAGGTACAGGAGGACCTTTTTGGCGGTTTGGAGTCGAGCTGATCGTCGTGATGCCATTTGCGCGGTGGTGGCGTCGCCGGAATTCTGCAACAGCACAGTGAAACTGCTTTGCTCCTTCTGGAAAAGTGTGGACTTGAATCCTTGGAGTTCAGCTCCTTTTTAAGATGAAGAGGAGGGTGTTAGGTGGCTGTAAGAGCTTGGCCATTTTAGTCAAGGTTGGCGGCCATGGTAGATAGGGGGTGAAAGCATGGTAAGTATGGCAAGCATGGTAAGCATGGCTCAACTCAGTCACAAATCAGCTGGCTGAAACCTTTGTCTTTGTGAATTGAATGGGGATTGTTGGGGAGGGGAAGGAGGCCGAAATTTCCAATGGCCATTAATGTCGTTGAAAGCTTGGCTCGGCTATGGCTGGAGGGAGGGGGAGATGGCTGCCACGTGGCATTGACTAGTCAAAATCATAAAATAAGACTTATCAAAGTATTAATAAGAGAAAACAGCCCAATAACATATTCTGGCCCATTTCCTGAACCAGCATTGTTCAACTGAACCATCAGGCAAGCTAAAAAATATTTCTAAGTATAAAGGCATCGAGTGAGCTGAGCTAACTCGATGCTATGGCGTTGAGTGTGCTCAGCTCACTCAACGCCATACAATTTAAGTAAAGATGGTGTTGAGTGAGCTACTCAACTGAGCTCACTCAGCGCCATTCACCCTATGCCGTTGAGTGAGCTCAGCTCACTCAACGCCATACTGTTATGGCAAGACGGCGTTGAGTGAGCAGAGCTCACTCAACGCCATTTACTCTATGGCATTTAGTGAGCTCAGCTCACTCAACGTCATAGCTTTTATGGCAAAACGGCTTTGAGTGAGCAGAGCTCACTCAACGCCATTTACTCTATGGCGTTGAGTGAGCTCAGCTCACCCAACGCCATAACTTTCATGGCAAGACGGTGTTGAGTGAGCAGAGCTCACTCAACGCCATTTACTCTATGGCGTTGAGTGAGCTCAGCTCACTCAACGCCATAACTTTCATGGCAAGACGGCGTTGAGTGAGCAGAGCTCACACAACGCCATTTACTCTATGGCGTTGAGTGAGCTCAGCTCACTCAACGCCATAACTTTTATGGCAAGATGGCTTTGAGTGAGCAGAGCTCACTCAACGCCATTTACTCTATGGCGTTGAGTGAGCTCAGCTCACTTAACGCCATAACTTTGATGGAAAGACGGCGTTGAGTGAGCTCTGCTCACTCAACGCCATTTACTCTATGGCGTTGAGTGAGCTTTGCTCACTAAACGCCATACCTTATATTGCAAGACGGCATTGTATTGGTCCTTGGAGGTCACTTGACCCTTAACTAGGGCACTTTGACCACCCTAGGGCTAGAGTTGACTTTGGTCAACTTTAGCCTTTTTGGTTGGTCCTAATGGGTCCTTGGTGACCCTTTGGCCTCTCACTAGGTCTATGAGGGTATGTGTGGGGTCCATTTGGCTAAGGGACTGCAACTGGCCCTTGTATAGGTAAATTTGACCCAATTAGGGTTAGAGTTGACTTTGGTCAACTTAGCTCCTTTGACTGCCCTCCATGGGTCCTTAATGACCCATTGACTCCTCATTAGGGTTATAAAGGTATGGGTGGGGTCTTGGAGTCTTGGTGAAGCCCCATGATCACCTTAAACCAAGGTTTTGGAATTTACTATTTGCAGACCATAGTGCCCCTATCCACACCACCAGGTCCACTTGACTTTTTCTTGGGCTTCCTAGGGTTTTATCATGACAAAACCACTCTTAGGGGTCTAGTTGGAAATGGGATGTTACAAATCCCAATAAACAAAACAAAAATTTCGTCCCCGAAATTAAGGTTAAGCCTACCGGGATTTCTACCGGAATGAAATAAACTTGTAACATCCAATATGGTTTTCCTATTGAGTCGAAACGACTACTTGTTCAATAAACGAGGGCAATCCCCCAATAAACAAAAGATTAGCCCCTACTTTTCTTGACTGAGTGTGCATGCCTATGTTCTCAATTTCCCTTATCTTGTCCTACCGATTTAATACAAGAAGGTAATTTATAGTATGTGGTGAGGTATACCTGACTGAACAACTCCGGGTATTTCTGCCTCATCAGGTCCTGAGGTTCCCAGGTGTGCTCCTTCTGACCGTGGTTCCTCCACAGAACCTTGACTAAGGGTATCTTCTTGTGGCGCAAGATCCGTACTCCTTTGTCATCGATCCAAACCGGCTCCAAGTGAACAGACCGGTCTCAAGCTACCGGCCCGTCCGTAGTCGAAATCTGCTGCTCCGGGCGTAGTAGAGCCCTCCTAAGAGAGGATATATGGAACACGTCGTGCAGACTTGCCAGCTTCGGTGGCAGCTCCAGCCTGTATGCCAAGGGACCGATCCGCTCCTGGATCCTATAAGGCCCCATATATCTTGGGCTGAGCTTCTTCCTCTGTCCGCGTACCCGAGTAACTCCATGCATTGGTCAGATCTTCAAGAACACCTGGTCTCCCACCCGGAATTCCACCTGACGGTGTCGAGCATCGTAATACTTAGCCTGTCGGCTCTGTGCTTCTAGCATCCTGTCCCGTATCAATCTCACCTGAGCCTCGATGTCCTCGACAAACTCCGAATCCAACGCCTTAGGGTCCTCGTCTGATGAGTAGTTATTTATAAACATTTTGGTATACATTTTAGTTTAATTTCTTAATATAATTTGTAATATTTTATGTAAATTATTGAATAAATGTTTTTTTTCTCTAAATAAATATTTTTAGAAATTCAATAATATATTATAACAAATATACGTTGTTTAGATATAAGTTAAATAAAATATATAATTGTTGTATGTATATAATATTTATATATAAAATAAAAATAAAAGTAGATTATAACTATTATAATAAATATTAAATGTAATAGTAAAGTTATGATAATAATATAAATATTTATACTACTTTCATATAGTATATAATATATATATATTAATAATAAAATAATTATAGTATTTAGTATATAATAATAATTATATTATTTAATAATAATGATAATCATAGCGTATAATAATAAAAGTATATATATAATTAATATATCATTATATGTATATATATAAAGTTAATATTAAACCTATATATTAAGTATATTAGATAAAGGTATATATAAAAATACATACTCTATAAAACTATATCTATACATGTAAATAATAATAATAATAATAAAAACTTTAAAACTATGAAAACATAATTTTATCATATGAATATATGTATTAGATTTGAATGTCTATATAATATTGATATATGCTTGGAATTTTATAACAAAATATATATATAATAACAAAATATTTATATATGCTTGAAAAATTATATATATAATATATGCTTGAAAATATATATCATTTTATACTATTATTACTTATTCAATATGTATAAATCCTGAAATACATAATATATATATATAATGTTTCTGTATTTGACAGAAATGATCAGTTGGCTTAGTGGAGTGGTGTCTAGTTATTCTCTCTGGTTGCTTGGGATCGAAACCAGGCCAGCGCAATTTTTGAATGGATTTATTCCTGCCTGACCCGCCAGCTACCTGCAACCCGCCGCCAGCCCGCGACCCACCAGCTGCCTGCCTGCCCGACCCGCCAGCTGCCAGCCCGACCCGCCATCCTTATCCAGCCAGCCAACTCAGCTGCCAAGTGTGCTCTATCCTTATCCAAGCCGCCACGTGTCAAGCTATCCAATAGCCAGCTGTCCCATAAGCTGATTTTCAGCTTTTCCAAAAGCTGTTTGGCAGCTTTTCCATAAGCTGTTTGGCAACTTTTCCAAAAGTGCTTTTCCAAAAGCAATTTTTTTCTATAAATAGAGGGGCAGAGCTGAGTAGAATTATTCGAACTCCAGCAGATTCCTTAAGAACTGTTAGGACTCCCCAGCTCTCTAACAAGGAACTGGTAGTAGTTTTCAAGTATTCTAAAGTTCTGTAAGTTGTAATTTTTCAGCTTTATTTTCAGCTTTTTAGAAATTTGTAATAAATTTGGACGTTTATAAAATAGACTCTTTTAAATTTAATTCTGAGTACTTTACTTTTTATTTTCAGCTTTTCTTTTACTTTACTTTTTTTATACTATCCCGAATGAAAGGCGAAGCTCTGCTTATGTCATGGATTAAGATAGTGTAAAACTGCTTTCAAACCTATTTTCAAAACCCTATTCTTTCATACAATCCCGAATGAAAGGCGAGGCTAAAGTCTAAGTCCTGGATTAAGATAGCGCGGAAGCGCTGCAAAATTTTAGTTTTTACTACCCTATCCAAAAATAAAGGTGATGTGAAAGCTTAAATCCTGGATTGAGATAGATAGGTAGATATTATTTTCAGTACTTTATACCGCCCCCATCCTGAGAAGAGGCTAAGAACCCTTAACACTTGGTCAAGATGAGCTCTGGGCTGGATACTATTTTCAACTATTTCAACTTTACTTTCTAGTTATTCTAACTAGGGTTTTCTGTTAATTGATCATATACCAGGTGACGAGACACTACGTTTACGTTAACCCGTTTAAACGCAAGCCTTCCCGGTCGTACTTTAGAGTCAGTGATGCTACCAAAGGAACCCTCTCGTTAAGTTAGATAATTAAGAAATAAAGTTGTTCTTTAATAGGCGAATTAATATCCGCTCAAAGTAATTCTGAAATCGAGGACTAAACTCTAAGTCCCTCTCTTAATAAAATCACGTATATAATTTTTTTTGTATCTTTTAATTTTAAAATAAACCCCACTCCGTTCTTTCGATAAAATAATAGTCAGTTCTAAAAAGTAGAATAATTAACACCGATCCCAGAAAAAATACGACCTTGATATTTTCTATAAAATACTATACTCCTATGCGATAGGTACTCTTGCCTTAATCCACAGAATATAAGTAAGTAAAATAGAGATAGACTTATATACGTAAAAGATTATATAAAACCAAATCTATCTTCTTTAAAATAAACTTTACTTATCAAGCTTTTTGGCGCCGTTGCCGGGGACTAGTTTATTTGTGTTAATATTTGAAAATAAAAGAACGCTATTAATTTTATCTTTTCTTTTTCTTGTTATTTAAAAACCTTAGTATTTATAAAAATAAAACAAACATAAAATTCCGTGAATTTAAAACTTTTTTTTATAAAACCTAACTTTTTATTAACAAATTTATTAACTACTAAAAAAAACAAAAAAAAACCTAACCTACTATTTTAACGTATTTTATATAAAACTTGAAAAAAATAAAAACTAGTTTATAATCAAAAACCTGCTTTTATTATAAAACTGTTTTTATAAAAAAACCTGTTTTATATAAAAAACATGTTTTTAGTTCTTTTCCGTTTTACGTCTTTTCGTGTGTTTGTAATTTTTTAACTTAGTTTTTTTTACCCTATTTTTGTTTTTATATAAAAAATCTTTTGTTTAGTGTATGACCCATAGAACTCCATCGGATTTAAATCTTGAACTTAATCCTGAAATCGATCGCACCTTTCGCAGGCGCCTCCGATCTCTGAATCAAGAGCTTGTCTTAAATCTGGACGAGTCCGTAGGCACCACACACGTACAAGAAATGGCAGCAGAGCAACAACAAATGCCAGAGGTGGTCCCCCAAAGGACCATGTCTTATTATGCACGACCTAATTTAAATGACACCGGGTCTAGTATCGTTCGTCCACCAATTGCCAATAATAACTTCGAGATTAAATCGAGTATACTCCAAATGATTCAAAATTCCATTCAATTCGATGGCTTGCCCGACGAAGATCCAAACACGCACTTATGCAATTTCTTAGAAATATGCGACACATTTAAGATAAATGGCGTCACTGATGATGCCATCCGTCTTCGCTTATTTCCTTTTTCTCTACGAACGAAAGCCAAGCAGTGGCTAGGTTCTCTCCCCAGAGGATCTATCACCACTTGGGCTGAAATGACCGAAAAATTCCTAACAAAGTATTTTCCACCTGCAAAAACCGCACGTCTGCGTGCGGATATTTCTTCCTTTGTGCAAGGCGAGTCCGAGTCTCTTTATGAGACTTGGGAATGTTTTAAGAAATATTTACGTCGGTGTCCACAACATGCACTGCCAACTTGGCTCCAGGTACAAATATTCTATAATGGTTTGAATATTCAAACCAGACAAGCCATTGATGCTGCCGCTGGGGGCACGCTCAATAACAAAACCCCCGATGCCGCTCAAACCCTCTTTGAGGAAATGGCCATTAATGCGTACCAGTGGAACATGCCAAGGTCACACCCTAAACAAACTGGGATATATGAGCTCGACACTTCTTCTACTTTAGCACTCCAAGTAGAAAATTTAACTAAACAATTGGCAGGAATAACTGCTTCCTCCACCTCAACTACTTGGAATCCTAATAATAATGTAATTGAAGAAATCGATTATATGGGGAACTCTTATAGACCTTCCTATAATCCTAATATTAACTCGAATAATAATTCTTATAATCCAGGATATAGGAACCATCCTAATTTTTCATGGAGCAACCCCAATAATGCTCAACGCCCTCCGACTGCAAATCCAAGTGGATTTGCACCACAACCCCCACAACCACAAACACCACCACCACAACCGAACCAATTTAGGCCAACCCCGATAGAAGACATATTCACGAAATATGTCAGTATTAATGAGTCCAATATCCGGAACCTGACCGGATCAATTAAAAACTTAGAAACACAAATTGGACAAATATCAAAAATGCTATCGGAACGCCAACCTGGTAATTTGCCAGGAAATACGGAACCAAATCCGCGGGATACTGGCCATTCCAGTAACCCATCAAGTTGACAAGCCGTCAAACTACAAAGTGGCAGAGAGCTACCACCGCCCGTTAGGGTAGAAAAAGAAGCTAAGGTTAGCCCTCCTACACCACTTCCCGTTACGACTCTGCCTCCTCAACCCCCGCGAATTTCTTCCCCACATGTTGTTTTACCTTATCCATCTAAATTAAAAGATTAGCGAGAAGATGAACAATATAAAAATTTTCTAAAAATGCTAAAACAAATTCAAATAAATATACCTTTCTGCGAGGCAATTGCACAGATGCCTAAATACGCAAAATATTTAAAAGCGTTACTTTCAAATAAAAAGAAACTCGAAGATATTTCGAGAGTTTTCTTAACGTCGAGTGTTCAGCCGTTTTATTACATAAATTACCCCCAAAATTAAACGATCCGGGACGATTTTCCATCCCGTGTCTTTTCGGTAATCTATTAATAAAAGATGCGTTAGCAGATTTAGGTGCTAGCATAAATTTAATGCCCTGCTCGCTCTTTCAAAAACTAGGATTAGGTAACCCCAGCCCAACTAAAATGAGCATCCAGTTAGCAGATCGTTCTATTAAATATCCAATAGGGATAGTAGAGGATGTTCTGGTCAAAATAGATAAGTTTATCTTCCCGGTAGACTTTGTTATACTTGACATAGAGGAAGACGCCGATGTTCCCATAATTCTCGATCGTCCTTTTCTCGCAACCTCTCGCGCGACAATAGACGTAAGTAACGGTAGACTTCTCTTACGAGTAGGAGATGACGAAGTTACTATCGATATAGATCCCTCTATGAAAAACTCTTTAATAAATGACGATTCCTGCTACCTTGCGGAAGCCTCTTTTGAGGAAAATGGTTTTCCCTATTCTAATTTATTTTCAATGACTGTAGAAGAATCGGACTTGGCAGACTTACCCATTTCAAATGAAATGCCTACCGATGACCCTTTAGAACCTTTTATATCCTTAACTTCTACAACTTTAAAAACTCCAAATTCATATGAAAAACCACCAACCCTCGAGCTGAAAACACTTCCTGCACATTTAAAATACGTTTTCCTTGAAGCTGAATCCAAACTCCCTGTTATCATTTCTGCTGAATTAAATGATAAGAAAATGTCTGAATTAATAGAAGTGTTAAAACAACATCGTCATGCATTAGCATGGCAAATTTCTGATATCCAAGGACTCAATCCATCTTTTTGTACGCATAAAATATTTTTGGAAGATAACCCTTATAAATCTATCCAGCCCCAACGACGTTTAAATCCTAATATGAAGGATGTCGTAAAAGCTGAAGTAATGAAATTATTAGACGCAGGAATTATCTATCAAATCTCAGATAGCACATGGGTTAGTCCCGTACAAGTCGTCCCTAAGAAGGGCGGTATAACGGTAGTACCAAACGCTAATAATGAACTAATTCCAACACGTACTGTTACGGGTTGGAGGATGTGCATCGACTATCAAAAATTAAATGATGCCACCCGTAAAGAACACTTTCCACTACCATTTATAGATCAAATATTAGAGCGACTCTCGGGTCACTCATATTATTATTTTCTTGATGGTTATTCAGGGTATTTACAAATTCCTATAGCCCCTGAAGACCAAGAGAAAACTACGTTCACTTGCCCCTTTGGTACTTTCGCCTATAGGCGAATGCCATTTGGACTTTGTAATGCGCCGGCTACATTTCAAAGATGTATGCTAGCTATTTTCAGCAAGTTAGTAGAGGACGTTATGGAAATGTTTATGGATGATTTCTCCGTATTTGGAGACTCATTCCATACGTGTTTAGATAACCTCGCTCGTGTTCTTCAACGCTATGAAGACACAAATTTAGTGTTGAACTGGGAGAAATGCCATTTTATGGTCCGCGAAGGTTTAGTTCTCGGTCATAAAATTTCTTCCAAGGGAATCGAGGTAGATAAGGCCAAAATAGAAATAATTGAAAAACTTCCTCCTCCAACAAATGTAAAATCTATTCGAAGTTTCTTAGGCCATGCAGGTTTCTATAGACGGTTCATTCAAAATTTCTCTAAAATAACAAAACCGTTAACTCATTTATTAGAAAAAGAAGCCCCATTTATATTCGATAGTGAATGCTTAGTAGCATTCAATATTATTAAAGACAAACTTATCAACTCTCCTATTTTAGTAGCCCCAGACTGGTCCTTTCCTTTTGAGATCATGTGTGATGCGAGTGATTATGCTGTAGGAGCTGTCTTAGGACAATGAGTAGACAAATATTTTCATCCTATCTATTATGCAAGTAAAACTCTCACATCTACACAAACCAATTACACGACCACTGAAAAGGAACTACTGGCGATTGTATTTGCATTTGATAAGTTTAGATCTTATATTACGCTATCGAAAGTTATAGTTTTTACGGATCATTCTGCCTTAAAATATTTACTAACTAAGGCAGATGCAAAACCCCATTTATTACGTTGGATTCTCTTATTACAAGAATTTGATTTAGAGATCCGAGATAAGAAAGGTGCAGAGAATTTGGCAGCCGATCATCTTTCTCGACTAGAAAATGCTGCAACAGATACACTCGTGGAAGCCGACATCGAAGATAAATTCCCTGAAGAAAGTCTCCTCGCACTCGAAAAGGTAACCAACTCTTCTACTCCTTGGTTCGCAGACTTGGCTAACTATGTAGTAGCCCGAGTCCTTCCAAAAGCTTTTACAATTCAAGAAAAGAAGAAATTCTTTTCTGACTTGAAAAACTACTTTTGGGAAGACCCGTATTTATTCTGAGTCTGTGCCGACCAAGTAATTCGAAGATGTATTTCGGACGAGGAAGGACTAAAAATACTACGGCACTGCCACGAAGGACCAACCGGCGGACACTATCAATCCAACCGAACTGCACGTAAAGCCCTTGAAGCAGGATTCTTTTGGCCTACTTTATTCAAGGGCGCTCAAAAATTGGTAAGTGTTTGCAACCGCTGCCAACGGTCAGGTAACATTTCCCGTCGGGACGAAATGCCCCAAAACTTTTACTTAGAATGTGAAATTTTTGATCTATGGGGCATAGATTTTGTAGGCCCTTTACCTCCTTCTTTTAAAAATCGTTATATTTTAGTAGCGGTCGATTACGTTTCACGATGGGCTGAAGCGCAAGCTTTACCCACTGCTGACTCGAGAGTCGTCGTTAAATTTTTGAAAACCTTATTTTCATGTTTTGGCACGCCTAGGGCTATAGTTAGCGATCGAGGTACTTATTTTTGTAACACCCAGATGGCTAAAGTGTTAGCCAAATATGGAGTTACTCATAAACTCGCTACCGCTTATCACCCCCAAACAAGCGGCCAAGTGGAGGTAGTCAATAGAGAACTAAAGCGTATATTAGAAAAAACTGTAGATACCTATCGAAAAGATTGGTCCCTCAAATTAGATGATGCACTTTGGGCCTACCGTACAGCATTCAAAACTGCGATCAGTTGTACACCTTATCGTTTAGTATATGGAAAAGCATGTCACCTACCTGTAGAATTAGAACATCGCGCATATTGGGCGCTAAAATTTCTTAACTTAGATACAAACTTAGCCGCCGAACAACGTAAATTTCAACTCAATGAACTTGAGGAATGGCGTGCAAACGCCTATGAAAATAATAAATTTTATAAAGAGAGATCTAAGTTTTATCATGATAGGAAAATTAAATTTCCAAAATCTTTTTCACCAGGTGATCTTGTCCTACTATATAACTCACGCCTTAAATTATTTCCAGGAAAATTAAAATCCCGATGGACCGGACCCTATACTGTTAAACAAACCTGGCCATATGGGACCGTTCTTATTTCTCACCCTGAACTAGGAACTTTCAAAGTAAACAGGCACCGTTTAAAACTATATTTTACTGGGGACCCTTTTCAAAAAGAACCTGAAACCCTAACACTACTCCATAACCTCAAAATATAAATTCCCTTGTATATTTCCATCCTTTATGCTTTTGTATATTCTGTACATATTTTTCACTTCATACCTATGCCTAACATAAGTATGGGGGTGCTTTTAGCTGCAATATGTTTTTATCACTTTTATGTTATATTTTTCCTTTAAAATAAAAGCATTGTTTATTTTAGTACTCATCCAAAACAAGTCAAAATTTTCAAAAACCATACTATGTAAATATATTCCAAAAAAATCTGAGTTGATCAAAAATGCAAATTATTCAATAGATATAAATATCCGGAATACACTTGTAAACACTACCTTGTAAAATTTCATTATAAACGGAGTTAGTTTTTTAGCAAGCCTGCTTTCAATATCAAAGGAACCCTCTCGTTAAGTTAGATAATTAAGAAATAAAGTTGTTCTTTAATAGGCGAATTAATATCCGCTCAAAGTAATTCTGAAATCGAGGACTAAACTCTAAGTCCCTCTCTTAATAAAATCACGTATATAATTTTTTTTGTATCTTTTAATTTTAAAATAAACCCCACTCTGTTCTTTCGATAAAATAATAGTCAGTTCTAAAAAGTAGAATAATTAACACCGATCCCAGGAAAATTACGACCTTGATATTTTCTATAAAATACTATACTCCTATGCGATAGGTACTCTTGTCTTAATCCACAGGATATAAGTAAGTAAAAAAGAGATAGACTTATATACGTAAAAGATTATATAAAACCAAATCTATCTTCTTTAAAACAAACTTTACTTATCATCGTCCTGTATCCATGACAACGGAGTCCTGCACCTCCGTCCGTACAGCGCCTCATAAGGAGCCATCCTTATACTGGACTGGTAGCTATTATTATACGAGAACTCGATCAGTGGAAACAACTTTTCCAAAGGTTCACCGCGATCTAATATGCAAAGTTGTAGCAAATCCTCCAGAGTCCGGTTAGTGCGTTCCGTCTGTCCATCCGTCTGAGGATGAAAAGCCGTACTGAATGTAAGTCGCATGCCCAAGTAAGTTTGCACTGACCTCCACTCCCTGGACGTAAATCGTCCATCCCGGTCCGACACAATCGACTTGGGCACGCCATGATAACGGACGAACTGCTCCACAAACTTTCGGACTAACACACCCACCGAGTCATCCTTCCTGATTGAAATAAACATGGCTACCTTCGTCAGCCAGTCGACGATCACCCAGATCGAATCATTCCCTGTCCGCGATCGGGGAAGTCCATGTATAAAGTCCATGGCGATATCATCGAACTTCCACTCTGGTACTGGGAGTGGCTGCAATAATCTTGCGGGGTTTCTGCACTCCGCTTTCACTAACTGGCATGCCTCTCAATGGGTCACGAAGTAGGTGATGTCCTTCTTCATGCCCGGCCAGTACATAGACTTCTTCAGATCTGCAGTCATCTTTGTAATCCCCGGGTGTACCGAATATCGACTGCAATGAGCCTCCATCATGATGTCCTCCCGGACCTGTCCTCCCTATGGTATGTAAACCCGTCCTCTGAAGCACACTAAGTCATCCCTCGACGAGTAATCTCCTGCAGTGCCTGCTTCTAAGGCCCAGAATATCGGCTCTAGCTGGGTATCCTGCCTCTGTCCATCCTTGACCCGTTCTCGAATGTCATCTGTGGCAATTAATGATGATAGATACTCCGGGTACAACTCAGGGTGATCCTCAGACACAAGAGATATTTGCATCTTGTCTAATATCTGAACCAACTCCAAGACCATCAACTGTGTTCCTACTCCGGGGTTTGCGGTCTTTCGGCTCAGTGCATCGGCTACCACATTCGGCTTTCCTGAGTGGTAGTGCATCTCGTACTGGTAGTCTGCTAAAAACTCCACCCATCGTCTCTGTCTGATGTTCAACTCTTTCTGCGTGTCCACATACCTCAAATTTTTATGGTCAGAGTATATGTCACAGTGGACACCGTACAGATAGTGCCGCTAGACTTTCAGTGCAAAAATGACATCTCCCATTTCTAGGTCATGGACTGGGTAGTTCTGCTCATGCTTCTTCAGCTGCCGAGAAGCGTAAGCTATCACATGGCCATTCTGCATAAGCACTGCACCCATGCCCTGGTAGGAAGCGTCGGTGTAGACCTGGAATCCTTCTTTCCCTAAAGGGAGGGCAAGTATAGGAGCCGAAGTGAGTCGTCCCTTTATCTCTTGAAAAGCAACCTCACACTGTGGGGTCCAGATAAAGGGTACCTCCTTCCTTATCAGAGATGTGAGTGGAAGGGCGATACGAGAGAATCCCTCTACGAACTTCCGGTAGTAACCGGCGAGTCCTAGGAAACTCCGTACATCTGTAGCTGTCTTCAACTGTGGCCAATCCCGAACTGCTTGGATCTTGGCTGGGTCCACTGCCAACCTAGCACCACTGATGATATGGCCTAGGAAAGCAACCTCCTTCAACCAAAACTGGCATTTGCTGATCTTTGCATAAAGCTTGTGCTCCTGTAGTCTCTCCAGGGTCAGTGTTAGATGTCGTGTGTGCTCCTCCTCTGTCCTTGAGTAAATGAGGATGTCATCGATAAACACGATGACGAACACGTCCAAATATGCCTCGAACATCTGATTCATGAGGCTCATGAATGCCGACGGAGCATTTGTGAGCCCGAAGGGCATCACGGTAAACTTATATAACCCATAACTGCTACTGAAGGCAGTCTTTGGAATGTCCTCCTCCTGGATCCGTAGCTGGTAGTAACCCGACCTTAAATCCAATTTGGAAAAGAAATGCGCGCATTCTAGCTGCTCAAACAGCTCATCTATCCTTGGCAGTGGATATGTATTTCAGACTGTCATTCGGTTTAGTGCTCGGTAGTCAATGCACAATCTCAGAGTCCCGTCCTTCTTTTTAACGAACAAGACTGGGGCTCCCCATGACGAGGAGCTCGGTCGGACAAATCCGGCCTCCACCAGTTCCTGGAGTTGGCTTAAAAATTCTGTCAGTTCTTTTGGGGCCATCCGGTAAGGGGCTCTAGCTGCCGGCTTAGCCGCCGGCACTAGCTGTATCCAGAAATCCTGCTCTCGGTGCGGGGGTAGCCCAGGCAGTTTCTCAGGGAATACGTCGGCAAAATCTCGTACTACCGGGATATCCGAGATGGAGACCTTGGTCTCAGTTATTTCAAATAACACCTCATATACTTCCTCACCTTGTAAGTGGGCCTTGACGGCCTGTATAGATGACAGCATGAGAGGGGGAATAGATCTAATACCTTCTATGACGAGGTAGGAATCCCCGTGTCTCACAGTAACTCTCTTGGACATGCAGTCAATCTGAGCATGATTCCAGTTCAACCATGTCATTCCTAGGATCAGATCAAAGACTGGCATCTTCATGATTGTCGCATGAGCTTCAAATATCTTTCCGCCGATTTTCGCCTCCATGTTGCAGTGGGCCGAGGTGAGCAACTCCGATCCGTCGGGTATTCGTATCCTCATCATCAAACCCGTGAATCATTCCACGCCTTCCAACCCTTCTACGAAGGCTTCCGATACAAATGAGTGTGAAGCACCCGTATCAAACAACGTATAAGCGGGTTTGCCGTTGATGAAAACTATTCCTGGGGGGGGGCGGGGAAATTAAAATGTCTTAGAATCTAGCTGTGGTTTTCTTTCCTAGATAATCACTTCTATATAAATTTAAATTCATGATAAAATAACTTAAAATTTTTTGACGTACCAGTGATTACTTGCTCCGGGTTCCGGGGTTGAGCCAGATCCAGTGCATAAATTTGTTCCCTCTCCTGTCTACGATCTGCACCCTGGAAACAACGTCCTCGACCACGTCCTCGTCCTCCAAGCTATTGGGCATGCGGGGCAGCCTGTGGTGCTGGTAGAGATGCTCCCATCACGGGGCAGTTTCTCCGAATGTGTCCTATCTGATGGCAGTTGTAGCACTCCGGTGGGGGGAAATGCCATACCCCTAGGTCTTGGTGCCTCCCTCATCTGAAGAGGCTGAGGAGCCATTACCACCGGCTCCCTCGGCTCTCGTCTCACCTCCTGACGAGGTTGGTCCTCTGTCCTTCTTCCCTCTCTCCTATCTGTGATGCGGCCCCGCCGCTGATCATTCCGGGCTCCCCGGCCCTGGTCCTCCGTCGGCCTCTTTCGACCCCGAGTCGTGTGCCAATCAGCCTCAATTCTCTTGGCCATCTCTAACATCCGAGGTATAGGCCCGTCAGAAACGAACAGAAGGGCCTCCCTCAACTCCTCCCGCATGCCCTTATAAAATCTCTTGGTGTATCCCGCATCATCTAGCTGATAGGAGTCTGCGAATAGTGCTAAATGGTTGAACTCCCGATGGTATTCCACTACTGTCTTGTTTCCCTGCTTCAATTGCGGGAACCTGTCCTCCAGCTCATCCCTGGCTGATTGTGGCACGAAATGCTCTATTAAAGCGGCCCTTAACTCCTCCCAAGTAATATCTGAAATCTCCATATCGGCAAAAGTCGTATCAAGCGATGTCTTCCACCATCTTTTGGCATGAGACTCTAAACAAGAGAATACCAAAGGAACCCTCTCCTCCCAGGGGCACCGAATCCCGGTCAACATTTCATACATAATATCTAGCCATTCTTCTGTCCGAACAGCCGATTCTGTCCCTAAGTAAGATGGAGGAGCGAGTCCTCGGAAGATGCTCAGCCAATTGGCCCCCGGGTTTGGCTGCGGGGCCGGAACCTGTTGGGCCCTGAAAGCATCCAGAATAGCTATCAGGGTTTGCCCCATCTCCGAGTGTAGGAATGGAGTGGGGACCGGGGGAGGTGGTGCAATATTCGGAGTCTGCTGGACTCCGCCTTGTGCTGTTGGCTGCCCTGGGGGCTGCGTAACAGAAGTCAATTATAAGTAATCGCACATATCTAACTAAAGTGGACAATTTTATGTGAACCCCCATATGGGCCCACCACTACTTCCGCTGCTTAGTTTGTCCCCAAACTAAACTCGTGCGGGGGTGGCCCGGGGTTTGTGGACTGCTACCTTGCGATCGATATGTTTTGCCTCTGATACCACTAGTAAGACCCCCATTTTTTTTTTGACACCGGGGTCTTAGGTTCAGAACCGTCGCCTTGCGGTGATACATTCGCACCTGGGAAGGTTGTCACTACAAAACGCCGATCCTGCCGGCCAAATCGATCACAATTATAGCAATAAATTAAAAGAAAGTCCACAGGAATCACATGTATAGAAAATAAGCTCCATGAAGGGAGTGTCCACTGATAGTACATATAACAGAAATCTCGGGCTTATGCCCGGTACATCATGTCCTCACTACAAATCGCTCATCGCGGAAGCAAACTAATATAACTATCTACTAGTGGTCGGGACTCACAGTCCCTGCTGTCTAGACTCCGGTACTAAACTGTCCGATCTCCAAGCGTGCCGACCTCCGGGGCTGCTCCTCCATGCTGGGCTCCGTGGTCCCCTAAAATGATGTGGTTCGAAAACCATTAGTCTAAAAGACTAAGTCCTATCGTCCCCCGCCCCTTCCCCCATGGCTCCTAAGCACCGAGCGGGGAGAAGGAAAGGGAAGGACATGAAGGTGGAGAATATCAAAAGCAGATGGCAGTGGAACTAAACTAACCGTTCAAAAAGATGGTAATAATGATATAAGATTTGAATGGAGTGTAACCTTAACTTATGTGAATACACATAAGCTAAGGGATCTCTTGCAGGGCTCCTATCGTATAAAAAGTCTCATACCGATTTATACGATAGGGTGTCGGTTTTACTAGCAGGCTTAAATATATAGTACAGAATGAGAACCTTGACTTATAAGCACGCTCGCGCGAACTTATAAGCCAAGGGGTCGTTTTGCAGGGCCTAATATATAGAGTGTCTCATACCACTTATACATTAGGTGTCAGGTTATATGCAATGGTTATGTTATGAAATACAATTATGCCATGACGTGGACATGCAAGTGTAACTCACCCACTCGACTCTGTGTACACAGACCTTTAGTTCCCCTTTTCGGAGTCGTTACCTCCCAGGATACCTCCGTAGTGGCAGACAGAAGCGGTGGGTTGGGCCTCGCCCACCTCTAAACTAGTAAAGCACTACCGGTCAGACCTATCGTATGCCTCAACGCTTGGTGCACAAAGCGGACTCCTACATACTCTTGCCGGCTGGCGCACTGGACTTCTATTGGCGAAGTGCTAACCACACTTGCCGAGTCGACGTATTGGCGTCGGTGCATCGACCCTCCAATACCGAAGACCCACCACCTTATACCTTTTGTGCACATGCAATAGTTATGAGTCCAACCAACAACCGAGCCAAAGCTCCCCGGACTATCCCGTCCGTCATAATCAACAACCGAGCCAAAGCTCCCCGGACTATCCCGTCCGTCATAATCAACAACCGAGCCAAAGCTCCCCGGACTATCCTGTCTGTCAATAATCTAGCTAACCGAGCCGAAGCTCCTCGGACCATACCGTCCGTCTCTTAACCAATCGAGATGAAGCTCCCAACTATCTTCCTGTGCTATCTGTGTTTGTGAAATGTGCATCCCTAATTACTATGTTACTCTTTTTGGTTTGTTAATACAGTTTATGTTAACCCAGGACTGCCCCCGGCATACCCCGTGAAGGGCTCTCAAAGAGCACTAAGAACTATGATGGTAGCGGAAGCCCATCATTCCCTTTCGCAAGGCACTTGTCGTTATTGGTTGATTCCCTTAACCCATTCCCTTCTCATATTACAGTGGGCTATTCCTAAGGTGATTTTAACTCTTCCTCTCCTCGGGGGAGACGATCTTTCGTCGAACCCGAACACCTCTAAACTCTAGCCAAACCATTTCTCACTACTCTTCCTATCCTTCTATTGTGAAATCATCCACATCTATTCACCCAACCAAAATGGCTAACTCCAACAATTATCCCAGATCATGTCCTATTGCAATTTAGCAATTTTGCTATATGCAGGCCAACCTAGACGATACGTTGAACCGGATAGGAGATATTCTAAATAATCATCTGAATGCCCAAAATTATTTTCTGGATACTTATCATGACACAAATTGACTAAATCCAGAAGATTATAATTTTCCTAATTATTCTGATATCTAATTAATTTTCCGTAAAGCTTCTAAGGACTACCAATTGAACATGAAGTGCACTTTTCAAATGAGTATAAAACTTCATAAAATCATGATAAATTCTAAACAACCATTTAACAGTAAATCCAAGATATAACAAATTTTCAAGTATTCTAAGGACTCTAACTCAATTTTGAGAATAAATCTGTTTTCCTTTTATTAATGAAGTAAGTGCAATAAATAATCATCCAAAAATTCTTAATTAATCTTCTAGAGAAGATACTGTCCTAAAAACATCAGTGGCCAAATTTCATAATTCTTCAATGGGTATTGAGCTCTAGAATAAATATTTACTAAAATCTCAAAGAGCTATATTTGTGAAGCAAGTATTGTAAATATTGTCCTAAAAATCATGAATAAAATTATACATCTAGATATTGATCTGAAAATATCATTAGCCATGTTTCATAATTTTCCAGTAAGTAATTTGCTCTAAATGATTTATTGTCCATAATTGCCCTTTTGAAAACTTGTGAAGGAAGTGCTAGATATAGTAAACTAAAATTTGTAATAAAATTTAGGGATATTAATTTAGACATAAAGCATCTTCTGACCAAGTTTCATCAGATTCAAATGAACAGAGTAATCAAAACAATTATATCACCAGTTTGAGCAAATTATTACTTAACACATTATGTACTTGAAATTTAATCCATAAAATCCTAATAAAATTACTAAGGGTGCTTCCTAGTCTAAAACTTACCCCACCCAAGTTTCACAACCTTTAACTAAGGTTTAGTGACTGTGCTTTCAAAGTTGAGCTTTTACCCTAAAATTAGGGTTAGGGTTTTGAGGTGCCTACCTGCCTCCAAATCCTCTAAGACTCCTTCCAGAGTACTTAAGTTATGCTAACATCAACTCTACTGAGTTTCAAGGTCATACAAGGGCATTTGCCCCTATGTCCTTCACATCTTTCAAAAACCCTTCCTTAAGGTTTGAGTTTGAACCCTAGGGTAACTCAACCCTAAATCACACCATTTTCCTTAAGAGGGTGACATTAGCCATGCCAAGTCAGTGTCCAAAATTTCAGCCTCTGTTGAGGTGATTTGACCATCCAAAACCCAAAGCACACTCCTTGACCAATTACCCTTCATTAAGGTAGAATTAGGGTTAGGTCATTACCTATTCCAAACACCTCCAATTAAGGTGAAATTTTATACAGAGCCCAACAATGATGCCAGGGACCACTCACCAAGATTTGGGAGGGTTTGAAGGTCATTATCCCACTTAATTAAATTCTCCTAGTATTATTAAATAAAAATAAAAACTTTAGGCAAAGTATCTCCAAAAATTCCCATTTTTGGATACACCTTAGGTATAGCTAAGATAGGTCCCCTGCCCAAATTTCAGGTCATTTGGACAAGGGATGAAGAGTGGGCACCTATTTTAATCTCAGGATAGCCCTAGGTATAGGTCCCACCAAAATGGGTGATGTGGTCAAACCACTTATCCAAATGGGTTCAAACAAATTTCGAATTAAACTAGACTTCACTGGCTAATACTTTCATGTTGACCACTTTCTAAGGTTTAGCCCCTAAGGGCCTTAGTTTTCTGTTCTAAAAGGATGCATCAAAAGTCATTAATTCACAAACTATAAATATTATAATAAGTTTAATAATATTGTTCCTCTTCTTCTTCCAAGCAGAGCCCGTAAAACTAATAACCTGTAGCTTTCCAGGTGGATTTCCCATCCACCCAGCCAACTCCCTGGCCGGCCACCACCACCACCACCTCTTTTGAGGTGGGGGCTATCGCCGGGTGGCGGCACGGCCGCCGGAGGGGTGTTTTCCGGCGAACCCGACCACCCATTTTTTCAGAAAAACCATGGGAAACTTCACCCGATCCAGCTCTTTTGAGCCCGATTTTCCCTCCTAATAACTTCTAAGATCTATCCACAGAAGAAGAGGTACAGGAGGACCTTTTTGGCGGTTTGGAGTCGAGCCGATCGTCGTGATGCCATTTGCGCGGTGGTGGCGTCGCCGGAATTCTGCAACAGCACAGTGAAACTGCTTTGCTCCTTCTGGAAAAGTGTGGACTTGAATCCTTGGAGTTCAGCTCCTTTTTAAGATGAAGAGGAGGGTGTTAGGTGGCTGTAAGAGCTTGGCCATTTTAGTCAAGGTTGGCGGCCATGGTAGATAGGGGGTGAAAGCATGGTAAGTATGGCAAGCATGGTAAGCATGGCAAGCATGGCTCAACTCAGTCACAAACCAGCTGGCTGAAATCTTTTGTCTTTGTGAATTGAATGGGGATTGTTGGGGAGGGGAAGGAGGCCGAAATTTCCAATGGCCATTAATGCCGTTGAAAGCTTGGCTCGGCTATGGCTGGAGGGAGGGGGATATGGCTTCCACGTGGCATTGACCGGTCAAAATCATAAAATAAGACTTATCAAAGTCTTAATAAGAGGAAACGGCCCAATAACATATTCTTGCCCATTTCCTGAACCGGCCCAGTTCAACTGAACAATCAGGCAAGCTAAAAATATTTCTAAGTATAAAGGCGTCGAGTGAGCTGAGCTAACTCGACGCTATGGCGTTGAGTGAGCTCAGCTCACTCAACGCCATACAATTTATGTAAAGATGGTGTTGAGTGAGCTGAGCTCACTCAACGCCATTCACCCTATGGCGTTGAGTGAGCTCAGCTCACTCAACGCCATACTGTTATGGCAAGACGGCGTTGATTGAGCAGAGCTCACTCAATGCCATCTACTTTATGGCGTTGAGTGAGCTCAGCTCACTCAACGCCATAGCTTTTATGGCAAGACGGCATTGAATGAGCAGAGCTCACTCAACGCCATTTACTCTATGGCGTTGAGTGAGCTCAGCTCACTCAACGCCATTGCTTTTATTGCAAAACGGCTTTGAGTGAGCAGAGCTCACTCAACGTCATTTACTCTATGGCGTTGAGTGAGCTCAGCTCACCCAACGCCATAACTTTCATGGCAAGACGGCGTTGAGTGAGCAGAGCTCACTCAATGCCATTTACTCTATGGCGTTGAGTGAGCTCAGCTCACTCAACGCCATAACTTTCATGGCAAGACGGCGTTGAGTGAGCAGAGCTCACTCAACGCCATTTACTCTATGGCGTTGAGTGAGCTCAGCTCACTCAACTCCATAACTTTTACGGCAAGACGGCTTTGAGTGAGCAGAGCTCACTCAATGCCATTTACTCTATGGCGTTGAGTGAGCTCAGCTCACTCAATGCCATAACTTTCATGGCAAGACGGCATTGAGTGAGCTCTGCTCACTCAACGCCATTTACTTTATGGCATTGAGTGAGCTTTGCTCACTCAACGCAATACCTTATATTGCAAGACGACGTTGTATTGGTCCTTGGAGGTCACTTGACCCTTAACCAGGGCACTTTGACCACCCTAGGGCTAGAGTTGACTTTGGTCAACTTAAGCCTTTCTGGTTGGTCCCAATGGGTCCTTGGTGACCCTTTGGCCTCTCACTAGGTCTATGAGGGTATGTGCGGGGTCCATTTGGCTAAGGGACTACAACTGGCCCTTGTGTAGGTAAATTTGACCCAATTAGGGTTAGAGTTGACTTTGGTCAACTTAGCTCCTTTGACTGCCCTCCATGGGTCCTTAATGACCCATTGACTCCTCATTCGGGTTATAAAGGTATGGGTGGGGTCTTGGAGTCTTGGTGAAGCCCCATGATCACCTTAAACCAAGGTTTTGGAATTTACTATTTGCAGACCATAGTGCCCTATCCACACCACCAGGTCCATTTGACTTTTTCTTGGGCTTCCTAGGGTTTTGTCATGACAAAACAACTCTTAGGGGTCTAGTTGGAAATGGGATGTTACACAATGTCTTCTTGGGGCTGTGGAGTTTCTTGATTTTCTTCAGTAAGAGGGAACAGTGGATCATCTGATGTCATCTCTTCTACCATCTATCAATATCAGCTGCAGTGAATTTGTATTGGGCATCAAGATCCTCTTGATCAGATGTATCATCAGTATTCATACCTGACCCACCTCCATGTATAGAGGTGCTTGGTTCAGCATTAGACTTAGTAGTGTCTCCTTCTTCCATTACCACATCATTAGCAGGAACTTCTCGTATAATCTTAGCTGGAATATCATCAGAGGGAATTTTTTTTATTAGGACTAGAGCCGGCTGTTCTGCCTCAAGGACTGAAGAAGCAGGCTCCCCCATAGCAGCTACACCAGATATGCCAGCTGCATTATGAGGAAGGGTAGATAGGGTCCTGTCCTCAACCACTATAGTCTTTCGAGCAGGTGGAGCTTGACCTGGCATCAGTAGCCTTATTTCCCATCTTTGTATATAGGTAATGTAGACCTTTTTCATGTGATGAATTGGCATACCTTTGTCCATGTCAAAGACTTCTGGAAGCATCTGATTTAAATAGAGTGAAATAATTCTTGCATAGTTGGGTGTTGTGATGCTTTCTTTGATCCTATCAAAAATCATCTGTCCCCATAGGAACTTTTTGCGACAGATGACAACAATCATCATGCAGAAGAAATCTGATGTGATGTAGTTGATAGAGCTTTTTTGCAGAGAACTACTTTCCCAAGAATGTCGGCAAGCAGCTTGCTCTCATCATTCATATTCTTACAGTGGATGCTGACTATCGAATTAGGAAGGCCACAAAATGAGAGTGCCTTGGAGTAGTCGGGTTCTTCTAAGGGGTCTTCTTCATCGATAACAGGGAGCCGTAGAAGTTTAGTAGCGGAGGAAGATTTCATCTTTATCTTGACATCCCGAACCTTTCTCGTCAATATTTTTCCATTCCTCTTGACCTTGGCATTTCGGAAGAACTCTTCAACCTCAGGAATTAATACCATGCAGGGGTGTTGTAGGATGAAAGAAAGTATGGCGGTGTCGAGAATAATGACAACATTCTGGAAATCATCTGAAAGGTCGGCTAGTCCTGCGGAGACAAACTCACTGCCTATGCCGATCTTGGATGTAGGTGCCATAGATTTTAGAAGGCTGAGAATGTTCTGGCCTTGCGAAAAGAATCGAGCAAGATTGCGGGAGGAGCGGAGGAGACAGTCAAGAAGACGAAGGGTTTTTCGGGAGGAATATTTCAAATTTGTGGAATTTGGATTTTTATGGACTTATCTATTTATAATAATTCGTAAATCTTGATGATTAAGTAATAAGATAAGAAGTAATGTACCTTAGAAATGGAGGTTGCAGTTCCAGGTTTTCATATATCAAGAAGTTGAACTTTGGAAAATCTGCATCGTGATTTCTCGAGAGGAATCAGCATTTCTCGAGAAGAGGCCTATCAGTTCTCGAGAAATCATATAGTTTCTCAAGAAGCAGCCCTAGTTATCGAGAGGAGGACTTTAGTTCTTGAGAAGAAGGTGAGTATGTCTCGAGAACAGCCTGTAGTTCTCGAGAAGTCCACCGAGTACTCGAGTAATGTGGTCTTGAATTAGCATTTTCCTGAACTTTTGCTGAGTAATACTATTTTTGAAATTCTCTAAGTGGTTGATAGTAGAATCTGTTCTTGACTATATGTATGGTCTTTTTCAGCACTCCTTGTTGAGCATGCCAAGTTCTATTTTGAAGAAAGAGAACTTGGCCTCGTCTAGTGGCTTCGTGAAAATCTATAACCTGTCTGTCTGTTGGAACATACTGGAGGTTGATTTCTCAATTCTCCATATGCTCTATGATGAAGTGGTACCTCAGTTCTATATGTTTTGTCCGGCTGTGCGAAACTGGGTTATTGGCGATTGCAATAGCACTGGAGGAGTCACAGAACATGGGAATGTTCCTGAACTTCAGATTATAGTCTTCAAACTAATTCTTTATCCAGGGAAGTTGTGCACAACAGCTGCCTACAGAAATGTATTCTGACTCGGCAGTTGAAATTACAACACAATTCTGTTTCTTGCTGCTCTATGATATGAGTCTCCTTCCTAGAAATTGATAAGTACTGGAAGTGCTCTTTATATCATCTTTATTTCCTGCAAAATCTGCATATGAAAATCCTATTAGTTCACTATCATTACTTCTTGGGTACCATAAGCCAAGGTTTGGTGTTGATTTAAAATATCTCAAAATCCACTTTACAGCAGTTTAGTGAGATTTCTTAGAGTTCACCTGATATCTAGCACACACACATGTTGAAAACATTATGTCTAGCCTACTAGCAGTAAGGTAGAGCAAGGATCCAATTATACTTCGGTACTTGGTTTCATCAAAAGGTTTCCCTTTCTCATCCTTATCTAGAGACATAGCTGAACCCATTGGAGTCCTCATAGAGGTTGCATTCTCCATTCCGAATTTCTTAATCAACTCCTTGGTGAACTTCGTCTGAGAGATGAAAATTCCATCTTCAGATTGTTTCACCTAAAGTCCTAAGAAATACTTCAGCTCACCCATACTGCTCATTTCAAACTTCCCTTGCATAAGTTTGGAAAACTTCTTGCAAAGGTTGTCATCAGTGGAGTTAAAAATAATATCATCGACATAGATTTTCACTAGCAAAATCTTGTATTTTACTTCCCTAAGAAATAATGTCGAATTTATCTTTCCTCTTGTGAACTTGTTCTCAAGAAGAAAGTTAGACAGTGTTTCATACCAAGCTCGTGGAGCTTGTTTTAATCCATATAAAGCTTTAAATAATAAATAAACATGATCAGGGTGGTTAGGATCAACAAAACTTGGAGGTTGTTGCACATACACTTCTTACTTTATGTCACCATTAAGGAAGGTTGACTTCACGTCCATTTGATAGATGGTGAAGCCGGTAAGTGCAGCATATGCGAGAAACAACCTGATTGTTTCGAGTCTTTCCACCAGAGCATAGGTCTGATCAAAATCGATCCCTTATTCCGGTCTGTATCCTTTAGCGACATGTCTGGCTTTGTTTTTTATGATTGTTCCATCTTCGACCATCTTGTTCCTGTAGACCCTTTTTGTTCCAATTATATTTTTGCCTTTGGATCTTGGCACAAGTTTCCAGACTTGGCAATGCTTGAACTGATTTAGTTCTTCTTCCATTGCCACTAACCAAGATGCGCCTTTGTTTGCTTCCTTAAACTTCTTTGGTTCAAACTGTGAGAAAAAACTTAAATATATATATATATTATCATTGGTTGTACCTCTACGAGTTCTGACACCATCACGGGGATCTCCTATGATTTGATCAATCGGGTGATCCTTCAAGTTTCTGAGCTCTAAATTCCTTGTATCTAGAGCTTCCTTCATCTCTGGAGTCGCTACATCAACTTGGGTGACTTCTTCATCATGGTGATCATCTTCTCCAATTGGGGTTGGCGTGGTGATCTTGATGAATTTTTGAGCTTCTTCTTTAACTGGCTCATCCAATCTTAAATTTTCCAGCCTTGAACCTACATCTTCAATAAGAACACTAAAAGAGCTACTATGGAGCAAACTCATTTCATCAAATACAACATTGATTGACTCTTCTACCACCAGAGTTTTCTTATTAAAATTCTATGAGCCTTACTATGGCTACTATAACCTACAAAATACCTTCAAAGCATTTTTCTCCAAACTTTGTACATTGATATTTCCCATTATTAAGTACATAGTATTTGCAGCCAAAAATTCTGAAGTAGGACACAGTCGGTCGTTTGCCTTTCAATAGCTCATAGGGAGTATTACGATGGCTTTTGTTGATTAATGCTATGTTTTGCACGTGACAAGATGTATTGACATCCTCGGCCCAGAAGTACTCTGGTAGAGAGGAGTCAGTCAGCATTGTGGTACATGCTTCAATGAGTGTTATATTCCTTCTCTCAGCAACTCCATTTTGTTGCAGAGTGCGCGGGGAGGAAAACTTATAAAAGATACCTAGACTTCCACTGAATTCTGTCATGGCACCAGATTCGAATTCTATTCTATGGACACTTCTGATTCTGACCACTGAGTAGTTTAATTCGTTCTGGATTTGCCTAACAAAATTCGTGAACATATCAAAAGTATCTGACTTTTGTTTCAGAAAGAACACCCAAGAAAAACGTGAGTGATCATCAACAAGTACCAGTGTATATAACTTACCTCCTAAGCTATGAATTTTCATTGGACCAAATAAGTTTATGTGTAGTAAATACAAACACCTAGAGGAATCTTTATTGGCAATGCCCTTAAAGGTATCCCTTGTCTGCTTTCCCATTTGACATGCATGACATGGAATCTCTTTAATACACTTAGTAGTCGGTGTGTCACGTACTAGGTCTTGAGAAAATAGCATATTGATGGTTTTGAAGTTTATATGTGCAAGTATCTTGTGTCATTGATCACAAAGAGATGCACTATCTTTTGCAACAAGACACACTGGGGTAGAAGTGTCTAAACATAGAAAATTAAGACAAAAATATTTCTACTCCTTGTGCCTGTTAATATCGTCTTCATAGTGGAGGCGGATTTTATCAGGCACTGATCTTTAGAAAAGGTAACAATAAAGATTTTATCACATAATTGACTTATGCTGATCAGATTATGTTCTAATCCTTTCACATAAGCCACATAAGTGAATGAGACTATACCATTAGAAATTGTACTGTAGCCGTTTGTGATTCCCCGGTCAGAACCACCAAAGATAACCTTTGGATCGTATTTGACTGGAGTGAAATTCTGAAGTAGGCTTCTTGTCCCAATCATATGCCGAGAGCATCAACTGTCCAAATACCAGATAAGCGTTTTGTTAGTCTTTGGACATACCTGCAAGATAGGATCAGTTAACCTTAGTAGCCCAAATGTATTTGGGTCCTTGGTTATTTGCCAGCATACTCCCCCTAGGACTGTTAACACTACGAGTGGTCTACCTTATATGATTAGCTAGAGGAGTTCTATAGTTTCTGGGATTAAACTAGCAATCCGCAACAAAGTGACCAACTCTGCCACAACACCAACAATCAAACATGTTGTATCTTTTTCAAGTCTCCTGCTTGACCTTTTGAACGTGTAGTCTTGCAGGGGCAGCTGATCTGGAGGTAGAGACCTCATGATGACTGCTCTCACAAGGCTTTTGCACATCCTTTTCCATAGGTACAACTGGCTTGGCCTTTGGTTCCTTCTTAATATTATGGCCATGAGTGTATGGACCATAGTATTGCATTTGTATTTCCTCATAATGTGACTTAAAGACACTCTCACTGAAGTTCCGGGGACGGGTCCATCCTTGGTATCGCAACTTAGGCTCTATGTGAGTAGGCCTGGTAAAGTGACCATAGGATGACTCAAAATCAAACTTGTTCATTGGAAAAATTACCTTCTTAAATGTAGTTTGATTCAGAGGAGCCTTTCCATTCTCTTTGGCTAAAGCTTTCTTAGCAGCCTTATTTCTTCTTTGAGCTTTATTCCTCCTAGAAGATTTACTAGGAGCAGTCTCATGACCCAAACCAACTCCTTTGGCCTATGCAGAGAATTCAGTAATAAGTGGAAGAATTGTCTTGGGCTTGGAGAAACTTTCAACAAGTTTTTTTAGCGTCAAGTCGTTCTTCCAACTTCTCGATGATTTTCTGTTTCAGGTTAAGGTGCTCGAGAGTGCTATTATATTCTTTGACCAGGTCATGGTGATCCTTTCTGAGTGAGTCAATACTTGCGACTGTTGAAATTTTCGTATCTTGGAATGAGCAGGGATTATCTTAACTTAGAATGCTAAATACAACCAGAGACACATGCAGTAACAAGAATCTTTATTCATCACAGCAATCTTCTTACAAGGCGAGACATAGATGGCGAGACATGATTTCGCTAATGTACCAAGTGGAAAGAAAAAACAAGGCAAATCTCACCGCGCGGACTCAAGGAGTAGCCGCCGGTTCTACTACTTCACTACGGAGTCCGCACAGACCGCCTAGTCCGCTAACCCGCGAACTAATCGAGCGGACAGACCGATATTCTAAAGCAAGCTCTACTCGCCGATCAGCAAGCTGCCTAGCTGCATGACCGCGCGATCTGCTGCTGCCGAACTGAATAGGACGCCTGAAGCAGATGACTTATTGAACCCCAAAACAAGTTGTCAAAGAGAAAACCGCCTGATCATTGTCCACGACCTGCTGTTTACCGCCTGTTGCTTAACAGCAGAGTCCGCACTATCCCTGACCGCAATCAGAGCCAAGTCCTGGCTTTCTAGTGCTATCCGCATAACCTGCACAGCACAAACCGGTCAAATCCATTAACCCGGGTGGATACCAAAATCCAGTCTGCAGCAATTATTCGCGGGCTTACTTACTGTTTATTCGCATACTTCCTGATGTGACAAGGGTCCTATTTATAGGCACGATGAGGAGTGTGGTCACCGCCCTAGCTGATAGAATCACAGCCACATCCCGTGGCAAGAATAAGTGTATCCGCAAGCTGCGGTTACACTCCCAGTCCGTCGCGACCTCTGCAAGATAGCCAGCCCGCCTATGCTTCACCAAGGCCGGACATCACGCATGTCCGCCTTGTCGCCTAAGGCCAAGCCAGTACACCACAGCCGGACTCTACAGCAATAGTCCGCTAATCCGCGGACATAGCTCCAGTCCGCGCGCCTTATGGACAAAACTCTAGTCCGCATTCTCCAAGCTCGCAACCAAGGCACATGCAAAGCTGCCGAGCTCGGCAGACTAAGCAAGAGTCCGCACTTAACAGCGCGACCTCTCTGTACTGAGCCAAACTTGGACTTGGTTCAGAACCAACCAAGTCCACACCACTAGCCACAAGGGCAAGTCCACACTTACTGGCAGACACTGGATCCAGTCTGCCTTACCTGGCGAACTCCATCAACTGTCCGCACTGACTAGCGACCTCTGCGGCTTCTGCTAGCCGCTCCAAAGCTAGACCAAGGCTTCATCCAAGCCGGTATATCGAGCTCTAGTCCAGTTTGCTGCTTGCTGGACTCCGTGGATAGAGTCGCTATCCGCCCGGTTACCTTCTGGGATCCAACTTCCTTCTGAGCATAAGCAGGCTCGGCAGGCCATCGCTTCTGTTCGCATAATCCGCGCTAACAAACCGCCCAGGATGCCAAAGAATAAGCTGTCAGCAAGAGCTCTGCCGACCTGGCTTTCTGCCACTCCTGTCCGCGTAGTCCGCGTGGACAGGTCTCCCAAGTCTAATCACCCACTTTCACTTCACCATTTTCAACACTCCCCCTTGAAGTGAAATGTGGTGAACAACTACAGCAGCTCCTGTAACCATGCACCTGGTCCCATCGATAGCTCCTTCGAGGAGATGTCCAATACATAGTCCCTGTCCTACATATCCTGGACCATGAGGGAGCCCTCCAACATCTACCAAAAGGAGCCATGCTTCCCCCTGCCTTCTTCTTCAGCTTTGACCTCCACTCGAGCGTCACAGGAGTATCACTAATGATCTTGGGCATAAGGTCCCATGCCTCATCACCATTGAGAGTAGTCACTTCCTCACCCATGGCATCATCCACCTCCTTGACTCCAGTGATGTCATCACAACTAGAAGGAACTCGCTCGACCTGAGGGCCTACAAGGAAATATGAGACCAAGCTCACCGCGTTTCCTTCGCTATATCGAGCTGGTGGGTTGTTGATCCTCTTCGACCTCCAAAGAGCCTGATTATGGCTAGCCACCTTCACTGCTTCTCCTGAACCAGCTCCATTCCCTTACAATCCCAGAACAATGCTCCCCTTACTTCCTGAACTAGAAGCCACCTCACTGGAACCAGGAGTATCTGGAGCAACTCTCCCCCTGCTACCTGAACCAGAAGCCTCCACTCTTGAACAAGAGCAATCTGAAACATCGCTCCCCCTACTTCTTTAACCAGAGGCCTCTGTCTTCGAGACAGAAGTACCTGAAGCATCGCTCCCCCTACTTCCCGATCCAGACAGATCTGCCCTGGAGCTAGAACAACCTGGAACTCCTGGTGATACAAGCAACTCCAACTGCACCTTAGCATCAGCCTCCTTCAGCCCACCATCTAACTTGCTCTCCTCCAGCTCCACACATGAGCTGTCCCAATACGACATCAGCTCATCGAAGACAATGTCTCTCGACACGATGAACTTCTTCGTCGCTGGATCCATGCACCTCCATCTCCTCTTCCACTCATCATACCCAACAAAGACTAGCTTCATCTCGAGAGCGCCAGGAGATTGTACATAGCAGGTAGACCCAAACACTCGAAAGTGCTTCACACTAGGATTCACCCCGAACATCAACTTATATGGAGTCTTCACATTGATCGGACTAAGAGGCATCCGATTGATGACATGTACTGCGCAGGCCATCCCTTCTGCCCAGAAAACCTTAGGAATGCCTTTGCATCGAAGCCAACACTTGAGGGTCTCCGTTAACAAACCGATCATCTGATCTGCAACGCAACATTGTTGCGAAGTACATATACAAGAGAGCTTCCTCCGGATGCCATGCTTCCTGCAAAAGTTTGAGAACTTGGTCGAGCCGAACTCACCACCGATAACTGATCTCAACTTCTTTATCCGCGCCAAGCTAACCCTCCACAAGCTTCTTGAAATCCAGAAACAAGCAGAACATGTTCGACTTCTCCTTCCTGAAGTATACCCAAGTATACCTCGTATAGTCATCAATCAAAACCAGCATATACCTGCTGCCTCCAAGACTAGCAGTGACAGTCGGCCCCAGCAAACTGCCATGGATAACCTCCAATGGCCTTTTGCACCTTATCTGCGCCTTATCAACCTTAAAGCAATCCGCTTCCCCGCATTGATATCACGTGCAACCATGACTGTCCCCAAAGGATAACAAGTTAGGAAAGCCTCCTACAAGACTTCTCACTGCCATTGCTTTCAGCTTGTCCATCCCCACATGCCCAAGTCTTTCATGCCAGATAGCTGCACTTTCAATGGTATTTATCCGATCAGAACTTGTTGACGTCTCAACCCAGTTCTCCCCCTTACTCCAATAATGAGCAACGTTCGCGGAGTGAAGGATAACCATACACTCCTTCCTAATGTAGCCTAGCTGCTTGCACTTATAGGACCTTGATCCTTTCTTCCTCTTTGAATCACGCCTAGGAGAAACACTCCTCTTTTGCTTATCTAAAGTGGAAGAATCAACCTCTACAGCCACCTTCCCTTCCTTGTTGAACAACCAAACAAGAGAAGTCCATGTCTCTGCAGCTGACCGACATCCGTTGATGTGATACAAGAGCTCTGATGAGATTAACTGCTTGAGGATCCCTTCCGCTTTTGAGTTTCTCTCCTCCGAAGCTCTCATCGCTCAAGCATTGCTAGTGACAGTAGCAATCCTTTGCCTTTTTGCTTCGCAAACCACCTCCCAGAGGTCCTCACCTAGAAGAAAACTCTTCTCACAAGACATCCACTTCTAGAAGTTCGTCTGAGTTAGAAGATCAATACAAAGATCTCTTGCTAATCCTGCTTCCATGGTCCAACACTGGTTTCCTCTTCACAAGAGTAATAGCGATTTCTAGTTGATCACTGTTTATCCATTCCAACCTCCCTCTGATACCATGTTGAAATTTTTGGATCTTGGAATGAGTAGGGATTATCTCAACTTAGAATGCTAAACACAACTAGAGACACATGCAGTAACAAGAATCTTTATTGATCACAGCAATCTTCTTATAAGGCGATACATACATGGCGAGACATGATTTCGCTAATGTACCAAGCGGAACAAAATACAAGGCAAATCTTACCGCGCAGACTCAAGGAGTAGCCGCAGATTCTACTACTTCACTACGGAGTCCGCACAGATCGCCTAGTCCGCCAACCCGCGAACTAATCGAGCGGATAGACCGATATTCCAATGCAAGCTATACTCGCCGATCAGCAAGCCGCTTAGCTGCATGACCGCGCGATCTGCTGCTGACGAACTGAACAGGCCGCCTGAAGCAGATGACTTATTGAACCCCGAAACAAGTTGCCAAATAGAAAACCGCCTAATCACTGTCTACGACCTGTTGTTTACCACCTAATGCTTAACAGCAGAGTCCGCACTGTCCCTGACCACAATCAGAGCAAAGTCCTGGCTTTCCAGTGCTATCCGCACAACCTGTACAGCACAAACCGGGCAACTCCATTAACCCAGGCTGATACCAAAATCTAGTCCGCAGCAATTGTTTGTGAGCTTACTTACTGTTCATTCGCACACTTCCTGATGTGACAGGGGTCCTATTTATAGGCACGATGAGGAGTGTGGTCACCGCCCTAGCTGATAGAATCACCGCCACATCCCGCGGCAAGAACAAGTGTATCCGCAAGCCGCGGATACACTCCCAGTCCACCGCGACCTCTGCAAGATAGCAAGACTGCCTATTCTTCACCAAGGTCGGACATCATGCCTGTCCGCCTTGTCGCCTAAGGCCAAGCCAGTACACCACAGCCGAACTTTGCAGCAACAGTCCTCTAATCCACGGACACAGCTCCAGTCCGCACGCCTTGTGGACAAAACTCCAGTCCGCATTATCCAAGCTCGCAACCAAGGCATAGGCAAAGCTGCCGAGCTCGGTAGACTAAGTAACAGTCCTCACTTAACTGCGCGACCTCTCCGGACTGAGCCAAACCTGGACTTGGTTCAGAACCAACCAAGTCCACACCACTAGCCACAAGGGTCAGTCTGGACTTACTGGCGGACACTGGATCTAGTCCGCCTTACCTGGCAAACTCCATCAACTGTCTGCACTGACTGGCAACCTCTACGACTTCTAATAGCCGCTCCAGAGCTAGACCAAGGCTTCAGCCAAGCCGTTCTTTCGAGCTCTAGTCCATTCCACTGCTTGCTGGACTCCTCGGATAGAGTCACTATCCGCCCGGTTACCTTCTGGGATCTAACTGCCTTATGAGCATAAGCCGGCTTGGAAGACCGCCGCTTCTGTTCGCATAATCCGCGCGAACAAACTTCCCAGGCCACTAAAGAATAAGCTGTCAGCAACAGCTCTGCCGACCTGGCTATCCACCACTCCTATCTACATAGTCCGCGCGGACAGGTCGCCCAAGTCCAATCGCCCACTTTCACTTCCCCATTTTCAACAGCGACTTCCTCCCCCAGAATGATCTCCTCAGCCTTAAGGAACTTTATTTCCTTTGGTCTGAGTTCTAACAACCTTTCTGCATCAGTCATAGACTTTGATCAGCTTTTTGTACTGACCCATGAGTTCTAATTCATCATCAGATGAATAGTCCTCATGGTCATTGTCAGGAGTATCTGATTCAGAAAGAATAGTGTGAGCATTTACCTCCCCATGAAATTGGGGGACATCTCCTTCTTCGTCAGAGTGAGCCATGAGCCCGAAGTAGGCTTCACCATCCTCACTTGATTCAGACGAGTCAGTCACTAAGAGTCTTTTACTTCTTTGCTATGAAGCTCTTCTCCTTCTTTTTGCTCTTGGAAGACTTGTGCTCAGTGAAAAATAAGAGAAAAATAGACAAGAGGTAAATAAACTGCAAATTTTAAGTAATACATAGGTATGCCCCCTTATTTATAGAAAACGGGGGAGGTGAGAGAATATAATACACGATATAGGACTAAATACAAGTTGCGCGAACTGAGCGGTTTGACATGCACAAATCGCTCACTACACAAAACATAACATTACATCCTCCGGATACAAGAGAAGGTCGCCACTATCTGTACAAGTCCGCCAGATAAGCCGCTAAGCCGCACATGTGGAAAGCTACAGACTGCAGTGTGGCTAACCACTAGGTTGAGGCTGCTGTAAGCGACCAGACCACATACTGCGATTTGCCACCAGACCGCAGAGAAGATAACCATTAGACCACTCCTGCGGCTTCAATCAGACCGTCATGACTTCATAAGATCACTGCGGCTAACACCCTAATCGCAGCTACGAACTCCTGTCAGATCTGATGCAACAAAACTCCAGACATCCAATGCGGCTTCATACAGGCAGCTGCGGCTACACCATACCGCTGCGATTTACACTTAAACCGCTGAAGAGCCCACTGGTCAGAACGTTGCGCCTTCCACTGAAAAAACATTCCAATAGCTTGATGATAAAAATTGCTAGAAGACTGGCAGGATAGACCGCGGCGGATTGTTCAGCTAACCGCCCGAACTGAGTTCCTACACTCCCCCTCAAGCTGGAGCATATATGTCAACCATGCCCAGCTTGCTACAAACCTCAATGAATGAAGTAACTTGTTTTTTGAAGAAATCCGCCAGCTCTTTATCAAAAGTAACAAATAGAGTGCATATCTGATTCTTCAAAATCTCTTCTCTAATAAATTGGCAATCAACCTCGATATGCTTCGTTCTCTCATGAAAGACCAGATTCTTCGAAATGTATATAGTTGCTTTATCGTCACAAAACATCAGTAGGGGGTGATCATAAAACTCTCCTAGATCCAGTAAGAGAGTTCGAAGCAACTTCAGATCACAAGCAGTCGGAGCCATGCTTCTATACCTTGCTTCTGCACTCGATCTGGAAACTACAGCCTATTTCTTGCTCTTCCAACTGACTAGATTTCCTCAAACAATGGTGCAAAAGCCAGAAGTTGACTTCATGTCGCCCTTATCATCTGCATAGCTTGCGTCAGAATAAGCCTCTACTTTTAAATGTCCCCTTTTCAGGAACAGGAGCCCTTTCCCGGGTGCACCTTTCACATACTCGAGAATCTTTAGAGCTGACTGCATATGACACTCCCTGGGAACTTGCATAAACTTACTTACTTTCCAACCTGCATAGCAGACGTCTGGTATTATAACATTGAGATAGATGAGTATACCAACAAAATGTCTGTACCTAGTGATATCTTCAATGAGAGGAGAAGACTTACTCCAGCATTTGTCATCTCCAACAGCCATAGGGGACCGAGCAGGCTTAGCTCCAAGAAGACCTATCTCTTGTAAAAGATCTGGAGCATACTTCCTCTGTGAAAGAACGATAGATCTAGGTTTTTGAGATATCTAAATCCCTAGAAAATACTTAGGAGACCCTATATCCTTCGTAACAAAATGCTGAAGCAGCTGCTACTTTGTCATATCAATGTCTTTCCTATCATCCCCAGTAAGAAGGATATCATCCATATACACCGCTAGAATTACCAGTCCAGACGAGGTTTTCTGAATAAACAAAGAGTGATCTGCAGCACTTTGAACAAACCCAGCAATAGAAATAACCTCGTTAAACTTTTCAAACCAGGCTCTAAGACTCTGTTTAAGACCATAGATGGCCTTCTTCAACTTACACACCTAAGACTCCCCCTAAGCAACATACCCAGGAGGTTTCTCCATATAAACTGTCTCATTCAAATCCCCATAAAGAAGGGCATTTTTGACATCTAACTGAGATATTTCCCAATCTCTGTTCACAGCCACAAAAAAGAGAACACGGATCGTAGTAATTCGAGCAACAGGAGAGAATGTATTAAAGAAATCCACACCATAAGTTTGCATAAATACTTTGGCCATAAGACGGGCTTTATAACAATCAACTGTACCATCAGGAAGATACTTGATAATAAAGACCCAACGACAGCCAACCACATCAGTACCAAGAGGAGTATGATCAAGAGACCAAGTACCCCTTTCAGCTAGAGTTTTCATCTCCTCATCCATATCAGCTTTCCAATGAGAATAATCAGAGGATCACGATAAGACGCAGGAAGAACATTGGTCGAGAGGGAAAAAGCAAAACTCTGCGCCTGAGAAGACAATATGGTGTAAGATACCACACCAGCAGGAGGATGTTGAGTGCATGAATGAACACCTTTTCTGAGAGCAATCGGAAGATCAAGATCAGTCCTGTCTACTTGCTTAGGTTCATCCAAAGGAGAGGCAGACAAACTTGGAACCATGGGCAGCGGCTGAACAGAGGAATCAGGTAGAGCAGGAGAGTAAAAAATAGAAGAAGAAATAGTAAGCGCAGGACAAGGTGCAGAAATAAGAGGAGAAAGATCTGAATCATCAGAAGAAGGTAGAACAGAGGAAGGGGAAAATAATGGAACATTCTCAAAGAAAGTGACATCAGTAGAAACATAATGCCAGCGAAAAAAGTAACACATATTGCCTTTCTGAGTTGGACAATAGCCCAGAAAGATACATTTAATCGAGCGAGGAGATAGTTTGTCGCGACTAGAAGAAGGAGAATGAACAAAAGTAGTGCACCAAAAACACGAGAAGTCAAAGGAAAGGGTTCGCATCAGGATGCAGGATAGAAAAGAGAGTCTTCCTATCGATGAGGATGGAACACAATTAATCAGAAAACAAGAGAGAAGAACTGCATGCCCCAATAAAACTTGGGAACATGCATATGAGTAAGAAGACTCTGAGCCACACCTAGCAGATGACGATTCTTTCGTTCAGCAACACCATTTTGTTGTGATGTATAAGGGCAAGTTGTTTGATGAACAATACCTTGATCCATACAAAACGATGTAAATTGATGACTAAGATACTCCTTAGTATTATCAGATCTAAGGATTTTAATAGAAGTATCAAACTGTGTATGAGTCTCATTATAAAAAATAGTGAAATTGGAATATAGTTCAGAATGGTCGCACCATAAATATAACCATGTACAATGGGAAAAATCATCAATAAATATCACAAAATACAAACTATCCCGACCAACAGTTTGAGTAGGAGCAGGGCCCCATATATCAGAATGGACAATATCAAACGGACGTGAAGAACTACGTCCTTTGCTGGCAGGAAAAATTGAACAATGATGTTTCCCAAACTGACAAGCTTCCCAAGGAAGAGAAGAATCTCCCCGCGGTAAATCAGGAAGAAGATGATAGAGGATCCGTGGAGGAGGATGTCCAAGTCGAAGATTCCACTGAAGTAGAGGAGAGGAGGCAGAAAAGGCAAAAGAAGTATCAAGATAGAATAAGCCACTACTCTCAGTCCCAGTAGCCACCATCTCCTTGGACTGCGGAACCTAAAAAAGTACAAGTAGAAGCAGTAAATATTGCTTCACAGCCCAACTGCTTACAAAGAGCAGTAACAGAAAGAAGATTGCATGGAAAGTTGGGGACATAGACAGTGTCCTGAAGCTGAAAAGAAGGAGTAACATGCACAGTGCCAGACCCGTGAACCGGGGACGAAGAACCATCAGCAATAAGAACAGGAGGCAAGTGGTTACTCTTAGTAAGAGAAGAAAAAAGCCGAGAATTCCCTGTCATGTGATTGGTTGCACCGGAGTAAATAAGCCACCTACCCGTGGTAGCTAACTAAGATGCACCAGAAGTAGCAAGAGAAGTAGTAGACTTCTTGGCAGAATCAGCAGAAGTAGGATGAAGATGAATGTGTTTGACCCAACAACGATTAATCAAGTGGCCAGTTTTTCAACAATGAGAACAGAGAAATTTTGAAAAACCACGGCCGCCAGTACAGCCTCCCCGACCACCAGAACTATCATGACGGGCAGGATAAGCAACAATATCAGGAGAGGGAGAGGGAAGCAAAGGGCGCTTAAGTAGAGTAGTAATAGTAGAAATAGGGACAGTAGTAGCATCGAGAGTCAGAGTGGGTGCCTCGCCCAGAATCTGGTGAAGAATCATGGTATAGGAGTCAGGGAGACGGTGCAAGTAGCAAACAAGAAGGAGCTCCTAAAAATATTTTTGTTGCTCAGCAAGATCAGCAGAAAAGGGACGGTGTTGAAGAAGTTCAGCCCCAAGACTTTGGACATCCTTATAAGCAATAGCAGGAGTCATAACAGGATGAGCAAAAAGATCCGTATATAGAGTATAGATGCGTGAAGTCTGAGACCCCTTGGAATATAAAGCAATAAGATGATTCCAGGCAGCTTTGGCATTATGATCATGGCTGATGACAGGAAGACATTAATCAGACAAACTGTTATCCAACCAAGTACGGACAAAGGAATCAGACGCATCCCAATCATTAAAAGAGGGTGAGCCAACAGGAGGGGGGTCATCAGTCAAATGGGAGCGCTTACGCTGAGAGCATAAAAGAAAGACAACAGATACACTCCAGTCAGGATAGTTTGGGCCCGTAAGCTTAGACACAGTTCCCAAATTACCAGAAGTAGACACAGTAGAAGAAGCAAGAGCAAGAGGAAAGGATAAAGTAGTAGAAAAGGACGGAGTGTCCTGAAGAGCAAGAACAAGCCGCACGGCCAAACAATCAAACCGCGCGAACAGGCAGGAAGCAAACCCGCGAGAAAGAAGAAATAAACTACCCAGTCTCGGTATCAACACACCAGCAATAGGAAAGGACTGCGACCAAAAGGCGTGACCAAAATAAGCAGAAACCGCCCAGTCTCGGTGTCAACACACCAGCAGCAGGAAAAGGCTGCGACCAAAGGCGGTACCAAAGGAAAGAAATCGCGCGAACAGAAAGGAGTTCAAGAAACCATGCGAACAAGTCGCAAACAACGCGACCAAAAGATCGGGAGGGAAGCCAGAAAAAGGGAGGGAAAGGGAAACTGCGCGGTTAAAAAAAATCAAACTGCAAGAAGGCGTACAAAGAGAATGGAGCAAAGGACCGGTTTTCCTCTGATACTAAGTGAAAAATAAGAAAAAACAGACAAGAGGTAAATAAACTGCAAATTTTATTACTCTAAAAAGGTAAGGAATACATAGGTATGCCCCCTTAATTATAGAAAATGGTGGAGGTGAGAGAATACAATACACAATGTAGGATAAATACAAGTCGCGCGGACTGAGCGGTTTGACATGCACAAACCTCTCACTACACAAAATATAACATTACATCCTCCGGATACAAGAGAAGGCCGTTAATATCTGTACAAGACCGCCAAACAAGCCGCTAAGCCACACATACGGAAAGCCAACAGACCGCAGTCTGGCTAACCACTAGGCTGAGGCTGCTGCAAGCCACAAGACCGCATACTGCGAGTTGCCACCAGACCACAGATAAGATAACCATTAGATCACTGCTGCGGCTTCAATCAGACCGCCATGACTTCACAAGACAGCATACTGCGAGTTGCCACCAAACCGCATACTTCGAGTTGCCGCCAGACCTGATGCAACCAAACTCCAGACATCCAATACGGCTTCATATAGGCAGCTGTGGCTACACCATACCACTGAGATTTACACCTAAACCGCTGAAGTTCCTACTTGTCAGAAGGCTGCGGCTTCGACTAAACAAACATTCCAACAGCTCGCTGAGATAAAATTCTAGAAGACCGGCAGGACAAACCATGGCAGCTTGTTCGGCTAACCGCCCGAACTGAGTTCCAACATGCTCTTCTCTTCTTCCACCCTCCTTCTTCTTGTAAGGGTAGTCGGCGATCACATGACATGTCTTGTTATAATAATAACACACGATGTCAGTATAATAATGTTTCTTCGGTTTAGATTTATACCTTTCAGTGTGACTTCTCTTTTGATAATCACCACCATGTCATGATCTTTTGAATGAGGAGTCTTTCCCTCCCATTTGTTTCTTCTTACATAGAAACTTCTTGAACTACCTGGAGAGAAGGGGGAACTCTCCATCAGATAGTTTTGAGCCCGAGGTGCTTGGCTCTGATTCTTCTTCTTCACTTTCTTTGAGAGAGGGAGCAGCAGAAGCTGACTTAGCTTTCCTTGAGCTTTTTGCCTTCAGTGCAACAGACTTCTCTTTTAATGAAGATCTACTGCCCTCTTCTTCAGCTTCTCTGGCTTTGATTTGAATATCATAGCACATAAGCTTCCCGAAGAGGTTGTGGGGGTCAGTGTCAGTCAGTCTCCCAAACTCCCTAATAGCACAGATCTTATTCCCATTCCTTAGTTGAGGATCTTAGGAATTTGTCATTTAGTTCTCCATTAGTGAAAACTCGGTTGTATCTCTTTAGGTCATTGACGATCTTCGAGAAGTTTTCAAATGTATCAGCAATTATATCCTTGTGGCCTTGCTTGAAGGCCTCCTACTTCTGATTTAGAAGGGATCTTTTGTCATCCCTTACTTCCTCGGTACCTTCCATCAAGACGATTAGATACTGCCACATCTCCTTGGTAGATTTGCAGTGAATCAAGTTCTACAACATCGAGTCATCGACTGCATTTGCGATGATATTTTTAGCCTTCTTGTCCAGAGAGAAAAATATAATCTCATCTTTGTCGAGATCCATCAATTTCTTTGACACCTTCCTTATAGAATCAATAATGGAGGCAATCATTGGAACATGAGGGCCTTCTTCCACTATAATGAAGATGCGGGGATCAACAGCTTCCATGAAAAATCTTATTCTCTCTTTCCACATGGGAATGTTAGCCTTTGTACACACTAGGAGCTTAGAGGAGTCCTTGGATCTATCCATGCATGAGAATCTCTTTGACAACTAGAAGGAGATCTGTTAAAGGTGTGAACCCTAAAGCGAACAACCTCCCTCTGATACCAATTGAAAGTATCTAGTTGTCTACCTAAATCACCTAGAGGGGAGTGAATAGGTGAGATCTGCGTCTTTTGTGAAATAACAAATTTAGAGAGTAAAACACAGAAAATAATCAAACACAATCCAGATGACACAAGAAATATAATGGTTCCCCAATCATGGGTACGTCCACTCTCCACCTCTCTAATCTAGTACCACGACTAGACTTCGCTACTTCACTATATCTCATATTTAACAATTTTACACCTCGGATAAACACTCCTACAACTTGGAGATAATACACTCCTACAAAAACTCAGAGAACAATGCTCCTACAATCTAAGGGAACAACTCTCATGCACACTCGGAGATAAGGCTCCTAGATTTTACATCAATAAAACAAACTTGAAATTCTCAGATCTGAATTCTTTAACTTCTTCCTTCTTGAAACTATGAACCTCTGTGAAAAAGATTGAGGAAGAGATCCGAAAATCTTAATCTGAAAATCGTAGGATTCGACACAATCAAGAATGATCGAAGAACTTGAAGGCATTTGATCTGTCAAATCTTTTCCTCTCTGAATCGCTAGATCGAGAAGTTCGGCAAGGAAGACCTGTTCGTTATGGCGGCGCTTCCCATTTTTGGAAAAAGAAAGATTACGATTCAGAAAGCGTGTGAAGAGAGATTAGGGTTATCGATTCTGACAAGACCTTTTATAGGACATCTCCAACGGTCTAAAATCTCTAAAGATGATCCACGTGGACCAATCATGAGTGATTTAGATTTGAAAAGAATTCCATCAGATCCTTAAAAAAAATTTGCACTTTTGTTTCTCGAGAGAAAGGTTGACTTCTCGAGAACAACTCCGATTTTTCGAGAAAGGATATGAGCTTCTCGAGAAGAAATTCTTAAGGAAAATACTGAAAATGAGTTCTGGTTTCTCGAGAAGAATAAACCTTTCTCGAGAAAAGAATTCTGCCTCTCGAGAAATAAAAAATGACTTCTCGAAAGCTTCGTTGACTTCTCGAGAATAGTTTAGACTTCTCGAGAAATAACTTCGATTTTCTCGAGTGATGACTTCTACTTTCTCAAGAAATAACTTGGCCTTCTAGAGAAAATTTATTGGCTTTCTCAAGTAATGACTTCTGCTTTCTCGAGAAAAATACTTAGAAGAATTGTGAGATATTTTTAAGGCTTCTCGGGAAGAGCATTGCTTTCTTGAGAACTGCTCTTGGGCTTCTCGAGAAATTCTTCTGCTTCTCGAGAAATGCTTCAAGTCTTTTCGAGTAAAGAACTCTGCTTCTTGAGTAATTGACTTAGCTTCTCGAGTAATATTCTTCGACTTCTCGAGAAATGTACTTAGAAAATTTTCTTTAAAATATTTTAATTCTTCTTGGAGATCAGCAACCCATTCTTTCTTCCATATCTTTAGTACTTGAAAATGAAGTGTGTCCCAATAGAGAGGTTACACATGAGCCAACACCATGGATCACACAATAAGGGATTACATTGCATGTTCCTGTGTTTGGTGACCCATTGTAATTTTATATTGGTCTACACTTGGCAATATTAACATGGAAGCACTTAACTAGAGTGTAACATCAAATACAAACTTAATTCATCTTTGTTCAATGGTGACTTCATATAAAGCTAGGTTATTGTGGATACTATAACCAATAATAGGTACGAGGTTTGTGCCCAAACTAAGATTACTAGAAATCCTTTCAAGTTAGTATCTAGGATCACATAATTTCTTGAATTGATACATTCTGACCTCTGTGATTTTCGAAGTCATGTCACTAGAGGGGGAAAGAAGTACCTTATTACCTTCATCGATGATTTTTCTAGATATTGTCATGTATATCTATTGAAATCGAAAGATGAAGCCTTTGAGATCTTCAAGATCTTTACAACTCGTATTGAGAACAATTAAACTTAAATATTAAGATATTTAGAAGTGATCGAGGAGGAGAATACACTGTAACTGGGTTTATGGATTTTTGTTCCTCTGAGGGTATAATTCTAGAAACCACAGCTCCTTACTCACCCTAGTCAAATGGCATCACTGAGCATAAGAATAGAACCTTAATAGAGATGTTGAATTATATGCTCCTCACAGCTGGAATGCCTAATTCTTTTAGGGGGAAAGCAGTCTTAACTACAAATCATATTCTAAATAGAGTGTCTCACTCAAAGCTCAACTCTACTCCATATTAGTTGTGGCATGGTCATCCTTATAGATATGACACTTTAAAGACTTGGGGTTGTATTGTTTATGTAAGGATATAAGACCTTAAGAGACCTAAGGTGGGACCTAGAACAATAACCTTTATTTATTTAGGCAATGCAGAAGATAGTACAGATGACAGGTTTCTTGATCTATCCACTAACACAGTGATAGAGTTTAAAGATGATATTTTCTTTGAACATAAATTTATCAAAGATCATGGCTTGACCATCTCCGGGTCTACTGACATGATTTCAGAATATACGGTAGAACCTGAAGCTGGCCCCTCAAGCACTGCTCCCCTACCTCGAGAGGTGGAACCAGTTCCTCTTAGAGTATCTACAAGAGATAGAATCCCTAAGTATTTTGGTGAAAATTTTGTCACTACCACTTAGAGGATGATCCATTTTCCTATCAGGAAGTAATGAGATTTAGAGATGCTTTAATATGGGAAGAAGTCATCGATGGTGAAATAAACTCGCTGCAATAAAACAAAACTCTGTATCTAGTTGGCCTGCAAAAATGAGCTAAAGTCCTAGGATGAAAGTGGGCACTGAAGAAGAAATTGCACAATAATGGGTCGATAGCTAGATAAAAAAGCACGTCTAGTAGCTAAGGGTTATAAACATCATGGGGGAATTAACTACTTTGACATCTATTCACCTACATATCACTTATCCATTATTAGGATTCTTCTTGCCTTAGCTTCTATCGAGAACTTTATAGTTCATTAGATAGATGTAAAGATAGCCTTCTTGAATGAAGAGCTTGATGAAGAGATCTACAGGACACAACCTGAAGTTTATGTACTTAAAGATCTAAAAGAGAAAGTATGCAAGCTAGATAAATAAATCTATGGGCTTAAGAAAGCACCGAAGATATGGCACATGAAATTTGACCAAGTGGTAATGAGTGTTGGATTTCAGTCCAGTCTCTCAGACAAGTACCTCTATCACCGATCAATGTCAAATAAAACAGTCATCATATGCTTGTATGTGAATGACATATTGATTCTAGGGTCAGATCTTATTGTAGTAAGGGATATCAAATCCACTCTTGCAAAAGCATTTGAAATGAAGGACCTTGGTCCCATCGATACCCTTTTAGGAATGAAAGTTTGTGTAGACAAGAGTTGCATTACTCTTAGTCAAGCTCACTAGGTAGAGCAAATTCTTTCTACCTGGGGTTATAAAGACAATAGGCATATAAAGACACTGTTTGATCCAAACGTCAAGTTGAGTCCGAATGAAGGGACCAGCATTGACCAAGTAAAGTACTCAAAGATCATTGGTAGCCTCATGTATGCCATAAGTTATATAAGACTAGACATTGCCTTCTCTATTGGTATGATGAGCCGCTTTACCAGTAGTCCAGGAAAAGAGCATTGGGATTCCCTAGACAAGCTGATGAGATACTTGCGAGGTATTAATGATCATGTTCTGTGCTACACTAGTTACCCTCCTACTGTGGATGGATACTCTGATGCCTCGTGGTGTTCAGATGTTGATAATAGTAAGTCTACCAGATGATTTATATTCATTATGGGTGGAGCTGTTGTTGCTTGAAAATCCAAAAGACAGACTTGTATAGATTTGTCATCTATGGAAGCTGAGCTGTTTAACTTAACTTCAAGGGGTGAAAAAGCAGACTGGATCAGAAATTTAATTCTAGAGATTCCCTTGTCTAGGCTATAAATCAATTCTTTAAGAAAGTAATGTTATAATCAGGCAGTAGTTCAAGTCATCAAGAGTGTCCTCTTTAATACTAAGAGATGACATGTACGACTAAGACATGCTCTATTGAATTATCTGAAAAAACAAGGCATTATCACCTTGATCGATGTGCGATCGCAAGAAAACCTAGATGATCTATTGACGAAAGGAATGCCCAAAGACCAGTTAATCAAAATAGTAGGGTAAATGGGACTCAAAGTAATTTAAGTTCAATCTTAGTTCAAGGTTAGGCGATTCAGTTCAGTCTTAGTCCAAATATTTTGATCCTTCCCACTTTCCTTTGTCAAAGCAAGCGTGTTGTGCTCCTATGATGTTTGGGGTTACTGAGTACGAATCTGGTAAGTTATTTTATTCCACATCTGATGTTAACAACTTCATTGGGATTCATCTTAATTACCTTGGAGGAGAGTGTTATTCCACATTTGATAACACGATCTGACTCACTTTGGCTCTTCTCCTGTTGATTGGTTCCATTCCACATTTAATGAGTTCCAGTTAACTTTAGAAGAACAGTAACCGTGACATTTGATGATGCATATTTTAGCTTTATTTATTAGGGTAAAAAGGCAATTATTTTCATTTTAAATATCTTTCTTTATGTATTTTTATGTTCCTTTTAGTTTCTTTTTATGTAAATAATCTAACTTAGTTTATTTTCTATTTTTCAGGTATTTTGGGCTTTTCGGTCAATTTTGTTGTTAAACGCCCCCAAGTCACGCCCTACCCTGGCATATACATGGGGAGTGTAACCCAATCCCGAGGAAGAAATCATCCAGAAGCCAGATCCCGAGAAAATCACCTACACGCCCCTAGGTCACGCCCGTGTACCACTTAGCACGGGCGTGTACCTAGGGCATGTCTCGTTGTCCTAAGGAAAGTAATGTCACTGCAGAAGTCATCGTCCAACACGTCAAGCCGTACCTTACACACCCGTGTACCTGGGGCATGTCCACCGTTCCCGAGCTACCAGGTCATTTCCCACTAGAATTTGTTACACCGTACCGGTCATGCCCCCCTACACGGGCGTGTACCATGGGCGTGTTCCCCAGATCCCAAAGTCAGTCACCATCCCGCTAGAAATCTAATACCCGTAGTCAACTAAGATTACATGCCCTTGATACATGCCTGACCTGGGCGTGTAAGGGGGGCGTGACCAAGACAGATTTTTTCCTATAAATACCAAGTCATTCCAAGCATTCCAGACCAAGTTTTGGGAAGAGGGGAGGTGTTGTTAGTTTCATTCTTAGGTTTTTTTTGTGTTTTTTTTTATGTTTTTGCTCTCTCCCTCCCTCCATTTCTAGTTTTACTTTTCATGCAATGTACTTTCATTACTTGTAATAACTTTTTATTAGTGTTGTAGTAGTGATTAGCTCTCTTTTCATGCACTTGTAATCTCCATTCCTAGTTATAATCCATTTATGTTTTTAATGAAATTCGAGTTAGCGTTCTCTATTTCTCTCTCTTTAGTTTTATGCACCTTTATTATCTACCTTCTCTTTCCCTTTTACCATGAATAACTAATCCTCATTTATACTCGATCGCGACGATCTGAGAATGAGTTGATCAAGTTATGAGATTTTAGCTTTCTTTTTCTTCTTAAAGTAACTACCTAGGATTTACTCTTGGTTTTTATTTAGTGGAACTATATTGTCGGTATATAGTTTCCATTTGGGTTTTCATTCTTAGTTAGTCAAGAGACTCGTAATTTGAATCGATCACACAAGAGTAAAGAGAGTTGCACGCACCCCTCGAGAGATTAACACATTAAAACTCCCAGATTGGAGTGAAATCCAATAGCAGGGTTCACCACTTAAGGCGAGCTTTAGGTATTCGAATACGGACAAGAGTTCGGTCGAATCTTCCAAAACTCAGTTGGGCACGACTTCGAGATAAGCGTATCCAAACTTCAGGAACCTCCACGGTCAATGTGTTATACTTTATTTAGAATTAGTTTGTTATTTTATTTTTATTTTCTTATTTCAAAGTGATTCAAGATTGTACTCTTCTCTTATCTTTAGCCCTAACCTTTTATTTCTACAAGTAATTTAGTTTTCTTTTTAGCTTAGTATTTTAGTTCCTATTTTTAGTTAAGTAAATTAATCAAAAAATCAATTGATAAAATTATAGCGATCTCCTCGAAGTAGAAGTAATCATTACGCCCCAAGGAAATACGACCTTGATATTACTCTTTAGTATCCTATACTATAAACGATAGGTACGCTTGCCTTTATCAGATATAGAATTAGAGAAAATAATCAACTTCCACCACATCCACCTTCTCTTTAACCCCTCTTCTCCACCTTTACGATTTTCTGTATCAAGTTTTTGGCGCCATTACCGGGGAAGTTTTGATATTTTTAAAAACGATAGCTATTAATTTTATCGCCTCTTTTCTCTCTTACCCCTCTTTTGCGGTTTATTTTATTTTTTAGGGATAGTCTTTGTTTTTCTTGTGGAGAGTTTGGTCACTCTCGCGAGGATTTTTGGGTAGGATATCCTTCATCCACCCATGATTTTATTTTTTCCGGGTCGAATCAATTTGGCCAAATTGATTCGTCCGCGAATTTTTTTTTCCATGGGGTTACGATGACTTTCAAACGCCTTCCTACCCTTCCCCTCCGAATTTTTCTGATTTTAATTTTTCCGGAGATTTTTTGAATGGACATTTTGATCATAGCCCTACTTTGAACTACTCAGGGTGGCAACACCCAGATCATTCTTGGAGCTAAGGTGATCATCAACTCATTCCATCTCAAGATTTCTCCGCTTTTTATCCGCAAGTTTGCGCGCCTCCTGTTTTTGATTTTAGTGAAAATAAAATCATTTTTGGTTCTGTAGCATTTGATGCACGCATCAATGCTCATTTCAAATTGATTTTTGATGCTTTAGGTTCTGAGGCCGCAACTTTTTCTTCTCCGCATCCTCCTATTTATCTTTCGAATGATGAATCTTCGGATTTTCCACAGTGCCTTCAATCACTCGCGGAAGACGGTTATTCAGAAATTTTATTGTGCTTTCAACCTCCCGAGGAGGAGATTTCCCCCGATATCCCGATTTTTTTTTCAATTTTCTGAGGAAGATGAACTTTCTTGTGTTCGATCTTCCGATGAGATTGATTTTTCGGATATCCCATTTTGCTCCCAATCTACGAAAATGATTGATATTCAAGTGAAGCAACCAGATCTTTTTATCCAAAAAATTTCTAGTGATCAACTGCCGTCCCCTTCTTCTTTTTCTTCTCTTCCCCCTCCTTCCAAAAATTCCTCTTCCTTTTCTTCTTTTATTTTTCCTTCTAATTTAGTTTCTAGTTCTTCTTCTTTTTCCACTTCTAATAGTTTATTTTCTTTTACTAACAAATTTTCTTTTTCTAAATCTTTTTCCTTTTTGTTCTATTTAAAAATTAAAAAATTACAAAAAAATATTTTTATTTTCTTTAAAAACGTTTTGGCACTCGCGCCGCAACGCATATTATGCGAGCTGCCATTACATTTCTCTTTTTATATTCCATTTAGCTAACCAATAACGTCGAGCTCAACGACGATAACCAAAGAGCGCTCTTGGGAGACACCCCTGTCTTATCTATTTTTTTAATTTTTTTTGTTTTGTGCAGGAATAAGCTCCTGTGTGTTTGTGCCGCTTCTCGCCTCTCAACTTGGACTCAAGCCGGTCTTTAGCTTAAGTTTGGGGGATGCATTTTTCAACGTCTAGGCATCAAGCGCTAGGGAAGCATCTTTTCTTTTTCTTTGCATTTCTTTTTCTTCTTTTCTCTCTTTTCCCAACTCTCTTTATACTTTACTTTAAACATTGGGGATAATGTTTAACTTTAAGTATGTGGGAGTGTTTCCTTAATTAGTTTACTTTAGAAAATTAAAATATATATATATAAAATTTTTTTAAAAAACAAATTAAATTGAGTTAATTTTTGTCAAATCAATTAGTACCCCGCCGCTTTGCATTTTATTGTTTTTAAGCTCATGTCTATGTGCTTAGTTAGAATAAATTAGATTAATTTTCTGTTTAAATATGTATAGCGAGTAGTATGTTGCACTCATGCAGTATTCCTATTTAGGGTAGTATGCTGTTTTTGAAAAATTTCTTGAATTTTTTTCACTTTTTCCTAGTTTTTTTTATTTCTTTTACTTTTATAAAACCTATCATCCTGTATTTTTCCTCATTAAAATATTTTTAAATGTTAATTAGTATTAAGTGTAGTAGACACAAACCGGTCTAGACGCTTATTATCATTGTTTTCATAAAAGCAAATTCTCTATTCTATATTTTTGTGCTTATCTTTTTCGAAATTTCAAAACTTTACTTTAAATAGATTTAGGCAGCAAGAAAATGATTTAGGCATTTTCTTCTCGTGGTCACCCGACTTCTCTCGCTCCTCCGCCAGGCTCAGCTCGGCATCCTTCCATTTCTTATTGTTAAAAACAAGGCGGCGCGAGACTCGGTACGAGAGCTCCAAGGCGCGCAGTTGAGCTCGAGCTGCCTCCATGACAATGTCTCGCGAGGAGTCCTTGTCAAAAGGATCTGTCCCAGGACCACCATAGATGTCATAGCTGAGGGAGAAGGCATCACTGGTAGGAGGGTCCTGCTCCTTCCATGAGGGAAGGAGAGTTGATATCGACACCTGATAGTTTTACTTTCAAGACAACCTAAACACCTAGAGGGGGGGTGAATAGGTTCTAATGCTTGTTAACACTTTTTGGCAGAATTCAATTACAGAATTAAAACACACAGCACAGCAGTCACAGAAATTTAACCATCACAGATTGCACAATTTTTATAGTGGTTCCCCAAGGTTTGGGTACATCCACTTCCCCCTTCACCTATCTAGCAGTATGCTAGATTCGGCCAAACTTCCTCTTTACTCAGATCCACAGATCCTACAGCTCAGAACCTGAAAAGGTTCCTACAACTCAGGCTCACCAGCTCTACCTCAGCCTTATCACAAAGCCTACAACTCAGAGAAGAACCTTCTCCTACACTCAGGCAAATAGCCCTACCACTCAGAGATCAACTCTCCTACACTCAGCCTTTATAACACAGGCTTACAACTCAGATCTATATTGACAGATCCTACAGAAATTAGAAAAGAAGTTTTTAATGTCTTGCCTTTGTTGAGAGAGAAAAGAACAAGACAATTCTTGATCAGCTGATGAAATCAACTGAATCTGAGCTTTCTTCAAAGCTTCTTGAATCTGAACTTAGCTGAGTTGATTTCCAAACAGCTTCTTGAGAAACCAATGATGGCTTCCTTCTTCTTCTTTAAGTGGTTGGATCCCTCTCTATCCAACACCTCTGATGATACTTCTGAATTCTTGAAAGAACTCTACTTAGACTGATCCTGAGATCGTCTTCTTAGATCTTCTGATGAAGATCTTCTTTAATGCCTTGCACTTTCTTGAAGAGAGGACTTGTCTCTTAACTGATGTGTTGATTAAGAATTAATTTCCTCTTGTATGTTATATATCTTCTTCTGAATCTGTCTATTTATAGATCTTTTTAATGGAAACCGGCTGTTCCGGTTTCTAACTGACTACTGACAAGTCTGACAGCTTCAGTTAACCTATCATAACCCACAATTGTCAAGTCTTCAAACAAATCCTGTGCCTTAGTCTTGGACAGCAAAGTGTTAAGACAGACTGTCAGAAAGTGTTGAGACCAACTGTCTATATGTGTCGACACAAGTGACTTTGGTGTCGACACAGCCTTTGATGATGTCGACTAGTTTGCCTTTAAGTCGACACTGCTTCTTCAGAACTTCATCTTGAGAATGAGTCGACACAGAGAATTTGTGTCGACTCAACACTTCATCTTTCTTCAGAAAATAACTTGGTCTTGACTTTGCAGTGTGTCGACACAAGTCCTGTGTGTCAACACAGTTGTTGTAGATTCAGAACTAAGTATGTGTCGACTCTGCCTTCAGGTGTCGACATATTTGAGGTCGACTATCTTTCTGTGAGTCGACACTGCTTCCCAGTGTCGACACAAATGTGGTCGACTATCTTTTTGTGAGTCGACACTGCTTCCCAGTGTCGACACAAATGTGGTCGACTATCTTTCTGTGAGTCGACACTGCTTCCCAGTGTCGACACAAATGTGATCGACTATCTTTCTGTGAGTCGACACTGCTTCCCAGTGTCGACACAAATGTGGTCGACTATATTTCTCTGTGTCGACACAGCTTCCTTCAAGTGTCGACAAAATTATTCTGAAGTGTCGACCCAGTTTCTTCAGATGGCGACACATGGACTTAGAATAATTTCCTGTATTCTTTAATACTTCTTCACCTGCACATGTCAACTTAAAACAACATCAAATATACCTTGATGTATATCATTAAGCTAAGTTAGGTTTCTTCAAATCAGGTACACATTTTCCAATGTACCCAACAATCTCCCCCTATTTGGAGAAGTCATAACCCTTTTAGTTAATGATATACACCATTTATAACAAAAATAATATGATGATGTAAGACATTACAGGAATATTTTATATAAACAAAATATTAACAATTCATCACAGAGTGAACATGAATATATGATTCCAAACAAAATTTTGTTTATAACTTGATAATGTTTGATTACAAATGTTTACATTGAATGATCAAAACATTACAAAACATTTGAAAGAACTTAGAACTAAGACTGATCCGGCTCTCTTATAACAATTCCTTTGCCAGATTGGATTTGAGCCTTCACAGGAGCTTCAGCAACTTCAGTAGGCTTCTTGCCTTTTAGCTCAGCTTTCTTCTGAGCTTCTTCCTTTAGCCTTTGCCTTTCAAAGTAATGAAAGGGCTTTGGAAAGTACTTGCTCGGCTCCTGAGCATCTGGTGGCAGCATTCCCAGCTTGGCTTTTCTCCTGAACTGTACTATGGCTTCCTGCCTAGCTTCATACTTTTGCCATTCCATTTCATTATACCACTTTCCTCTTTCATGTACTTTGTCCTTTACAGCCTTCCATGCATTTAGTATAATATTTCTTGAAGTAGGGCTCCACTGCTCAAAATCTGGCTTAAGTTCAGCCTGCTCTCTAAATCTTTTTTTGGATAGTAGAGCATCTTGCTGTTCTTTCAAGTTGGCATCAGGCTTATCAACTTTTTCAATAACAACCTTGGTAACCTCCTTTGGAGGACTATACATATCCTGAACTTGCTGATCAATCATATCAAAATCAGGAGGAGGGTAAATGACTTGGGCAATCTCAGGTTGATTGCCTTCAAGGAGACCTGTTTGAATTCCTGACTCAGCCACCATATCATCATCACACAAAGATGGATATCCCAATGTGGCTCGAATACTATTTGTCACCCATTTGGTGTGCTCTGAGCCAGCATAAACTAACAACCTCTCCCCCTTTATGACTTCTCTGGTAATATGATCTCTTAGATCATCCTTCTGAAATCTGATCTGGCCATCTAGATAATTCACACCTTCTTTAAAATATGGTTTCAATTTTTGAAGTTTGTCAGATATTTCCTTCTGAGATGTAGTGATGGCAGATTGAACTGAAGCTATAGCTTCCTTTAGTTTCTGATCAAAAGCTTCCATCTCTTTTGCTCTTACTTCAGTCATCCCTGCAGTAGCCTTTTTGAACTCTTCAAGAATTTCATGGTGAGATTCAGCCAAATTATCATTCATCCTCAGCTGATTCTCCAAAACATAACCTTGCTTCAAAGCAATATCATCCACTTTAGTGAAGATAGACTGCTGTTGTTTAGCCAAAAACACTATAGCATTACCTCCCTTATGGAAGCAATCTGTCATCTCCTTCTTATTCATATTTACTTCAAATCTAATAGATTTAATATCTTGAGCCAAGTCAAATTGAAGGGATTGATTGCTCTCATCAACATACTTCTCCATTGCTAATCTCTGCTCATCCAACTTAACTTGCAAATCTACCATGAACTTGTTGTAGTTAAATTCAGATGGAGATTGGTGAGTTGAAGTTTGGAGTGCCTGCTTATAACTTTGGTTCCTTCTCTTGAAGACTATGAGCTTTCTCTTCTTAGCCATTCTAGCTTCTTCAGTCTGAGAGTCTGATGAACTTTCTATTTGAACTCTTTTAGGTGGAGTATGAGGAATATTAGTTTCAGTGACATGTTGCTCAGCCTCAACATTCACAGGCTCCCCTCAACTACTTGCTCCTCCTCAACTCCTTGTTCCTTCTCAGCTTATTGCTCTATCTCCATGTCTAGTGTCTTCTCATTGTATTGCTCCTCCTCTACTCTATCAGTAGCAATGTCAATTTTAGGAAATAACTCATCTAGAGTGTATTCCTTCTGAGCATGAACAGATGTTGAATCATCCAGATCTGCAATATTCAAATCTTTTGATAAATCAATTTGTTCTTTCTCCTGCACTGATTCAGACATCTGCTCCCCCTGCACTTGTTCAGTATTTGGAATATCCTGGGCAGGTGAATACACTTGCTCCCCCTGCACTTGTGCAGGAATAGAAATATTAGTAATGTCCTTGGCAGGAAAATAAACTTGCTCTCCCTGTACCTATACCTGGACAGGAGTAGATACATTCTGGACAGGAGAGTGAGCATGCTCCCCCTGCATCTGTGCAGGAATGGTTGATTTCTGAACTTGAGTAGACTCAGGCTGATCTTCAACCTGCTTTCTCACTTGCTCTTCTGGATGCTGGGCAGTGCCTAGATCATGTGCAGAGGATCTCTCAGGGGTGTCCTGCCTGTTCTCATCAGGCACATCTTTAGACAGCACCCTATCCCACCTTGAAAATAATCTTATATCCATTTTCCTCATGTGATTAATCTTTGTCCCAGGCAGTTGTTGCATAACCTCAGGGATCACCCCAGTCAGGTATAAACTCACAATTCTAGCCAGATTTGGCTTCTTGATTCCTTCCTTGATCTTATCAAATACTACAGCTGACCAGTCAGTTGGAATTGTAAACACAATTCTGGTCATTAGGCTGAATATATAGGCTGAAATCCTATCATGTCCACCTGGTTTGCACAAAATTACCTTCCCAACTTCTTCTGACAGAAACTTTCCCTGTTGATTCATGCCCTTCCTGTTGATAGCTGCTCCAATCTTCAGGGTTGGATCCAATCCACACCATTGGAGAGCCTCCCTGGTCTTAGAGGCAGGAACCTCTTCTTCATTCTTAATGTTTGATAATTGAAGTGTTTTTCTTAAATTTCTTGGTGTCAGTTTCACCTTCGTCCCATGAACAGTGGATTTTATCTTGAGACCAGCTGAATCCACTGATGCAGAGGTAAAGAATTCAATCACCTCCTTCTTCCAGATCTTTGATGGTTCAGAAACTAGAAATTCTAATCCAGATTCAGAAATTAGAGTGACAACCCTTTGAACATCTGTCGGGGCATCCGCAAAGGCATTGCGCACCAACTCATATCCATCGTTGACGTTATCTGCAACCTTTGGCGCCATTGATCAGACAGGAAATCTTGAGAGAGAAGAGAGAGAGATTGTCGACAAAGGGTTCGAGTCTCCAAAACCTTGTAAGCGTGTCGATAGAATAAGTTCTTGACCTATTTATACCTTCTAGGGAAAGAAGATCAAAAGTCAGGCAAAAACAGTCTATATGTGTCGACACAGATGGAGTGTGTCGACACAAACTTCTATTGTCTTGACAGCAAGTCTGTCTACTGTGTGTCGACACCAATTGTGGATATGTCGACACCTGAGAGACATAGTAGAGCATTATAAATTCTGTGTCGACTCTTAGGATAAGTGTCGACACAAAATCTGTAAGTGTCGACACCATTATTCTGGTGAAGTCGACACTACATTCCTGGATGAGTCGACTATTTGATTTTTAAGTGTCGACACAAATTCTCTGTGTCGACACATATTCTCTGACTAGTCGACATGACTTCACTGAGTCGACACATTATCACTGAATGTGTCAACACTATTTTACTTAGCCAATTTCTATTTTTGTCAATACCACTTGATAATCTAATATCACTTGTAAGTTTGTTGATAAACTAATCAATGGTCAGCATGCTTAATTCAATTTTAAATTTATTGAATTTTGTTTCATCCAGTGGCTTAGTAAATACATCTGCTATTTGATAATCTGTTTTAACAAATTCCAATGAGATGTCTTCTCTTTCTACATGCTCTCTAAGAAAATGGTATTTAATTTCTATATGTTTAGTTCTACTGTGAGAAATAGGATTATTAGCAATAGAAATAGCACTTTTAGAATCACGCAATAAAGGTGTTCTACTTACTTGAATACCATAGTCTTTCAACTGATGCTGTATCCATAATAGCTGTACACAGCAGCTGCCAGCAGCAACATATTCTGACTCAGCTATGGATATTGCCACACTGGTCTGCTTCTTACTACTCCATGATATCAATCTTCCTCCCAAGAATTGACAAGTACCTGTTGTACTCTTTCTATCCTCTCTAAAGCCTGCAAAGTCTGCATCTGAATAACCTGTTAGTAGAAAATCTCTATTCCTAGGGTACCAAAGGCCTAGATTAGGTGTGCCCTTAAGATATCTCAGAATCCTTTTGACTGCAGTATAATGAGATTCTTTAGGGCAGGCTTGGTACCTAGCACAGACACATGTAGCATACATAATATCTGGTCTACTAGCAGTGAGATATAGTAGAGAGCCAACTATTCCTCTATACAAAGATTCATCAACAGGTTTACCTGCATCATCTTTGCATATAGGCATACTTGTTCCCATAGGAGTTCTCATAGTGGAGGATGACTCCATACCATACTTCTTAATTAATTCTTTGGTGAACTTAGACTGGGATATGGACAGGCCATCATCAGTCTGTCTTACTTGGAGTCCCAAGAAGAACTTAAGTTCCCCCATACTGCTCATCTCAAACTTCCCTTGCATAAGTTTGGCAAACTTTTTACAAAGGTTGTTTTCAGTAGATCCAAAGATTATGTCATCAACATAGATCTGAACTAAGATGATCTTACCTTTGGATTCCCTAAGGAATAGAGTTTTGTCTATTTTTCCTCTTGAGAATTTATTCTCAATAAGGAAAGTAGACAGGGTTTCATACCAAGCCCTTGGGGCTTGCTTTAACCCATACAAAGCTTTCCTAAGCTTATAGACATAATCAGGTTTAAGAGGATCTACAAAACCTGATGGCTGCTCTACATAGACTTCCTCTTTTAAATCACCATTCAGGAATGCTGATTTCACATCCATCTGGTACACTCTGAAGTCTTGATAGGCTGCATAGACAAGGAACATTCTGATTGCCTCCAGCCTTGCTACTGGGGCAAAGGTTTGATCAAAGTCAATCCCTTCTTCCTGCCTGTATCCTTTTGCAACCAATCTTGCTTTATTCTTCACTTCTGAATTGATTCAGCTCCTCTTGCATAGCATCAATCCAGTGCTGGTCTTGGATGGCTTCTTCAAACTTCTTAGGCTCCATTTAAGACAGGAAACTTGAATGCAGGTCTGTGCTTTGATTTCTGCTTCTAGTCTGCACTCCCTGTCTTGGATCACCTATAACCTGATCAGCTGGATGATCTCTTAAATGTCTTATAGCTGGAGGAAGATTCCTTTCTGGTTGAACATCTCCAGATCCTTCTTCATGCTGAACCTCTTGGTTTTCATCAGCTTCTATTGAGTCTTGTACTCCCCCTGGACAGTAGCCTTCATTTTCCAATGCTCCATCTTCCTTTGATACTTCAGTAATGGAGAGCTTGTCCATTCTTTTGCTTATACCTGTTGAATCATTTGATCTACAAGACAACTCACAGTTGATTAATCTTGTTTCATTAAACACAACATGTACAGATTCTTCAACAATTTGAGTAGTCAAGTTGTAGATTCTATAGGCCTTACTATTTATGTTGTACCCAACAAATATCCCATCTTGGGATTTGGCAGCAAACTTAGTTAGGTATGACTTGCCATTGTTAAGTATATAGCATTTACAACCAAAGATCCTGAAGTAGGATAGATTTGGTTTTCTACCTTTCATAATCTCATAGGGAGTCTTTTTGTGGTTCTTGGTGATAGAAACCCTATTGATTACATGACATGTAGTGTTAACTGCCTCAGCCCAGAAATATTCTGGGAGAGAGGTGTCACTCAATAGAGTTCTGCCAGCTTCAATTAATATTCTATTCTTTCTTTCAGCAATGCCATTTTGCTGTGGTGTTCTAGGTGAGGAGAACTCTTGGAAAATCCCAAAGTCTTCACATAATTTTGTCATGCTTTCAGATTGAAACTCAGTACCATGGTCACTTCTGATTTTGACCACTGTACTATTCAGTTCATTCTGAATTTGCTTTACAAAACTAAGTAATACACTTGGGGTTTTTTATTTCTGTCTCAGAAAGAACACCCATTTAAATCTAGAAAAGTCATCTACCACCACAAAAGTATAGACTTTCCTACCTAGACTATGAACTGGCATAGGACCAAAAAGATCCATATGTAAGAGGTATAGGCACCTCACAGAATCCTTGTTTTCAAGGCTTTGAAAGGAGGATTTTGTCTGCTTGCCCTTTTGACAAGCTGAGCATATTTCTCCCTTTATACACTTAACTTGAGGACCATTCCTCACTAACTCTTTGCTAAAGAGTTGGCCAATTGTCTTGTAGTTAAGATGAGCCAATCTCTTGTGCCACTTGACACAATGAGAAGCATTATCATCAGCTACAAGACAGATGGAAGAAGCCTTGTTCTCACATACAAAATTAAGACAATAGACATTTCTCTTCCTATCCCAGTCAATATGATCTTTTGATCACTTGACCTTTTGATATGACATCCATTCTTAACAAATGAAATGTCATATCCTAAATCACTCAGCTGGCTTATGCTTATTTGATTGTGTTTCAAACCTTTTACATAAGCCACTTGGGTGATAGTAATTAGGTTAGTAGAAATGTTACTAAACCCTTTGATGATTCCTTTTTCAGATCCACCAAAGATCACTTTGGGTCCATCTTTGACAGATGTATACTCCTTCAGCAGCCCCTTTGTTCCAGTCTTGTGCCTGGAACAACCATTATCCAAGTACCATATAGGGGCATGGCCACTTGGACTTTCCTGCAACACAGATTTACTTACCCTTAGAACCCAAGTAAGTCTTGGGTCCTTGGTTCAGGTTAGCATTAATAAAGCTACCATTATCTCTTCTAACAGGTAGACTATTGTTCTTTCTAATACTTGTGTTATGCCAGCAGTCTAATGCAAAATGGCCTCTCTTGCCACAGCACTAACATTCAAACTTATTGTATCTAGTTCTAGATACACCCTTGATAGAAGAATTTCTGTCCATTGTTGGTGCTACAGTAGCTTCACCCACTGATTTCTTATAACCATTGGGTTTATGAACATGGATAGGCCTGTTGGCATTTACACCCTTGTTTATCAGAACATTAGTCTTAAAATGACCATGAATATCTTCATGATCATATTGGTTAGAAGGCACTTGCACCTTTCTAAACTTAATAGGGACTGAAAGGTTCAGTGGCTTGACAGGAGCTTTGCCTTTCCTCTTGAATTGGTCTGCCCTGGGGTTACCTTTGAATCCTAGTCCTGCCTTACCCTTTTGAGTAACAAATTCATCTATCAAGGGTAAGACAGACTTTGGCTTAGAGTAACTAGCCACTAACTCCTTTTCTACTCTTAGTCTGGCCTCCAGACTCTTCACTTGATCATTGGTATAATTGATTGTGCCCATCTGAATAATTGTTATATTCTTCAGTTTGGCAATTTCATTTAACTTCTGATCAATTACTTTTTCAAACTCAGTTGCAGCTACCTTTAGATCAGCAATTTCCTGAGCCTGAGATTTAACCAGGTTCTTGCTTTTCTTAAGGGCCTGCAACAAGTCCCCATACTTATCTATCAATTGATAGACATCTCCTTCAGATTCAGATGCATCTACATCACTTGATGCAGATGTAGTTGATTCTACACTTGTACTGCAAACAGATTTTATTGAAGGACATAGTACCTTACTAGGACCAGACTGATTCTGGCACATGTCTTCTTCTAATCCTGCCATCAGTCCCATGCACTGATGATCTTCTTGTTCATAGATGGAGTCTAGCAATTGCATGAATTCCTCTTCTTCAGTAGCAGCATACAGTCCAATATATGCTTCAGCTTCAGATTCTGATTCTGAAGTTGATTGATCTGTTAGGCTCTTTTCCTTTTTTGCAATAAAGGATTTTTCCTTCTTGCCCTTTTGATAAGTCTTCTTCTTGTCTGATGACTCCTTTCTCTTATCAGGACAGTCAGCCACTACATGTCCATGCCTACTGCAATAATAGCAGACAATCTTTGAAGTAGTGGCCTTGCTGGGCTTTGTTCTGCTCTTCTCTTTCCTTGATGACTTTTTCTTCTGATAATAGTCATCAACTTGCTGTGATGAGGAGGGCCTAGACTTCCACTGCTTCTTCTTTAAGAATCTCTGGAATTGCCTTTTAAATGCAGTAAAATCTGCATCTGACTCACAGCTTTCTGAACCCTGATTATCTGAATTTTCAGAACTAACTTCTGCAACTTCCTTAGGAGGAGATAATGATATCCTCCTATTCTTTCTAGTGCCTTCTGCCTTGAAGGCCACTGTCTTCTCTCTATGCTCTCCTTTTGAATTCTTTTCCTCCTCCTTCCTCACCATAAGTTGTATTTCATAGGATAGCAACTTTCCAAACAAGGTTGGAGGAGAAATCTCTGCTAGTTTAGCCACTTCTCTTATAGCACAGATCTTTGTGTCCCAATCCTTTGTCAAGGATCTTAAGAATTTGTCATTCAGTTCATAGGTACTGAAGACTCTTCCATAGGACTTTAACTCATTCACAATTCTATAGAATTTCTTATAGCATTCAGTGATGCTATCAGTTTTTCCTTGTCTAAAACTTTCATATTCCTGGTTGAGCATAGACTTCCTATCCTGTCTTACTTCTTCAGATCCCTCCATGTAGACAATCAAGGTGTCCCACATTTCTTTGGAGGTCTTGCAGTGAATCAGATTCTGAAATGTAGAATCATCTATGGCACTCACAATAATATTCTGAGCTCTCTTGTCCATGGTTGCCAAAATGATTTCATCCTTGGTCATTTCAGAATAACTCTTTGGAGTTTGAATATTAGCATCAAGAACTGATACCTTCATTGGAATGAAGCGTCCTTCCTGAACTGTGATGTATATCCTTGGGTCAGATGCTTCCATGAACAATCTGACTCTTTCTTTCCAAATTCCAAAGATTTCCTTCCTGCAGATGGGTAAATTCATTGACCTTAACTCCTTGTGATTTTCTGCAGAACCCATCTTCTTGAATCTTGATTCTGCATTTCAGATCTACCTCAGACTGTTAAGTCCTTTTTGAGGAACCTCCCTCTAATATCACTTGATAGTTTTACTTTCAAGACAACCTAAACACCTAGAGGGGGGGTGAATAGGTTCTAATGCTTGTTAACACTTTTTGGCAGAATTCAATTACAGAATTAAAACACACAGTACAGCAGTCACAGAAATTTAACCATCACAGATTGCACACTGTTTTATAGTGGTTCCCCAAGGTCTGGGTACATCCACTTTCCCCCTTCACCTATCTAGCAGTATGCTAGATTCGGCCAAACTTCCTCTTTACTCAGATCCACAGATCCTACAGCTCAGAACCTGAAAAGGTTCCTACAACTCAGGCTCAACAGCCCTACCTCAGCCTTATCAAAAAGCCTACAACTCAGAGAAGAACCTTCTCCTACACTCAGGCAAACAGCCCTACCACTCAGAGATCAACTCTCCTACACTCAGCCTTTATAACACAGGCTTACAACTCAGATCTGTATTAACAGATCCTATAGAAATTAGAAAAGAAGTTTTTAATGTCTTGCCTTTGTTGAGAGAGAAAAGAACAAGACAATTCTTGATCAGCTGATGAAATCAACTGAATCTGAGCTTTCTTCAAAGCTTCTTGAATCTGAACTTAGCTGAGTTGATTTCCAAACAGCTTCTTGAGAAACCAATGATGGCTTCCTTCTTCTTCTTCAAGTGGCTGGATCCCTCTCTATCCAACACCTTTGATGATACTTCTGAATTCTTGAAAGAACTCTACTTAGACTGATCCTGAGATTGTCTTCTTAGATCTTCTGATGAAGATCTTCTTTAATGCCTTGCACTTTCTTGAAGAGAGGACTTGTCTCTTAACTGATGTGTTGATTAAGAATTAATTTCCTCTTGTATGTTATATATCTTCTTCTGAATCTGTCTATTTATAGATCTTCTTCATGGAAATCGGCTGATCCGGTTTCTAACTGACTACTGACAAGTCTAACAGCTTCAGTTAACCTGTCATAACCCACAGCTGTCAAGTCTTCAAATAGATCATGTGCCTTAGTCTTGGACAGTAAAGTGTTGAGACAGACTGTCAGAAAGTGTCGAGACCAACTGTCTATATGTGTCGACACAAGTGACTTTGGTGTCGACACAGCCTTTGATGATGTCGACTAGTTTGCCTTTAAGTCAACACTGCTTCTTCAGAACTTCATCTTGAGAATAAGTCGACACAGAGAATTTGTGTCGACTCAACACTTCATCTTTCTTCAGAAAATAACTTGGTCTTGACTTTGCAGTGTGTCGACACAAGTCCTGTGTGTCGACACAGTTGTTGTAGATTCAGAACTCAGTATGTGTCGACTCTACCTTTAGGTGTCGACATAGTTGAGGTCGACTATCTTTCTGTGAGTCGACACTGCTTCCCAGTGTCGACATAAATGTGGTCGACTATCTTTCTGTGAGTCGACACTGCTTCCCAGTGTCGACACAAATGTGGTCGACTATCTTTCTGTGAGTCGACACTGCTTCCCAGTGTCGACACAAATGTGATCGACTATCTTTTTGTGAGTCGACACTGCTTCCCAGTGTCGACATAAATGTGGTCGACTATCTTTCTCTGTGTCGACACAGCTTCCTTCAAGTGTCGACAAAATTATTCTGAAGTGTCGACCCAGTTTCTTCAGATGGCGACACATGGACTTAGAATAATTTCATGTATTCTTTAATACTTCTTCACCTGCACATGTCAACTTAAAACAACATCAAATACACCTTGATGTATATCATTAAGCTAAGTTAGGCTTCTTCAAATCAGGTACACATTTTCCAATGTACCCAACAATCTCCCCCTATTTGGAGAAGTCATAACCCTTTTAGTTAATGATATACATCATTTATAACAAAAATAATATGATGATGTAAGACATTACAGGAATATTTTATATAAACAAAATATTAACAATTCATCACAGAGTGAACATGAATATATGATTCCAAACAAAATTTTGTTTATAACTTGATAATGTTTGATTACAGATGTTTACATTGAATGATCAAAACATTACAAAACATTTGAAAGAACTTAGAACTAAGACTGATCCGGCTCTCTTATAACAATTCCTTTGCCAGATTGGATTTGAGCCTTCACAGGAGCTTTAGCAACTTCAGTAGGCTTCTTGCCTTTTAGCTCAGCTTTTTTCTGAGCTTCTTCCTTTAGCCTTTGCCTTTCAAAGTAATGAAAGGGCTTTGGAAAGTACTTGCTCGGCTCCTGAGCATCTGGTGGCAGCCTTCCCAGCTTGGCTTTTCTCCTGAACTGTACTATGGCTTCCTGCCTAGCTTCATACTTTTGCCATTCCATTTCATTATACCACTTTCCTCTTTCATGTACTTTGTCCTTTACAGCCTTCCATGCATTTAGTATAATATTTCTTGAAGTAGGGCTCCACTGCTCAAAATCTGGCTTAAGTTCAGCCTGCTCTCTATATCTTTTCTTGGATAGTAGAGCATCTTGCTGTTCTTTCAAGTTGGCATCAGGCTTATCAACTTTTTCAATACCAACCTTGGTAACCTCTTTTGGAGGACTATACATATCCTGAACTTGTTGATCAATCATATCAAAATCAGGAGGAGGGTAAATGACTTGGGCAATCTCAGGTTGATTGCCTTCAAGTAGACCTGTTTGAATTCCTGACTCAGCCACCATATCATCATCACACAAAGATGGATATCCCAATGTGGCTCGAATACTATTTGTCACCCATTTGGTGTGCTCTGAGCCAGCATGAACTAACAACCTCTCCCCTTTATGACTTCTCTGGTAATATGATCTCTTAGATCATCCTTCTGAAATCTGATCTGGCCATCTAGATAATTCACACCTTCTTTAAAATATGGTTTCAATTTTTGAAGTTTGTCAGATATTTCCTTCTGAGATGTAGTGATGGCAGATTGAACTGAAGCTATAGCTTCCTTTAGTTTCTGATCAAAAGCTTCCATCTCTTTTGCTCTTGCTTTAGTCATCCCTGTAGTAGCCTTTTTGAACTCTTCAAGAATTTCATGGTGAGATTCAGCCAAATTATCATTCATCCTCAGCTGATTCTCCAAAACATAACCTTGCTTCAAAGCAATATCATCCACTTTAGTGAGGATAGACTGCTGTTGTTTAGCCAAAAACACTACAGCATTACCTCCCTTATGGAAGCAATCTGTCATCTCCTTCTTATTCATATTTACTTCAAATCTAATAGATTTAATATCTTGAGCCAAGTCAAATTGAAGGGATTTATTGCTCTCATCAACATACTTCTCCATTGCTAATCTCTGCTCATCCAACTTAACTTGCAAATCTACCATGAACTTGTTGTAGTTAAATTTAGATGGAGATTGGTGAGTTGAAGTTTGGAGTGCCTGCTTATAACTTTGGCTCCTTCTCTTGAAGACTTTGAGCTTTCTCTTCTTAGCCATTCTGGCTTCTTCAGTCTGAGAGTTTGATGAACTTTCTATTTGAACTCTTTCAGGTGGAGTAGGAGGAATATTAGTTTCAGTGACATGTTGCTCAGCCTCAACATTCACAGGCTCCCCCTCAACTACTTGCTCCTCCTCAACTCCTTGTTCCTTATCAGCTTCTTGCTCTATCTCCATGTCTAGTGTCTTCTCATTGTCTTGCTCCTCCTCTACTCTATCAGTAGCAATGTCAATATTAGGAAATAACTCATCTAGAGTGTATTCCTTCTGAGCTTGAACAGATGTTGAATCATCCAGATCTGCAATATTCAAATCTTTTGATAAATCAATTTATTCTTTCTCCTGCATTGATTCAGACATCTGCTCCCCCTGCACTTGTTCAGTATTTGGAATATCCTAGGCAGGTGAATACACTTGCTCCCCCTGCACCTGTGCAGGAATAGAAATATTAGTAATGTCCTTGGCATGAAAATACACTTGCTCTCCCTGTACCTGTACCTGTACCTGGACAGGAGTAGATACATTCTGGACAGGAGAGTGAGCATGTTCCCCCTGCATCTGTGCAGGAATGGTTGATTTCTGAACTTGAGTAGACTCAGGCTGATCTTCAACCTGCTTTCTCACTTGCTCTTCTAGATGCTGGGCAGTGCCTAGATCATGTGCAGGGGATCTCTCAGGGGTGTCCTGCCTGTTCTCATCAGGCACATCTTTAGACAGCACCCTATCCCACCTTGAAAATAATCTTATATCCATTTTCCTCATGTGATTAATCTTTGTCCCAGGCAGTTGTTGCATAACCTCAGGGATCACCCCAGTCAGGTATAAACTCACAATTCTAGCCAGATTTGGCTTCTTGATTCCTTCCTTGATCTTATCAAATACTACAGCTGCCCAGTCAATTGGAATTGTAAACACAATTCTGGTCATTAGGCTGAACATATAGGCTGAAATCCTATCATGTCCACCTAGTTTGCACAAAATTACCTTCCCAACTACTTCTGACAGAAACTTTCCCTGTTGATTCATGCCCTTTCTGTTGATAGCTGCTGCAATCTTCAGGGTTGGATCTAATCCACACCATTGGAGCGCCTCCCTGGTCTTAGAGGCAGGAACCTCTTCTTCATTCTCAATGTTTGATAATTGAAGTGTTTTTCTTAAATTTCTTGGTGTCAGTTTCACCTTCGTCTCATGAATAGTGGATTTTATCATGAGACCAGCTGAATCCACTGATGCAGAGGTAAAGAATTCAATCACCTCCTTATTCCAGATCTTTGATGGTTCAGAAACTAGAAATTCTAATCCAGATTCAGAAATTAGAGTGACAACCCTTTGAACATCTGTCGGGGCATCCGCAAAGGCATTGTGCACCAACTCATATCCTTCGTTGACGTTATCTGCAACCTTTGGCGCCAATGATCAGACGAGAAATCTTGAGAGAGAAGAGAGAGAGAGATTGTCGACAAAGGGTTCGAGTCTCCAAAACCTTGTAAGCGTGTCGATAGAATAAGTTCTTGACCTATTTATACATTCTAGGGAAAGAAGATCAAAAGTCAGGCAAAAACAGTCTATATGTGTCGACACAGATGGAGTGTGTCGACACAAACTTCTATTGTCTTGACAGCAAGTCTGTCTACTGTGTGTCGACACCAATTGTGGATATGTCGACACCTGAGAGACATAGTAGAGCATTATAAATTCTGTGTCGACTCTTAGGATAAGTGTCGACACAAAATCTGTAAGTGTCGACACCATTATTCTGGTGAAGTCGACACTACATTCCTGGATGAGTCGACTATTTGATTTTTAAGTGTCGACACAAATTCTCTGTGTCGACACATATTCTCTGACTAGTCGACATGACTTCACTGAGTCGACACATTATCACTGAATGTGTCGACACTATTTTACTTAGCCAATTTCTATTTTTTTCAATACCACTTGATAATCTAATATCACTTGTAAGTTTGTTGATAAACTAATCAATGGTCAGCATGCTTAATTCAATTTTAAATTTATTGAATTTTGTTTCATCCAGTGGCTTAGTAAATACATCTGCTATTTGATAATCTATTTTAACAAATTCCAATGAGATGTCTTCTCTTTCTACATGCTCTCTAAGAAAATGGTATTTAATTTCTATATGCTTAGTTCTACTGTGAGAAACAGGATTATTAGCAATAGAAATAGCACTTTTAGAATCACACAATAAAGGTGTTCTACTTACTTGAATACCATAGTCTTTCAACTGATGCTGTATCCACAATAGCTGTGCACAGCAGCTGCCAGCAGCAACATATTCTGACTCAGCTGTGGATATTGCCACACTGGTCTGCTTCTTATTACTCCATGATATCAATCTTCCTCCCAAGAATTGACAAGTACCTGTTGTACTCTTTCTATCCTCTCTACAGCCTGCAAAGTCTGCATCTGAATAACCTGTTAGTAGAAAATCTCTATTCCTAGGGTACCAAAGGCCTAGATTAGGTGTGCCCTTAAGATATCTCAGAATCCTTTTGACTGCAGTATAATGAGATTCTTTAGGGCAGGCTTGGTACCTAGCACAGACACATGTAGCATACATAATATCTGGTCTACTAGCAGTGAGATATAGTAGAGAGCCAACTATTCCTCTATACAAAGATTCATCAACAGGTTTACCTGCATCATCTTTGCATATAGGCAAACTTGTTCGCATAGGAGTTCTCATAGTGGAGGATGACTCCATACCATACTTCTTAATTAATTCTTTGGTGAACTTAGACTGGGATATGGACAGGCCATCATCAGTCTGTCTTACTTGGAGTCCCAAGAAGAACTTAAGTTCCCCCATACTGCTCATCTCAAACTTCCCTTGCATAAGTTTGGCAAACTTTTTACAAAGGTTGTTTTCAGTAGATCCAAAGATTATGTCATCAACATAGATCTGAACTAAGATGATCTTACCTTTATATTCCCTAAGGAATAGAGTTTTGTCTATTTTTCCTCTTGAGAATTTATTCTCAATAAGGAAAGTAGACAGGGTTTCATACCAAGCCCTTGGGGCTTGCTTTAACCCATACAAAGATTTTTTAAGCTTATAGACATAATCAGGTTTAAGAGGATCTACAAAACCTGATGGCTGCTCTACATAGACTTCCTCTTTTAAATCACCATTCAGGAATGCTAATTTCACATCCATCTGGTACACTCTGAAGTCTTGATAGGCTGCATAGGTAAGGAACATTTTGATTGCCTCCAGCCTTGCTACTGGGGCAAAGGTTTGATCAAAGTCAATCCCTTCTTCCTGCCTGTATACTTTTGCAACCAATCTTGCTTTATTCTTCACTATTATTCCACTCTCATCCAATTTGTTCCTATAAATCCACTTTGTGCCAATTATGTTGTGGCCTCTTGGTTTAGGAACAAGCTCCCAAACATTGCACCTTCTGAATTGATTCAGCTCCTCTTGCATAGCATCACTCCAGTGCTGGTCTTGGATGGCTTCTTCAAACTTCTTAGGCTCCATTTAAGACAAGAAACTTGAATGCAGGTCTGTGCTTTGATTTCTGCTTCTAGTCTGCACTCCCTGTCTTGGATCACCTATAATCTGATCAGCTGGATGATCTCTTAAATGTCTTGTAGCTGGAGGAAGATTCCTTTCTAGTTGAACATCTCCAGCTCCTTCTTCATGCTGAACCTCTTGGTTTTCATCAGCTTCTATTGAGTCTTGTACTCCCCCTGGACAGTAGCCTTCATTTTCCAATGCTCCATCTTCCTTTGATGCTTCAGCAATGGAGAGCTTGTCCATTCTTTTGCTTATACCTGTTGAATCATTTGATCTACAAGACAACTCACAGTTGATTAATCTTGTTTCATCAAACACAACATGTACAGATTCTTCAACAACTTGAGTAGTCAAGTTGTAGATTCTATAGGACTTACTATTTATGTTGTACCCAACAAATATCCCATCTTGGGATTTGGCAGCAAACTTAGTTAGGTATGACTTGCCATTGTTAAGTATATAGCATTTACAACCAAAGATCCTGAAGTAGGATAGATTTGGTTTTCTACCTTTCATAATCTCATAGGGAGTCTTTTTGTGGTTCTTGGTGATAGAAGCCCTATTGATTACATGACATGCAGTGTTAATTGCCTCAGCCCAGAAATATTCTGGGAGAGAGGTGTCACTCAATAGAGTTCTGCCTGCTTCAATTAATGTTCTATTCTTTCTTTCAGCAATGCCATTTTGTTGTGGTGTTCTAAGTGAGGAGAACTCTTGGAAAATCTCAAAGTCTTCACATAATTTTGTCATGCTTTCAGATTGAAACTCAGTACCATGGTCACTTCTGATTTTGACCACTGTACTATTCAGTTCATTCTGAATTTGCTTTACAAAACTAAGTAATACACTTGGGGTTTCTGATTTCTGTCTCAGAAAGAACACCCATGTAAATCTAGAATAGTCATCTACCACCACAAAAGTATAGACTTTCCTACCTAGACTATGAACTGGCATAGGACCAAAAAGATCCATATGTAAGAGGTATAGGTACCTCACAGAATGCTTGTTTTCAAGGCTTTGAAAGGAGGATTTTGTCTGCTTGCCCTTTTGACAAGCTGAGCATATTTCTCCCTTTATACACTTAACTTGAGGACCATTCCTCATTAACTCTTTGCTAAAGAGTTGGCCAATTGTCTTGTAGTTAAGATGAGCCAATCTCTTGTGCCACTTGACACAATGAGAAGCATTATCATCAGCTACAAGACAGATGGAAGAAGCCTTGTTCTCACATATAAAATTAAGACAATAGACATTTCTCTTCCTATACCCAGTCAATATGATCTTTTGATCACTTAACCTTTTGATATGACATCCATTCTTAACAAATGAAATGTCATATCCTAAATCACTCAGCTGGCTTATGCTTATTAGATTGTGTTTCAAACCTTTTACATAAGCCACTTGGGTGATAGTAATTAGGTTAGTAGAAATGTTACCAAACCCTTTGATGATTCCTTTTTCAGATCCACCAAAGATCACTTTGGGTCCATCTTTGACAGATGTACACTCCTTCAGCAACCCCTTTGTTCCAGTCATGTGCCTGGAACAACCACTGTCCAAGTACCATATAGGGGCATGGCCACTTGGACTTTCCTGCAACACAGATTTACTTACCCTTAGAACCCAAGTAAGTCTTGGGTCCTTGGTTCAGGTTAGCATTAACAAAGCTACCATTATCTCTTCTAACAGGTAGACTATTGTTCTTTCTAACACTTGTGTTATGCCAGCAGTCTAATGCAAAATGGCCTCTCTTGCCACAGCACCAACATTCAAACTTATTGTATCTAGTTCTAGATACACCCTTGATAGAAGAATTTCTGTCCATTGCTAGTGCTGCAGCAGCTTCACCCACTGATTTCTTATAACCATTGGGTTTATGAACATGGATAGGCCTGTTGGCATTTACACCCTTGTTTATCAGAACATTAGTCTTAAAATGACCATGAATATCTTCATTATCATATTGGTTAGAAGGCACTTGCACCTTTCTAAACTTAATAGGGACTGAAAGGTTCAGTGGCTTGACAGGAGCTTTACCTTTCCTCTTGAATTGGGCTGCCCTGGGGTTACCTTTGAATCCTAGTTCTGCCTTACCCTTTTGAGTCACAAATTCATCTATCAAGGGTAAGACAGACTTTGGCTTAAAGTAACTAGCCACTAACTCCTTTTCTATTCTTAGTCTGGCCTCTAGACTCTTCACTTGATCATTGGTATAATTGATTGTGCACATCTGAATAATAGTTATATTCTTCAGTTTGGCAATTTCATTTAACTTCTGATCAATTACTTTTTCAAACTCAGTTGCAGCTACCTTTAGATCAGCAATTTCCTGAGCCTGAGATTTAACCAGATTCTTGCTTTTCTTAAGGGCCTGCAACAAGTCCCCATACTTATCTATCAATTGATAGACATCTCCTTCAGATTCAGATGCATCTACATCACTTGATGCAGATGTAGCTGATTCTGCACTTGTACTACAAACAGATTTTATTGAAGGACATAGTACCTTACTAGGATTAGACTGATTCTGGCACATGTCTTCTTCTAATCCTGCCATCAGTCCCATGCACTGATGATCTTCTTGTTCATAGATGGAGTCTAGCAATTGCATGAACTCCTCTTCTTCAGTAGCAGCATACAGTCCAATATATGCTTCAGCTTCAGATTCTGATTCTGAAGTTGATTGATCTGTTAGGCTCTTTTCCTTCTTTACAACAAAGGATTTTCCTTCTTGCCCTTTTGATAAGTTTTCTTCTTGTCTGATGACTCCTTTCTCTTATCAGGACAGTCAGCCACTACATGTCCAGGCCTACTGCAACAATAGCAAACAATCTTTGAAGTAGTGGCCTTGCTGGGCTTTGTTCTGCTCTTCTCTTTCCTTGATGACTTTTTCTTCTGATAATAGTCATCAACTTGCTGTGATGAGGAGGGTCTAGACTTCCACTGCTTCTTCTTTAAGAATCTCTGGAATTGCCTTGTAAATGCAGCAAAATCTGCATCTGACTCACAGCTTTCTGAACCCTGATTATCTGAATTTTCAGAACTAACTTCTGCAACTTTCTTAGGAGGAGATAATGATATCCTCCTATTCTTTCTAGTGGCTTCTGCCTTGAAGGCCACTGTCTTCTCTCTATGCTCTCCTTTTGAATTCTTTTCCTCCTCCTTCCTCACCATAAGTTGCATTTCATTGGATAGCAACTTTCCAAACAAGGTTGGAGGAGAAATCTCTGCCAGTTTAGCCACTTCTCTTATGGCACAGATCTTTGTGTCCCAATCTTTTGTCAAGGATCTTAAGAATTTGTCATTCAGTTCATAGGTACTGAAGACTCTTCCATAGGACTTTAACTTATTCACAATTCTATAGAATTTCTTATAGCATTCAGTGATGCTATCAGTTTTTCCTTGTCTAAAACTTTCATATTCCTGGTTGAGCATAGACTTCCTATCCTGTCTTACTTCTTCAGATCCCTCCATGTAGACAATCAAGGTGTCCCACATTTCTTTGGAGGTCTTGCAGTGAATCAGATTCTGAAATGTAGAATCATTTATGGCACTCACAATAATATTCTGAGCTCTCTTGTCCATGGTTGCCAAAATGATTTCATCCTTGGTCATTTCAGAATAACTCTTTGGAGTTTGAATATTAGCATCAAGAACTGATACCTTCATTGGAATGAAGGGTCCTTCCTGAACTGTGATGTATATCCTTGGGTCAGATGCTTCCATGAACAATCTGACTCTTTCTTTCCAAATTCCAAAGATTTCCTTCCTGCAGATGGGTAAATTCATTGACCCTAACTCCTTGTGATTTTCTCCAGAACCCATCTTCTTGAATCTTGATTCTGCCTTTTAGATCCACCTCAGACTGTTAAGTCCTTTTTGAGGAACCTCCCTCTGATACCACTTGATAGTTTTACTTTCAAGACAACCTAAACACCTAGAGGGGGGGTGAATAGGTTCTAATGCTTGTTAACACTTTTTGGCAGAATTCAATTACAGAATTAAAACACACAGCACAGCAGTCACAGAAATTTAACCATCACAGATTGCACACTGTTTTATAGTGGTTCCCCAAGGTCTGGGTACATCCACTTTCCCCCTTCACCTATCTAGCAGTATGCTAGATTCGGCCAAACTTCCTCTTTACTCAGATCCACAGATCCTACAGCTCAGAACCTGAAAAGGTTCCTACAACTCAGGCTCAACAGCCCTACCTTAGCCTTATCAAAAAGCCTACAACTCAGAGAAGAACCTTCTCCTACACTCAAGCAAACAGCCCTACCACTCAGAGATCAACTCCCCTACACTCAGCCTTTATAACACAGGCTTACAACTCAGATCTGTATTAACAGATCCTACAGAAATTAGAAAAGAAGTTTTTAATGTCTTGCCTTTGTTGAGAGAGAAAAGAACAAGACAATTCTTGATCAGCTGATGAAATCAACTGAATCTGAGCTTTCTTCAAAGCTTCTTGAATCTGAACTTAGCTGAGTTGATTTCCAAACAGCTTCTTGAGAAACCAATGATGGCTTCCTTCTTCTTCTTCAAGTGGCTGGATCCCTCTCTATCCAACACCTTTGATTATACTTCTGAATTCTTGAAAGAACTCTACTTAGACTGATCCTGAGATCGTCTTCTTAGATCTTCTGATGAAGATCTTCTTTAATGCCTTGCACTTTCTTGAAGAGAGGACTTGTCTCTTAACTGATGTGTTGATTAAGAATTAATTTCCTCTTGTATGTTATATATCTTCTTCTGAATCTGTCTATTTATAGATCTTCTTCATGGAAACCGGCTGATCCGGTTTCTAACTGACTACTGACAAGTCTGACAGCTTCAGTTAACCTGTCATAACCCACAGCTGTCAAGTCTTCAAACAGATCCTGTGCCTTAGTCTTGGACAGCAAAGTGTTGAGACAGACTGTCAGAAAGTGTCGAGACCAACTGTCTATATGTGTCGACATAAGTGACTTTGGTGTCGACACAGCCTTTGATGATGTCGACTAGTTTGCCTTTAAGTCGGCACTGCTTCTTCAGAACTTCATCTTGAGAATGAGTCGACACAAAGAATTTGTGTCGACTCAACACTTCTTCTTTCTTCAGAAAATAACTTGGTCTTGACTTTGCAGTGTGTTGACACAAGTCTTGTGTGTCGACACAGTTGTTGTAGATTCAGAACTCAGTATGTGTCGACTCTGCCTTCAGGTGTCGACATAGTTGAGGTCGACTATCTTTCTGTGAGTCGACACTGCTTCCCAGTGTCGACACAAATATGGTCGACTATCTTTCTGTGAGTCGACACTGCTTCCCAGTGTCGACACAAATGTGGTCGACTATCTTTCTGTGAGTCGACACTGCTTCCCAGTGTCGACACAAATGTGATCGACTATCTTTCTGTGAGTCGACACTGCTTCCCAGTGTCGACACAAATGTGGTCGACTATCTTTCTCTGTGTCGACACAGCTTCCTTCAAGTGTCGACAAAATTATTCTGAAGTGTCGACCCAGTTTCTTCAGATGGCGACACATGGACTTAGAATAATTTCATGTATTCTTTAATACTTCTTCACCTGCACATGTCAACTTAAAACAACATCAAATACACCTTGATGTATATCATTAAGCTAAGTTAGGCTTCTTCAAATCAGGTACACATTTTCCAATGTACCTAACAACACCCGGTTCGCGTCCTTTTCCCACATCAGGACTGGGTCGCCGAGAACATCTTTTACCATGGGGCCCATATTAAAATTTTGATACAAGGAGGGCGTTGGGAGGCTAGAGGAGGCAGCTTCGCGAGACGGAGATTTAGTGGGTTGAGCCAAAGTGTTGGGGGCCGGTAAAATAGTACCGTCTCGCGAGACGGTGAGACAGCTTGTTGGCGATGTGATTGTGAGCCTTCTAAGGAGATGGGTCTCAGGGTTCCCGACATAATTCTCTTCTCTTTCGAGACTATCACCTTTTTCCCTTTCGGGAACGTCACAACCTTCTTGATTTTCTTCTTGGAGCTGTGCCGAGGAGCAGTGACATCATCTTAAGGTCTCTTCTTGGATGCGGGGGCCAGCGACTCTTTTGCCGCCTCGGCCACAATGTTGGCGAGTGCGAGAGCTTTTAACGGCCCAGCGCTGCTCAAATAAGGAGGATGGGTTGGGATATTTTGCTCTCCTGAACAAGCAACTCGATGATTAGAGATAACAAAACGAAGGGATGATAAACATAAGGCTAAAGAAGCGCGAGTGTACCTTCGTCGGGAAACATAGGAGAGAGCGAGTCGAGGTCCCGCCTTAAGAAGTTGACCTCGAAATTCTTTCCTGCGAAGAACTCGCAGAGGTATTCATCCGTGCCTCCGACCTTGGGGGTCGCGTAGCACATTTCGGCGGGCGACACTGGTGCGAGTGGAATGCCTCCCAGATTTCCGTGGGTGAAGACAAAGCGGGTGAGCTAGTGTTGATCTTTGTTGGGGGTCTCGCACACCTTCAGGCCCTGTCCCGTGAAGTAAGAGACGTCGTCGTGGTTGGCGTGGTAGATTAATAGCTTGCGGAAGACATTAAGGTTAACTCAATGCGCTCGCAGCACATGTAGCTGGCGAACGCAACTAAAACCGAGATGGCATTCGGGTTTAGTTGCGCAGGGATGGCTCCAAAATATTTCAATACCTGTTTAACCTCTGGCCAGAGGGGAAGTCTCAGCCCTAACTCGAAGTGCGAGATAAGGAAGGCGAGTTCGCTATGGTAGAATGTGTTGATTGACTCGTCGACCTTTGGAGGCCGCGACTCGAACCCCTCCACCACGAAATCGCTGATGAAGCGGTTGTAGTCCTCCTCAGAGATCCTGCTGGGAGGAAAGTCATGGTCAGCAAATCTTCTATCGCACTTGCTGCATCCCTCACCCTCCTCAGTCTTTTTCTTTCCCATAATAGGTTAGACGATAAGGGCGAGAGGAGGTGGAGAGGGAGTGGCAAGAGTAAACAGCAAGAGAAAGGAAGCGAGAAGTCTAGATCTAAGACGCAGCAGGATAGGGCAGCACAGGAGTAAGTCATTTTGAATTGGGGGGGGGGGGGTATTTATAGCACATAGTGAAAGCGAAAAGAGGGGCGGGAAAAATATAAATGGGGAAGTTGAAGAGTTTGGCCGATGATTTGTTCTCTCTCCTGATCTCAAAGCACGATGCCCCACGAGGATTTTTCCAACAAGCCAGAACAAAAAAAAGACAAAAATTAACATAGCTATTATATGCAAACCCAGCGCGAAAGAAGTGAGCAGGATAACATTATTAATAATCATTTCGCATGAGGCGAGCATCATGTCCACAAGGCTTAAATGTCGAATTGAAAAAGAAGGCAAATTACTAAAAGCAGCAGAATTACAAGGTATAACTACACAGACGAGACGAGGTGGAAGTTCTTCAGTTTTTGTGCCATTTCCAACGCCCTCCACCGCAAGACCCCACACATGGGGGCCGACCGGGTACATGAAAGGCGCGAGTGGCTTCAAGACCGCGGTGCGCGAGACGAAGGTGCTGGTCGACCTCATTTATGACGGCCTGGGGGTCGGTCTCATCTATCTCGGTTCCAGTATCGATCTCAGAGGAGAGGCGAGCGCATTCAATTTCTAGCAAGTCAATGCGCCTGTCGGTGTCCTGCTTGTCCAGTTCCATCTCGCGGATAATATGTGTGTACTTTCGAAACATCTCAGCCGTCATGTGCTTCATCTCTACCGGATCCATGGGATCTCCTAGATAGTCTTCTATCTCGTCTGGGTGAGGAGGAGGCGAGAAGGCAGGCAGCCCAGAGAAGTCCTCTACTGCCGAGTCGATATGGGTACCTACGCAGGAAGAAGCCAAGGATCAGGATGAGGGGTGTACTCGCAAGAAGGCTTGGAAGCCGCAAGTTGCATAGATAGAAGGTTTAGTCCAGTGGTCTCGAACACACCAGGTAGGGGAATGAAAGTCTATATGAAGCGAAAGGGCAAGTTTAGTTAGTTTACCCTTTTTACGAGAGGTCCCAGTGAGTCAAGAAAAATCGTAATTCTTCACAGCAGGAGGGGCGGATTGCTGAGGCGAGTCAGAGTCTCTATGATGGATGTCGGTAATATCAAGTGGATTCGCAGGCTGGGGAGGATAGGCGAGATCTCCCTGAAGAAGCATGAAGTGAATAGGCGAGAAGATAGAAAAAGGAAAGATAGATGAGGGGCTGGAGCCAAAAAATCACCTGTCTCTCCTCGAAGGACGCGGGAGTAGGTGCACGGACTTCCAAGGATGCCGGAGTGGTCCCATCGACCGAGAAGGGTGCCAGCGGTTTTCATCTTCTTCAGGCAAGATGACGAAGGTAAAGGAGTAGAGGTGCGAGCCAAAACTGGGGATAGAGCAGCCGCATTAGCTTTGTTTTGTTTACGTACCATCGCGAGACGTTCGCGAAAGCTCTGACTATGAGACATGACGATGGTAGAAGAGGTGAAGGAAGAGATGAGAGAGGGGGCAATCTCCACGCTAGGATAGGTTTCGTATATTTATACGCCCCAGTGGAGGGCCTCGCAAAAGATTCTCTCATAAAATGAATTTCGATATCGCGATCCTCGGTTGGACTTTCTTTTCGAGCTTGAGGCAACCTCGAAAAGAGCGGGGATTGTGTACAACCTCGGGCTTGCAGGAGGCAACTCAATGAAAAGTGATGAGTTAGGGGCGAGAGGATTGCAGAGGAGAGTAGGACCATAAGGTTAACTCGCCGGTACTCTAAAAAGGCAAAACATAATAGGCGAGATGGGAGCAACGGAGCAGGCGAGAGGGCTTTTGCGGTGTATGCTAACCTCTTGTGGCGAGACGGCTCTCGCGACGTATGCTGACCTCTTGTGGCGAGACAGCTCTTGCGGCATATGCTGACCTCTTGTAGCGAGACGGAGTACTCGCAAGGCGGGGCACTCGTGAGGAGAGTTGATAGGCTCCTTTCGCCCGCTAGATATTTTCTCACTCGTCATATGAGAAAAAAGCATTTTTACTTTCCTACCCCCAAGTGGGGGTTTTACTCTTTTACCCAAGGTAGTTTTACCCTTTTGCCCTTTGGGATCTACGTATAACCCTTCAGAATAGTGGAGTTTGGTTGTTGGCAGACCCAGCCCAGGGTATTTTTGTAATTTCAGGTCGGTTCAGTTTGGTTATTGGTAGGTCAAACTCAGAGGCCTATAAATAGACCGATAAGGTTTCTTGAGGAGTGAGGCAAGAAAGAGAGAGGAGAAGAGAGTGCTAGTTAACTTATTCTTCTTCCTCCAAGGCACCTAGCTCAGCAATGACTAGGGAGGGGAATTACTTCTAATTCTTCAGGGTAAGAGGTGAGAGCTCCAAGCTGAAGCCCACGGTCTATTTTTAGTTTCAAGACTCACGTCGAGAAAGGGGTTCGAGAAGAGTAGGTGTGAACTACAAGCTTAGGTCCGAACTCTAGGTGAAGTCGGGCTTCTGGCTTAACCACTGACCATGGCATACATCCTCTCCGTGAATGCTGTAACGCCCCCGATTTTTTCTGCGATTATTTATTTCTCGTTTGGCGTTACGATGACGCGTTTCCGTGGCTTGTGCCATTTGTGGAGTGTCGTTTAACTCCTTAGAACTGAGTGCCCTATTCTGTAGCCTGATGGCAATATCTCCCTAGCAAGCCGAGTCGTTTTGGGTGACCCGGTGTGGCCTCTCGGGGGAATGTTTGTGTTTGGATTTATTTGGGTATAACTCGAGTTCTGTTCATCGAAAAGTAATTTCGACTTCGCCGTTGTGTTCGTAGCGTGGATATTTAGCTACGGTGCGAATTTCGTCGAATTCCGAGGTGGTTCGGTTTTCGTGTCGTTTTGGGTGTGTTATTAGGAAAAACAAATTAGAAACCCTTTTAAATTAAGTGAACCAGCAGTTTAGGCAGTGGTTAGGGCCGAATAGGCGTGTCCTTTTAATATAAAAGCCTTGTTAAGAAGTGGAGGACCCACTTCTCCTTCCTCCTTCCCGAGACCAGACCGAAACCGTCGCCCCTCCTGTTCGCGGAAAACGGAGGAAAACCGCCGGCCTGCTCCCCCTTTGGACGGTGATTCCGGGCTTGTTCGTGGACGGATTTCGATTCCGAAAGCGGCGTTGTCTTGCGCTCGCTCAGATCTTCATTTCGACGGTAAGATATTTGATTTTCGTGGAGTTTTAGGAGACTTGGATTTCCGGTTCTTGTGGTTTTCCGCCATTAATGTACGGTTTGCTTGTTAGGTGCTTCTCCTTCTAGTGCAGAACGAAGAGGAGGGAAAGCCGACCAAGATTCGCCGGAAATCGAGGCAAGTGGTATTCTTGCCCTTGCCATTGTTGTTCTTTTGAATTTTGGAATGTTTCCCGGTTAGCCCTAGGGTAGAAACCATGCTTATTCTCTTATTATCTTGCTAAGTTTTAGGGCTTAGAATCTCCTATGAGCCCCCTCCTTGGGCTGTTTGCTCCTCGTGCTAGTTGTGTTCACCATTTAGACTCCAGATTTGTAGTTCTAGTTGGGTGCTTTTGCGGGTGGAGCCGAGAGAGAGAGTGAGGGAGGTTGTTGTGGTAGGGCTCTGGTTAGAACTAGTCTTGGTAGACTCTCGAGTTTTGGTGTTGAGTGTGGTGCACACACTCAAAGCCAAAAGCCGCCCGGACTTGGCGTTGATTGTAGTGGACACACTCAAAGCCATAGTTCGGTTTGTTCTTTGCGGCTGAGTGGTGGGGTGATTGAGTGAAAATTTTCATCTAAGTCAAAATCGACGGGAATCACCAAGTGATTCCCGCCGATTTCGACGTGTATCGTCAGTGATTCCCACCGATCGGCGAGAATCAACCTTGATTCCCGCCAATTCGGCGAGAATCATTCTGGATTCCCGCCGGTCGTCGAGAATCATCCTGCATTCTCGCCGATTCGGCGAGAATCGTCCTGCATTCCCGCCGATTCGGCGAGAATCAGTCGGCATTCCCGCCGACCTTCTCTTGTTGGCGTTGGCTTAGGGTTCTCCTGCGGAAGTGAACTTTGGCGTAGAGTGAGTTGACCTCACTCAACGCCAAAGCTGTTTTGGCGTTGAGGGAGGTAGACTCACTCAACGCCGCTGTTAGGTTTTGTGGTTTTACTGAAGGCGTTGAGGGAGTGGACCTCACTCAACGCCATGGCTGTTCTGGCGCTGATAGAGGCTAACTCACTCAACGCCAAGGTCTGGTTAGGCACTGAGTGGATCCCACCCAACGCCGAGCCGTGTTGAGTAACTTCAACACTGTTTCTCTTTCCTCGATTTATGTTCCCGAGTGAGTTTCCTTGATTATATAGGTAGTTTCCTTGTCGGCCATGTTTTCTTTCCTAAAGGCCGAATCGTGGGATGTGGATAGTAGTGGTGGTTTGAAGCTCTTCATGGGGGAGGTGTTGTGTAATCTAGCCAAGGCTACCCTTATTCTTTTATCTTGCTCTAGGTACGGGCTGGGCAAGGGGGTGGAAGGTCCCTTGTGCTTTATCATGTAGACCCCTGAGCTTGTTGGCATGGAAATTGGTGGTTGGGGGACTGAGTTTGCCTCTAACCCGGATCCATGCTGTTGTTTTGCTACTACCATCTCCCACAGCTTAGGGTGTTAGAAGTTTCTTCCTTGGTAGATTGCAGCACTTTGGGCTCTTGGTAGTCTAGTAGGCCCTGCAGGATGTTGTTCCTGAGCTGGGTTGATGCTGTTTCCTCGCACGTAGTGCATTTCTTGTCAACCTATTTTGGACAGTTGTGACTCTTTCTACGGCATGTTTTTCAGTTACTTTTCCCCCTTTGGTTGACTCTTTCATGCAGTTTTTACCTTGTTTTGCTTGCTGAGGTATTCTGTTTTCTTTTGGAATGCCTCAGGTTCTGAGCTGTAGCCAGTTGGGTGGCTAGTTTGCAGTGGTGGTGTTGGTGGTCTCTTGGACTTTGGAGATCCGTTTACCTTGTTGGTGAGGTAGTTTTTAGTACTTTCTTACAGACATACATATGTGTCAATGGGTTCGTGTCAGGTTGTTAGCGCCCACTGGTAGTTTTTACCTTTGTATTGGATATATTACTTATGCCGCTACCGTTTTCTAGAAATAGTCTACTTGCTCTGAGGAGGATTTATGCTAGGTTGCTAGTTATTTTAAAAAAAACTATTATTATTATAAGTACATCGCATGATCAGCATGTTTTATAAAAGTAAATCACTATTTTCCAAGCAGCGTATAAAGATCGTTTTCGTATATATAATATCAATTAAATGTAGAGTCTTGCATAGTATGAGTGGTTCTCTTGGAACTCTTATACACCCTTTAGGATGTTAAACCTGAATAAAGTATTTTTCCGCAGCGCATAAGTATAGTTTTTAACTGTGGACTAGGTGATCCACCGAGCCGAGGGATACGGCCTCTAAAATATAACTGATTTTCTAATCATTAAGCTCATGATTTTCTTTCATAAAGAGTAGCAGTTGGTTTTGCATGAGCGTGTAACATCCCATTTCCGGCTAGACCCCTAGGAGTCGGTTGGTCGTGACAGAACCCTAGGAAGCCCAAAAATTGAAATACATCGACCGAGATTTCGGGTCACGGGTTGGTCACGCCCGTGACCGACCCGTCACGCCCGTGACCTAGGGCGTGACTCTATCGACGATCGTCGATCTCAGGTAGACGATCGTTGAGCGCAGAATTTTTCAACTCGGGCCTGTCATGCCCGTGACCTACGTGTCACCTCCGTGACCTAGGGCGTGACACCTTCGACGATCATCGATCTCAGCGGGACGATCGTCGAAGCGCAGAATTTGCGTCATGGCCATGTCACGCCCGTGACCCAGGTGTCACGCCCGTGACCAAGGGCGTGACCCCTTTGGCGATCGTCAATCTCAGCGCGACAATCGCCGAGCGCGGATTTTGCCTCATGACCATGTCACGCCCGTGACCCATATGTCACGCCCGTAACCTAGGGCGTGACCACCCTTCGACTATCGTCGATCTCAGTTCGACGGTCGTCGAACCCAGAATTGGTCACCCGGGCTTGTCACGCCCGTGACCCATGTGTCACGCCCGTGACCAAGGGTGTGACCACCCTTCGACGATCGTCGATCTCAGTTCGACGATCGTCGATCCCAGAATTGGCCACTCGGGCCTGTCACGCCCGTGACCTATGTGTCACGCCCGTGACCAAGGCCGAAACGTCAGCCAGACTGGAAATTTCGGTAACCGACGTTGTAATCAATTCTGATTATGGGAAGTTACACTAGGAGTATTTATGGGTCGTTTCCTACTCTGATTATTTAATAAATTAAGGAAATGTTGGTCCAATAGGAAATCGCCACCTAGTAATCACCTCTTCGTTTCCAGCATTTCAACTGCCTCTACCATAATTGAAACATCATTAAGAGAAATATTAATGGCCATGAATGTTTCATCCTTTCCCCTCCCCACTTGCTGATCTATAAAAGACTCCTAAGAGCAAGAGGAGAAGATTACACGCTCAATTAAATGGATTCAGATTTCCCCCTTGCTGTTGAAGAATTTCCGGTGACGCCACCACCGCGCCAATGGCTTCCCGACGGTCTACGCGCCTCCAGCCCACGAACAAGGTCCTCCCCTCCCTCTTCTTCTGCGGATAGATCTTAGAATCGTTAGGAGAGATATCGGTCTCAACAAAGCCAGATCGGGTGAGCGTTCCCATGGTTTTCCAAAATTTTCATGGTGGCGGGTTCGCCGGAAACCGCCTCTCCGGCGGCCGTGCCGCCGCCCGACGGTAGCCCTCACCTCAACAGAGGTGGGGGTTGTGGTGGCTGGCCAGGGAGACGGCTGGGTGGCCGGGAAATATCCTTAGAAAAGCTACAGGAATAGTCGTTTTCTGGTTCTGTTCGGGTCCGGGTAAAGAAGAAGATGAACAGTGTTATTTTTATTATATTATATATTGTATAATTAGGAATTTAAATCCCTTCACTGTACACTTGGTTAAAACTGAAAATTATAGCCCGTAGGGGCTGAAACATAAAAAGTTGTCAACATAGGAAATGTAGCCCTTGAAGTCTACTCTAATTAAAAATTAATTTCACTACATTTGGAGTCCTGGTTAGACCACAGCACCTTTTATGGTGAGGTCTATCCATAGGGCTATCTTAACCTTAGGAAAATTCCCCACTCCAATCCAGTCATCAAAATGACTTGAAATTTGGGGTGTGGCCTAATCTTACCTATATCTAGGTGCTATCCAAAAATGAGAATTTTTGGAGAATGTTTTTCTATAGTTTCTAGAAAAATTTAATAATCCTAGCATAAATTAATTAGATGGCTAAATGACTTCCAAACCCTCCCAAACTTTGGTGAGTGGTCCCTGGGTTTATCATAAGGTTCTGGTAAAAGTTTCATCTCATTTGGAGATGTTTTGAATAGGGTTGTGTTCAACCCTAGGATGATCCTTATAGGTTAATTTAGGATCAAACACCCCCTTGGTATTTGAGTGGTCATATCGCTTCAACAGAGGCTGATATTTTGGTCACTGACTTTTTAGTGCATGACACACCCTCCAAGGGAGTTTGGAGTGGTTTGGTGTAGGGTATCCCTAGAACCCTAGGGAAAATCCCTTAATGGTGGTTTTTGGGGTTGTGAAGGTCATGGGGTCAAATGACCTTGGACTGACTTAAAATTTGGTGGAGAGGACCACAGGGACATTAAAGTCCTCTGGTAAAAATATTAGGGTATTTGGAGACCGCTAGGCCACCTAAAATCCTAACCCTAGTTTAGGTCACCAACTTTAATTTGAATTGTTAAACCATCAAATTAACTTCAAATCAAGTAAAATTCGGGCAACGAGATTTTCTGGTTAAAATAGCCATGATATAATTTTGTTGAGATTTTTGGATTAATTTATACAGTACTTCATTTACAACTCTAATTGTGCCCTAGATATTTATTTTGATGATTATGGAATTTCTTGTTCACTGGAATACTCTGAAATCTTGGATTAGGGCGTCTTATAGCATGTTATACCTTTAGTAATTTTCTTGGAAATTTTAACTGATTATTGCTGGTACATACTTCTTTAACGTACTAATCGTGATATGTAGTCAAAAATACAGTTAAGGCCCAATTACTATTTGGAAAATTATGAATTTTGGTCAGTGGGTTTTTCAAATTATGATAGTTACCCTGTAATTTTAGATGACTAAAAACAGTACCTCCTTCATTAAGTTAAGAAAATTAGTACCTTGCATTAAAATAAATTCAGAGTTCAAATTTTGTAGAAAAATTATGGTATTTGGTTTATGATATTTTTAGGTCACTATATAGCTTCTATAATTTTCTTGGAAATTTTGAACATATATTTACAGTACTTCCTTCATAATATAGTAAAAGTGACCTAAAATGGTAAATTAGGAAATATAGGCCTAAACACCTCTGAAGTTTCTCAAAATTTGGAATTGCTGTTTAAATGTCTCGTATGATTTTTACTGATTTTATGATGATTTATTGTTGGCTCATTATTGCACTTCATGTTCATACTAGGGCATTGGGAACCTTAGAATAAATAAATTAAATGCCTGATAAATAGGAAAATTTGGAATCCTTGGATTTAGACTAATTATGTCATGGTAGACCTCCAGTAAATATTATAGGAGATTCGGAAGACAAATTGGAGTACCTCCCCTTATACTCCTCATGTACCTTAGGATGGTCTGCATATAATAAAACCACGGAAACTGATCTAGAGTAATAATGAACTTGGGAAATGGAATTTTGATAGTTGCTGGTTGGTTAGGGCAAGCTAAGATTAAGTTCATTATTGGAAGTCAGGATAAGTAGAGTGTGAGACTGGATAAGGTTAAGTGGCATACTGGAACGACGAAAGATCGTCCACCCCGGGTAGGAATGGAAGAGTCTTAATACTCTAGGGTTAGATCTAAAGTAACAAAAAGGGGATTGGGTTAAGGGAGATCAACCAATAACAATAAGTGCCTTGCGAAAGGGAACTTCGGGCCGTAATGCCACCGTCTTGGTTCCTAGTGCCCCTTGAGAGCCCTTCACGGGGTATGCCGGGGGCAGTCTTGGGCTAACGTAAACTATAGGAATAATAAATTAAAAGAGCAACTAGTATAACTAGGGTTGCACAAAAACGCACCTCGGTAGCTAGGAAGGTAGAATAATTGGTTTGGTTGCCATTCAGACGGTAGCTCTGAAGGTAGATGCACGGACGGGACTGTTCGGGGGGCCGAGGGCTCGAGGGTTGGAGTACAGAGTAAAGGTGGTGGGTCTTCGGTATATGATTGTCGTTCACACCGACATCGGTACGTTGACTCGGCGGTGTGGGACACTTAGCCAAAGAAAGTCTGGTGGGTAAAGCCAGCAGTAGTACGCGGATACTCTAGGTTGTGTTCTTCTAGGGGCGTACGGAAGGGCTAGGCCTGGTAGTGTGGATACCCGCCTAGGAGTGGGGGGCCCGACCCACTATCTCCGTTTGCCACTACGGAGGTTCCTGGGAGTGAAGCTAGCTGCCCGAACAGGGGGAACTAAAGGTCTGTGCGCATAAAGTTGTGTGCGTGTGTTGCACTTGCATGAATCATGGCATAGCATATCACTACACTCATATTTGCATACAACCGACACCCCAACGTATAAATCGGTATGGGACTTTTTATACGATGGGATCCTTGCAGAAGACCCCTTAACTTATAAGTTTGTATGGGCATTCATATAAGTTAAGATTACTTACTTATTTACTTGCGTGTTTACTCACTGTTCTCTAGCTGCCTTTTATACATTTGATACTTACTACTTCTTTTCTTTACCATTTACTACCATAGGATTGCTAGTTGTACTTTGTTCTAGATAGTTGTTAGTATAACTCCCCTGTCACCTGCTTGATTATTCTCCACTTTAAAGCCTCCCTTTCCTCCTCTCCGCCCGGTGCTTAGGAGCCGCGGTGGGAGGGGTAGGGGATGATAGGGCTTAGTATTTATGACTAATGGTTTTCGAACCACAACATTACAGGAGCTATGGATGGGAGACAGGGACCAGCAGTCCAGGGACCAGCACCAGCGGAGTACGGTGCGCATGGAGGTGGGTCAGTCTAGCTCCGGTGCACCTGCGACCAGCTCCGTGAGTTATTAGTATTTTTATAGCTTCCGCGATGAGTGATTTGTAGTGAGGACTCTGATGTACTGGGCTCGAGCCCATTTATCTATTCCCTGTTATTATCTATTGATGGACTGGATGTGATTTCACTTTTGTTTACATATTTCTGTGGACTTGTTTACATTTTATGTACAATTACTTCTCTCTCTTGTGATCGAAAAGGGCCGGCAAAATTGGCGTTTTGTAGTGGCGGCCTTCCCGTGAGTCGGTGCCACCGCAAAGCGGCAATTCTGGGCTAAGACCCCGGTGGTTTAAAAGAAAAAAAGGGGGGGTCTTACAGAGCGTCAGCAGTTATCCCCTGCTTGACGTGGCATCATGACGCACATTTTCTCATACTCTGATAATTATTTAATTCGGGGAAAATGCGGGTTGTGACAGTTGGTTTCAGAGGGAGGTTGCTTGACAAGTTAGTCGGGCAACCTTCCTTTGTTTGCTTTTGGTAGTTCAGCATCATGTCATTCACACACTGATATGTCATCAGCACGTCTTGGCAAAAGCACGAACACTACACTCATAGCATAACATGAAGTATACGGGGCATATTATGTAGTATGTGATGCATAATATGTGTTCGTATATGGATCCACCATAGGGGCAACATGTGAGGGTTATGTAGTATGGGATGCATAACCTCACCACATGGCTGCGACTAGCACATTTTCTTGTTCGTTGCATGCGAATGTTATGTAGTATGGGATGCATAACATTTTCATGTGTACGTCGCTCATAACATGCATTAGGACTTTTTTAGAATGCATAGCACAATCATGCATAGCATAACATGGCATAAGCACAACGTGCCAAGCTAAAGACTGGCAGGATGACATATGTACACACATAAGTTTTCGAGTCAAAAATAATATAAAGTCATGCATTCCCGATCTAGGCACAAGAATTAGTATGGTGGTGGTTAACCATCCTAGGTTAGGACATAACATAAAGTTTTGTAAAAGGTAAACTCCCAGAGCAAGTTTAGCAGCTTTAAGTTCATATCTATATATGTATGGTCTGTACTAGTAGTTGAGTCTAGCCGTTGTACTAGGATCTAACTAGTGTTGCTATGACTTTAGGATGGCGAGACGTCCTTCGACTAGATCAACTCCCCTGTCTGAGGGTGAGTCTTTTGGAGCTCAGAATGATGCGGTAATCGAAATCTTGCGGCAGAGTAGCGATTCCTTGAGCAGGCAGTTGGTGGAGGTGCGACCCCAGATCCAGTCTTTGGTAGCAGTTGTGGCGGGTCAGACTCAGGGAGTGCAAGGCCCTGCAGGGGGGATTGCTATTCCTCCCCCTCCTGCACCCTTAAGACCTCCAGTGGTGGTGCCAGCGGAGATGGCCTTCATCTCGCAGTTTCAGAGGCTGAGCCCTCCCACTTATGACGGGAAGGCAGACTTCATGGTGATAGACGACTGACTGATCTCTATGGAGGAGATGTTCTCGTATTCAGGGATTGTAGACGATCAGAGGGTGATGATAGCCACCTATCAGCTTAAAGGTTTGGCTAAGTGTTGGTGGCTGAGAGAGAAGGAGAGCTTGGTAACCGGATGCTCTTGGGAAGTGTTCAAGGAGATGCTATTGAGGAAGTTCTTACCCTCGGTCGAGCGTGACCGCCTCATGAATGACTTCCTCCATCTGAAGCAAAGGCAGCTCACGGTGGGTGAGTATGAGATAGAATTCAGCAAGTTGAGCCGTTTTGCCCCTGGATTGGTCAGCGTTGAGGCTGATCGAGTTAAGGGATTTCTCGGTGGTTTGAGGAGTGAGGTGCAGCAGTTGACTAGTGCTTATGGGTCAGAAACTTACGCAGGAGTAGTGGAGGCTGCTCTGAAGGTGGAGGCTATTGAGACCACGAAGAGCAGAGGACAGCAAAGTAGGAAGGATAAGAGGAAGTCTGTGGAGGAAAAGAAACCCCGGGTACCGGATGCGGTTCCTGGGAAGAAGAGCAAAGTGGTGTGTAGTTTCTATGGCCGGTTAGGCCACCCGGTCGAGAGATGTTTCAAGAGAGAAGCAGCTCAGAGGAAGTAGTAGGTTCATGCGATTCAGGGTACTCCGAGGAGAGATGTCTCCTGTTCTGTTTGCAAGTGACCCGGGCATGATGCTGCTCAGTGCTGGTCCAAGGATAAGGTCTGTTTCCAGTGTGGGCAGAAGGGATACATCAAGTCTAGGTATCCTCAGGTCCAGCCTGCCCTGCAAGCAGTGCCCCTTCAGGCATTACCTCCACCTCAGCGTGTGGGCAAGGGAAAGGGAAAGCTGAACGTGATCTCTTCCGAGGAGGCTGAAGCTTCGACTCTGGTCATCTCAGGTTAGCTGTCTTCCAGCCTGAATGTTTTGTTCTTGTCTTGCTAAAATGTAGTATTGTTGTGGTAGTTCCTTAGTTATATATGTTCCTATAGGGAAGTTTAAGGTGAAGAACCGATGGGCGCGTGTTCTGTTTGACTCCGGCGCTACCCACTCGTTCGTGGCTAGAGCCTTTGTAGAGCGACATCGGTTGACTTTAGATCGAGTTCGGGATACCTTTCGTGTTAAGTTCCCCTCTGGTGAATCTGTGTTGTCAGATGTGGGCATGTTGGATTGCCCTGTTTTGTTGGGGGACTTCCTTGCGAAGGCAGACCTGAAGATGATTGATCTGGAGGACTTCGATCTTATTTTGTGCATGGACTGGCTGTCCAGGTATGATGCAGTCATTCAGTGCAAATGGAAGCGCTTGGACTTCATCAGGGACGACGGTCAGCCAGGAAGCGTGTATGCGGATCTGAGCCAGGATTCTCCTGTCATCTCTGCGGTATGTGCTCAGAAGTTTTTTCTTTCGGACTTTTTTGCTTGTTTGGTCTCGGTGGTTGGGACCGCTGTTAGTGTACCGCGCTTAGAGGAGATTCTAGTTGTGCGAGATTTCGCCGATGTTTTTCCTAATGACCTTCCTGGTCTTCCTCCCGAGAGGGATGTTGAGTTTGTGATCGATTTGGAGCCGGGTACGCGCCCTATTGCTAAGGAGCCGTACCGGATGGCCCCTCGAGAGCTAGAGGAGTTGCGAGTTCAGTTAGATGAGTTGTTGGCGAAAGGGTTTATCAGGCAGAGTTCGTCGCCTTGGGGTGCTCCTGTTCTATTTGTGAAGAAGAAAGATGGGTCAATGCGGCTTTGCATCGACTATAGGGAGCTGAACAAGGTCACAATCAAGAACAGGTACCCTCTGCCGAGGATCGATGACTTATTTGACCAGTTGCGCGGTAGCACGGTCTTCTCCAAGATTGACCTTCGTTCAGGCTATCATCAGCTTAGGATCCGTGATGCAGATATTCCACGGACTGCGTTTAGATCAAGGCATGGACATTTTGAGTTCTTAGTAATGTCGTTTGGATTGACCAACGCTCCATCAGCATTCATGGATATGATGAACCGGGTGTTCAAGGATTTCCTAGATAAGTTCGTGGTGGTCTTCATCGATGATGTGTTGGTTTACTCTTGCAGTGCTGAGGAGCATGAGCAGCATCTACGCTTGGTTCTATCGGAGTTAAGGAACCATAAGTTATTCGCCAAGTTAAGCAAGTGCGAATTTTGGTTGCCTCAGGTCTCGTTTCTGGGCCACGTGGTGAATGAGGATGGGATCTCGGTTGACCCGGAAAAGATCGCAGCAGTGAAGGATTGGAGTAGGCCGGGCACGCCCAAAGAGATCAGGAGCTTCCTAGGGTTAGCCGGCTACTACAGGAGGTTTGTGGAGGGTTTCTCTACCCTAGCTGCACCTCTGACTAAGCTGACTCAGAAGAACGTGGCTTTTGTTTGGAGCGAGAAGTGCGAAGAAGCCTTCCTGGAGTTAAAGAGGAGATTGTGCACTGCTCCTGTCCTGACCCTGCCTACCGAGGGCATGGATTATGATGTATACATGGATGCTTCGCATGTGGGTCTGGGATGCGTATTAATGCAGGTGGGTAAGGTGATTGCCTATGGGTCAAGGCAACTGAAGACTCATGAGAAGAATTATCCTATGCATGACTTCGAGTTCGCAGCAGTTATTTATGCGTTGAAGCTGTGGAGACACCTACTTTATGGGGCTCAGTGCAAGATCTTCACCGACCATAAGATCTTGAAGTACGTGTTCACGCAGAAGGAGTTAAATCTGCGCCAGCGTCGGTGGCTAGAGTATGTGGCCGATTATGATGTAGAGATCCAGTATCATCCAGGCAAGGCCAATGTGGTGGCCGACGCCCTGAGTCGGAGGATGGGTAAAATCTTTAATCTCTCCGCCGACCGTTTAGTGGAAGAGTTCCTCTTTATGGATATATCAGTGGAATGCGGTGGCCTGCAGAGTAGTTTGTCAGTGGCAGAGCCATCTTGGATTTCTTTGACCAGACTTCACCAGAAGGACGACCCGGATCTTCTTCACTTGTACTCCAGGACTGAGAGAGGAGAGTTGCCGGATTATACCATCGATGATGCGGGAAATTTGAAGTACCGTGGCAGATTTTGCATCCCCGCGGTTGGGGACATTCGGGGTATGGTTTGCAGAGAGGCTCATGGATCTAGCGTTGCCTATCATCCAGGATCTACGAAGATGTATCGTGACTTAAAGCAAATTGCCTGGTGGTATGGCATGAAGAGAGATATAGCCCGATTTGTTGCGGAGTGTCATACTTGCAAGCGGGTGAAGGCCGATCATAGAAGGCCTGGTGGTAAGTTGACTCCGCTAGAGATCCCGACTTGGAAGTGGGAGAGTATATCTATGGATTTCATCACGGGTTTACCGCGATCCCCGAGGGGATTTGATTCTGTTTGGGTTATAGTGGATAGATTGACGAAGTGTGCTCACTTCGTGCCATATAAGATTGATTACCCTATGAAGAAGATAGCAAAGTTGTACTTGAATGAAGTCATCCGACTCCACGGTGTGCCGGTTAGCATCATTTCTGATCGAGACTCCCGGTTTACTTCTCGTTTTTGGCAGAGTCTGCAGGAAGGTTTAGTTACGGATCTGAGGTATTCTACTGCGTACCACCCACAGACTAATGGGCAGACGGAGCGGGTGAATCAGATAGTTGAGGATATGATCCGTTGCTACACTTTAGACCACGGTGGAGCGTGGGATGAGCGGCTGTGACTTATGGAATTTGCTTACAACAATAGTTATCAGGAGAGCTTGCAGATGGCTCCGTTCGAAGCCTTGTATGGGAGGCGATGCAGAACTCCGTTGTTTTGGGCTGAGGCTGGTGAGAGGCCATTGTTAGGTCCTGATGCGCTCGAAGAAATGGAAGTCGTAGTGAAGCTTGTTCGGGAAAAGCTTCGTATAGCTCAGGAGAGGTACGAGAAGAACGCCAATCGGCGTAGGTCTGCCTTGGAGTTTTCTGTGGGGGACCTTGTATTTCTTAAGGTTTCCCCGATGGTGGGTGTAAAGAGGTTTGGTAAGAATTGGAAATTGGACCCGAGGTATGTGGGCCCGTTTAAGATTTTGGAACGAATTGGCGTGTCAGCTTACAGGTTGGATTTGCCAGCAAACTTCCCAGGTGTTCATAATGTTTTCCATGTTAGCCAATTGCAGAAGTGCGTGCGCAGCAGTGGGCAAGTCTTGGACGTTGTGCCCCAGTTGGAGCCCAACCTCTCTTTTGTTGAAGTGCCGGTCCGTATTTTGGATACTCAGGAACGGGGCTGCGAAAGAAGTCTATTCCGATGGTGAAAGTTCTTTGGAGGAATCAGGATTTGGAGAGCGCGACTTGGGAGTTAGAGTCGGCTATGAGGGAGGCTTACCCTCAGCTGTTTCCCTGATTAGTTTGGTTTGTTTTTCTTCTTGTAATGTTTGGATTATTACTTTCCTTCTTTAGTAGAAGTGTTGTGCATAAAGTTTCGGGACGAAACTTTCTTTTAGGGGGAGTGACTGTAACGCCCCCGATTTTTTTGCGATTATTTAATTCTCGTTTGGCGTTACGATGACGCGTTTCCGTGGCTTGTGCCATTTGTGGAGTGTGGTTTAACTCCTTAGAACTGAGTGCCCTATTCTGTAGCCTGTTGGCAATATCTCCCTAGCAAGTCGAGTCGTTTTGGGTGACCCGGTGTGGCCTCTCGGGGGAATGTTTGTGTTTGGCTTTATTTGGGTATAACTCGAGTTCTGTTCGTCGAAAGTTAATTTCGACTTCGCCGTTGTGTTCGTAGAGTGGATATTTAGCTATAGTGCGAATTTCGTCGAATTCCGAGGTGGTTCGGTTTTCGTGTCGTTTTGGGTGTGTTATTAGGAAAAACAAATTAGAAACCCTTTTAAATTAAGTGAACCAGCAGTTTAGGCAGCGGTTAGGGCCGAATAGGCGTGTCCTTTTATTATAAAAGCCTTGTTAAGAAGTGGCGGACCCACTTCTCCTTCCTCCTTCCCGAGACCAGACCGAAACCGTCGCCCCTCCTGTTTGCGAAAAACGGAGGAAAATCGCCGGCCTGCTCCCCCTTCGGACGGTGATTCCGGGCTTGTTCGTGGACGGATTTCGATTCCGAAAGCGGCGTTGTCTTGCTCTCGCTCAGATCTTCATTTCAACGGTAAGATATTTGATTTTCGTGGAGTTTTAGGAGACTTGGATTTCCGGTTCTTGTGGTTTTCCGCCATTAATGTACGGTTTGCTTGTTAGGTGCTTCTCCTTCTAGTGCAGAACGAAGAGGAGGGAAAGCCAACCAAGCTTAGCCGGAAATCGAGGCAAGTGGTATTCTTGCCCTTGCCATTGTTGTTCTTTTGAATTTTGGAATGTTTCCCGGTTAGCCCTAGGGTAGAAACCATGCTTATTCTCTTATTATCTTGCTAAGTTTTAGGGCTTAGATTCTCCTATGAGCCCCCTCCTTGGGCTGTTTGCTCCACGTGCTAGTTATGTTCACCATTTAGACTCCAGATTTGTAGTTCTAGTTGGGTGCTTTTGCGGGTGGAGCCGAGAGAGAGAGTGAGGGAGGTTGTTGTGGTAGGGCTCTGGTTAGAACTAGTCTTGGTAGACTCTCGAGTTTTGGTGTTGAGTGTGGTGCACACACTCAAAGCCAAAAGCCGCCCGGACTTGGCGTTGAGTGTGGTGGACACACTCAAAGCCATAGTTCGGTTTGTTCTTTGCGGCTGAGAGTGAGGGACGGTGATTCCGGGCTTGTTCCCGCCGATTTCGACGTGTATCGTCAGTGATTCCCACCGATCGGCGATAATCAACCTTGATTCCCGCCGATTCGGCGAGAATCATCCTTGATTCCCGCCGATTCGGCGAGAATCATTCTGGATTCCCGTCGGTCGTCGAAAATCATCCTGCATTCTCGCCGATTCGGCGAGAATCGTCCTGCATTCCCGCCGATTCGGCGAGAATCAGTCGGCATTCCCGCTGACCTTCTCTTGTTGGCGTTGGCTTAGGGTTCTCCTGCGAAAGTGAACTTTGGCGTAGAGTGAGTTGACCTCACTCAACGCCAAAGCTATTTTGGCGTTGAGGGAGGTAGACTCACTCAACGCCGTTGTTAGGTTTTGTGGTTTTGCTGAAGGCGTTGAGGGAGTGGACCTCACTCAACGCCATGGCTGTTCTGGCGCTGATAGAGGCTAACTCACTCAACGCCAAGATCTGGTTAGGCACTGAGTGGATCCCACCCAACGCCGAGTCGTGTTGAGTAACTTCAACACTGTTTCTCTTTCCTCGATTTATGTTCCCGAGTGAGTTTCCTTGATTATATTTGTAGTTTCCTTGTCGGCCATGTTTTCTTTCCTAAAGGCCGAATCGTGGGATGTGGATAGTAGTGGTGGTTTGAAGCTCTTCATGGGAGAGGTGTTGTGTAATCTAGCCAAGGCCACCCTTATTCTTCTATCTTGCTCTAGGTACGGGCTGGGCAAGGGGGTGGAAGGTCCCTTGTGCTTTATCATGTAGACCCCTGAGCTTGTTGGCATAGAAATTGGTGGTTGGGGGACTGAGTTTGCCTCCAACCCGGATCCATGTTGTTGTTTTGCTACTACCATCTCCCACAGCTTAGGGTGTTAGAAGTTTCTTCCTTGGTAGATTGCAGCACTTTGAGCTCTTGGTAGTCTAGTAGGCCCTGCAGGATATTGTTCCTGAGCTGGGTTGATGCTGTTTCCTCGCACGTAGTGCATTTCTTGTCGTCCTATTTTGGACAGTTGTGACTCTTTCTACGACATGTTTTTCAGTTACTTTTCCCCCTTTGGTTGACTCTTTCATGTAGTTTTTACCTTGTTTTGCTTGCTGAGGTATTCTGTTTTCTTTTGGAATGCCTCAGGTTCTGAGCTGTAGCCAGTTGGGTGGCTAGTTTGCAGTGGTGGTGTTGGTGGTCTCTTGGACTTTGGAGATCCGTTTGCCTTGTTGGTGAGGTAGTTTTTAGTACTTTCTTACAGACATACATATGTGTCAGTGGGTTCGTGTCAGGTTGTTGGCGCCCACTGATAGTTTTTACCTTTGTACTGGATATATTACTTATGCCACTACCGTTTTCTGGAAATAGTCTACTTGCTCTGAGGAGGATTTATGCTAGGTTGCTAGTTATTTTAAAAAAAAACTATTATTATTATAAGTACATCGCATGATCAACATGTTTTATAAAAGTAAATCACTATTTTCCAAGCAGCGTATAAAAATCGTTTTCCTATATATAATATCAATTAAATGTAGAGTCTTGCAAAGTATGAGTGGTTCTCTTGGAACTCTAATACACCCTTTAGGATGCTAAACCTGAATAAAGTATTTTTCCGCAGCGCATAAGTATAATTTTTAACAGTGGACTAGGTGATCCACCGAGCCGAGAGATACGACCTCTAAAATATAACTGATTTTCTAATCATTAAGCTCATGATTTTCTTTCATAAAGAGTAGCAGTTGGTTTTGCCTGAGCGTCAGCAGTTATCCCCTGCTTGACGTGGTATCATGACGCGCGTTTTCTCATACTCTGATAATTATTTAATTCGGAGAAAATGCGGGTTGTGACAAATGCCTCCATCATCTCCGACTCCGGCGCGACCTGCTCCATTTCAGATTGCTTCCATCCCTCTCCCAGTTGCAAATTCCCGCCAGAGGTAGATCCCGGCTACACTAATTGCGTCGCCCGCGCTCGCCGTGAACTAATCACAGCCACCGCCGTAGCATCATTGATCGGCTCCTCCCTAATGGGTTTTTCGCCAATCTTCTCATCGCACTCGGTCCCGGCATGGGCACCAACGCCTACTCCGTCGTCAGATTCCATGGGTCCGGCCGCGTTCCGTACCGTTCTGCCCGAGCAGCCGTTTTCGTCGAAGGCCTGCTCATTCTCCTCTCCATTTTCGGTGATATTGAGAAGGCTTGGGCGGGAGCGAAGGCGATAGGGAGCGAACGCGATGGCGAAGGCAGAGAGGGTTTCGATTTCGTGCGGGGTCGGGCGAGTCGGGAGAGAAGAAGACCTCTTCAATCACCGGTGATTAGGGTTGCGGGTGGGTACAAATAGCGGGTAGGGGAGTTGAAAAAAAACGCAAAAAGTTATCTTAATTTGGGTATGAATTTCCAAATAAAAGGTATGAATAACAATATCCTAAATAATTGACGATCTGCATATAAACTGAGCTTGACCAAAACTGACCATACAACATCACTCAATTAATATATATTAAACTGAACAAATGAAAGCAAAAGCTAAACTCTACTCCATTATTTAAATCCTTTCAGGGAACCTCTTAATTCTCTCAAGCAATCTTCATCCACCGCCATGGCCTCTCGCTCTGTTCCTCACACCCTTGCACGAGCCACCGCTGCAACGGTCTCCATTAAGCGTGAGCCAGTATATGGCCTCGACCCCTCCGGCAGCCGGCCGTCCCTTCCCTTGCAAAGATCAAAGCTCACAGAATTGCGTGCCGCAGTTACATCGTACCAACCAACGGAGGCCGCCACTTCTGGCCGAGCAGACCAAGGCCAGCTGTCGGCGTGGACCAGCATCGCTCAAGAGCGATGGGAGGGAAAGCTCATAGTGGAAGGCGAAATTCCTCTCTGGCTGGTATAATTGGACTGGGATCCTCTCCTAATTGCGTTTATTATAGTGTATATATATAATACTAACTATAAATAATATATGCCATTATATTCCTATTTTATTTGGACCGATCGGGGTCGCAGCCCTGAATCGCCGCAAATCCGCCGGCATAAACTAACCCGTTGTCAAACACGTGCAGAGCGGCACATACCTGAGAAACGGGCCGGGAATTTGGCATGTCGACAACCATCATTTCGGCCACCTCTTTGACGGATTCGGCACGCTCGTCCGTCTTCACTTCGATAACGGCAGCCTTACAGCGGGCCACCGCCAGATCGAGTCCGAGGCCTATAAGGCAGCCAAGAAGAACAACCGTCTCTGCTACCGCGAATACTCTGAGACACCCAAAGCTAACAACCTACTCTCTTACCTCCGGTCCCTCCTCGGCTTCTTCTCCGGACGATTCCTAACCGACAACGCCAACAACGGCGTCGTCCTCCTAGGAGACGGGCGTGTCCTCTGCCTGACGGAGACGGTCTCCGGTTCCGTTTTAATCGACCCGGACACGCTGGACACAGTGGGGAAGTTCGAGTTCGCCGATAGGGTGTGGGGGATGGTCCAGTCACCCCATCCGATGGTCACGGAGAAGGAATTCCTAACAGTGCTACCAGATTTGGTACGGAATGGTTACAACTTGGTGAGTATGAAGGCCGGGACGAATGAGAGGAAAGTGATCGGGCGGGTAGATTGCCGGGGCGGGCCGTCGCCGGGATGGATGCACTCTTTTCCGGTGACTGTGAATTATTTGGTGGTGCCGGAGATGTTGCTGCGGTACAGCATGCCGAATTTGCTGCAAGGAGTGCCCACGCCGCTCAAATGGTATCCGGAGTCCGGCTCCTTCATGCATGTTATGTGCAGGTCTTCCGGCAAAATTGTGAGTGATCCTGATCCACAATATTTATTAAAATTTTGATTTTCTTTTCTCATTCATATTAATTATGCACAATAATTATTCACAATATTTGATCACAATAAAAAAATTTAAATAATAAACTACTGATAAGGTCCTCGTAAAACGATGGTCCCACCCCCATGTGTGGGATGCAACTATCAAAAGAACTCTTCACTAACACGTAACCACCCACTAGTGGGGAGTCGGTCGAGACGTAACTGCACCGACAAATCTGCCCGAGCCGGTGGTTCCCGATCGCCTTTGACGGGCGGCCAGTCATCCTCTTCCACCTCCCCTAACAGAGGAGACGCCTTACCTCGGTCGCCGCCCCTAACGGTGGCGGCCTCACGTTCACCTAGATCGAGCGGCCAAGGCCAATTGGTAGCCCCATCTCTATCGCCACCCCTAGCGAGGAAGGCCTCTCGCTCGCCGAGATCAGGAGGCCAAATTTGCCGCCCGATCTCGGTCGCTGCCCCTAACCGGGGCGGCCTCCCGTTCACCCAGATCGGGTGACCAAATTGGTCGCCCACCGACAGACCTCTGTGTGGCCTCCCAACTTGGGCGGCCTCTTGGTTGCCCAGTATAGGCGACATCCCTGCTACCCAGAATGGGAGGCCATTTGGCCTCCCAACCATGGTTGGGGGCCTTCTTCCCCGGCCACTGACCTCTCCGGCCATCCCTCCCCTCTTGGGAGGAGTGGGTTGTTTTCTGTTGAACCCAAAACTGCCCGGGGCGGCATCATCATTTTCGTAAAATTGTCGATCCGCGTGCTCTAAACCGAGTATTCTTATTCGTCCGTCCGGTGGTTATCGGGTAAATTTATCGGGTTGCCCTTCTAGAAATCTATAAATAGGCTCATATCCTTCTTCATTTTAACCTCTTCTCTCCCTGAAATTCCACCTACGAATTTCTCTCTCCTCCCCAAGTTTTCTCCTATGCTCATCCCTCTCTCGCTTCTCCTCCCCCAACGTGTGCACGTCCATTCGTGTGTGTGTTCCTCCTAGCGCGCGCTACCATTCGCATGCGTCTCTCCTCCAACGTGTGCATGTCACTCTGTGTGCACGTCTCTCCTTGCGCGTGCATCTCACCTCCAACATTTGCATGTCCCTTCGTGTGTGCATTCCTCCTTGCATGCGCATCTCTCCTTCAACATGCACACAGACCTTTAGTTCCCCCTGTTAGGAAGCTAGCTTCACTCCCAGGAGCCTCCATAGTGGCCAACGGAGACAGTGCGTCGGGCCACCCCAATCCTAGACGGGTATTCACACTACTAGGCCTAGCCCTTACGTACGTCTCTGAAGGACACACCATAGTCACCACATACTATGCTGACCAACTGCCAGTCTTTTCCTTGGCTAAGTGTAAACCACACCCGTAGAGTCATCGTATTGACGTCGGTGTGAACGACCTTCAAATACCGAAGACCCGCCACTTTATGCACATGCAACCATGAATTTCCCGAGCCATCGGCTCCGCGGACTAACATGTCCGTTACAACTACCTGTCGAGCCTTCGGCTCGCCGGGCTAACTTGCCCATTTTCACAACCACCGGGCCTACCTCTCAGATAACCTAGCCAAGCTAACCTCCCGAGACATCGGGGTGAGTGAAGGTTAAGTCCTAGTATATTGCTGATTACTCTTGTGTTCATTTTAGTCTTACGATTTAGGGTTAACCTTGGACTGCCCAGGGCATTCCCTGTGAAGGGCTCTCAGAGGCACTAGGAACTACGATGGGCTGAAGCCCAAAGTTTCCTTTCACAAGGTACTTATTATTGTTGGTATCTACCCGTAGCCAATCCCATTTATTGTTATGCTAAATCTAACCCTAGATATATTTTGACTCTCTTTCTCTCTCTATATGAAAGACGATCTTTCGTCGATCCCGAGCACCACTTAACACCAACCAAACCAAAACCCGCCTCGTCATGACTCCTAATGATGAACTCAATTTCACCTTACCAAATCAGTATATTATTAACCCAACTTCCTAAGTCCTTCCCACATGCTAACACATTTCTACAGTTTTACTATGTGTCGACCCACCTAAGTTATATGATGAGTATGAATGGTGACCCCTTCAAATATTCATCCAAATGACCTAAGATTATTACTGGGAGTCCATCATGATTTATTTAGAATAAATCCAGAAACTTGTATTTTTTCTAATTAATTTAGCTTTTCTTAAATTTTTCCCCAAAATTAAGTCAACAATACTTTTGAACATTAAGTACACTTTTCTGACTAGGCATGGTATTAAAATTTTTATGAAAGGTTAATATCATCAAAATAATCGTAAATAACCAAAAATCCCAATTTTTCAAGATGAAATTGACCATCAATAATTTATTGAATAAACAATTGTAATATTAGGATATTTAGGGAAAAATTAGTATTATTCATCCTAGAATTATAGGAAAATTACAAAATGACAAAAATAAGCAGGAGAGACTATTTACCAAGGATTATTATTTTTCAAGTTTTTTTGGTCACAAGATTAAATCATTTAAAACAAATCAATATTAGGCACCTTGCGAAGCAACCCATATAGACAGTCCTCCAATAATTCTATAAAAATTCATAGAACTCATGAATGACTTAAAAGGTCCTCGCACCAAATTGCATAAGTTTTCAATCCGTAGATATCTCTTAATAAATTCTTTAATAATTTGGGCAACTACAAGTGTTGTGAATGAAGTATCTCAAATACTGATCTAAAATCCACACTAAAATTTGCAGAGCTTAATAACAATATTATTTGGCCACTGCCTAATTTTCAAAATCATCGAAGGTCATATGATGCAGTAATAAAATATAGTGTAAAAGTGCTCTAAATAGTCCTAAGTTGTAATAAGAGGTATGTAAACCCTACAAGTCCTAGAATTACTTCCTAGGGTTATTCACCACCCTAAGATCACATGGACTAAACTCCAAGTTCATACAAGGACATATCACCCTATGTCTTTCACAATCCCCCAAAGTTCAACCTTAGGGTTTGAACTAGGGTCCTAGAGAAAATCCACCCCAAACTCCAAGTGAGGGTGTTTTAACTGACCTTGAGGCTCTGACCAAAGTCCTATCCCCTTTGGGTGAGAATTGGCCCCTCCATGCCCCAAGCACCTTTTTGCCCAAATTTACCCTTAAGGAACCAAATTTTGGTCACACCAATACCTACTCAAATCAACCCCAAATGGGCTGAAATTTTTACCTGGGTCATATCATTACTCTTTTGGACATCCACAAAAATTTGGTTGGTTTTGAGGTCATTAGACCCCTTAATTAATTCTTACCTATTTTATTAATTTTTTACAAAAACTTTAGGAAAATATTTTCCAAAAAATTCCATTTTTGGATACGATGGGTGTGACTGTATAACTAGCCTATGATCCAAATTTCAAGGCATTTTCCTGGCTAGTTTAGTGGGGGCATACAGATTATTCTCTGGTCAAGCCTATGTATAGGCTGCACCATTTTGAGTATTGTGGTCAGACCACTGTCCCAAATGAGTTGAATTAATTTTAAAATAATTTAGACATCAAGGTCTACAATTTTGATATTTAACATTTCCTCTGAAAAGGCCTCTAACTATTTTTAATAAATTTAAATATACACATCATTTTATGTAACAGAATTGAATTAAAATGAAATATAATTAATTTAATGTTGCACGAATCTTGAAGCATAATTGACGGAATCGACTCATCTTCTACCTTGAGCCAACGAACAGGATTGGCCCGTCCTGGGCTTTCTTTGCCAGTGATTTCCCGGCCACCCGCGCCTCTTCTAGGCAGGCCACCCACGCCTCTTCTAGGCAGGCCACCGCCACCACCACCTTCGTTGAGGTGGTGGCTGGCGATTCACAATGGTTGGCCGGCCGGAGGTGGCCGGAACATTGATTTGTGATAGGAAATAAAAGCGCGAAAAATCAAGCTCTCGGCCTACCCGATCCAGGGCAAATTGACCCCAAACCTTGCGGCCAATGGATAGAGATCTATCTATTGAGAAAGAGGAGAGGGATAGGACCTTTTAGGAGATTTGAAGTCTTGCCGATCGACGGGACGCCATTGCCGGTGGTGGTGCCGTCAGGTGCACTGCAACAGTACAGCCAAAGGCCTCGATTTCTTCAGGGGAAGGGTGAAAATGGCTCCTCTCTGCCTAGTGAATCTTTTAAAATAGCAAAATGGGAGAGGGGAGTGGTCATGACATCAATGTTATTAATGGCCATTAGTGGAGGTCTTCGGCCAACGGAATTCTCCTCCCCTAGTCACTGCCATGGCCGAGAAAACCCTCTGGTCTTCTCCTAACTAACCAGAGGGGATGAATCAATTCATGAGAATTGAGTGGAGAGGCTCTTGGCCTCCCTTGGCAATGAATGGTGAAAGTTATTTCTTCAAGGTTAGCTAGTCACCTAGAGGGGGGATGAATAGGTCTTTTAAACTTTCTTAGATCTTTATGCTGTTTATAAATTTGGTGATCTAGAGCTTGTCCTAATTTCCTGTAATACAAGAAAGAAACAAGCAACACAGCAAACACACAAATGTTTATAGTGGTTCCCCAATTGGGTACATCCACTTTCCCTCCTACCTATCAAACTGATTTGTTGGACTAGGCACAAACTCCACCAATATGCTCCTCAGATCTTACACCTTAGGCCCTCAACCTTACACACAGATTCTTTTCAGAATCCAAACTCAGAACCACAAGGGTTCCTACCTCAGAGCCCTGTAGTGCTCCTACAGCTTAGTGGTCCACTGACACCTACCTCAGCCTTATTTCTATGGCCTACAACTCTGGCTTCTCATCCCTATAACTTCAGGCACACAACCCTACTCTCAGAGTGCTGCAACACTCCTACAACTCAGTACCTGTCCAGGTACCACCCTTAGTGCCCTTCCAGGCACCGACAGCTCAGCCTCCTCCAAGGCCTACAACTCAGTGACACACTTATCACCTATAGCTCAGTGACTCACCAGTCACCTACCTCGGGCACTAGGCCCTACACTCAAGCTGGGAGGACAGCCCTACCTCAGATCCACTCTTGGATCCTACCTCAGAGAGCAGCACTCTTCTACCTCAGGCACTTAAGCCCTACAGCTCAGATCCACACTTGGATCCTACCTCAATACCCCAGCAGGACACCTACCTCAGTGGCAAATTAGTCACCTACCACTCAGGCACAAAGTGTCCTACACTCAGATTCAGATAAACTGAATCCTATAGGAAAGTAATCAGTAAAATTTGAAATACTGACTCAGAGAAAAATCTTTGAGTCTAACTTGCTGGACTGAGCAGATATCAGTCCAGCCCACTTGCTGTTGAAGGAATTAGTCTTCTTCTACAGCTACCAATTTCTCTACTGTACTGAAGACAGCTAACTGCTGTTAAAGGCTTACAGCCCTTCACACAGCTAACTCCTCTTGCTGATAGATTGAATCAGCAAACTTGTACTTCAAGGAACACTCTTGTGGAACTGGAAGAAGCTTCGGCTATCTTTGCCTTCTGGATTTCACTGCTGGACATTACTTTCAAGCTTGTAGAAGAAGATGATGTCCAACCGCCTCTTTTTCATTTTCTTCTTTCGTTCTCGTTTTTTGTTAACCCTAATCTTCTTTTCTTCTCTTCCTTTTATATCTGTTGATTTGAATTAACGACACACTTTGAATGTGGGCCTAGTCAAGTATGGTGAGCGCCACCTCCCTCAGAAGAAGACAAATAGTAGCTTCTAGCGCTATTGTAGCTTTCCCGCAACGGCATGAAGTACTTGGACTGAGCTCGACGATTGTCAAGCTGAGATTGACGAACTTTGTGCTGAGCTCGACGAATTTTAGAATCTCCAACTTTACATTTAGCTCGACGAAATGTGAGCTCATCTCGACGAACTCTGAATCTTCAAACTTTAACTTGAGCTCGACGAAAGGCGGGCTCAGCTCGACGAACTTTGAATCTTCAAACCTTAACTTGAGCTCAATGAAAAGTGAGTTCAGCTCAATGAGCTCTGAATCTTCAACCTTTAACCTGAGCTTGACGATCTGTGAGCTGAGCTCGATGAACTCTGAAGTCAGTTCGACGAACTCCACTTTCTAGACTTAGAAAATTTCTGTTGGCTTCGACTCAGCGGTTCCTTCTCAATTGTCTCTGCGGTTTCTTCTTTGCAGCTGACTCTTCTGTCTCAGCGATTTCTTCTCAACTATCTCAGCGGTTTTTTCTTCACAGTTGAGACTGCATTCTGTCTTAGCGGTTTAGCTGAGACTAACACTTCTTTCAATATTTTGTGTTGAGCTTCTCAGCTGTCTCATCGGTTATGCTGAGACATTCTTCTCAGTTATCTCAGTTTTCTCAGCGGTTATGCCTTAGTCAAATTATCTGACTTTCAGCTTCCTCTTCCTGTTCACCTGTCCAATCAAGGATAATCTGCATGCAAGAACTCAAGTATACAACAAATACATTATACCTCTTAGCATGATTGGTGATGCGTCTTCAAATCCTAAGGAACATTGTAGGGCACAATTTCGAACAATCTCCCCATATTTAAAGAAGACAGAACACCCATCCATGCTAAGGTGCATCAACACAAAAAATATCATGATAGGCCTGATGAAACATTATCAAGACAACTAGCCATCCCAGTATAGGAAAAACTCCCCCTAGATGAGATGGCTTAACACTATGATTGAATAACCAATAGTACTAGTGAATTGTCAATCATAAACAAGGTAAACATTATGATTAAGATATACCCAATCATTAACAAATCCAAACAATAATAGCAAACCTGTGATTATAGGATATCTATGAAAGAATAACATATTTATTAATCACATATATATATATATGATAATTGCATGCACATTTATCACATCAATATAGTCAGGGACAACTCATATTAATTTCATTGATAAAGATTTGGTGTTGCTACACTATTGATATTCATTACAAGACATTGATTATATTATTAAAGCACCTTAAGTCTTGCAGTCTCATCTCAACTCTTCTTTGATGAACTTTAATCAGCATCCTTGATAGCATCTATCTTCTTCAAGTTTTCAGCTTTGTTCTCCTGTCTCTTGATGTAAAGGAATGACTTTGGAATATATCTGGGAGGCATTTTCTTAGGATTGCTCTTCCTTACCAGATTTTCTTTGAATACTCTTTCCCTTAGGGAATTTCTTTCCAAATGCTTGATCCATTCCTCAGAAGGAAAAACACTATCAATATTCTTTAAGATTTGTCCTTGGCTTATCCAAGCATTGATAATGATGGATTCAAAGGCATCACTTAGCTCATGATCTGGATCATCTCTGTTCTCAGCTCGCCTCTTTGCCATGAACTCTTCAGCCATCTGAGTTCCTTCCCTCTTTCTTCTGGCAGCAAGTTGTGCATCTTGTGCAGCTCTAGCTTGTGTTGGGAAGTCTATGTCCTTTGGCCTCTTTCTATCCAGGAGGGGAAGGTGTAGTGCCACCCTGGTACCTTGAATTACCTTGAAGGCTTGTTCTTCAATGAGTGCTACTGTCTTAGCATGTGAAAGATAGGGTAAGCTCTGACAAACTCTAGGGGGGGGGTGAATAGAGTTTTTAAAATCTTTTTGATTTTTCATGAAATAAGAAGTATTTAATAAAATATGTTACTATGATATAGGTGTATGAGTGTACAAGTGCAGCAAATGAACTAGAGAAAAGATAACTAAGCTACACAATAAAACATATCACATCACAAGCACACAGGAAGATCATAGCCACATAGACAACACGAATTTTTATAGTGGTTCCCCAAACTTGGGTACATCCACTCTTCTACCACCCTAGGTAAGAATCCACTACAGGTTTTGATCAGGTGACTGCCACCAATGAGCTTTTGATTAGGTGCTCAAAAACCAACCCAAGTCTTTTGGAAGGAGACTTGCAACCAGAATAATTTTGAAGGGAATTAAAATCCTGTATAGAGGTGGGGAAGAGAGGTTGATTGAAGTCTTCTGAAAGTCCACCTAGTACCAACTAGCTTCACCTATGGGGGGGAATATGTGTCTTGTAGCGTTTTTGCGGAATTAAAGTTTTACCTGCACAAATAAATCAAACAACACAGCACAGAAAAGACTCAAGCAATTTATAGTGATTCCCCGATTTGGATACGTCCACTTTCCCCCTTCGACCTATCTCCCAACCAGGGACGACTCGGTCACTTCACCAACAGGATTGAAATCCAATCCTTGCACTAACGGAAGGAACCCTTCCACACGTAGGAGTCACCACTCCCACACCACGGGTTGCACCCAACCCTTACAACTAGGAACCAATCGTTCCTTTACAACGAAATTGAAAATAGAATGTATTAGAAATACAAACAACTTATGGAGACTAAGGTGTCCCTCTTCGTTCGATGACGTGTTCTTGAAGTCAACGAAGAGTCCACAACCCTAGATCTCTCTTGGAGAGAATCTCCCCGAAACTGGCGGCGGCAAAGGGCGGCGGCTTGGATCTCGGGATTGGCGGCGGCAACGGAGTGCTGTGGCGATGCTATGGAGATTCAACCTTCATAGCAAAGGTAGCAAGGTCTTCCAACGGTCACACTAGGATCGATCGTCTCGATCGATTCGGAAGGGGATGGTTTTCCCGATCTACGAATCAAGAGACAAAAGATCTCTGGTTAGACGCGTGAGACGCTGTGCTAGGCTAAGCTTCTGTCGCCGGAGATCTGGAAGAAACCATGATCAGCAACGGCGACTAACTGCACGAGCGGCGACGACGGCGGCGGAGCAAGATGCGCGATCTAGGTCACGTCGGTGGCCTTTCTTTTTGAATCGTGTATTCGTATATTTTCCGCTCAACCATACGGAGGTATTTATACATTAGGTCATTCCACATGACCGTTGTGGGCCCCACCAACAAGAAGAACTAAGTCTGGTTAGAAATAATCCAGGTAACTTAGACCGGTCCAAAGAACAGCAGGAATTTGCCCAAGTCAAATTCGGCGAGAATCGTAGGTGATTCTCGCCGAATCGGCGAGAATCAACTACGATTCTCGCTGAATTCTACTTAACAGAATTCAATCTCCACTGATAACACAAGACGGTGAGATTCTACGAGAATCACAATTAATTCTCGCCGAATCGTCGAGAATGCAGAGTCATTCTCGACGAATCGGCGAGAATCACTTTGTGATTCTCGACGATTCTGCCTTAGAAGAATTCAAGGCGGCTTCGAGACAACCGGCAGCATTCGGCGAGAATCAGTTCGTGATTCTCGACGATTCGGCGAGAATCGTCGAATCAGCGAGAATCACTTAGTGATTCTCGTCGATTTGTACTTAGACGATTTCGTAAGCTGGTCTCTGGCCCATCCTTGCTCCTTGTCTGCTCTTGATCTTTCATAACCCTGTGCTTGAAAATAAGTACACTCCAATGGAGAGAGTACACGTAAGCCAACACACTGATCTGCTCAACGAGGTATTACGCTGCACAGACCCGTGTATATTGACCTACTGCACCCTGACATTGGTGTGTACTTAGCGATGAATAGCTGTAAGCATAACTTGAAGGATTTAATCAAATACACTGTGAATTCATCTTAGCTTGACCGGAGGCTTCCTCAAATCCAGGTAATTGTGGATACGATACCCAACAATCTCCCCCTATTTGAAAAAGCCAAAATCCTACTAGCTAAGATGAATTTCACAAATCCAGATAATACATTCATTATACTACGAGAGGAACAATAAAAACAAGCAGAGCAACATAGGAGACAACCATCGAATCACATATATATATATATATATAAAATATCCACAATAAGTGTTCATATGTTTACACGAAGATAACAATGAATACATACAGAGTTCATGAGTCAAATTCCTAAATCTATTTATCCTTAGCAATTTCATCTTTGAGCTGCTGCGCCAAGAACTTGCTGCTTTGTCGTTCAAAATACTTCTTAGGCTTAGGGTAGTATCTGGGAGGGGAGCTTTATTTGCCACAGTATTGGACCTGAAGAAGATGTTTATTTTGGCTTCAAAGGTCTTGTGCTGCTCCCACTCGTACTGACTGTAGACATCGTTCCTGTTTATCTCCCCCCTTTGTTGCAACGCAAATGTGTCCAAAATGATGCTTCTTGATACTGGGCTCCACCTTTCATTTCGCACCTCTTCCTCCTTCAGTCTGATTCTCTTTTCAGTTGGCGTTTCCTTTGAGGTTCCTTCTTGATTTTTCCTTTTCCCTTTAGCTTTTGCTAAGGCTTCTTGATCAAACTAGCGACAGCGTTCTGCTCTTGCAGCAGCCCTAGCAGCTTTCTTGGCTTCAGCCTCACTCAGTATAACTTCTTCAATACTTGCCTCTTCTTCAGCAGCAGCAGCAGTATGCTCCTCTTGCTCCGGAGGAGCAACGGGAACGTGTATGCCCGAGGCTTGTTGTACTAACCAATGGGCCGTTTCAAACACCTACCTATTTGAATGACCGAATTTGTTAATTATTATCTATTAGATTGATTGAAGGCGTCAATTAAGATTTTGTTAGAGTTTAAGAGCATACCTATTAGACTGATCGAAGTTTTCGATGATTATCTGTTGAAGCCCGGCCATCTTAGCTTTGTAGTCTTCCTCCCCCTTTTTGGCTTCTACAACAATTGAGTTTGCGTAAGCGTGTAGGGACTCATCGATGTGCTTCACAGTTTTTGAAAATTCATTCAGCAGGGTCTTTTGATCCGCGTTCAGAATCACCACGTTGGCATCAAATTTTTGGATGCTGTTAGCCACAACATGTGCATTCTGATTTACGACAGCCAGATCATCTGTGTTCTTTTTAAGACCTTGCATCAGCAGAGAGACAGCTGTGCCGGCTTCAGTATACTTTTCCTCGAATTTCTTTTCCATAACGTCCAACTTGTGATTGACTTCCACAATGTTCTTTAACATTAGATCCTCAGATTCTTTTACCCTTTTTAGCACTACGTCTTGTGCTTTCACAAACGAGGCCTTCAACTCATTCACAATTCCTTGAACAATATTAACCGTATGATTTGCCAGATTGGCTTGCAGTGGATGATCTTCAGGCAAGCCTTGATCTGGCTCTTCAGCAGATGCACTTGGTGAGCTGGACACAATTACTGTTTCCATAGGGGGAATTTGGGTAGCCTCGGTAGGTTTTTCAGGAATGCTTACCGATAGTTTCTGGGAGGACTCCCCCTCCAGTCGAGCACCAGTCGTCTCAGGAGCATGTTCCTTAGATGGAACTTCAGCAGCATCCCGAGGATTCACCACTTCCATCCTCTCACTTCCAGTTTCCTCCTCCTCATCACCCATGTGCTCTTTCTCAGCTGCAGCATTGTTTATGTTTTCCTCTTCATCCTCCTCATTATCACCTCCATCTCCCAGATCATTGTCGTTCAGGGCTGCCACATCTTTCACCGCATCCTCACTATCTTCTTGCATAGTCTCAACTGCATCTCTAGCTATCTGAGAGATGTCAGATATGACATTAGCAGAAGCGGGTAGAGGCTCCCCCTCAGTTCCTGCAGTCAGTGCATCAGGAACTTCACTGGGGATTGCCACGGAATCTGCTGAAGTTCTATTGTCCTCGGCAAGAGATTCTTCTTGTTCTACTACCACTGCAGCTTGCCCTATGCGTCGCTCCCATCTGTCAAATACGCTGGAGTCCATTTTCTTCAAATAATGCAAAGGAACTCCTTTGCTCATGTCGAACCTATCTCCGTTCAACTGATTGAGATATAGGCTGATGATTCTTCCAAAACTTGGAGATCTGAGAGTGTCCTTAATCTTCTCAAAAACATAGCCCCCCAGTTGAATCTCTTTCGGCAGACTATCGCCACAAGAATCTTGAACATGTCAGCTGAGATGTGGTCGTGTGAGCCGGGTTTGCATATCAGTACTTTCCCAATGATGTCGGACAAGAGTTTCCCCTCCTCATTCATTTCTTTTCTCTTTATCGATCTGGTTCCCCTAGCTAGTCCACAGAATAATAGGGTCCTGGCTCTATCATGTTCCTCCAGATAATCCTCGTGCTCAGAACTGGAGAGCTACAAGCATTGAGTCAGTTTCCTTGCAGACATCTTGATCCTTGCACCTGCAACCTTACTCTTGATGATAGTATCTTCATTCCGAAGTTTGGCGGTTGCGAAGAACTCCATCACTTCCTTATCCAGAATTTTGCAGGGGTGCTCCAGTACAAAAGTGAGTCCAGCCTCTTCAAGCATGATGATGATGTTTCTGAACTCATCCGAGGCATGTGAGAACCCGGTTCAAACCAATTCACATCCAGTGACCAGGCCGGCGGTGGTCCTTGGAGCCATGCAAACCTAGGGAGGGAATCCCAAGTCTACGCCTAATCAGAAATCAAGAGGGAAGCTACACTAACAGTAAGTCACTGTAAGGGAGAGGAAGTGGTTACCCAAATGCGGAGGAAGCGAGAGTCGACGGAGACGACGGAAAACCTGGAGGAGCTCGCGTCCTTGTTTGATCGAAACTGCAGAGAATGAATACTTGGACGAGCACCCTGGACGCGAGAAGAGAGGTCTACGGAATCCGGAACGAGGTCGACGAGATTTGGAACCTAAGATGCGGGAAGTCGCCGGGAGGAGGGAAGGAAGGGTCGGCGGGATTCCTGCGGGATATCGACGGGTTTCTCTGCGAAATGCAGAAGATGAAGAGTCGGCGGGAGTTTTTTTTAAATAGAAATCGACGGGATTCTCAATAGAGATCGACGGGTTTAGAGGCATACCGGATTCTCGGAATCTTCTGATATCAAAGGGTTTAGAAATCTTCTAAATATATATTTCTTAATACCAATCTTCGGAATATATATATTTCTTAATACATGTATCTATTGAGGGATTGGAAGGAGTTTTCCACACAGCGTCAGGAGGCATATCAACTTTGGTATACCCAAGATAATAACCGTTGCAAGCAACTTTAATAGGTTATTTCTCGATCGAGATATACACAATATTCTTGATCTCAGTTGTAAGTTTTAGTGACTTCCAATGACGTATCTTCTTTAATTTTCAGTGGGCTGACTTATGCCTGTTGAGGTTCATTCTCGAATCTACCAGTGTATTTACAGATAAATCTTTAACAATGTATCTAAAGGTTATTTTTACAATTTTAATCTTTCCTTAGGTGTACAAGCATATAAGTGTAAATCTACACATGACCATTTACTTTCGAGAGAGGGAATTCATGACTTAGTGTGGATATGTAGACATACATATATACATATATGTAAAAATCGATGCACTATGGCTCATATATTGAAGCTGATTGCAATTACCTGAGATTAAAAGATGTATCATTTAGATCTTCTGCTCAAGGCACACCAGGTAGTCAACTTGAATGTGCCTGTGTTGATGGCACTGTTCCTTTTCCAGATACTTGTTCCACGTCATTCTTGGAACATTTCCTGTCTGGTTCCCATTAGGTTTACGGGAACCTAGACTACCCTGCAAAAGAGTGTTACCTTACCTTAGGAACCCAATATGTATTGGGTCCTAGGTTCTTGTTAGCATAAAAACTCGAATGCCTTCCCTCAGAAATCCTGTCAGGAAGACTACCTCTGCCCAGAGGAGGTGGATATGCCCTTGCCCTTGACACAGAGGGGTTGTGCCAACAATCTATGGCAAAGTGACCCACCTTGCCACAGCACCAACACTTGTGAATGTTGTATCGCCGTTTCTGACCTGATCTAGTGACTGAGGTAGTCATGGTCTTAGGTCTAAACGGGATAGAGCCGGATCTGCTCACAGAGTTGCCTCTTCCACCGTGACACGTGGGAGGGTGGAAGGAATGCATGTAGCGAGCGTCATGAGGCCTGGGAGGTGGTGCCTTCCTTTCAGTCAGCACCCTTCCAGAGGCCCCATGAGCACTAACTGCATGACTTCTAACCCCCCTTTCTTGTGTCCTAGGGTGGTGAGAAGTGCAGTGAGAGCTGATACCTGCAGATTCATGCCGAGTTGGGGCTGAGGCCGAGAATACAAAGGGTTCAGAATGAGCCTTAAGTATTCTCTCATGGGTGGCCATGACAGCCCTTGCACTATGTGTGTCTCCACACGAGGGCTGATCATCCTTGCAGTGACCACGGTTGTTTCTGTGGTCATATCTGAAGGCATGATGAGTACCTTCCCTGCTTGGGGTGGGGGTTCTGAATACCGTTTCCCCATTTCTCCATGATTTGATAATTCGGGAGATCCACTCATTTTCTCCCTTTCTCTTGATAGCATCAACCTTGGAAAAGTTGGATACTATCCTCTTCTCATTCTCTAGACTACTCTCTAGATCTGAGATTTTAGAGTCCTTAACCTTGTTGGATGCCAATTGGAGATCCAACAAGATCTTCAGTCGAGCAATCTCCTGAGTTTGCTCCTCAACAAGTAGGTTGCTTTTCTGAAGGGCTCTCTTCAGGGAATCAGGATTTTCTAAAGGGCAGCCATCTGAACTATTCCTGTCTTCAGGAACTTCAAGAGAAGAGGGGCAAGATGAAGAAGTTACCTGCTCTTCAGAGTTACTGTTAATATCGCCAGAGACCGTTGAGTCAGCTTCATCAGAACTGCTTTCCTCAATTTCTTCTTTAGTCTCTGACAAGGACACCGGAGCCCTGATGCTGACCGATTGGTCCTTGCCTTCATCTTCAGAGACGAGGACCCCCACATAGGCTTCATCCTCTTGCTGACAGCAGATCCCTGCTTTCTCTGACCCCTCCATGAGATCTGAGATGGTTACCCACATTGACTTGGCCGTCCTACACTTTTCTAGTCTAGATCGAGAAGGTCCAGACCAGACATCCATGATGATCTGACGAATCATCTTGTCCAGATTGAATAATGAGAATTCAGTCTCCGACATCTCAGAAATACACTTGGGGATTTGGATATCCTTTCCAGAGCCGGAGGTCTTCATTGGAATGAATGGACCCTCTTCCAAGATGATAGATGCTCGAGGATCGATAGCCTCCAAGTGAAATGACACTCTCATCTTCCAGACGGGATAATACTCCTTTGTGCACGTGGGGAGTCTTAGCGGAGAAATTTCATAATCCAGCTCCATGCTTTTGATACTTATGGCAGGATTCTACTCAAGATGTGAACCTTTTTGATAAGTAACCTCCCTCTGATACCACTTGAAAGTCCACCTAGTGCCAACTAGCTTCACCTATGGGGGGGGGGGAATAGGTGTCTTGTAGCGTTTTTGCGGAATTAAAGTTTTACCTGCACAAATAAATCAAACAACACAGCACAAAAAAGACTCAAGCAATTTATAGTGGTTCCCCGATTTGGGTACGTCCACTTTCCCCCTTCGACCTATCTCCCAACCAGGGACGACTCGGTCACTTCACCAACAGGATTGAAATCCAATCCTTGCACTAACGGAAGGAACCCTTCCACACGTAGGAGTCACCACTCCCACACCACGGGTTGTACCCAACCCTTACAACTAGGAACCAATCGTTCCTTTACAACGAAATTAAAAATAGAATGTATTAGAAATACGAACAACTTATGGAGACTAAGGTGTCCCTCTTCGTTCGACGACGTGTTCTTGAAGTCAACGAAGAGTCCACAACCCTAGATCTCTCTTGGAGAGAATCCCCCCGAAACCGGCGGCGGCAAAGGGAGGCGGCTTGGCTCTCGGGATTGGAGGCGGCAACGGAGTGCTGCGACGATGCTATGGAGATTCAACCTTCATAGCAAAGGTAGCAAGGTCTTCCAACGGTCACACTAGGATCGATCGTCTCGATCGATTCGGAAGGGGATGGTTTTCCCGATCTACGAATCAAGAGACAAAAGATCTCTGGTTAGACGCGTGAGATGCTGTGCTAGGCTAAGCTTCTGTCGCCGGAGATCTGGAAGAAACCGTGATCAGCAACGACGACTAACTGCACGAGCGGCGACGACGACGGCGGAGCAAGATGCGCGATCTAGGTCACGTCGGCGGCCTTTCTTTTTGAATCGTGTATTCGTATATTTTCCGCTCAACGATACGGAGGTATTTATACATTAGTTCATTCCACATGACCGTTGTGGGCCCCACCAACAAGAAGACCTAAGTCCGGTTCGAAATAATCCAGGTAACTTGGACCGGTCCAGAGAACAGCAGGAATTTGCCCAAGTCAAATTCGGCGAGAATCGTAGGTGATTCTCTCCGAATCGGCGAGAATCAACTACGATTCTCGCCGAATTCTACTTAACAGAATTCAATCTCCACTGATAACACAAGCCGGTGAGATTCGGCGAGAATCACAATTGATTCTCGCCGAATAGTCGAGAATGCAGAGTCATTCTCGACGAATCGGCGAGAATCACTTCGTGATTCTCGACGATTCTGCCTTAGAAGAATTCTAGGCGGCTTCGAGACAACCGGCAGCATTCGGCGAGAATCAGTTCGTGATTCTCGACGATTCGGCGTCGAATCGGCGAGAATCACTTAGTGATTGTCGTCGATTTGTACTTAAACGATTTCGTGAGCTGGTCTCTGGCCCATCCTTGCTCCTTGTCTACTCTTGATCTTTCATAACCCTGTGCTTGAAAATAAGTACACTCCAATAGAGAGAGTACACGTAAGCCAACACACTGATCTGCTCAACGAGGGATTACGTTGCACAGACCCGTGTATATTGACCTACTGCACCCTGACATTGGTGTGTACTTAGCGATGAATAGCTGCAAGCATAACTTGAAGGATTTCATCAAATACACTGTGAATTCATCTTAGCTTGACCGGAGGCTTCCTCAAATCCAGGTAATTGTGGATACGATACCCACCATCTTCTTTTCTCAAGTCAAAATGAGAAGACTATGTGGATTCTATGGTGTTGTCAAAGCTCCCCCTAAAATCTTGAATGGTTCAGGAGTGGAAGCTTCGCTAAGGGTGAGTAGGCCTTTTGCGATATGATCAACTCTCAAGAGATCCTTTGACTGATTTGAATATTCTTGTCACTTGTGATCCCTGAAAACAAAGAAGGTAAAGAAGAAAGACTTTTGATTGAGTTTGTTGTTCTTTCTTCTTCTTTTGAGAGCAATTGATTTTCTTAAACTGTATGCACTGCACTTCTTGTTGATCTCAAAGAGTTTTTGTATTCACTTGATTCTGGCAGAGAGATGATCAGATTGATAACTACCTCGAGGTCAAATTCAAAAACCTGCAATAAATTCTCAGCCGAAATCTGGGAAATGAAAACGGCAAGTATGCTGTCATATATTCTATTCTATGTCTGTCCCGAGATATAGACAATTAATTCCATGGAGGATATTTGCAATCAATGCTACCAGTAACGACTCGATTCAAAGGATATAAGTGCGTTGATTATCCAGGAAATTAACGGCCTATAATAGATATAAAATAAGGAGACAGAAAAGGAGAGAATAAAGAACAATATGTCTTACAGTTTTCGTCGACCTGTGATCTGCGAACAACTGCACTGCATAAACTGACGGATACTGTGCTCTAAGTTTTCCGACCTGAGAATGTGAAATTAGCCGACCTTAGAACTTCGTCAAACTAACGGCGTTGAGATAATAGCACATCTGGCATTGAGTCGTTTGAGTGTGTTAAGTCATTGATTGCGTTGAGTGATCTTTGGCTCTGAGTAAGCTTTGTCTTTGAGTGAACTATGGAGCTGAGAGATCTTTGGCGTTGAGAGTTGAAGAGTTAGTCGACCTGAGAACAGAGTTCGTCGAGCTCAGCTCAGAGAATTTTATATCTGAGTTAGTCGAGCTGAGCACGACTATCGTCGACCGGAGATCGACGAACGTAGATCTCCTGTTTCTAAAACTTGAATTCTCTAAGTCTTGAGTCTTTGGCTGTGTTGGAGGCTTGTCCTTTATACTGTTGACTCTAAGGACTTGACCTAGACTCTAAAAACACATAAAACTTGACCCTTCTATACAACATGGGTAACACCCTAAGAAGAGATCCTAGCCCAAATCACTTAGGGGTTCCAACAATCTCCCCCTATTTGGATGAGGTTACTCCAACAGAAATAGAGAAAAAATCTCAGGACAAAATGAAGTAGACAGTATAAAACTGAGATAGCAGATGGAGTAAATAAGCTATAAGTACCTTTATAAAGCTATGCATCCAAATTGTTCACAATAAAAATAGAGACTGAAAATAAATTACCCAAATGTCCTTGGGAGAATCAGAAGATTTAGCAAATTTAATTACTCTGTTAGGATCTAGTGCTTGCTTCAGTGTCATAGTCATATCTGCATCCCCAAGTGTCTTTTGAGAAGTAGTTCTAGGAATAACAGCTTCAGGATGTAGATGTATGTATTTTTCAGCATCAAACAACTTTTCAACTTGATATCTTTCAAATTCCTTTTTCCTGTAGCTTGATATTGTTGAAAATTGAGTAGGATTCTGACACTTTTCTCTGGCTTGCCTTATCTGAGAGGGAGCCACAGATTCTTTAAATCTAGCCATTCTGGTAGTTGGGCTAGTCTCAAGATCATAGGCTGGAATTGGAGGTATTTCAGGGCTGTTTGCTTTGCCAGGAGATGAAGGAGGAGAGAATGTTGGCTTGGGGGCAAACTGCTGAGCACTAGATGAACTTCTAGAGGAGAGCTGATGTCTGTGTTGGTGGTGACTGTCTCTAGAAGATTGAGAAGGTCTTCCTTGTCTCTGATAGGCTTTGGTGAATGTAGGCTTGGAAAGTGCATCTGAGCTTTGAGAGGTGGTTCCTGAAGCACCTGCAGCTGGAGGAGGGGGGAGGGTCCTTTCTGTATCTATGAGCTGGGGGAGGAGAGTATCTTCTGCTTTTCTTTCTGGCTTTTTTTTTCATTCTTTGAAAGCCACATCCAGGCTGGCATCCCTTTGTATGGGGTTATGTTTTGTAAAATGTAGTAGGGAGTATCATTTTTTGGGTTGAGTTTTGGAGCAGGAGGAGTAGGAGTTTTTCTTTTCTTAGAAATTTTCTTCCTCTTTGGATCCTCATCAGAGTCATCATCATCATCATCAGAAGATTGGGGATTGTCATTCATATCATCAATCTGGCTTATTACATCCTTGGGGATTTTTTTACTTACTAGAGTAGGGACAATTTCAACATGAGCTACTTCAGTTTCCATGGCAATGTATTGAGCCATAATGTCATCTAGATTGCGGAGAGGGCTAGAATCCATGATATAGGATGGCCCATGTGGGCTAGATCTCTGATCATCAGACTTATTTTCTGGAGAAGTTGTCAAACTTTTCTTTATAGTGTCTAAAACCCTTGAGCTGACAAGAGAAGTGTAGCACACTATTACTCTAGATGATGGAATGGGGGGGTGGCAGAAATAAATGTATGACCCAAATATTCTTAGTAAAGCTGCTAGAGTCACTTTGAATTTAATGAAGTAAACCCTTCCCGGCAGAATCTCTGGCAGAGTGATCTCTTGAGAATTTGACATTGTAATATCTATACAATAAACATCTGTATCCATGTCTGATTTAAGAAAATTTAAGACATCTGTTTCTATAGCAGCTTCTGTTCCTGCTGCTGGTACAACTGCTGTTTATTCTGCTGTTGCTTCTTCTTCTACTGCTGTGTCCATGTCCTGTTCAGCTGGTTCTTCTGTTGCTGCTACTTCTTCATGAAGTATCTCCCCCTACCTGGTTTCAGTAGGATCTGAAGCCAGGCCCCCAAATGAAGAGGGAGCAGAAATTAGGGTAGAGATTTGGTTAGCAAGAGATGATATGGAGGAAGCTAAAGGAGAAATAACCTCAGCTATAAGGGATTTGAGTAGGGGTATGAGGAGAGTGATGAGTGGGGAGACAAGAGATGGATCCAGGTTTGGAGAAGTGGATGATGGGGCAGTATCTGGTTGAGTGGAAATTGCAGTTGCTGGGGGTGAAGGTTGAATGGAAGTGTCTAGAGGGGAGTCATATTGAGGAGAGGGAGTATTAAGTGGAGATGATAATAAATGGAAGGAAGGGAGATCATCAAGATGAGATTGAAGAGGGGATTGGGGAGGTGTAGGTATGGATGTATCAGGTTGGGGGGAAGGTGTAGAGGAGGAAATATGGGTTTGAGATTGATGAATTGGAGATGATGGAGGTAGGGGAGTAAAGACTGTAACATGAGTTGAAGCTGGGGTGTGTTGTGTTGCTGACAGAGATGAAGATTGGAGAGATGGAGATTGAGGAGTGGCTGGAGTAATGTTGGATGGAATAATGTTGGATGGGATCTCTTCAGAAGGGTGGGAAGTGGCTGGAACAACCCTTGTACTTTCAGAAGCTGGGGTGGCAGAGGATGAAGCCTCAGAGGGCTTTGTGATTGTCCTCTCCCACCTACCAAACAAGGAACATGTGAGCCTTTTGCTGGCATTGATCAATGTGGTCTGGGAGACCAGTTATTCAGCAGTCTTTTCTATCAAGAAGATCCCTAGGATCCTTCCAAGGTTTAGTTCCTTCTTACTATTCCTTTTCTTGATGAGATCAAAGATGATCTGTGCCCAGTTTACCTGCCTCTTGTTTAACACTGCACACATAACCAGAAGTTGATGCCTGGTTATATAATCGTGTGCAGTGTGCTTGCCCAGCAAGACTTTCCCAACAATATCTGCGAGAAACTTGAACTCGGCAGATAGGTGCGTCTTCAGTACTTTATTTGGGTTATCTCCAAAGTAACCCCATCAGACTTAACATCTTGTCATATTCCTCATTATCGAATTCTAATTCTTCTTCTCCATTCTCTAATCTAAAGATTTCAGTTAATACATCGGGAGAGAGATGGCAGTACCCACTATTGATCCGGTCATTGTGTTGTCCTCGGTTGTAGACGCAGTAAAGACCCATTCTATGATTTCCATGCTGGGTAGTTTGATTCTGATGGTAAGCAGATTTTTCAATTTCTGGTCTTCCAGCAGTTGCAGAATGTGTAGGAACACGGGATCAGAGTGCTGGAAGGAGTCGAAATCGACGTTGAATCCGGTATCAAACTTCATTTCCGTAAGAGCGCCTGCTAGAATCTCCATGAATGCACCTACAAGAGACAAAACGAAGATCAAGTGCAAAAGGAACTGAAAGCGCGGGACGAAGGTTGAAGAAAACCTAAATATAAGGTTTTCCGGAATATGAAATGACAAACTCCGGTCCACGAAAAATAAAAAAATCTTCATTCTGAGGTCGGCGAAATAATTTAGAATTAAACAGTTCGTCGAACTCAGTCTGAAGGTTTGAAGACATTTCATCGATCTCTGGTCGAAGAAAGGTTTTAGAAGTAAGTTCGTCGATCTCGGGTCGACGAAAATCACTTCACAAAGAGATTTCTTCGATCTTAGGTTGACAAAAAATCTCAAGAACAGTTATCAGTTCATCGATCTCAGGTCGATGAACAGAGACAATTCTTTGACCAAAAACAGAGCATTAGATTAAATCCTGACCATTTATCATACCAAGCTGATTGACAAAGAACAGATGCTTGGATGAGTCCAATGGCTTAGTGAATATATCTACTCTTTGCAAATCAGTAGAGATAAATTCAAGTTTAATCTTTTGTTTGTCAACACAATCTCTAATGAGGTGATGTCTAATGTCTATATGTTTGGTTCTAGAATGCAATACTGGATTTTGTGCAATTGAAATAGCACTTGTATTAAAACATAGAATAGTTGAATTATTTAAGTTGACACCATAATCCAGTAGTTGGTTTTGTATCCACAAGATTTGTGAACAACAACTTCCTGCAGCCATATATTCAGCTTCAGCAGTGGATGTTGAAACAGATGTTTGCTTTCTACAGAACCAAGATACAAGTCTGTCACCAAGGAACTGACAAGTTCTAGAGGTGTTTTTCCTGTCTACTCTGCATCCAGCATAATCGGCATCAGAAAATCCACTTAACACAAATGTTGATTCTGTTGAATATCAAAGGCCTAGATCTGGACAACCTTTTATATATCTTAAAATCCTTTTTAAGAAAATAAGGTGCGATTCTTTAGGGTTCACCTGGAACCTAGCACAAAGACATGTGACAAACATAATATCTGGTCTGCTTGCTGTTAAATATAGTAGGGATCCAACAATGGCCCTATACCTGGTCTGATCAACTGGTTTTCCAAATTCATCAGCATCTACAACAACATTGGCAGCCATGGGAGTTTTCATGGCAGAGACATCATTCATCCCAAACTTCTTTATAAGCTCTTTAGCATATTTAGACTGAGAGATGAAAATTCCTTCAGGGGTTTGTTTCACTTGGAGACCAAGGAAATATGATAACTCACCCATGCTACTCATCTCAAATCTTGAGTGCATTAAATTAGAAAATATTTTGCAAAGATTGGGATCAGTAGAACCAAAAATTATGTCATCCACATATATTTGTACTAAGAGAATTTTATCATAATGCAACTTTGTAAAAAGGGTTCTATCTACCATGCCTCTTGAAAAGCCATGCTCTAAAAGAAAGCTGGCTAAGGTCTCATACCAAGTTCTTGGAGCTTGCTTTAAATCATAGAGAGCCTTATGCAATTTAAAAACATAAGAGGAATGAGATGGAGAGATAAAACCTGGCGGTTATTCAACATACACCTCTTCTTTGAGTTTTCCATTTAGGAATGCACTTTTCATATCCATCTGATAGACTTTAAACTTTATGAATGCTGTATAAGCTAAGAAAATCCTTATAGCTTCAAGTTTGGTAACTGGAGCAAAGGTTTGATCATAATCAGTCCCTTCCTCTTGCCTGTATCCTTAAGCAACAAGCCTTGCCTTGTTCCTCACTATCACACCTTGGGCATCAAGTTTGTTTCTGAATACCCACTTAGTCCCAATTACTGGATAGCCCCTTGGCCTTGGAACTAAGTCCCAAACTTTGCACCTCTCAAACTGGTTGAGTTCCTCTTGCATTGCAGTGATCCAATTTGGATCTTGCTCTGCATTAGATATTGATTGAGGCTCAATTTGAGAGAGAAAACAGGCAAGCATCACATCAGGGTTAAGTTTATGCCTTGTCTGCACTCCTACTGATACGTCTCCAATTACTTGAGATCTAGGGTGATCCCTAAGTGTGACAAGATCATTAGGTGGAGTTAGTTTAGTGACAGTTATTTAATGTAATTCCTCTTGTGAAATTGTATCAACTGTTGGAGGAATTTGAACTGCTTCCACAGTATCTTCTTTACTTTTAGCTTCTGATATAGCTTGTGGAGAGGGATGTGATTCAACCCTTGAGGTAAGGTTTAGATCATCCAAGCTCTCGCACAAATTTTGTGCCTGCAGATTATTGTTGGTAGAGATGTCTCTCTCCTTATAAAACATATTAGATTCATCAAATATCACATGCATAGATTCCTTAATTTTTAATGTTGATTTATTAAACACCCTATATGCCTTGCTGACTTGAGAATATCCTACGAAAATTCCCATTGCAGCCTTAGCTTCAAACTTTCTAGGATGTTTCTTATCATTATTGTGAATATAGCATATACATCCAAATACTTTAAAAAAGTTATTATACGTTTCTTACCTTTGAGTAGTTCATAGGGAGTCTTAAGCTTTAGTTTATGTATTAGGCTTTTATTAAGGACATAATTTGATGTGCTTACTGCCTCTGCCCAATAGGAAAGATACATGTAAGCATCTGCAAGCAATGTACCTGCAGCTTCAATGAGTGTCCTATTCTTCCTTTCAACTACCCCATTTTGTTGAGGAGTTCTTGGAGCTGAGAAACAATGTCTGATACCTTCCTTCTCACAGAACTCTAGCATAAGAAGAGATTCAAACTCAATGTCATGATCACTTCTGATCAATGCAACTTGAGTAGAGTACTCAATCTATATGTTCTTGAGAAAATCTATGAGAACCTTAAAAGTATCTGACTTAGTTCTCAAAAAGAAAACTCATGTGAATCTGGAGAAATCATCTACAATAACTAATGTATAAGACTTTCCTCTTAGACTTTGTACTGCAATAGGGCCAAAAAGGTCCATATGGAGCAAGTACAAAATTCTAGGTGAATCACTCTTATTAATGGATTTGAAGCTAGATTTAGTTTGCTTGTCTAATTGACAAGCCTTGCAAAGGCCTTTCTTCTTGTAGGGACCAGAAGGTAAACCTCTAACAAGATTGTCCTTAAATAACCTAGCTATATTTTTATGGTTTACATGCCCTAGTCTTTTGTTCCATAAACTAGTTTGAATGCTGATAAAATTGAATAAGCAAATTTCAGATTTAGCTGATTCAAAATTTACTAAGTAAATATTGCCTTGTCTAATTCGTGTTAAAATAGTTGTGTTGTTTAAGGAAATAAGACATAAAGAGTTAGTGAAGCTTACTTGATAACCTGTATCACATAGTTTGCTTACTGATATCAGGTTATGCTTAAGACCATTTACATAAGTCACTTTCTTGAATGTGACAGTTCCACAGTTGAAATCTCCATAGCCTTCTGTCACTCCAAAGCCTGAGTCCCCAAAGATTACTTTATGTCTAGTCTTTGTTTTATAGTTGATTAGACATTTCTTGCAACCTGTCATATGTTTAGAGCAACCACTATCCAGGTACCACTTGTTTTGAGTGATAGGGTTCTCTTATACCTATAAAGAGGATTAGCAGTTTTTGACCCAGATTACCTTGGGTCCTTGTTGTTTAACATAACAGAAACTTGAAATAAATGAACATTCAGTTTGATCCTTATAACCTAAAGGATGATACATTCTAGGAGGTATGACCCACTAACTAAAGGGATTAAAGGATTTATCAGTTTTTAGGTTACTCTGGTTATGAACTGAGTTTGACAAATTTGAGTATGTTCGTCGACCTGAGCTCGACGATCTGGGTTGAGTTCTTCGATCTCTGCTCGAAGAATGGAGGTATCCATTCTCAGAACCCCAAAAACGTTGATCTCTGGTCGATGAACCATACTGGTTTCATCGATCCTAGTTCGAAGAATAGTTTACATTATTATTTGCATTCAGGGTTCGTCGTTCTGAGGTCGACGAACCATACCCATTTCGTCGTTCTGAGTTCGACGAAATATGCTGAACATAGTTATATTGTTTATTTTTCTTTTTCTGATTGGTTTTCTTAAGTTCTAACTGTTTAAGAACTTCATTAACCTTCTCTACCTGTTCAGTATTTTTCTTACCATTTTAAGAGATGAAGTTAATAGGTTTTTATAATTGATTTTTCTTAATTAGGATTGGTTCACTAGATGAGGCTCCTAATCCTTGTTTGTTATTGTTAGATCTTGTATTAACTGTGCTAGTTATATCTAACAGTTGTAAACTTCTACCATTCAAGAATTCTTCTAGTTCCTTAGCCTTACTTAATTCAGATTTCAGAAAAACTACTTGTTGATTGGCTAAGCATAATTCTTTAGTTAACTTTTCATTTTCAGCAATGATTTTGTCTTGTTCTAAAAGTTTTTTCCTGAGAAGTTTGATTTCCTTCTCAGATCCTATTAGGTCTAAACACAAGAGTTTAAATTCAGATTGAAATTCTTTAGATTGAAAGTCATAGGAAGCAATTACCTGATCCTCTTCAGCGAGGAATTTTTAATCATCTGATTCTTCTGAGTCTGATCTGCTGCTTCTAGCATCTATTGCCATAAGGCAAATTTCCCTTGCCTTCTTTTCTTCTACATCATCCTCACTGGAACTGGAAGAGGATGTTTCATCTTCAGTATCACTCCAGGTTTCAGCTACAAATCCCTTCTCCTTCTTTTTGTACTTGCTGGAGGAGGCCTTGCTGTGCTGATGTCTTCTTGAATCCTTTTCTTACCTTCTGTCTTTCTTTTGGACTTCTGGACATTCTGAGATGAAGTGTCCAGGTTTCCTGCATCCAAAACAGACAACCTCTTTAGAAGGGATCTTGTCATACCTGGGTTTATCTTCATTCCTTGAGGGCTTCCTCTTGAAGTCCTTCATTGCCATTTTATAGAATCTCATAGCAAAGAGATCCATAAGATCTTCATTGGCTGGCAAGCTGGGAGATTCTTCTGCAGCTTTGAATGTTAAGTTCTGTTCCTTCCTAGTAGGTGTTGAAGCCTTTGGTTTAACTACAACTTCTCTAGACTTGATCAATTGCTAATAGGATTTGAGCTTTCCAAGCAGAGATTCTGTTGAAATTTCAGCCATGCTTCTGGCTTCTTTGATGGGCCAGATTTTGGAGTCCCAAGTGCTAGGGAAGCACATGAGGATCTTGTCATTGACCTCAGTCAGAGTAATTTACTTGTCCAATGTTCTGAGCTCACTGATAATAGAGCTCAGCCTGTTGTACATTACTTCCACAGATTATGCTTCATCATTCCTGAAATCTCATATTGGGATATGAGGTTGGATCTTCTATCCTTCCTCTCATCAACAGAGCCTGCTACCATTTGGTTGAGGGAATCCCAAATGGCTTTGGCAGATGTATATTCAACGACTTTTTGAAATATATCATCTGACATAGTTTGGGCCAGTATGTTCATAGCTCTGGCATCAGCAATCTTTGCTTTCTTATGTGCATCAGCTTGATCTGGAGGAGGTACTGCACTGAGATTTACTAGAGTTGAAGTAGAGGGCACTGGAGCTGGTGGTCCTGTCAAGATGGAATTAAAGATGTCCTCATCAATAGAGTTCATATAAAGCTTGATTCTTGCCTTCCAGATCCCAAACTTTTGCAAGTTGCAGACTGGAGGTCTGGTGCTGGCATAATCCTTGTTTTGTACAATGATATCAGAAAAAAATCTAATCAGAGAAACTAATAAGACTTATTCAGAGTTTATCCTGAGGATCTTGATTAATCCAGGTGTAAGCCTGTATTATGTGATTAACCTTCCTCTGATACCAATTGAAAGATATGGTAAGCTCTGACAAACTCTAGAGGGGGGGAGGTTAATAGAGTTTTTAAAATCTTTTTGATTTTTCATGAAATAAGAAGTCTTTAATAAAATATGTTACTATGATATAGGTGTATGAGTGTACAAGTGCAGCAAATGAACTAGAGAAAAGATAACTAAGCTACACAACAAAACATATCACAGCACAAGCACACAGGAAGATCACAGCCACATAAACAACACAATAATTTTTATAGTGGTTCCCCAAACTTAGGTACATTCACTCTTCTACCACCCTAGGTAGGAATACACTACAGGTTTTGATCAGGTGACTGCCACCAATGAGCTTTTGATCAGGTGCTCAAAAAATAACCCAAGTCTTTTGGAAGGAGACTTGTAACCAGAATAATTTTGAAGGGAATTAAAACCCTGTATAGAGGTGGGGAAGAGAGGTTGATGGAAGTCTTCTTTTCTCAAGTCAAAATGAGAAGACTATATGGATTCTGTGGTGTTGTCAAAGCTCCCCCTGAAATCTTGAATGATTCAGGAGTGGAAGCTTTGCTAAGGGTGAGTAGGCCTTTTGCGATATGATCAACTCTCCAGAGATCCTTTGACTGATTTGAATATTCTTGTCACTTGTGATCCCTGAAAACAAAGAAGGTGAAGAAGAAAGACTCTTGATTGTGATTGCTGTTCTTTCTTCTTCTTTTGAGAGCAGTTGATTTTTTGAGAACTGTATGCACTGCACTTCTTGTTGATCTCAAAGAGTTTCTGTATTCACTTGATTATGGCAGAGAGATGATCAGATTGATAACTGCCTCAAGTTCGAATTAAAAAACCTGCAATAAATGCTCAGCCGAAATATGGGAAATGAAAATGGCAAGTATGCTGTCTTATATTCTATTCTATGTCTGTCCCGAGATATAAGCAATTTATTCCATGGAGGATATTTGCAATCAATGCTGCCAGTAACGGCTCGATTCAAAGGATATAAGTGCATTGATTATCCAGGGAATTAACGGCCTATAATTGATATAAAATAAGGAGACAGAAAAGGAAAGAATAAATAACAATATGTCTTATAGTTTTCGTCGACCAGATAACAGCTTTCGTCGACCTGTGATCAGCGAACAACTACATTGCATAAACTGACGGATACTGTGCTCTAAGTTCGTCGACCTGAGAATGTGGAATTAGTCGACCTTAGAACTTGGTCAAACTGACGGCGTTGAGATAATAGCACATCTGGCGTTGAGTCATTTGAGAGTCTTAAGTCATTGATAGCGTTGAGAGCGTTGAGTGATCTTTGGCTTTAAGTAAGCTTTGGCTTTGCGTGAACTATGGCGCTGAGAGATCTTTGGCGTTGAGAGTTGAAGAGTTAGTCGACCTGAGAACAGAGTTCGTAGAGCTCAGGTCAGGGAATTTTATCTCTGAGTTAGTCGAGCTGAGCACGACTATCGTCGACCGGAGATCGACGAACGTAGATCTCCTGTTTCTAAAACTTGAATTCTCTAAGTCTTGAGTCTTTAGTAGTGTTGGAGGCTGGTCCTTTGTACTGTTGACTCTAAGGACTTGACCTAGACTTTAGAAACACATAAAACTTGACTCTTCTATACAACATGGGTCACACCCTAAGAAGAGAACCTAGCCTAAATCACTTAGGGGTTCCAACAGCATGGCTGCTCTCCCCCTTTCTGCCTTCTTCACAGATGGTATTTTGCAGTAGGGTGGTGTTGGCTTCATATTTGCTTGATACTGATTGGATTATTCTCTCATTGTAAGCAAGCAACTCATTTTTCAGAAGTATTGCCTCCTTCATAGTGGAAAGAAACATTGGTGACATGCTGATTTACATGATCTGCTGCACCCTTGATCACTTCATCTGTTGCACTCAAATAATTCTATACATATCCTATGTCAGCTGTAGAGAGTTTTTGGCTTGTGTCCAAGGTTTTCATGAGGGTGGTCAGTTTGATGCCAGCAGTTCTAGCCCTATCAAACTAGGCGGTGACCTGTTTTCTTAAGTGAGAGATTTCTTCTTTATTTTCCTTGACTTTGGTTGACAAGTCATCCCTCATCTTGGCAACTGATTGGTCGACATACTGCTTGAGGGTTGTGATCTGAGCATCTATAAGTGCTTTGATTTGGTTTACGAATTCCTCATTTGTGATAGGGGTAGATGATGTATGGCTCATAGGAGGAGGGACATCATCCTGAGCAGGGACCTGAGAAGGCTCCCCCTCAACTATAACACCTATATAAAGAAACATTTCCTTAGTGAAAGATGTATTAACACTACTGATAAAGAGGGTATGAGTATTACCTGTAGTGGGTGCAGACTCAACTATTCTGTTGACAACTTGATCCAAGTTTGTCAAATCTATCTGATCATGCTCCCCCTCAGACTGAGCATCCTTCTTTGGGCTTGACCTATCAAGATAAGTATCTAAGGCCTCAGAGGGATCATGGTTATGTTCTGTAGTAGTGATATCATCAATTGTAGCTACATCATTAGTATCTGCCATATCTGCCTCATCTTCTGTAGTAACCTCTTCTTCAGTGGCATTCTTTGACACTTTTCCTGACTTAGGGCTGGCATGGATTTTATTAATATGCACAACAGTATCCTTGAGTTGAATGTTTGTAGAGGATTGACTGAGTGATAAGTCAACTTGCAGACCAACATCAGCTGGAGAGGAGGTTCCAAGCTCTGGTTCAGAGTTGGCAGTTCTTTCCTCCTCAGCAGGTTTCTTCCTTGTGTCCCTATAGGAGTTCTTTATTGCTGAAGGTTGGCTCATTGGTAGGACCCTAGTGAATCTGTCCAAAGTTTTTATGTCCATTCTTCTGAGGTTGTGAATCTTCACTCCTTGCTCCTGCTTGAATGTATTAGGGTAGGTATTCACTAGGTATAAGGAAAGAATTTTGCCCATGTTTGGAGTGTGTAGGCAGTCTATTATTCTCTAGTAGATGATTGATGACCAAGAGGTATTCCTATTGAAGATTATCCTAGTCATCACATCAAACATTGACCTGGATATTGTGTCATGTGATCCAGGTTTGTAGATAAGGGCTTTCCCTACAATATATGCTAGCAGTTTACCTCTCTGATTGAAGAATTTCCTCTCAATAGACCCAGGTTTAACATCACTATATCCACACCATCCGAGAGCTCTATCTCTGTCCGTGATAGTGGATTCTTCTTCCTCACTAGGGGTGACAGAGGGTAGACGAAGGGCTTTGCCTAGTCTCTTAGGGTTTACCTTGATCTTGATGTCTTCAATCTTAGATTTAAGTGAGTTTTGAGAAGACGACGCTTTAGCGTTGGAGAACAATTCCACTACCTCATCTCTAAGAATGGTTGAGGGTTTAGAAAGGGTGTACTCCAAACCCGTGGTCTCAATCATCCTTAACACTTCCTTAATCTCTGGCGAGGAATGACTGAATCCATTCCTCACAGTTTCATAGCCCTCCTAGAGCTCCTTTGTGATCTTTGGCGTCATCGAGTCAGTGCGGCAAGACGCTGAGAAGGTTTCGGTCTTGGCGGCTTGGGTTAAAGCTTTTAAGAGTGATATGGCTTTTCGTTTCTTTTCGTCTTTATATATATAATGAAAAAGGTTAAATGCCTTATCATTAGATTAACCAATTAAACATTTTTAGACTTAAGTTAATACATATAGGCTTTACGGCTTGCTCTACGCTTCCTGTTATGATACATGGCACTTAGTGCTTCTATTATACCTCTCAACTCTTCTTTTATTCACTTAATGCCAGATTAATTTGTTGCTTCCCTCACTGTCTGGTTGTACATTCTATTTGTCACATTATTATACAAATATTTTATCACTTCTAGGTATAATGGAGACCTAACATGTTAATAAGCCAGTTTTATTAGCAACCTTTTTTTGCACTGGTTTACATGTTATTTGGGCTTGAGAGAAAATGCTATATAAGTTAACAATGTAGATAATTATGAAGGATAGTTTAATCATTGTTATCAATTGGTGTGCTTGATTAGATTCATCTTAAGCACATCTAACTTAATTCATGAATTTGCAAACTTAGTCTCTATACAAAAAAGAGAGACTTACCTTAAGACTTGTTGCCTCTAGCTTTTGAGGATTACACACTTAACAACGTCAACATTTGTTTATTGCTTTATATGAAGCATATTCCTTGAGCAATCATCCTGTCCCAGATATTTGTCTGGAACATCCATTGTCCAAGTACCAAGTCTTATTTAGGCAGGTACTTGGACAATCCTGCAAAACAGAATTCATTTACCCTTAGGCACCCAACAATAGTTAGGTCCTAGGTTCTTGTTAGGATTAAAAAACTTTTGCCCAACTCTGTGCATGGACTGTGCACCTTTTTGTCCACTAGCCACATTCAGGTTGTGTCAACAATCAATGGCAAAGTGGCTCATCTTCCCATAGCACCAACATTATGAATGTTGTATCTTCTCTTCAGGATAGCACAGAATTGCTGTCCATGAGAGATGTGAGCAGCTCCAGATTTTGCTGGAAAAACATTGCATGATGCTGCTTCCTTCTTCCTGAATGAAGGAGCTGAGGAACTAAATACAGCTGGTCCTGGATGGGCAAATTGAATTTTTGGAGCCTTCCATCTAGTGGTCTCTCTCATCTCTTTAAATACAAGATATTTGGATCCAAATCTAAAGAGCTTATCCTGAGCTTTATGGCTAGAGTGTAAAGAAACACTCCTTCTAAGATCATGTGTCTTTACCCCACTAGTAGAGCACACATTTGATTGATCCTCAAGGGGAGGTGCAAACTTGACAGTTTTAGAAGGTAAATTCACCTTTTAAAACACTGTCCTCTTATCAGGGAATTCAGATTTGAAATGATGATCAATGTGATTAATACCCAGCTTCTCAGGGACATGGCAAGTTGCAGCTTTTGGCAACTGACCCTGTGACTGAGAAGGGTTAATCATAATCCCCAACTTCTCTGTGAACTTTTATTCCAGATATCTAATATGCTTTTTCTTCTCTTCTAAAAGTAAGGTCTGACACTCAAGACTTTTCTTGATTTCAGACACCTCATGACATTTCTTATAAAACTCAATAGATTTATTGTTATAAAGAGTTTTATAAGACTTCAGGACTTCAATCTCCTTGGCTTGCCTTTTGACAAGAATTCTGCTTTTTTAGAGCATCTAGGAGCAGTCCATACTTGTCAATCAATTAATTGACATCTATCTCAGATTCTGAGAAATCTTTATCATTGGATGAAGATTCACCAGTATCTGGAATGGTTTCATAGTCAGAGGATGATGAAGGAATGGAGAGAGATTGTACTTTGATTGTTTCTGAATCTGCCTGACTTCTTTCCTCTTCAGTTATTTCCATCAGCCCCTGACATCCACAATCTTCTTCATCCTTGAAATAGAGTTCAAGTTGTCTACCTAAATCACCTAGAGGGGGGGGGGGGGTGAAAAGGTGAGTTGTGCATCTTTTTGCGGAATAAAAACTTTAACGAACTAATGCACAAGAAAACAACCAAGCATTCACAGAGGAAACCAAGAATTATAGTGGTTCCCCAATCTTGGGTACGTCCACTTTCCACTCACCGATCTAGCAATACGCTAGACTCGGCTACTCCACTAATCTTGGATTGAAAATAATCCTACCACTCGGAACAACGTTCCTACAACTTGATCCAAAAAGGGATCTACACTCGGAAGATGAAAACTTCCTACAACTCGGAGAACAAATCTCCTACACTTGGAGAATAATCTCCTACAAGATTAAAAAGAAATTTGTACAATACAAACAATAATCTTCTCAGAACTGAAAATCTCTCCCTACGTCTTTTTTCTTGGACTTTGCGGCTTTATCAAAAATTATTGAAGAAGACTCTCGGTTAGATATGTTCTGAGAAACTTTGACTCACACAACCAAGGAGTAGATGGAGAATGATGAATCTCTTGATCTGCAAATCGATCTAGATCAAAAGTATCCCTTGGCGATCTTGAAGACATGCGGCGACTTTCTGAAGAATAGGAAATCTGTCGGCCGGTCCAGAATCTTAGAATAACTCGCTTAGGGTTAGTCATAATGACAGGACCTTTTATAAGATCTCCCTAACGGTTATAATTGTCATTAATGATGGCCACGTTGACTAGTCATATCACAGAATTCAGAAATTTTATCTGACAGAAACTTAAAGAATTTTTTGAAAAAGTGTCGGCATATCTCGAGTAAGAAATATACTACTCAAGTGATTTAACTAGATCTCGAGTGGATGACTGACTACTCGAGAGGAGATATTTCTGGAAATTCTGGATAGAGAAAGAAATCACTCGAGTGAATAAGAGATCACTCAAGTGCTAGATATACTTCTCGAGAGATATACTTAAACTTCTCGAGAGCTTGGACTTGGAGAAAATTCTGGAGGAAATGTCGATCACTCGAGTACTGAAATTGGACTACTCGAGTACTAAATGAACTACTCGAGTACAAGGATGTTCAACTCGAGTGGTCTTATAATTTCTCGAGATCTATCTTCTGTCACTCGAATTAAGCTACTCAACTACTCGAGTACTCAGCTAGACTACTCGAGTACTTAGCTTAGAAAATTTCTGAGACAGAAACATTGATCACTCGAAAAGGAGAGCAGGTCTACTCGAGTGCTAGATATAAGCTACTCGAGAACCACTTCCATACTCGAATTATAGACTAGATCTACTTGAGTGCTTCTAAGGTTTCTATTCGAGTACTAGAGCTTCACTCGAGTAAAACACTTAGAATTTTTCTCAGTTATATGAAACTTGAGTTCTTCATTCCAAACAGCATCAAGTCTTTCTTCATTAGTCCAAGTGCTTGAAAATGAAGTGTATCCCAATAGAGAGGTTACACATGAGTCAACACCATTGATCATACAATAAGGAATTACATTGTACGGTCATGTGTTTGATGACCCACTGTAGGCTGACATTGGTCTACACTTGGCAATAAGTCCTGCAAACACATAACTAGAATAGGAAATCAAATACACCATAATTAATCTTAGTTCAAGGGTGACTTCATACAAATATAAGTTATTGTGGATACAATACCCAATAATCTCCCCCTATTTGTAGAAGTCAGAACCCCATACACTAAGGTGAATTATACCAAAATAAAAAGAACTAGATATTTGAAAAGTAAGCACATAACAAAATGCATGAAATTTAGAAATAAAAAGATAATCATCAAAACTAAGAATTATATAATGAGAAATGTTTCAAGATTTCATCTACTTAGATTCAATCCTCAATCTCATAACATATAACCATTCCTAGCTTTGTTGTTGCTGATGCTGCATGTCTTGCTTTTCATGTTGTCTCCTTTGAAAACTGAATGGCTTTGGATAATACTTGGGAGGCCTTGGAGGCGCAGTTGGATTATTCCTCCCATATTCTCTGTCATAAATCCTTCTTTTAGTCATGGACTTCTCATATAATTCCCATTCATGATAACTATAATGATTAGTCCTACTTTCATTGTAGTCCATTACTAGCTTCAAAGTCTCAAGAATCAATGACTTGGAAGTTGGGCTCCAGATTTCAACAAACTCCTGAGCTTTCCTTTTCTCTGCCTCTAGGTTTGGAAAAGATCTACTGGCAGAAGCTCCATCTCCATATTTTCTTCTCTTAGGAATCTGAATTTCTAGTAGATCTTGAGGAATGTTAGATTCTCATACCTGAGAGTAAGATTCTGGAAGTAGAGCTTCCCCTTCAGGCCTAGAGAAAAGGTAGGCATCTGAGCAGGCTGGCCTTCTGCAAGAGGATTCAGATGGTGAGGAATGAAGTTAGGATCAGCTTGGAAGTCTGTGAATATTTGATTGTGCATCCAGACAGCAGTATCATAAGTATGGAATTTGACAGATTGAATCTGGGCTAGCACATCTTTATTAATTTCAGTCATTTTCTCAGTCCAGAGAGTCTTGACATTAGTATCATACTTTTTAACTTGTTCTTTCACTATTCCCTCCCCCTTTCTGATTTCTACACATAGCTTCTCTATAGCTTGATCTTTGAAGGTGCCCACTTCTTCACATATCTTTTGAAGGTGCTCTTGAGCTTTCTTTTCAAGTTGAATCTGATTATTTGCAAGGGTGACTGATTGATCCATTACCTTACCAACACTTGTGATAGTATGATCTAGAGCTTTGCCACCTTTTTGGAAGAGGTGCCTTAGTTGGTCAGTATTGTGTTGAATCTCAGCAAATCCTCTGCTCATTTCTTTTTCCAATGATGTGACTTTGTCTTGGACAACTTTCAGAGAATCATCAAAATATTTCCTTTGATCTAGCAGCATTTGTTCAATCTTACTCAGTATATCAGATGTAACAGGTGTAGCAGTAACAGGAGGAGTAACATAAGCTAGAGGAGGAGGGGTTTTCCAGGGTGCAATTTCTTCAACAACTACAGAGCTCTGAGCTCTTGTAGTGTGAACCAAACATCTTCTTCCTTACCAAGAATGGTGGGAAGAGTGAAATCCAATCTCCTCAAGGGAGCTTCAGCAGGTTCTGGAGACTTCTCATTCCCATCTGAAAGCAAAATTGTCTCTTGTGGTTATTTCTCTACAGCTGGGGAGTGATCAATAGGTGACCCTAGAGAAGGTGCATGAGCTGGAGATAGTGCAGGAGTGGGTTCTTTGGATGGTTCTGCAACATTTTCTTTATGGAGGAGAGGTAGAGGCTCATCTGAGCTAAGTTCTTCAATCATCTTGTTTATATCTTCAGTAGTGGAGAGGATGGTCTCTTGTACCTGGGAATCTCTTTGGAGATCTTCTGAAGTGGAGGGATGGAAGGATGTATCTGGAGGTGGAGAAGGTACTGTCTTGCTGACCAGAAGGAGCAAGAGGAGTAAGCATCCTAACTTGCTGCACAGAGGAGGCTGGCTCCCCCTCAGGTTCCACACCAGATGTGCCAGCAACATTATGGAGAGAGGGAGATGGGGTCCTTTCCTCTGTAGCAGGTTGCTCATGTGCTTTAGCAGCTTGGGCTGGGTTCTGCAATTTTAACTCCCATCTTTGGATGGAGGAGATAGAAACTTTCTTCATATGATGGAGGGTTGTTCCCCTAGATAAATCAAACACCTCTGGATTGATCTCATGCAACATCAGTGAGATAATCCTAGCATAATTTGGAGCCTTAATGATCTCTCTTATCTTATCTAGAATAAGCATACCAAACTGAAATCTCTTCCTACAAATATTGGCTGTCATAATGTCAAAAAGATCATTAGTTATGAAACTGATGGAGCTAGTCCTGCACAAAAGTATTTTTTCCAATTATGTCCACTAGCAACTTGCTCTCCGGATTGAGGTCTGGCCTTCTAATGAATGTTACTTCAGTTGAAATACCACAGAAATTACAGGCTCTTTCATTATCTTCTTCAGTGACTTCATCCTCTTCATCCACAACAGACATTTTAAGGAGTTGTGAAACATAGGTTTTGGTAAGTTTAACCTTGATTCCCTTGACCTTGGATTTCAAGGCTTTTCCATTCCTCTTGAATTTGATGTTCTTGAAAAATTCTTCAACCTCTGGAAAGAGTATTTTGCACGGTTGCTGAAGGACAAATGTCAAACCTGCTATGTCGAGTAGAATCATCAAGTTCTTGAAATCATCGGAAATCTCTGCTATGCCGGCGACAACCAACTCACTGCCAACTCCGATCTTCGACGGCGGCCCCATGTCCTTCAGTGAACTGCGGGTGATGGATTGGAAGACAACGACGATGGCGACGTGTTCTGTGTGAGCGGCGGAAGGCGAAGAGTCTTTTCGAGAGAGAGGATTTGAACTCGAGTAGATTCTTGAAATCCGATATTTTCTATTTATATAACCATAGTAACGATGATTATGAGTCTAATAAAGCTTAAACATACCGTAGATAGCGGTGGAAAGGATGCGGGTTTCAAAAATGAAAAATTTAAAAAAATTCAGAATCTGATAGGTCATTTATCGAGTGGAACTTCAGTACTCGAGTGATGGAATAGATGTACTCGAGTGGCGATATGATAGTACTCGAGTGGTACAATTTTACTTCAGGAGAAGAAGTTTAGTACTCGAGTGACTTACTTAGTTCTCGAGAATTCAAAGAAGTACTCGAGTAGTCATATTCGAGTTCTCGAGTAGTCATTCCTTATCTCGAGAAATGAAGTCCACTTATGGTCCATTCGTTTGCACGGAATTGAGCCCCTGGAATTGGAATTGAAGGTCTAATTTCAATTCCATCATTCGTCTGCACGCTTGACTTTGAAATTTAAATTTTAATGAATTCCGTAGAATTCATTTTGAACTAAAGACAATTCCTTCCCATCTATATAAGAATTGAACAATTTCGATCGAGACACACTTTTAATCCCGGGCGCGAATTTTTTTTCTCGGGCGCGATTTTATCGCGCGGGCGCGATTTTATTCGTCAGGGCACGTTTTTTTAGCCCGGGCGCAAATTTTTCGCCGGGGCGCGGATTTTTCTCCCGGGAGCGATTTTTTTGCCCGGGTGCGGCGCAATTTTTTCGCCCAGGCACGACATTATTTTTTTGCACCGGCGCGATTTTTTCGCGCCCGGCGTGTTTTTTTCGCCCGGACGCGATATTTTTGCACGACCACGTTTTTTTTGCACGGCCACGTTTTTTTTACACGGGCGCATTTTTTTCGATCAGGCTCTATTTTTTCGCCCGGGCGCAATTTTTTCGTCTGGGCGCGTTTTTTTCGCCCGGGCACGATTTTTTCGCCTGGACGCATTTTTTTCGCCCGGGCGCGATTTTTTCGCCCCGGCGCGAAAAAAATTGACCCCGAGCGTTTTCTTCGCCCGAGCGCGATTTTTGAGCCCGGGCACGATTTTTGAGCCATGGCGCGATTTTTTCGCCCGGGCGCGATTTTTTCGCCTGGGCACATTTTTTTTCGCTAGGCGCGATTTTATTCGCCCGAGCGCGTTTTTTTTTCGCCCGGGCACGATTTTTTCGCCAGGGCGCGATTTTTTCGCCCAAGGGTTTTTTTCGCCTGGGCGCGATTTTTTTGCCCGGGCGCGATTTTTTCTCCTGGGCGCGCTTTTCTCGCCCGTGCGTGATTTTTTTCGCCCGGGCGCGAGCGAGATTTTTTCGCCCGGGCGCGAGCAACATTTTTTCGCCCGGGCGCGATTTTTGCTCGGGCGCGTTTTTTTGCCCCCCGCCAAAAAAATCACGCCCGGGCGACAAAAATGGGCTCGAGCGACATAATCGCGCCTGAGCGAAAAAAATCGCGACCACGTGAAAGAATCCCACCCGTGAGAAAAAATGACAACTAGGTGAAAAAATCTTGCCTAGACAAAAAAATCGCGTCCGGGCAGAAATTTCTCCCGGGCAAAAAAAATCAAATTCCGATTCCACAATATTCACCAATATTCTTTATTAGACAAACATTGGAATTGAAATTCGTCACCAATATTTAATTCCACAATATTCATCAATATTCAATTCCAATTTCGAATTCCAATTCCGTGCAAACGAACGGACCCTTAGAGAAATTCTAACCTTTTTTACTAAACCTTGATTTCTGAGCTATGAAATGAGTCCACCTTGTCTATTCCTCTTTGTTGAGCATACCCAGTTCAGTTTTGAAGAAACTGAACTTGGTCTCGTCCAGCGACTTCGTGAAAATGTCTGCAATTGGCCTATCAGTTGGAACATACTGCAGATCTATGTCCCCATGCTCCACATGCTCCCAGATGAAATGGTATCTCAGCTCTACGTGCTATGTCCGGCTGTGAGAGACTGGGTTGTTGGCTATTGCTATTGCACTGGAGGAGTCGCAAAACAATGAGATGTCTTTGACCTTCAAGGTTTAATCATCTAGTTGATTCTTTATCCAAAGCAATTGTGCACAACAACTGCCGACAGAAATATATTCTGACTCGGCCATTGAGATTGCGACACAATTTTGCTTTTTGCTACTCCATGAAATGAGTTTCCTTCCAAGGAATTGACAAGTCCCGGAAGTGCCCTTTCTATCATCTTTACTACCTGCAAAGTCAGAGTCTGAAAAACCAATTAGCTCACTACCATTACTTCTTGGGTACCATAAGCCAAGATTCGGTGTACCTTTAAGGTATCTCAAAATTCGCTTTGCAACAGCATAGTGAGATTCCTTACAGTTCACTTGGAATCTAGCACAGACACATGTAGAGAACATTATGTCTGGTCTACTAGCAGTAAGGTAGAGAAAGAATCCAATTATTTTCATGTACTTGGTTTCATCAAAAGGTTTCCCTTTCTCATCCTTGTCCAGAGACACAGCTGAACCCATTATAGTCCTCATAGAGGTTGCATTCTCCATTCCAAATTTCTTAATCAACTCCTTGGTGAACTTAGTCTGCGAGATGAAAATTCTATCTTCAGATTGTTTCACCTGAAGTCCTAAGAAATACTTCAGCTCACCCATACTGCTCATTTCAAATTTCTCTTGCATAAGTTTAGAAAATTTCTTGCAGAGGTTGTCGTCTGTAGAGCCAAAAATAATATCATCGACATAGATTTGCACTAGCAAAATCTTGCCTTTAATTTCTCTAAGAAATAATATCTTATCTATCTTTCCCCTTGTGAACTTGTTCTCAAGAAGAAAGGTAGACAATGTCTCATACCAAGCTCGAGGAGCTTGCTTCAAACCATACAATGCTTTAGATAAAAGATATACGTAATCAGGAAAGTTAGAGTCAACGAAACCTGAAGGTTGTTCTACATACACCTCTTCCTTGATGTCACCATTAAGGAAGGCAGACTTCACGTCCATATGATAGACAGTGGAGCCCTTAAGTGCAGCATACGCTAGGAACAACCTGATTGCCTCCAGCCTTGCCACTGGAGCATATGTCTGGTCTAAGTCGATTCCCTCTTCTTGTCTGTAACCTTTGGCGACGAGTCTGGCCTTGTTCTTTATGATGGTCCCATCCTCGTTCATTTTGTTCCTGTAGACCCACTTTGTCCCGATGACGTTCTTGCCTTTGGGTCTTGGAACCAGCTTCCAGACTTTGCAACGCTTGAACTGATTTAGCTCTTCTTTTATATCCATTATCCATGACGTATCTAAGTTGGCTTCCTCAAACTTCTTTGGTTCAACCTGTGAGATAAAACTCAAAAATAAATTCTCGTTTGTTGTACCTCTACGAGTTCTGGCACCATCCCGGGGATCTCCTATGATTTGATCCATGGGATGATCCTTCAGATGTCTGAGCTCTAGAGTCCTTGCATCCGGAGTGTCTTCAACCACAGGAGTGACTTCATCAACTTGAATTACTTCTTCATCTTGATCATCAACCTCTCCAATAGGGGTTGGAGTGGTGATCTTGATAAACTTTTCACCTTTTTCTTTCATCGGCTCACTCAAGTTGAGTTCTTTTAGCTTTGAACCTGTATCTTCAACAAACACACTAAAAGAGCCGCTTTGCAGCAATCTCGTCTCATCAAATACAACATGTATAGATTCTTCAACCACCGGGGTTTTATTATTAAATACCCTATATGCCTTACTATGGCTACTATACCCTAAGAAAATACCTTCAAAAATTTTTTCACTAAATTTAGTAGTATGATACTTACCATTGTTAAGAACGAAGCATTTGCAGCCAAAGATTCTAAAATATGAGACAGTCGGCTTTCTGCCCTTTAAAAGTTCATAAGGCGTCTTATTGTGGTTCTTGTTTATGAGTGCTCGATTTTGCACGTGGAATGCAGTGTTGACGGTTTCAGCCCAGAAGTACTCCGGTAGTGAAACATCACTCAACATAGTTCTGCAGGCCTCTATGAGCATTCTATTCCTTCTCTCAGCTACTCCATTTTGTTGCGGAGTACGGGGAGAAGAAAACTCATGAAAGATACCTAGGCTTTCAAAAAATTCTGTCATGGCCCCACACTTGAATTCAGTTCCATTGTCACTTCTGATTTTGACTACGGAACAGTTGTATTCATTATGGATCTGCCTAACAAAATTTGTAAAGACATCGAAGGTATCTGACTTGTGTTTTCGAAAGAACACCCACGCAAAGCACGAGTAGTCATCAAAAATAACCAACGTATAATCCTTATCTCCTAAACTTCTTACTTGCAGTGGACCGAACAAGTCCATATGTAGTAGGTGTAGACACCTATTAGAATCTTTTCCTATAATGCTTTTAAAAGTAGCCCTTGTTTACTTTCCTTTCACACATGCGTGATAAGGTATATCCTTGGCGCACATAACATTCGGGGCATCACGTACTAAGTTCAGAAAAAATAATTTATTTATAGTTTTGAAATTAATATGTACTAATCTCTTGTGTCATTGGTCACCAAGAGACGCACTATCTTTTGCCAAAAGACACACTGGTATAAAATATTTTATACAAATAAAATTTAAACAAAATATATTCCTACTACGAGTGTCTGATAAAATCATTTCCAAATTGCCAACTGATTTTATGAAACACTTATCAGCATGAAATTCAACTATGTATTTTTTATCGCAGAGTTGGCTTATGCTTATGGGATTGTGTTCCAATCCTTCAACATAAGACACATCCGAAAAGGATACACTACCATTAGTAATCATACCATAGCCTTTCATAATTCCTCGATTAGAACCTCCAAAGATGACCTTTGGTCTGTTCACGACTGGTGAGTAATTCTGAAGTAGGCTTCTTGTCCCGGTCATATGCCGAGAACATCCACTGTCCAAGTACCAGATTGGAGTTTTGGTGGTCTTTGGACATACCTGCAGTCAAAAATCAATTTTCCTTAGGAACCCAAACTTGCTTGGGTCCTTGGTCTCTAATTAGCTTGCTCCCCCTACATATATTAACAATGTGAGCGGTCTTTCTTACATGGTTAAATAGAGGGGTAACATAGTTTCTGGGATTAAACCAGCAATCGATGATAAAGTGACCAACTCTGCCACAGCACCAACAGTCGAACCTATTGTATCTTCGCCTAATTATCTCCTGCTTGACCTTTAGAGATAGAGGTCTAGCAGGGGCTGCAGTTTTAGAGGTAGAAGCTTCATGGTGAAGAAATTCACAAGGCTTCTACTCCTTTATAGGCTTTTCAACAATGGGCTTTACTTTTGGAGCGTCTCTATGTTATGACCATGATTAAAAGGGCCATAACTCTGAAGAGTGATTTCTTCATAAGGTGCCTTAAAGACACTTTCACCAAAGTTTCGAGGGCGAGTCCATCCTTGGTACCTCGACTTGGGCTCTACATAAGTAGGCCTAGTGAAGTGACCGTAGGAGGAGTCAAGATCAAACTTATTAGTAGGAAAAACAACCTTCTTTAATGTAGTCTGATCTTGTGGAGCTTTACCCTTTTCCTTGGCCAAAGCCTTCTTTGCCGCCTTATTATTTTGCTGAGCCTTATTTCTCCTAGAGGATTTACTAGGAGCCTCAATATGGCCTAAGCCAGCACCCTTAGTTTGAGCTGAGAATTCAGCAACTAATGGAAGGACAGTCTTGGGTTTTGAGAAGCTTTCAACAAGCTTCTTTTCAGCATCAAGTTGCTCTTCCAGTTCCTTGATGATATTCTCTTTCAGATCAAGAGGCTCTAGAGCCTTACTGTACTCTTCAATAGCAGTATTCAACTCTTCTCTGAGTGAGTCCATCTTAACGACTTCCTCCCTTAGAGAGATCTCTACGGACTTTAGAGACTTATTCTCTTTAGTCTGAGTTTTCACGACCTTTCTACATTTGTTGTAGGCCTTGATCAACTCCTTATACTGGGACATGAGTTCAAACTCATCGTCAGAAGAACTATCCTCATGATCATGATCAGAGACATCAGATTCAGATAGGGGTGTATGAGATTTTACCTCCCCAGTGAACTGGGGCTCTTCTTCTTCATTAGTATGTGCCATGAGCCCAAAGTAGGCTTCCTCTTCTTCACTTGACTCAGATGAGTCAGTGTCACTGAGAGTCTTTCCCTTTTTGGCTACCAGGCTTCTCTCTGTTCTGTTCTTGTGGTAAGAGGATTTCTTCTCCTCTCTTTTGCCACCCTCCTTATTCTTATGGGGGTAATCAGCAATTACATGACCTGGCTTATTACAACAGTAAAAAACTATGTCAGTAGAAATATGTTTGTTCAATTTAGACTTATACCTATCGTGGCTACTTGAGCCCTTCTGCCGTCGATCACCATCATGTCGTGATCTTCTGTATGAGGCATCATTGCCTCTTCATTGCTTTTTATTGTTCAAGAATTTCTTGAACTATCTTGAGAGCAGTGATAACTCTCCTTCAGATAGCTCTGAGCCAGAAGTGCTTGGCTCAGATGATTCGTCTTCACTTTCTACTTGAGCAGGGGCAGGTGAAGCAGCTTTGCCCTTCCTTGAGTTGTCTGCCTTCAGAGCGACAGACTTCTCCTTGGGAAAGAATCGACTCTTCTCTTCTTCAGTTTTTCTAGAATTAATTTGAAGTTCATAGGACATCAGCTTTCCAAAGAGGTTCTGAGGATCAGTCTCAGCTAACTTGCCAAATTCTCTAATGGCACATACTTTGTTGTCCGACTCCTTGGTTAGGGACCTCAGAAACTTATCGTTCAGCTCTCCATTTGTGAAGACTCGGCCATACACTCTTAGGTCGTTAACTATCTTGAAGAAGTTCTCAAAAGTGCTAGCAATGGTGTCCTTGGGTCCTTGCCGGAAGGCTTTATACTTCTGATTCAAAAGGGATCTTCTGTCATCCCTTACTTCTTATATACCTTCCATCAAGGTAATGAGGGACTGCCACATCTCCCTTGCAGATTGGTAGAGTATCAGATTTTGTAGCATTGAGTCATCGACTGTACTTGCTATGATGTTTTTTGGCCTTTTTGTCTAATGAGACAAGTGCAATCTCATCCTTATCAAGATCCATTAATTTCTTGGGAACTTTTCTTGTTGGATCTATAGTTGAGGCAGTCATTGGAACATAAGGACCTTCTTCAACGATCATGAAGATCCTTGGATCCACATCTTCCATGAAGAACATGATTCTTTCTTTCCTCATGAGAAAGTTTGTCTTTGTACATAGAGGAAGCTTGGAAAAATCCTTGGCTTTGTCCATGCTTGGAAAATTCTAGAGACAACTTATGGCAGATCTGATCAAGGTGTTAACCTTCCAATGATCAACCTCCCTATAATACCAATTGAAATAGAGTTTAAGTTGTCTACCTAAATCACCTAGAGGGGGGTGAATAGGTGAGTTGTGCGTCTTTTTGCGGAATAAAAACTTTAACGAACGAATGCACAAGAAATCAACCAAGCATTCACAGAGGACACTAAGAATTATAGTGGTTCCCTAATATTGGGTACGTCCACTTTCCACTCACCGATCTAGCAATACGCTAGACTCGGCTACTCCACTAATCTCGGATTGAAAACAATCCTACCACTCGGAACAACGTTCCTACAACTCGATCCAAAAAGGGATCTACACTTGGAATATGAAAACTTCCTACAACTCGAGGAACAAATCTCCTACACTCGGAGAATAATATCCTATAAGATTAAAAAAATTTGTACAATACAAACAGTAATCTTCTCAGATCTGAAAATCTCTCCCTAGGTCTTCTTTCTTGGACTTTGCGGCTTTATCAGAAATTATAGAAGATGACTCTCGGCTAGATCTGTTCTGAGAAACTTTGACTCACACAATCAAGGAGTAGATGGAGAATGATGAATCTCTTGATCTGCAAATCGATATAGATCGAAAGTAGCCCTTGGCAATCTTGAAGACGTGGGGCGACTTTCTGAAGAATAGGAAATTTGTCGGTCGATCCAGAATCTTAGAATAATTCGCTTAGGGTTAGCCATAATGACAGGACCTTTTATAAGATCTCCCTAACGGTTATAATTGTCATTAATGATGGCCATGTGGACCAGTCATATCACAGAATTCAAAATTTTGATCTGACAGAAAGTTAAAGAATTTTCTGAAAAAGAGTCGGCATATTTCGAGTAAAAAATATACTACTCGAGTGATTTAACTGGCTCTCGAATGGATGGCTCTGACTACTCGAGAGGAGATATTTCTGGAAATTCTAGATAAAGAAAGAAATCACTCGAGTGTTAGATATACTTCTCGAGAGGTAGACTTGAACTTCTCGAGAGCTTGGATTTGGAGAAAATTTTGGAGGAAATGTCGATCACTCGAGTACTGAAACTGGACTACTCGAGTACTAAACGAACTACTCGAGTACAAGGATGTGCCACTCGAGTGGTCTTAGAATTTTCTCGAGATCTATCTTTTATCACTCGAATTAAGCTACTCAATTACTCGAGTACTCAGCTAGACTACTCGAGTACTTAACTTAGAAAATTTCTGAGACAGAAACATTGATCACTTGAGATGGAGAGCAGGTCTACTCGAGTGCTGGACTTGACTTCTCGAGTGCTAGATATAAGATACTCAAGAAACACTTCCATACTCAAATTATAGACTAGATCTACTCGAGTGCTTCTAAGGTTTCTACTCGAGTACTAGAGCTTCACTCGAGTAAAACACTTAGAATTTTTCTCAGTTATAGGAAACTTGAGTTCTTCATTCCAAACAGCATCAAGTCTTCCTTCATTAGTCCAAGTGCTTGAAAATGAAGTGTATCCCAATAGAGAGGCTGCATATGAGTCAACACCATGGATCACACAATGAGAAATTACATTGTATGGCCCTATGTTTGATGACCCCACTGTAGACTGACATTGATCTACACTTGGAAATAAGTCATGCAAACACATAACTAGAACAGTAAATCAAATAAACCCTTATTCATCTTAGTTCAGGGATGATTTTATACAAATCTAGGTTATTGTGGATACAATACCCAACAATCCTCCTCATTGTCACTGTCAGAGTGTGACAGAGGGGCACTTATCCCTATCCTGACAGCAGGATATTCCTCTTCTTCATCTGGATCTACAACAACAGATATTAGCCCTATATAGGCTTCTTCCTCTTCATCTTGAGATTATGAGGAAGAATCTGTCCATCTTTTCTCCTTCTTAGCCACAAAGGTCTTCTCCTTCTTCCTGTCATTGTGGTGATGGTGATGCTTCTTCTTCTTCTTCTCATTCTCTTCCTTGTTCCTGACTGGGCTGTCAGCAATGACATGTCTAGCCTTGCTGCAAAAATAATAGATGACTTTAGATGAAATCTGTTTATTGGATTTAGTGGCATACCTGTCCTTCTTGGAGGACCTCCTGTGATGGGATGATGATGATGGTTTGTTCTCCCAGTGCTTATTCTTCATGAACTTCTGAAGCTTCTTGGAGAAGACTGTAAACTCTTCACCAGACATTTGGTTGTCTGAGGAACTATTCTCAGACAATTCATAGCTGGTCTTAGCTTCTCTCCTTGGTGGAGAAAGAGTCATTCTTTTGCTTCTTGTTGGGGCTTCGGCCTTGAGGGTCACTGTCTTATCCTTGGTCTTGGATTGACTTTCCTTCTCCTCTTCTTGTCTAGCAGCCAGCTTTATTTCATAGGACAGCAACTTTCCAAAGTGTGTTGGTGGAGGAGTTTCCGACAGCTTAGCCATTTCACAAATGGCACAAATCTTGGCGTCCCAGTTCTAGTGAGAGATCTAAGGAACTTTTCTTTCAAATCATAGTTGCTGAAGACCCTACCATAGGTTCCTAGTTCATTAACTGTCCTAAAGAACCTTTCAAAACAGTTAGTTACTTTTTTAGATTTGCGTTACCTAAAAGCCTCATACTCTTGATTGAGCATGGACTTCCTATCATCTCTAACTTCCTCGGAGCCTTCCATGTAGAACACAAGGGTGTCCCACATTTCATTGGAAGTCTTGCAGTGTACAAGATTTTTGAATGTTGAGTCATCAATGGCACTAGCTATAATATTTTGTGCCCTTTTGTCCATGGTGGACATAATCACCTCATCTCTACCCATCTCTGTGTATGCCTTAAGCACTCTCACAGTTGGATCTATGGTGGAAGCCTTTGTGGGGACAAAAGGACCTTCCACTACAGTTACATAGATAATAGGGTCAGATGATTCCATGAATAGTTTAACCCTTTGCTTCCAAAGGCCAAATCCTTCCTTCCTGCAGATTGGTAGTTTCATGGTCCCTAGCTTCTTTTAGTTAATTCCTGACCCCATACTTATATCTTATAGCTAACCTTGGAGGTATACTCAGATTGTTAAATCCTTTTTGAGTAACCTCCCTCTGATACCACTTGAAAGTTATTGCTTCAAGGTTAGCGAGTCATTTAGAGAGGGGGGGGGGGGGTGAATAGGTCTTTTAAACTTTCTTAGATCTTTATACTATTTATAAATTTAGTGATCTAGAGCTTGTCCTAATTACCTACAATACAAGAAAGAAACAAGCAACACAGCAAGTACACAAATATTTATAGTGGTTCCCCAATTGGGTACATCTACTTTCTCTCCCACCTATCCAACTGATTTGTTGGACTAGTCACAAACTCCACCAATATGCTCCTTAGAGCTTACACCTCAGGCCCTCGGCCTTACACAAAGATTCTTTTCAGAATCCAAACTCAGAACCACAAGGGTTCCTACCTCAGAGCCATGCAATGCTCCTACAGCTCAGTGGTCCACTAACAACCTACCTCAGCCTTATTTCTAAGGCCTATAGCTCAGGTTTTTCAGCCCTACAACTTCAGACACACATACCTACTCTCAAAGTGCTGCAGCACTCCTACAACTCAGTACCTATCCAGGTACCTACCTCAGTGCCCTTCCAGGCACCGACAGCTCAGCCTCCTCCAAGGCCTACAACTTAGTGACACACTTGTCACCTACAGCTGAGTGACTCACCAGTCACCTACCTCAGGAAAAAGACCCTACACTCAGGCTGGGAGGATAGCCCTACCTTAGATCCACACTTAGATCCTTCCTTAGAGAGCAGCACTCTCCTGCCTCAGGCACTTAATCCCGACACCTCAGATCCACACTTGGATCCTACCTCAGTACCCCAGCATGGCACCTACCTCAGTGACAAATTAGTCACCTACCACTCAGGCACAAAATGCCCTACACTCAGATTCAGATAAATTGAATCCTACATGAAAGTAATCAGTAAAATTTGAAATACTGACTCAGAGATAAATCTCTGAGTCTAACTTGCTGGACTGAGCAGATATCAGTCCAGCCCACTTGATGTAGAAAGAATTAGTCTTCTTCTAAAATTACCAATTTCTCTGTTGTACTGAAGACAACTAACTACTGTTGATGGCTTACAACCCTTCACACATCTAACTCCTCTTGCTGATAGAATGAACCAGCCAACTTGTTCTTCAAGGAACACTCTTGCTGACCTGGAATAAGCTTCAACTATCTTTGCCTTCTGGCTTTCACTACTAGACTTTGCTTTCAAGCTTGTCGAAGAAGATGAAGTCCATACGCCTCTTTTTCTTTTTCTTCTTTCGTTCTCGTTTTTTGTTTACCCTAATCTTCTTTTCTTCTTTTCCTTTTATATCTATTGATTTGAATCAACAACACAATTTGAATGTGGGCCTAGATAAGTATGGTGAGTGCCACCTCCCTCAGAAGAGGACAAACAGTAGCTTTCGGCACTACTGTAGCTTTCCCGCAATGGCATGAAGAACTTGGACTGAGCTCGACGATCGTCAAGCTGATATCGACGAACTCTGTGCTGAGCTCAACGAATTTCAGAATATCTAACTTTACATTTAGCTTGATGAAATGTGAGCTCTGCTCGACAAACTCTGAATCTTCAAACTTTAACTTGAGCTCGATGAAAGGCGTGCTCAGCTCGACGAACTTTGAATCTTCAAACCTTAACTTGAGCTCAACGAAAGGTGAGTTCAGCTCGATGAACTCTTAATCTTCAACCATTAACTTGAGTTCGATGATCTGTGAGCTGAGCTCGACGAACTATGAACTCAATTCGATGAACACCACTTTCTGGACTTAGAAAAATTTTGTTGTCTTTGTCTCAACGGTTCCTTCTCAACTGTCTCAGCGGTTTCTTCTTTATAGCTGAGACTCTTCTGTCTCAACGGTTTCTTCTCAACTATCTCAGCGGTTTTTTCTTCACAGCTGAGACTGTCTTCTATCTCAGCGGTTTAGCTGAGACCAACACTTCTCTCAATGTTTTTTGTTGAGCTTCTAAGCTGTCTCAGCCGTTATGCTGAGACATTCTTCTCAACTATCTCAGCTGTCTCAGCGATTATGCCTTAGTCAAATTATCTGACTTCCAGCTTCCTCTTCCTGTTCACCTGTCCAATCAAGGACAACTTGCTTGCAAGAACTCAAGTATACATCAAATACATTATACCCCTTAGCATGATTGGTGATACCTCTTCAAATCCTAAGGAACATTGTAGGGCACAATTCCCAACAAATGGCCTCTCTTTCTCACTTTCTCTCTTCTCCATTAAATGGAAATTGGAGATTTCTCTCTCCTAGTCATCACTTACAGAATATGAGTGGCATTTTGGGTAATTCTAAACCTCATGAGGCTAGTGGACCACCTCAATTAGGCTTAACCCAAATGGATTGGGCTAAGTTAGGCCAACTTGATCTAATTTGACTTAAACCTAGGTTGAGTTTACTTTGGTCAAATTGGCCTTTGAGTTGACCCCATTAGGTTCTTAGTGACTCATTGGCCTCCCCTAAGGTCTAGGAAGGATTGGGTAGGGTTGGTTTGGCACCTTGGAGGCCACTTGACCCTTAGTTAGGGCACTTTGACCATTTTGGGGCTAGAGCTGACTTTGGTCAACTTGACCTCTTTAGTTGACCCCAATGGGTCCTTGGTGACCCATTGACCCCTTTAAGGGTTGGGAAGGTGTAGGTGTGGTCAATTTGGCTAAGGGATGAGTAATTGGCCCTATATATATTAGTTTGAGTCATTTAGGGTTAGGGTTGACTTTGGTCAACTTGACCTCTTTAGCTGACCCCAATGGGTCCTTGGTGACCCATTGACCTCCTTTATGGGTTAGGAGTGTTGTGGTGGGGTGTTGGAGTCAAGTTTAAGCCCTAAAGTCAAACCCTATGGTGGGTAATTGAAAATTACTATTTGTAGCCCAAGGTGGTTTTCTCCTTCATGCCTAAGTTCATTTAGTCTTCTTGTGCTTCCTAGGATTTTGTCATGAACTAGTCATAACAAAACCACTCTTAGGGTTCTAGTAGTTTGACGGATGTTATAATCCCAATATATAAAAATAAAAATTTTGTCCCCGAAATTAAGGTTAGGCCTTCGGGGTTTCTACTGAAGTGAAAGTATGTAACATCCCCAGAAAATTAAAATTTTTACCTGACTCAAAAAGGCCCGAATACCTCTACCGCATCAAGTCCCGTGGCTCCCAGGTGTCCTCCTCCTGCCCATGGTTCCCCCACAGGACCTTGACTAGCGAAACCTTCTTACGCCGCAAGACCCGCACTGCTGTATCATCGATCCTGACCGGCTCCATACTGACTAATCTATCTGAAGCCACTGAGCCATCTGTAGTGGAAATCAGCTGCTCATGTCGTAGTAGAGCCCTTCGAAGTGAAGAGATGTGGAAGACGTCGTGCAATCCCGCTAACTCCGACGGTAGCTCCTGTCTGTAAGTCAAGGGGTCGATCCACTCTAGGATCCTGTAAGGCCCCATATATCTCAGACTGAGCTTCTTCCGCCCGCGAACCCACGAGACTCCATGCATCGGTCGTATCTTCAAGAAAACTCGGTCTCTCACCTGGAACTCCACCCGACGATGTCGCGCATCGCAGTATTTGTCCTGTATGTTGTGGGCCTATAGCATCCTATCCTGGATCAATCTCACATGAGCATCTGTGTCCTCCACGAACTCCGAGCCGAGTGCCTTTTGATCCTCATACTTGATCCAAGATAGTGGGGTTCTGCACATCCGTCCGTACAGTGCCTCGTAAGGGGCCATGTCTATGTTGTACTGATGACTGTTATTGTAGGAGAACTCGATCAGTGGTAATAGTCTCTCCCAAGGCTCTCTGCGGTCCAAAATGCACAGGCGTAGATGATCTTCCAGTGTCCGGTTAGTGCACTCCGTCTACACATCCGTCTGATGGTGGAAAACCGTGTTGAAGGTCAACCGAGAGCCTAGGTAGGCCTGAATTGACCTCCACTCCTTGGACGTAAATAGTCCTTCCCGATCTAACACGATCGTCCTAGGCACTCCATGATAGCGGACAAACTGCTCCACAAATTTCCGTACCAGATCACCGACTGGAGCGTCCTTCCTGATTGGAATAAACCTAGCCACCTTCATCAACCTATCGACGATCACCCAAATCGAGTCATTCCCTGCATGAGATCGGGGTAGCTCATGTATAAAATCCATGGCTATGTCCTCGAACTTCCACTCTGACACCGAAAGTGGCTACAATAATCCGGCTGGACTCTTGCACTCCGCCTTTACGAGCTGGCAAGCCTCGCAGTACGTCACAAAGTAAGTGATATCCTTTTTCATGCCTAGCCAATACATCGTCTTCTTCAGATCCATTGTAATCTTCGTGATCCCAGGGTGCACTGAATATCTACTGCAGTGTGACTCTATCATGATGTCTTCTCGAATTCGTCCTCCTGTCGGTATATAAACTTGGCCTCTAAAGCATAGCAGCCCATCTCTCAGTGAGAAATCCCTTGTCGTGCCTTCCTCCAAGTCCTTAAATATCGGCTCCATCCTCACATCCAGCCTTTGCCCATCCCTGATGCGATCCCAGATGTCGTCAGTGGTACTCATCGATGCCAAGTACTCCTCGTAAAGCTTTGGATCATCCTCGGATACCAGATATATCTGCATCTCTTTCAACATCTGCACCAGCTCCATAGAAATCAGCTAAGGCTCCGCTCCTGATGTGGTGGCTCTCCGGCTCAGAGCGTCTGCTACCATGTTTGCCTTCCCGGGTTGATAGTGCATGGTATACTGGTAGTCTGACAAGAATTCTACCTAGCGTCTCTGTCGGATGTTCAACTCCTTTTGCGTGTCCACGTACTTCAAGTTCTTGTGGTCTGAGAAGATATCGCAGTTGAAACCCTAGAGATAGTGTCTCCAGATCTTCAGAGCAAAGATAAGCGCTCTCATCTCCAAGTCGTGCACCCGGTAGTTTTGCTCATGTTTTTTCAGCTGTCTGGAAGCATAAGCTATCACGTGCTCGTTCTGCATCAGAACGACACCCATACCCTGATACAATGTGTCGGAATAAACCTGAAATCCTTCCTTCATAGATGAAAGGGTAAGGATAGGGGCCGAGGTAAGCCGACCCTTCAGCTCCAGGAAGGCAACCTCACACTACGGCTTCAAAACAAATGAAGTCTCCTTCTAGGTATAAGATGTGAGCAGGAGGGCAATCCGAGAGAAACCCTCTATGAACTTCCGGGAGTAACCGGCAAGTCCTAGGAAACTCCTCACATCGGTGGCAGCCTTCAGTAGTGGCCAATCCCGTACTGCCTGAATCTTTGTCGGGTCCACTGCCAGTCCTGCTCCACTGATAATATGGCCCATAAAGGCCACCTCCTTTGGCCAAAACTGGCACTTGCTGAACTTAGCATACAACTTGTACTCTCGGAGCTTCTCCAGATTTAGTGCCAGATGGTGTGCATGCTCTTCCTCGGTCCTCGAATAGATGAGGATGTCGTCAATAAACACTATGACGAAGACATCCAGATAGGCCTCGAATACCCGGTTCATCAAACCCATGAATGCAGATGGTGCATTCGTGAGCCCGAAGGGCATCACGGTGAACTCATACAGCCCGTATATACTGTTGAAAGCGGTCTTCGGGATGTCCTCCTCCTGAATCCGCAACTGGTAGTACTCTGACCTCAGATCCAGCTTTGAAAACCAGTGAGCTCCCTCTAACTGATCAAACAGCTCATCTATCCTCAGTAGATGATACGTGTTTTGGACTATCAGCCTGTTTAGTGCTCTGTAATCGATGCACAGTCAGAGTGTACCATCCTTCTTCTTCACGAATAGCACCGGAGCTCCCCATGGCGAAGAGCTCAGCCTGACAACCCAACTTCTACTAAATCTTGAAGCTGGCTTCGAAACTCCACCAACTTCTTCGAGGTTATCCGATAAGGAGCTCTGGATACCGGCTTAGCCCCTAGCACAAGCTGTATCTGAAAATCCTTCTCTCGATGCGGCGGCAACCCTGATAACTTCTCCGGAAATACATCAGCAAAATCTCGCACCACTGGGATACTAGTAATATAATCCTTGGCCTCGGCCATCTCAAATAACACCTGGTAGACCTCGTCTCCCTGCAGATGGGCCTTGACGGCTTGAATAGAGGAAAGTAAAAGACGAGAAGTTGAGGTAATACCTTCGAAGGTCGGGTAAGTGTCACCATATCTCAGCACGACCCTTCTTATTGGGAAATCAATCTGCGCATGGTTCCAGGTGAGCCATGCCATGCCCAGGACGAGGTCAAAATCTGGCATCCTCAATATCATTGACGGGGCCTCGAAAGTTACACCATCAATGGTCACTCCTAGAACGCACTTGGCCGTAGACTGGATCTCCGTCCTGTTGGGGAGACGCACCCTCCTGACGACTCCCTCAAAGCTCTTGATCTGGTCCAGGTCTCTGATAAACTCCTCTGAGACAAAATTGTGTGATTCTCCAGTATCGAATAGGGTATGGTCGGGCTTGCCACACACCATCACTATCCCTGAGTTAGTTAAGTTTTTTTTCTTCTTAGTTATCTATTTTTTGATTCCTTCCTAGTTCAACAGTTTTATATTCATGTAATCTAACTTCTAGAAAGGGAAGGAAACTTTAAATAACTGGCGTACCTGCTATCACACCGTCCGGGTTTCAAGGCTGAGCCAAGTCCAGGGCATGCACCTGCCCTCTGTCCTGCCTGCGATCACCACCCTGAAATCCTCGTCCTCGACCGCGTCCTCGAACACCAAACTGCCGAGCAGGTGGGGCATCTTGAAGTGCTGGTAGGGATGCTTCCCTCATGGGCCAGTTCCTCTTGAAGTGCCCCGGCTGGTTGCACCGGAAGCATGTATGTTCCCCCTCTACTGCCTTCGACATCTCTCGCATCTGTAATGGCTGAGGAGCCAACACCACCGGGTTCCTCTGGTACTACATGTCCTTTTGGCAGGGTTGGTCCCCATTCCTCCTTTCCCCTATGACATGACCTCTGGGCTGGTCTCTCCTGCCACCAATCACTAAGTCGTTAGCCGGTCTCTTCCGGACCCGAACTGTAAGCTAGTCTGCCTCCAGATTCTTTGCAATCTCCAAAATCCTGGCCAAGCTTCCGTTAGAAACAAAGAGGAGGGTCTGCCTTATGTCATCATGAAGGCCCTTGTAGAACCTCTTCACGTAGCCCTCATCGTTCAGCTGATATGAGTCTGCAAAGCGGGCTAAATGTGTAAACTCCCGGTAATACTCCAACACCGTCCTGCTGCCCTGCCTCAACTACAGGAACCTGTCCTCCAATTCGTCCCCGCCGACTGAGGTACAAAATGCTCCAATAGAGCTGCTCTGAACTCCTCCTAGTAGATGTCTGCGCAATCCATTCCAGCAAAGGTGGTGTCCAACAGTGACTTCCACCATCTCTTCGCATGAGACTCCAAGTAGGAAACTGCCAAGGCAACAACCTCCTCCGTCGGGCAACTAATCCCAGCCAGCATCTCATAGATAATGTCCAGCCACTCCTCTGTGCGGACTGCTTACTCTGTCCCGAGGTATTATGAAGGAGAGAGCCCTCGGAAGGCGCTCAACCAATTAGCCCCAGGATTTGGCTGTGGGGATAGAGCCTACTGTGCCCTGAAGGTCTCCAGAATCGTCGTTAGTGTCTGCCCCATCTCCGTCTGCTGGAGCGGAGTCGGAGCCGGCGGGGGTGGAACCATGTTCTTTGCCTGAGGTGCACCCTGCTGTGGAGTAGGGTTCGTCTCAGGCTACAAAGGAAAATTCCAATTGTTAGCTGATGTACAAGTGGAACTAATGAAAGGAAAAGGTGGACTTCTTGCATGTTATTCCCCTTATGGGCACATCATTGCTTCTGCTGCTAGTTTGTCCTCAAACTAAGCTCGCGCGGGGTGGCCCGGAGTTTTGTGGACTTCTTCTCTTTGGATCGATGTTTCCTCTGATACCAGTTTGTAAGACCCCATTTTTTTCTACACTACCGGGTCTTACGCCCAGAACCGTCATTTTGCGGTGACACCGACACTCAGGAGGGTCGCCACTACAAAACGCCAATTCTACCGGTATTGACGATCATCAAGAGTAGACGTTTACAGCTAAAAGACTATAAGTCAAGTCCACAATCACATATAACATATGAAATAGAAATCACAGCAATGTCCACATGATAATGAAAGTACTGAAACATATCAGTAAAATAGAAAGATAAACGGTCTTACGCCCGGTACACCAACTCCTCATTACGTCACTCTCGCGGAAGCTAAGTAAAAACTAATCACTCACAGAGCCGGAGGCTGGTGCTCCTGTACTAGACTGGCCCACCTCCACATGTATCGTACTCCGTTAGTGCTGCATCTCCTGCTGCTGCTTGTCCCCCATTCGGAGCCCATGAAATGTTTTGCCAACCGACGGTTAGTCAAAAGACAGCCTAATTTCCCCCACCCCTCCCCAAGTGGCTCCTAGGCACCGTGCGAGAGGAATGATAGGAAAGCTATGATGGTGGAGAGTTGGAACAAAGCATGTGACAGTGGAACTATCTAGCAGGTAAATTGTAACACTATAGAGCTATAAAAGGAAAAGCAAGCTAGCAATTCTATAATAAGGAAGCAGTAATGTAACCAAGTAGAGTAGAGTAGTAAGTATATGAAAATTAAACTAAGAAATAAGTAACCTTAACTTATATGAATGCTCATACAAACTTATAAGTTAAGGGGTCTTTTTTAAGGCTCCCATCGTATAAAAAGTCTCATACCAATTTATACGATGGGGTGTCAGGTTATATGCAAGTATGTGTGTTGTGATATGTTATGTCATGTTTCACGTAAGTACAATGCACACACACAACTCTATGCGCACAGACCTTTAGTTTCCCCTATTAGGAAGCTAGCTTCACTCCCAAGAGCCTCCGTAGTTGCCAATGGAGACAGTGGGTCGGGCCACCCCACTCCTAGATGGGTATTCACACTACTAGGCCTAGCCCTTACGTACGCCTTTGAAGGACACACCAGAGTCACCACAGACTATGCTGACCCACCGCCAGTCTTTTCTTTAGCTAAGTGTAAACCACACTCACCGAGTCATCGTATCAACGTCGGTGTGAACGACCATCAAATACCGAAGACCCACACTTTATGCACATGCAACCATGAATTTCCCAAGCCATTGGCTCCCCAGACTAACCTGTCTATTACAACTACCTTCCGAGCCTTCGGCTCACCGGGCTAACCTGCCCCTTTTCACAACCACTGGGCCTACCTCTCGGATAACCTGGCCTAGCTAACCTTCCGAGACATCGGGGTGAGTGAAGATGCAGTCCTAGTATATTACTGATTACTCTTGTATTCATTTTAGTCTTACGGTTTAGGGTTAACCTTGGACTGCCCAGGGCATACCCTGTGAAGGGCTCTTGGGGGCACTAGGAACTACGATGGGCTGAAACCCAAAGTTCCCTTTCACAAGGTACTTATTATTGTTGGTATCTACCCATATCCAATCCCATTTTATTGTTATGCTAAGTCTAACCCTAGATATATTTTGACTCTCTCTCTCCACAGGAAAGATGATTTTTCGTCGATCCCGAGCACCACTAAAAACTAGTGAAACAAACACCCTCCTCATCATGACTCCTAATGATGAACTCAATTTCACCATACCAAATCAGTATACTATTAACCCAACTCCCTAAGTCCTTCCCACATGCTAACACATTTCTGCAGTTTTACTATGTGCCGACCCACCTAAGCTATATAATGAGTATGAATGGTGACCCCTTCAAATATTCGTCCAAATGACCTAAGATTATTACTGGGGGTCCATCATGACATATTTAGACTAAATCAAAAAACTTGTAATTTTTCTAGGTAATTTAGCATTTATTAAATTTCCCCCCAAAATTAAGTTAACAATGCTTTTGAACATCAAGTATACTTTTCTGACAAGACATGGTCTTAAAAAAATTATGATAGGTTAATGTCATCAAAATAATAGTAAATACCCCAAAATACCAATTTTTCAAGATGAGTTTGACAATCAATATTTATTGAATAAACAACTGCAATATTAGGATATTTAGGGGGGAAATTGTATTATTCATCCAAGAATTATAGGAAAATTACCAGATGACAAACATAAGCAGGAGAGACTATTGACCAAGGATTATTATTTTCCAAGCTTATTTGGTCACAAGATTAAATCATTTAAAACAAATCAATATTAGGCACCTTGTGAAGCAACCCATATAAAGAGTCATCCAACAATTCTATAAAAATTCTTAAAGCTCATGAATGACTTAAAAGGTCCTCTCACCAAATCTTATGAGTTTTTAATGAGTAGATATCTCTTAATAATTCCTTAATAATTTGGGCAACTATAAGGGTTGTGAATGAAGTATCTCAAATACTGATCTAAAATTCACACTAAAATTTTCAGAGCTTAATAGCCATATTATTTGACCACTGCCTAAATTTCAAGATCATTCAAGGTCCTATGATGCAGTAATAAAATCAAGTGTAAAAGTTCCCTAAATGGTCCTCAGTTGTTACAAGAGGGATGTAAACCGTACAAGTCCTAGAATTAATTCCTAGGGTTATTCACCACCCTAAGATCACATGGACTAAACTCCAAGTCCATATAAGGAAATATCACCTTATGTCCTTCACAAACCCCCAAGGTTCAACCTTAGGGTTTGAACTAAGATCCTAAGGCAAATCCACCCTAATCCACCCTAAACTCCAAGTGAGGGTGTTTTAACTGACCTTGAGGCTCTGGCCACAGTCTCATCCCCTTTGGGTGAGAATTGGCCCCTCCATGCCCCAAGCACCCTTTTACCCTAATTTACCCTTAAGGAACCAAATTTTGGTCACACCAATACCTACTCAAATCAACTCCAAATGGGCTGAAATATTTACTAGGGTCATATCATGACTCTATTGGACAACCAACAAAATTTTGGTCGGTTTTGAGGTCATTAGACCCTTAATTAATTCTTACCTATTTTATTAAATGTTTAAAAAAACTTTAGGAAAATATTTTCCAAAAATTTACATTTTTGAATATGATTGGTCTGACTGTATAACTAGACTATGGTACAAATTTCAAGGCATTTGCCTGGATGGTTTAGTGTGGGCACTCAGATTAGTCTCTGGTCAAGCCTATATATAGGTTGCACCATATTGAGTGTTGTGGTCAGACCATTGTACCAAATGAGTTAAAATCAATTTTAAAATAATTTAGACATCAAGGGCTAAAATTTTCATAATGAACATTTCCTCTGAAAAGGCCTCTAAGTATTTTTTAATAAATCAAAACATACACAACATTCTATGTAACAGAATTGAATTAAAATGAAATATAATTAATTTGATCCTACACGAATCTTGAAGCAGAATCGACGGAATCAGGTCATCTTCTACCTTGAGGCAATGACTAGGATTGGCCCATCCTGGGCCTTCTTTTCTCGTGATTTCCCGGCCACCCATGCCTCTTCCCGGCCGGCCACCGCCACCACCACGTTCGTTGAGGTGGTGGCTGGCGATTCGCGGTGGTTGGCCGGCCGGAGGTGGCCGAAACAGTGATTTGTGATAGGAAATAAAAGCTTGAAAATCAAGCTCTCGGCCTACCCGATCCAGGGCCAATTGACCCCAAACCTTGCAGCCAATGGATAGAGATCTATCCACTGAGAAAAAGGAGAGGTATAGGACCTTTTGGGAGAGCTAAAGTCTTGCCGATCGACGGGACTCCTTTTCCTGTGGTGGTGTCGTCGGGTGCTCTACAATAGTACAGCCATAGGCCTCGATTTCTTTAGGGGAAGGTTGGAAACGGCTCCTCTCTGCCTGGTGAAGCTTTTAAAATAGCCAAATGAGGGAGGGGAGTGGTCATGGCATCAATACCATTAATGGCCATTAGTGGGCATCTTCGGCCAATGGAATTCTCCTCCCCTAGTCACTGCAATGGCCGGGAAAACCCTCTGGTCTCTCCTAACTGACAAGAGGAGATGAATCCATCCATGGGAATTGAGTGGAGAGGCTCTTGACCTCCCTTAGCCATGAATGTCCTCTCTTTCTCACTTTCTCTCTCCTCCATTAAAGAGAAAATGGAGCTTTCTCTCTCCTAGTCATCCCTTCCAGAATATGAGTAGCATTTTGGGTAATTCTAAACCTCATGAGGCTAGTGGACCACCTCAAATGGGCTTAACCCAAATGGATTGGGGTAGGTTAAGCCAACTTGAGCTAGTTTTACTTAAACCTAGGTTGAGTTTACTTAGGTCAAATTGGCCTTTGGGTTGACCCCAAGGTCCTTAGTGACTCATTGGCCATCCCTAAGGTCTGGGAAGGATTGGGTATGGTTGGTTGGGCACCTTGGAGGCCACTTGACCCTTAGTTAGGGCACTTTGACCATTTTGGGGCTAGAGTTGACTTTGGTCAACTTGACCTCTTTAGTTAACCCCAATGGGTCCTTGGTGACCCATTGACCCCTTTAAGGGTTGGGAAGGTGTAGGTGTGGTCAATTTGGCTAAGGAATGGGTAACTGGCCCTATATAGGTTAGTTTGACCCATTTAGGTTTAGGGTTGACTATGGTCAACTTGACCTCTTTAGCTGACCCCAATGAGTCCTTGTTGACCCATTGACCTACTTTAAGGGTTAGGAGTGTTGTGGTGGGGTCCTGGAGTCAAGTTGAAGCCCTAAAGTCAAACCCTATGGTGGGTAATTGAAAATTACTATTTGCAGCCCAAGGTGGTTTTCAACTTCATGCCTAAGTTTATTTGGTTATCTTGGGCTTCCTAGGGTTTTGGCATGACCTAGTCATGACAAACCACTTTTAGGGGTCTAGTAGTTTGATGGATGTTATAGTGTGAGTGTTCCTCTTTGCGCACACTCCCCCTTGCGCACGTCTCTACTCCAACATGTGCATGTCCCTCCGTCGGCATGTTACTCCTAGCGCGCGCACCCCTTGCGCGCGTCTCTCCCCAAACGTGTGCATATGCATTCATGCGCGTGTTCCTCCTTGCGCGAGCTCCCCCTCTCTTGCGCCTCTCCTCCGATGTGCACACATCCCTCTGTGCATGCGTTCCTCCTTGCTCGCGCGCATCTCTTCTCCAGTATGTCAACATCCCTCCGTGCATGCATTCCTCCTTGTGTGCGCTCCCCCTTGCGTGTGTCTCTCCTCCAACGTGTGCATCCCTCCATGTGCGCGTTCCTCCTTGCACGTGATCCCCCTCACGCACGTCTCTCCTCCAACGTGCGCAAGTCCCTTAGTGCGCGCGTTCCTCCTTACGCGCGCTCCCACGTTGCGCGCATATCTCATCCAACATATGTGTGTGTATGTCCTTCCATGCGCGTGTTCCTGCTTGCTTACTGTTGAAGTAGGAGACCGAGCGGTCTGGCGGTCTATGCTTGGCGGGTTGATGCGCGGTCTGACGGTCTCTCTCCAGCGGTTTGATATCCATACTGTTGTTGTTTGCTGTCCGAGCGGTCTAGCGGTCTCCTACCGCGGCTTGTTCTCTTCCTTCTGGTGTTGCCGAACGGTTAGCCCCTTTGTCTAACCGCACGGTCTGATCGGTCTGTTTATGTCTAGCCGCTCAGCTCTGTAAATTTTTTAGTCCCACATTGTTTATTTGTACTCTCTCCACTCTCCTACATTCTATAAAAGGGAGGTCATACCTTTGTAAATCTTATCTTTTTGGATAATAATACTTTCAATTATTCAAGTTCTGGCTTATTTTTATTCGTCTGTTCGCTACTTTTACATGGTATCAGAGGAAACGGTCGATTCCTCCTGATTCCTTCGGCCCTTCTGTCTGAGCGGCTTCGTTCTCTATTCGCCAGGATACCTGTCTGTTCGCGTGGCCTCTTTGCCTTGTAGCTTCCCTGTTTGCACGAATTCCTTCCCTCTTTTCTGTGACCTATTTCCACGGCCTCTCTACTTCCCTTTCGCTGACTTCTCTTCTCGTATGCTCGCACCCTGTGTGTTCGCGCGACTTCTTCTCTGTTCGCCCAAACTCTTTTCTGTTCGCGCAATCTCCCCTTCTTCTCGCGAACTTCCCAGTTCGCGCGACCTCTGTCCCTGTCCTTTGATCTGTTTCCTGGTCATGGCCCTTCTTCCCGATGGTGTGTTGACACTGTGACCGTTGCAGCTTCTTCTCTTTAGCCCGCTGAGGTTTCCGTCTTTTCCGCTGTGGTTTATTCTTCGTATCGCGGACTCCTTGTTCCCGCGGCTTTCCCCTTGTTCGCGCGGCTTCCCCCTTTTTTCTATCTGTGCGACCTCTCTTCTTCTCGCGCGGCTTCCTGTGTTTCTCTATGGCCAATTCTAATATCTCCACCCCCGTCATCTCTACCTCCACCACTTATGTGGCTCCTCCTCCTCCTCCTTCCGGAAACCTTGGCATGGTTTCTAAACTAGTTGGTTCCAACTATCCGGATTGGATCATTTCTGTCACCTTTCTTTTTCGTTCTCAGAGCAAACGTCATCACCTCACCGATGACCCCCCCTCCCGAGTCTTCTCAATTTGATGACTGGGATGCGAGCGTTGCGCTTGTCCGCACTTGGCTGGCCAACAGCCTCTCTGATGAATGCCTTCATGTAATCCGCCATGATGAGACGGTCAAGGCTGCCTGGCTTCACCTCGCCGCTCTCTACTCGAAGGGGGCCCAGACGTCCCGCATTTATACTCTTTATGAGAACCTCTTTGCCAGCCCTTCCATGTCTCCTGCTACGGCTTATAAGTAGGTTCGGGCTTTTGGCGCAAAGATCCTCCAGAATCACCCCTTCTCCGCGGACTTGGCCGAGCAGCACAAGCACTTCTAGGAACTCCTGGTTGTTTGTTATCTTCTGCGACTTCCCGATTCATATGATATGATCCGCCAACAAATCTTGGGCGTGGCGGAATCTGCAACTTTGGATACCACCATGGCTCGCATCGCCGCTATTACTTCACTTCTCCATCGTCCTTTGTTGTCCTCCCCTCCTCCACAGGACTCATATATGCACCAAGCTCAGCGGGGTGGCACTAGTAGCCGCAACCAGTCAGGAGGGTGCGGTTCGTCCAGGTTCCTCTGCTCTCACTGTGGTTGTACCGACCATTCTGTTGACCGCTGCTGGCAAAAACATCCTCATCTTCGCCCCTCTGGTGATGCATCTTCCTCAACCTGCACCTCCTCTCGGTCATCTGCCTCTATGGCCACGACTTCAGGTAGTGCCCACGTCGTTACCCAAGGTAAATGACTGATTGACTCTGGTTCTACAAATCACATGACCGGCAACCCTCAATACTTCTCTCTCCTAGAAATGCATGATCAGTTGCCCCCGGTTCTTATTACGGATGGTTCCCCTTTCTCGGTTCATGGGACGGGCGTGGTTCAAGTCACCCCGTCTCTTCGCTTGGCGGAAACCCTCTATGTCCCGAAGTTCCCTTTCAATTTGTTATCCGTTACTGCTTTATACAAGCAACTTCAGTGCTCCGTCTTATTCACTCCAACTTCTTATACTTTTCAGGACCCGAGAACCCAACGGACGATTGCTACTGGGACCGAGAGCGGCGGCATCTACTTCCTCAACAACATTTCCGCTCTGTCCGCCTTCTCCTCCTCTTCTACAAATCTGCTTCAATGGCATTTTCGCCTTGGACATCCTCCTCCTCGGATTCTTCGCCAGCTTCTGCCCCACTTACCTCAAACTAGTCCTCCGCTCAAATGTGATGCGTGTCAGCTTGGCAAACATCACCGCTCCTCCTTCCCGCCAAAGTAAGGTCGTGGCTCTTCTCGCCCGTTTGATCTCATTCATTCTGATGTCTGGGGCCCTGCTCCTACCCTCACTGTTGGTCGGGGTAGTTCTTACTTTGTAACGTTTATTGATGATTTTTCTAGATGTACCTGGGTGTATCTATTAAAAGATCGCTCTGAACTATTTTCTGTATGTCAATCCTTTTATTATATGATTAAAACTCAGTTTGATGTTTTTATTAAAGTCTTTCGCTCTGATAATGATAAGGAATATCTTAGTCATGAGTTTTCCTCTTTTTGTATGCAACATGGTCTTGTTCATCAGACCGGCTGTGTTTACACCTCCCAGCAAAATGGGGTGGCAGAGCATAAAAACCGTCACCTCTTCGATGTCGCTCGCACTCTTATGACGCAGATGCATGTACCTCGCTCCTACTGGGGCTATGCTGTTCTCCTCACCTGCTATCTCATCAATCACATTCCCTTTACGATTCTCCATGGCAAGACCCCCTTCTCCATCCTATACCTGGGCACAGAACCCTTTCCTCTCCCTCTTCGTATCTTTGGGTGCACGTCATTTGTGCACGCTCCTTTCGCTACCTGCGACAAGCTTTCCCCCCGTTCCACCAAGTGTGTCTTTTTTGGTTACTCTATAACTCAGAAAGGCTATTGTTGCTTTGACCCGGTTCTGCGCAAGCAGTTTGTCTCCGCGGACGTGCCCTTCTTCGAGAATGCGTCCTACTTCTCTCCTGCATCCCCTCTTCTCCCTGATGTCTCTGATTCTCCATCGTCTCCCTCCATTCCTTCCATGCTTATCGACGTCTCTCCTCCTACATCATCTCCTTCTCCGTCTTCTCCTCTCTTCATTCTCTCCCCTCCCCCTTCTCCCTCTTCTTCGCAGCCGTCTCTCTAGTCCTGGGACAGCCTTCTCCGCCACAGACGCTCCGGTCACTGAGGAACGCGTCGACTTGGATCTTTCCATTTCTCTTTGCAAAGGGGTGAGGGCGTGTACCCAACCCCCGCTTATGGTCGTTGTTTCCTATAATCGCCTTACTCCTTCTCACAGGTCTTTTGCTTTGGCTATCTCGGCTACTGCCACTCCCAGCACCTACCAGGAGGCTCTTGCTATTCCTCGCTAAAAATCTGCCATGGAAGAGGAGATTGCCACTCTTACTGAAAGGGGGTACCTGGACCCTTGTTCCTCCACCAATTGGTACTGATGTGGTTGGCTGTCGTTGGGTATTTGTTGTGAAGTTCCGGCCAAATGGCACTGTGGATCACTACAAAGCCCGGCTAGTGGCCAAAGGCTTTACTCAAACTTATGGGTTTGATTACTTCGATACCTTCTCTCCGGTCGCTCGCCTCAGCACCATCCGGGTTCTTCTCTCTGTGGTCGTCAACAAAGATTGGGCTATTTCCCAGCTTGATTTCAAGAATGCTTTCCTCTATGGGGATCTTCATGAGGACGTCTACATGGAGCAACCTCCTGGGTATGTTGCTCAGGGGGAAACACGTATATGCCGGTTGAAGAAGGCCATCTATGGCCTAAAATAGAGCCCTTGGGCGTTGTTCGACAAGTTCAGTGGCATTGTGGCTGCCATCGGCTTTGCAAGAAGTTCGACCGATCACTCCTTGTTTATTCGCAAAACTGCCTCGTGATTAGTGGTTTTGGCGGTGTATGTGGATGATATTCTTCTTACTGGCGATGACCAGGCTGTGGTGGACTTAACAAAGAAATACCTCCGTCAACACCTGGTCACGAAGGATATGGGCTCTCCGAAATACTTTTTGGGGATAGAAATCTCTCGGAAGCCCGACTTGTTGGTTCTTTCCCAACGGAAGCATTCTCTTAATCTTCTACAAGAGACAGGATTGACTTGTGCCAAACCGTCCCGGTGTCCCATGGCTACTGGAGAAGACAAAACATGGACAGTTGACTCGCCTCTTTTGTCTGATGTCACGAGGTACAGACGTCTTGTGGGAAAACTCATTTATCTCACGGTGACTAGACCCGACATTTCCTATGTTGTCAGCAAGGTTAGTCAGCTCATGCAAGCTCCTAGGGAATGCCATCTTCAGTCTGCCTTGAGGATATTAGAGTATATTAAAGCCGCACAAGGAAAATGACTAATTTTTCAAAAGAATGTTCATCTAAGGGTTGAAGCCTACTCAGATTCAAGCTATGTAGATGATAAAGGCGACCACAAATATACATCTGGTTTTTGCACATTTGTTGGCGGAAATCTTGTGAGCTGGAAGAGCAAGAAACAGTCTGTTGTCTTCAGATCTAGTGCATAAGCCGAATATCGGAGTATGATGTCAACCACCTGTGAGTAAAAATGGTTTCGTGCTCTCATGCTTGACTTAGGAGAGGTCTATGGCTATCCTCTTCCTATATTTTGTGACAACAAGGCCGCCATATACATAACCAGAAATCCAGTCTTCCATGAGAGAACGAAACATAAAGAAGTCGACTGCCATTTCATTCGGGAAGAGGTCTTGAAGAAACAGATTTGTACTCCGTTCGTCACCTCCGACAAAGAGTTGGCGGATATCTTCACCAAGCCGATTTCTACTTCCTTCTTCCACATTTGTGACAAGCTAGGCATGATTGATATCTATGCTCCAGCTTGAGGGGGAGTGTTGAAGTAGGAGACCGAGCGGTCTGGCGGTCTATGCTTGGCGGGTTGATGACCGCGCGGTCTGGCAGTCTCTCTCCAGCGGTTTGATATCCAGACTGTTATTGTTTGCTGTCTGAGCGGTCTAGCGGTCTCTTACCACGGCTTGTTCTCTCCCTTCTGGTTTTGCCGAGTTGTTAGCCCCTTTGTATAATCCGCGCAGTCTGATTAGTATGTTTATGTCAAGCCGCTCAGCTCTGTAAATTTTTTAGTCCCACATTGTTTATTTGTACTCTCTCCACTCTCCTCCATTCTATAAAAGGGAGGTCATACCTTTGTAAATCTTATCTTTTTGAATAATAAAACTTTCAATTATTCAAGTTCTGGCTTGTTTTTAGTCGCCTGTTCGCTACTTTTACATTTACGATCCCCCAAACGCATGTGCACATCTCTGTGTGTGTGTGTTCCTCTTTGTGTTTTCTCCCACTTGCAAGCATCCCTCTGTGGGCACGTACTACCGTGTGAACGTTCATCCCGGCGCATGTCCCATCGTTCTTGCATTCCCCCTTTGTGTGCATCCCTTAGTGCGCACATTGCTCCATGTATGTCGTCGTGCTCTCCGCTCTAAAGATCGCTCCAAGTGTGTCGTTGTGTCCTTTGTTCTTAAGATCGCTCCAAGTGCGCCTTCGCGTGCATCGCTCCATGGATTGCTATAGGAGCTCAACGCTTTCATCTCAGGAAAAAGGATACAAGTAGAGAATGAGATAACTGATCCCGAATTCTCCAAACATAACTGGAGACAAGCTATAGAGGATAAGGCGCACTGAAAGCGCCACTAAAGCTTCCAATCCTCCGGTGTAAGGACAAGTGAAGTCATTTGCTCCCGCCTCGAAGCATCAGTCAAAGACTCTAAAGCATCTATAGCGTTAAGCTCCTAATTGGAGCAGGAAAAAGAATTACTTATGTGATAGATGACCTGTCACCCTCTGAGCCCAATACTCTCTCTCCCTAACAACTGTAATGAGGAGCAGTCCATTGTCGTCGTATTCTTTGAAAAGCTCTGTATCAAAACCAGAACCATTGGGAGTTTTGTCGGCATAGATCTATTGGATTTTTTATACTAGAGTGGAACAGCACATCATATGTGCGCAGCGGAATAAATAAATAAGAACAACCCAAAAGAGTAAACGGATCTTACGATTTCATGAATCATGAAATAAAAGTATAGCAACAAATTGCAATATACTTGAGAGGGATTGAGTTAATACTCAACTAAGGTGACCAAATATTTGATCCGGAAATTCTATAAGCAGCAAGCAGCTGAGTCCCGAGCATAGAAATAGATCTGCGCCTCTACAGCAGTACACACGAGTGGCTAGGAACCCCAAGCTCTTGTACAACAAGATCTGGGTCGGAGTAGGAGTGCCCTCAACGTATCCAACGAAATGTTAGATTCGTCCAAGGGAGAGGCGGTGACCGCATGTGTCAGAATGGGTCTCGTGGAAGAGGTAGCGATGGAAAAAACTTTTGCTAAGCTCTCAAAGAAGGGGGATGAGAAAAACCTAATCCTCTGTCTATTTATAACCAAGCTAATAAGACACGCATTTCTGCTATTAGCTGACCTTGGGTTCAATGTTGTTGTGTTGATAAGAAGAATAAGACGATATCGTCTTGATACACTAAAGACAAGACGATATCGTATTGATAGGCTGAAGCACAAAATGACTCTGTCTTGTCATACAAAATGATATCGAATTGATATACTGAAGACAAGATGATATCTTCTTTATAGGCTGAAGCACAAAACGACATCGTCTTATCAGACAAGACGATATCGTTTTGACAGACAGTCTATCAAAACAATATTGCAAAGTCAATACACATAACTCCAAAGATTATAGGATAGGTCCATCACTCATATCCAATATGAGTAAGACCAATACAATCCTTTCTCCAACGTCTCCAAACACTCTTATGTGTGACCCTATAGGCTTATATCGTGTTGATAGTGAGACTAACTACTTGATTTCTTTAAGATCACCTTGGAAATATCAACAAGATCTGTCCACATGGTTTTTAACCTCTTTCAGGGATTTTCCACGTTAAAAATTTTTCCTTGTCAGCGTTTTATTATTTGCGATTATTTGTGCGCTCGACTGCTCTGAGGGTAAGCCATTGCAATTTAGTCTGATCTACAAGGAGCATTGAGTTGTCCACAACAATTTGATGTTGTCTGTGGGAAAGGCATTCCCCAAAGTTTGGAGAAGACGCAGAAGGCAGTACTCTTTACACAACGGTACTTGTGACTAAAGACCATGGTGAGAAAGTCGTCCGCACTACTAAAAGTTCAATCCCTTGGGGGCATGTCAATCAAGCTCTCTGCCACTCGCTCGTCAGCATGCCTATCGCAGGAGAAGCCATAAATACACCAGATCAACATTGGAAGGACACACGCGCCAGATGGAAGAGCGTCAAATGGAGATCCTCACACTCCTAATAAATGGAGAAGTGCCTCAAGATCATAATCCTACCCTCAAACAAGACAATTTGCCTCTGTTTGCTCAAGATCATGCTCCAACCAGGCACTTAGCTCATAAGCCCTGTATATCCAAAGAGGAACTCCCCAGCTCAGCTGACCAAAGCCACAAGGTTCGCCCACTCAGAGAGCTAGAAGTCTAGCATCACTACAACCGCCCAGAAGCAACAGAAATTGAACCTATAGTAGAAGTCCCCACTCACGACAAAATTCGCGCCATGATTGTCGAAAAACAGGAACAAGACGGGCGACATTCTTCTCACCGTCCCCAACACCATTAGCTTTAGAGGTCCTAGCGTATCCAATCTTGAATGGCTTTATGATCCCGAACCTTGAAACATTCAACAAAGATGATGACCCCCAGGACTATACTAACCATTTTGCTGTCGTTGTGAGGATCAACAGAGCCCCTGATTAACTTTTATGCCAAGCAATCCCAAAACCACTAAAAGGCAAGCTCGCACTTGGTTCTACTCTCTAAAGAAGGAGGGATTGACAAGTTTGCAAGTCTTTCGCAACTCTTTATTGACGAGTTTAGCGCAAACCAAAGGATCGTTTGGGACCCCTCCTACCTTTTGAGAATCCATCAGAGCAAGGGTGAAATCATCAAAGACTTTTTTTGTCGTTTCACGTCTGAAGCGCGACAGATTCCAAGAGTTGACCATCAACTCTTGCGTAACTTCCTCCTGGGAGGCCTTCAACCTCACAGATTCTACTTATCACGAATGAGAGAGATGGTCCCCGGCTACCATAAGCTTATACGCTGAGTAGAGGGTCGGATTACGATAGATGTGGCAGTCGAAGCACACCGACAACGGTTCAAAGAAAGTTCAAAGAAAAAAGTGTTCGAACAACTGTCACCTCGGAAGAAGAGTAGTGACCTTTGCAGTGAACCACGAACCCATCATCATCTAGGCCGCCTCCTCTCAACATCTCCATAGCCAACATAATCTATGCAATCCAAGATAAGGTATCACTCCGCCGGCATAGGCCAATCACTCCAAATAAGGGAGTACAGCCACAACATTATGAGATCCATCGCGGACGCGGACACAACACAGAAGATTGTATTGAGTTGAAAAATGAAATTGAGCGTCTACTCCACAGAGGGCTTCTAAAAAGGTTCTTGCAAAGCAAAACACCGAATCAGCCAGCACTACCCAGGCCAATGAAAGATCTACCGCTCTCATGCTAGAATAGACTAGGAGGGGGGACAACACCTAAAGTATTCAGTCCAGGAGAAAAGCTCCCCAGCGTTCGCGAAATTGTTCCAACACCTATTCTTCCGCCCAACCAATTTTATTTGCACTAAGTCATGTGTTTAACCTTTAGCACTCTGTTTTTTATAAATTGATAATCTAATTTCATTTGTTTTATATTCTTCAGATAATGAATTATAAGAGGTAAGGTCGCAAGACCAACACCTACTGTCACCGGGGGCAACCTCTTAGCGACCAGTGTCTGCTAAATAGGTAAGGTTGTAAGACCTACGCCTTCCATCGTCGGGAGCCAACCCACTTTGGCGCTCAGCGCCTGCCAAATAGGTAAGGTCGTAAGACCTACGACTACCGTCGCTAGGTTCCAAACTCCTTGGAGGTCGGCGTCCGACAAATTGGTAAGGTCGTAATACCTACGCCTGTCGTCGCCGGGGGCCAACCCCCTTTGGTAGTCGGTGCCCACCAAATAGGTAAGATCGTAAGACCAATGCCTGCCATCACCAGGGGACAATCCCCCTTGGAGGTCAGCGCCCGCCAAGTAGGTTATTCGTAAGACCTACGCCTGTCATTGTCGGGGGCCAACCCCCCTTGGCGGTCGGCACTTGATGCGCTGGAGGTAAGATTACCGTTCACGGCCAAGTAATAAATGTGAGGGGTGCAAGTAGGGAGCATGGATTTCACTTTTAGAGAAATGAATGAAAGTGCTAAGTAAAATGAGGGGTTTGATTTTGGGGTTTCCTACACTAAGCAACATTAATCTAGTGCGGGTCGCCGTCACCGCGTCGCCGGGGTGAATTACTCCAAAGAGTAATCGAGGAGACGAACAAACTATCGAGGGTTGCAAACACCTCTTCGCAATGCGCGCTTCTAGCAGTTGCTTGAACGGCTCAAACGCAACTTTCTCTAACAAAGATGAAGCTCATCAACGCACATCATGAACAAGAAATCACCACGCAAAACCATAACAAAACCTCGAGCAAAACATGGTTATCAAACATCAAGCATACTAGCACAAGTTCTGGTTAAAGCAAATCTAAGAAAAGAGGGGGAGATTCACGGTCGGACGCGAGGGTTGTCGAGCCTCGTCCTAACTCGGTTTTGAAAGGTATCCGGGATCCGGAAGGGCTGTCACTTCCTTCTTCACACCCGTCTTCTTCGTGTTGTGGTCGCTGATTCGGATCAGAGCGAAATGCTTCACAAGTGCTGCAACTAAGAACTCAAACAGTAGCTTGGAGGTCGGCAATGGCGATGGCGGTCAGAGACAAACCTTTTGCATGCTCTTTGGAAGAGAAGGGGTAGCCGGATAAACCCTCCAATGAGGAAAGAGAAGAGATGGCTAGAGGGACAAGTTCCCGCTCAAAGGGGCGGAAATGGCGGGGGAAATCGGAGATAGCCTGGTCCAGAAGAAATCTGCGACTTAAATAGTAAAAGTCAGCAAAAATGGTCACACACGGTCTGGAGCACGACCGTGCGTGAACCGTGCAATAATAATCTCCAAAAAATGCCTGAGGAAGAAGAAGCGTTGACCCGTGCGTTTTACTCGATCATGCACGGACGATTCTACCCGTGCACTAAGGAAATCACACGGGTAACGACTGAGTGCTCAAAATGCAGGCAACCGGGTGGAATCGTGCGTTTTACTCGCGCACGGGCGCTTCCTCCTGTGCGTGAAGTAAAACACACAACCAACCACAGAACAGAGTAAAACCAGAAGGCTACAGGAAAACCGTGTGTTTCCTTCGCGCACAGTTCCGAATAAACCGTGCGTGAAGCAATCGCACGAGCTGGTCAATCTTCCAAAATAATCTGTAGAAAACGCACGACTGAAACAAACTGTGCACCAAGAAAATGCACGACCGTGCATTTTCCACAAATCAGAATTCTGAAGAGGGGAAAACTGACCACCCACACACAATAAAAACTCACACAGGAGGATTCTCCAACAATCAACCAAATGCAATAAAAACTACTGGAACGAGCCATGGGGAGCACCAAGTACATACCCCCAGCAATCGAACGCGCAATTGCGCACCCCCGGGCTAGAAAAGTTCACTAAACGTGAAATGCGGTAGGAACGAAATATCAATGAAAACAACTGAAAAGTTGAGTGCTAAGTCATGAAAACCAGCCCAGATGAGTCCGCAAAACCCTATATAAACGGGACTCATCACACCCCTAGACTTACCTATTTGCGCGTCCCGAGCAAAGAAGATCCTTGCTGATTAGAAAAGAACTAACACAGTAATTATGATCTAGAGTACCATGCGAAGTTTCATGCTCGCGGGCATAAAAATATAGTAGAGAAAATTTCTAAGCATACAAAATAATTTATACTTTTCAGCTTGTGTAACAAAAATTCTATGACTACTCAAAAATAGAATCGCGGTGAATCCTCCGGTCACGCGTAGGGAGAAAATAGACAAACCGCTAAGGCGAGTATTGCCAAAGATCGGGATTCGGGACAACCTCCAAAGGAATCCACCAATGTCAGTGACCATATGCTTACCCGTTCGCACTCTCTCCACGACACTAGTTTGACTTAAGAGCGAGTCCGTAGGACTTCCAGTAGTAATGTGGCTTGGGTTAAGGCGAGGTAATCAAGGATAAAAACGAAGGCTACGCACAAAAACCCAACTGAGCTAGCACAAAAAGAGTCTAACCGCTACCCACAAAACGCGCGGGTACACCATACCCCCAGACTTAATTTTTAAAATACGGGTGTGATTTTCAGTTATAACTCAAATCAGATTTTCAGTTATACTTTTCCTTCCTCTTTTTCTTTCTTTTTCAAATTTTCTTTTTATAACTTTTCTTCTTAATTCTTCTTTTTCTTTTACACAATTCCAGCAAATAAATTCATGGGAGCACAACCACATATTTCACAAAGAACAACACCGCATCAATACCCCCATCCTAAAATTAGAAACAGTAAAGCTAGACTTGGGTGTGCGACTAAGGTCATTTACTAGGCTTTGGTGAAATAAAAGTGGAGCTGAATCAAAGAAGGGGTAGACACAACGGGGCTAGCGAGGATATGATGTTAGGAATGGGTACAAAGCTCAACCTGGCCAAAATGATGGCGTACATCATGCTCACGCTTAACTAACCAAGCACCAATGCTTCGAGAGTAGCTTGGGGAAAGTTCTTAGCCAACGAGAAAGACTATCCATCCTCCCGACTCGAGCAATACGAATCTAACGATTGTCTACACACATCCCTAAGCTACCGTCAGATTCACACCGGATTCAGCAATTTTTGAGTAGAATAAAAAGAATTTACGCAATTAGAAAAATATAAAAGTAAAAGCATGCATAAAAATTAATTCTACTCTAATTTCTACATGAGACGAGAGCACTCGACTAGGGGCACAGCAAGGTCAACATTTTACCCCATCTCACTATCCTATGTTAGCAAAGTAATTTTCCTAAATCTAACGAAAGAAACAAGTTTGACTCGCCGCATGCAAAAAGTTAAGTACGCACTCATGTGGGTGCAACGGTGCGCAATGCAATGAACTAAACAAATAAATTAAAAATAGCTACTGGTATGCAAATGAAGTGCACGTGCAAAGGTAACACGACAAGCTCTCCCCCAGACTTAAACTAAGAAGCACAGCAAAATATATTGAAGTTAAAATCAAAATGAGATAAGGGGAGAAGTTACCCAATGCTCAGAGGATGAGCATACCAGAAGATTAGCTTTAAACTTGATCAATAAGCCCTCGGCCCAGACAAAATGACCTGCAAAAAGCACATCTCCAACCAAGCAAATAATAGGCATGCACCTTAAAAAGCTAAACAAACAAATTAAATGCAGCTAAATTGGGTTGTCTCGCAGAAGCCTTTTTATTTACCGTCCTTAAGGTGGACCAAATACCTGTATTACCAGCTTTATACAATGTTCAGGTAGCAAAAGTTTAATACGCAGAAAAAGAGAATTCAAAGTCACACACAGCATTAAGCAAAAAAAGTGCTAGCAGCAACAAGACAAAAGGAGACGGCCTCGGAGATCCCTCACTCTTCAGCTAAACGCTGATTTGTGATAGACCCACCCTCCGTATACGCGGGATGAGGAAGAGGTGGAAGCTTTAGGGCCCAAGAAAGACAAATCTCCCCTGTCCCTAGCCTCATCCTTCCCGCGCCGGCGGGCGAAACTCTGCCCCTTGCGCAGGAATAGCTCCTTACGTTTTAACTCCACTGAAGCAGATTGCCAGGGTGGTACAGTCACCTCCGGCATCACAGTAGCAAGTTTCACATCCAAAATCGGGAGCATCCTTTCTTCACCCGCTAAGGGTGAAAGATCATCCCATGTTACCTGTTTCATAGTTTTACAGACTTTGGCTAAACAAATTGCAGTTTTTAAATCGAAATTTTGCACGCCCACATCCGGCGTGCACAACACATCCAACTTTGCAACAGCATCATGCATCACATCAAGGACCTGTGTCACTTCTTTCCCTTTAGTTATCATTGGCGTTTCAAAAATTTCCTCAACCTGTTCTTGTCTCATCGATTGAAAATCTGTCTTCACACCACTAGAAACATCATTAGATGTCACGATAGTTAAGTTCACTAGTTTTACGAGGTCAGCAACAATTAATTGAGGAGGCGAAGGTGGTAAAGGTGCATTAACTTTGGGCGCAACAGTGACGCCACCAGCATCAAAATGCAACGTCGCCTCACTGGCTTTAAGGAAGGGGACCCCAAGGATGTCTTTTGACGTGTTGCCCCTGGGTCCAAGCACCTGAAAGTCTGTGAGGACAGCCGCCCCATTCAAAACAAATTCAGCACCCTTCACTGTTGGGTATTGCATCCACAATAGACCTGATTTGAAGAAGAGCCTGAACAAGCTAAGGTGAATTGACTATGTATTTGACAATTCTATCAAGTTGTGCTTGCAGCCATTCCATGCTAAGTACAAACCAATGTTAGAGTGCTATGAGTCAATATAAACGGGTTTGCGCAACGTAATCCCTCGTTGTGTAGATCTGTGTGTTGATCCACGTGTGCTCTCTCTATTGGAGTGTACTTATTTTCAAGTACATGGTAGAGGTAGATCAAGAGCAGAAGAAGGAGTAAGGATGGGTCAAAGACCAAGCTATAAACAGAAGGAATGAGGAAAATCCTTCCAAGTAAGAATCGACGGGAATCGTTAGTGATTCCCGCCGACTTCGACGAGAGTCATTAGTGATTCCCGCCAACTTCGACGGGAATCACTAAGTGTCTCCCGCCGACTACTTCCGGCTGGCAAAAGTCAGAAATTCTGCCAAGGCAGAATCGACGGGAGTCGGGAGAGATTCCCGCCGACATCGACGGGAATCACCAACGACTCCCGCCGATTTTGCCTTAGGCATATTTCGCCGCTCGCTTGACTGATCCAGGTCGCCGTGCTCAGTAAGGCCAAATCTCGGGATTTCCAAGGTGGGCCCCACAACGGTCTTCTAGGGTTTGCCTTTGGGTATAAATATGTACTTATTCCCGTTGTCTACAGTACACACCAACCCACCGGAATACATAAACCGGCCGTGACCTAGCGCATCGCGAGCTCCGCCCGCACGCACGTCGCCGATCGGAAGTTGTCGCCGCCGCTGATCTCAGCTTGTCTCTGATCGCTCGACGACAGTACCGAGGTAAGCACCCGGTCTCACGTGTCTCTCTCGAGATCTCTTGTCTTCTGATTCGTTGAACGAGACTTGTTCTCCCTTCCGAATCGGTTGAGACGTTTGATTTGACTGAGATTGTTCGAAGACCTAGCTTGCTTCGTCAAGAAGTTTGGATTTGCAAAGCATCGCTGCCGCACTTGCTTGTCGTCGCCGATCTTGACAAGATCCATTCCAAGTGAGAAATCCGGTTGTGGAATCTTCGTACTTTTTTTTCAAAGCTTCAACGAATGAAGAAGGACATCGGAATCTCCATAAAGCATTGTTTGTATTTATATTTACTTTCAATTTTGTCGTAAATGAATTTTCATTCCTATTTGTAAGGGTTGGGTGCAAGCCATTGTGGTGGAGTTGTGACTCTGTTGTTGGAAGGGTTCCTTCCGTGGTTAGGGGAGCGTTTCTCCTAGTGTGAGGATTGGATTTCAATCCGTTTGGAGAAGTGACCGAGTCGTCCCTTGGTGGGAGATAGGTCGAAGGGGGAAAGTGGACGTACCCAAATCGGGGAACCACTATAATTCTTTGTGTGTTTTTTGTGTTTTGTTTGCTTACTTGTACAGGTTAGTTTAATTCAGTAAAAGACTGCACGACACCTATTTCCCCCTACCCCTATAGGTGGATTAGGTTGACACTAGATACTTTCAAGTGGTATCAGAGGGAGGTTACTCATCAATAAGGTTAACACCTTGAGTATAATCCTGTGTCTAGTGCCAAGAAGAAAGAAGATCTCAGGAATGGACGGACTTAAGTATACAAGAAAGATTCCAGTATGCACCAAGCTGAATTTTCCCATCTGGAAGGAAAGGATCAGGTTCTACATGGAAGCAGTCGATCCCCGACTCTTCATTATAGTGGAGGAGGGCCCTCATATTCCCACTAAGGCCTCCACCATTGATCCGACCAAGATGGTGCCCAAGAGGCTCTCCGAAATGGATAAGGATGAGATGGTGCTTGTCGGACTAGACAAGAAAGCTCAAAACATTTTAATGAGCGCCGTCGATGATTCAATGATGCAGAATTTCAGCAACTGCAGGACTGCCAAGGACATCTGGCACTGCCTGATCATTCTGATGGAGGGCAAAGATGAAGTAAGAGATGATCGAAGATCCCTTCTGAACCAGGAGTATGAGGCCTTCAGGCAAGGTCCCATGGAAGAAATCGGAGTGATGGTAGAGTGTTCACCGATGGTGAACTAAATGAAAAATTCCTTAGATCCCTGACTAAGGAATGGGACACCAAGATCTGTGCAATCAGAGAGTTTTGCAAGCTGGCAGAAACTGATCCCCAGATTCTGTTTGGGAAGCTAATGTCCTACGAGCTTCAGCTGAACAACAGAAAAGCTGAAGAGGAGGGCGATAAGGCTGCAGCCAATGAAAAGACTGTGGCCCTGAAAGCTAATAGCTCAAGGAAAGGCAAAGGTGCAGCCTCGTCCTGCTCTTGGAGAAAGGCTGAGGAAGAAGACTCTGAGCCATGCTCATCCGACTCAGAGCTATCTGAATAAGAATTCTCTTTCATCACTCGAGAGTTCAAGAAGTTCCTCAAGATGAGGAATCAGAGAAAAGGAGATGGCTCCTTCTCCAAACATCAGAAGAAGAATTACTCTTCTGACAGGTATGATTCTAAATAGAACAAACATTGTTCTGCTGACATTATCTACTTTGGGTGCAATAAGCCAGGCCACGTCATTGCTGACTGCCACCAAAGCAAGAGAGATAAGGGGAAAGGAGAGGAGCACAAGTCCTCTCGAGACAAGAAGAAGGAGAGGAGCTACATTGCCAAGAAGCCAAAGACACTGAGTGAATCTGACTCTTCAGACTCCAGTGATGATGATGAAGCCTACTTCGGGCTAATGGGTCGCTCCGACTCAGATGGAGATTGTCCCCCATTTATTAGGAAGGTAAACGATCGCACCCCCCCTCTGACTCTGACTCTGACTCTGAGTCTCCTGAAGATGTTCGCGAGGACAGCCCATCTTCCCATGAAGCTGAACTCCTCGAAAAGTATGAGCTCCTGCTCAATATTTTTGAAGAATGCTGAAAGAGGTTGAGCGCTCAGAAAAAGGAAGTCAAATTCCTTAAGGCTGAGGGTGTGTCCCTAAGAGAAGAGATCACTGGCTTGATATCTCTCCGACAGGAACACCTGGACCTGACTTCTGAGCACTCAGATTCTCTAAGGCTCTTTGACCAAAAGCAGGAAGAAATTAACAAGCTGGAAGAACAACTTGCGGCCGAGAGGAAGATTTTCAAAAGCTTCTCTATGCCAAAGACCGTTCTTACTCTGGTTAATGAATTCTCTGCTCAGGCTAAGGGGGCTGGCTTAGGGCATGTGGCCGTGCCTGGTAAATCATCCAGGAGAAATAGAAATCAGAGGAAAAATAAGGCTACTAAGAAGGCCTCTGCTGTAGAAAAGGGAAAGGCCCCACTCGGTCCTATTTCATTATGAAAGCCTAGCTTTCCCTGCAATGAGCATGACTTTGAGTCAACCTATGGCCACCTCTTCTAGCCCTCGGTTGAAAAGCCCAAGAGCCGGTATGATGGATGGACCTTCCCCCACAACTACGGTGAGAGTGTCTTCAAGGCACCTTATGAGGAAATCCAAGTGGAGAATTATGGCCACTTCTCTAGCGGCCATAATAGGAAGCAGGCACCAAAGGCCAAGCCTGTTATACAAAAGGAACATGAAGTGAAGGAATCATGTGACTATTGTCATCATGATGCCTCCACCTCCGGATCCAAGGCCCCAGCTGGACCCACCGTTCCAAGGGTGAAGCGGGAGCCTAGGAAACAGTACAACATGTTTGACTGTTGGTGTTGTGGCAAAATTGGTCACTTTGTTGTGGATTGCTGGTTTAATCCAAGAAACAATGAGACTCCTCATGTTAGCAATGCGAGGCCGACCACTCGTAGGGTTAACCACCCGAGGGGGAGTGTGCTAACAAGGAATCTAGGACCCAAGTCCGATTGGGTTCCTAAGGGAAATAAAATTCTGTTTTGCAGGTATGTCCAAAGGCCACAAAAATGCCAATCTGGTACTTGGACAGTTGATGTTCCCGGCATATGACCGGGATAAGAAGCATGCTGCGTGATTACTTCCCAGTCGAAAATGGACCCAAAGTAATCTTTGGAGGATCAGACCGAGGAGTCACCAAGGGTTATGGTATGATATCCAACGGTGTATTCTCTATCACAGACATGGCCTATGTTGAAGGGTTAAACCATAACCTGATCAGTGTAAGACAGTTGTGTGATAAAGGATACAACGTTAAGTTCTGCAAGGAAAAGTGTCTGATAATATCGTATGCCTCTTCGGAGACGGTATTAACTGGCATTAGGAGCAGAAATATTTTCTGCTTGGATTTTATTAGCATAGACTCTTCTACCCTCATTTGCATAGTAGCAAAAGACAGTGCATCTCTCTATGAACAATGACACAAGAGATTAGCACATATTAATTTCAAAACTATTAATATGTTGTTTTCTAAGAACTTAGTAAGGGATGCCCTACTATTAAGTGCATCAAAGATAGCCCTTGTCCTGCATGCCAGAAGGGCAAACAGACTCGGGCTACCTTTAAGGGCATTGTAGACAAAGAATCTTTCAGATGTCTTTATCTTCTGCATATGGACTTGTTCGGTCCAGTGCAAGTTCATAGCTTAGGAGGAAAATCATATACGTTAGTGATTGTTGATGAGCACTCTCGATTTACGTGGGTGTTCTTCTTGAAACGAAAGTCAGATACGTTAGACATCTTCACTATTTTTGTCAAGCAGATTCAGAACGAACTTAACTGCTCCGTGGTCAAAATCAGAAGTGACCATGGAATAGAATTCGAGTCAGGGGCTATGATAAAATTCTGTGAAGAACATGGTATCTTTCATGAGTTTTCCTCCCCGTGTACTCCTCAGCAAAACGGAGTTGCGGAGAGGAGGAATAGAACGCTCATTGAAGCATGTACGACAATGTTGAATGACGCTTCTCTTCCAGAGTACTTCTAGGCAGAGGCTGTCAATACAGCTTGTCACATGCAAAACCGAGCCTTGATCAAAAAGAACCATCGTAAGACGCCTTATTAGCTATTGAAAGGCAGGAAACCGATCATGTCCTATCTAAGGATTTTTGGCTGCAGATGTTATGTACTCAATAATGGGAAGTACCCACGTACTAAATTCGGAGAAAAATGCTTCGAAGGCATCTTCATGGGCTATAGTAGCCATAGTCAGGCATATAGGGTTTTCAATAAGAAAACCCTAGTGGTAAAAGAGTCAATTAATGTTGAATTTGATGAAGGAAGCTTGCTTCACAGCAATTTTTCTAGTGGCATTCTTGAAGATGCAGGTGCAAGGCCTGAACAGCTAAGTCTAGATGAGACTGCTACTATTGAAGCTCCCAAGTATGTCAAGGTATCCACCTCAACACTAACTGGAGAAGATGATGGTCAGGATGGGGAGATTCTCCTAGAAGAGGGAGGAGCCCGAGAAGCTATTGGAGCTCTAGATTCCAGACTCTTAGAGCTCAGACACGTGAGGGATCACCCAAGAGATCAGATCATAGGAGATCCTCGGAATGGTGTCAGAACTCGCAGAGGTACAATTAACGAGATTCTGCACCTTAGTTTTCTGTCACAGGTTGAGCCAAAGAAGTTTGACGAAGCGAGCAAAGATGCGTCATGGATATTGGCCATACAAGATGAACTACATCAATTCGAATGATGTAACGTCTGGACGCTAGTTCCCAGACCAAAGAAACAGAATGTGATCGGCACTAAGTGGATCTTCATAAACAAACTGGATGAACAAGGTGTCATCATCAAGAACAAAGCCAGACTGGTGGCTCAAGGATACAGATAGGAGGAGGGGATTGACTTCGACCAAACCTTTGCACCAGTTGCAAGGCTCGAGACGATCAGGTTGTTCCTGGTGTATGCCTCTCACAAAGGATTCACTGTCTATCAGATGGAAGTGAAGTCTACTTTCCTGAATGGAAATTTAAAAGAGGAAGTATATGTCGCGCAACCCCCAGGTTTTGTTAATCCAACACTCCCTGATTATGTTTACTTTCTTAATAAAGCATTATATGGTTTAAAACAAGTTTCTCGAGCTTGGTATGAGACTCTGTCTAGATTTCTTCTTGAGAAATAGTTCTCGAGAGGAAAAATAGATAAGACATTGTTTCTTAGGGAAGTCAAAGGCAAGATTTTGCTGGTGCAAATCTATGTCGATGACATAATATTCGGCTCAACGGACAACAACCTGTGCAAGAAGTTTTCCAAACTTATGCAAGGGAAGTTTGAAATGAGCAGTATGGGAGAGATGAAGTATTTCTTGAGACTTCAAGTGAAACAGTCTGAGGATGGAATTTTCATTTCTCAGACGAAGAGCACAAATGAACTCCTCAAGAAATTCAGAATGGAGAGTGCAACCTCTATGAGGACTCCAATGGAATCCACTGTGTCTCTGGACAAGGATGAGAAAGGGAAACCTTTTGATGAAACCAAGTACAGAAGCATAATTGGAACACCTGCTCTATCTTACAGCTAGTAGACCAGATATTATGTTTTCCACATGCGTTTATGCCAGATATCAGGTGAACTCTAAGGAATCTCATTATGTCGCTGCAAAGCGGATTCTTAGATACCTTAAAGGTACACTAAATCTTGGCTTGTGGTACCCAAGAAACAATGATGTCGAGCTGATAGGCTTTTCAGATGCTGACTTTGCAGGAAGCAGGGATGATAGGAAAAGCACTTGCAGGACGTGCCAATTTCTCGGAAGAAGGCTTATATCGTGGAGCAGTAAAAAGCAGAACTGTGTTGCAACCTCTACGGCTGAATCTGAGTACATCTAAGCAGGCAGTTGTTGCGCACAACTTATATGGATCAGAAATCAACTTGAAGATTATGACTTGTAGTTCAGATAAGTTCCCATGTATTGTGACTCCTCGAGTGCAATTGCAATTGCGAACAATCCTGTGTCGCACAGCAGAACAAAGCATATTGAATTGCGCTTCCACTTCATTCGGGAGCATGTGGAGAACAAAGATATATCCCTCTGCTATGTCTCCACGGATAAGCAGATTGCATATATCTTCACGAAGCCACTAGACGAGGCCAAGTTCATTTTATTCAAAACTGAACTCGGCATGCTGAACCTTGAAGATTGAAGACTAAAAGGCTCAAGGCTCTTGGATCAAGCGGAAGCGTCTGCTAGGAACTCAAGATCGGGCATGGATGCAAGATCTGAGGGGGAGCATTTTGCTCCAAGTGAAGTCCCCGGTTTGCAGAAGCCGAAAAGGGGGAGATTACCCTCTCGACCAAGGCTAAGGTGGTGCTTAGTAGGCCACAAAGGCTATGCTGCTCTCAGATAGGGGGAGATCACCTCGGCTAAGGCTATGTTGCTCTCAGGAAAATCGTAATGAATTCCACACTCAACTGAACTTTCATTTTATGATTTTCATTTCCATCTGTTCTATTCACCTTAGCTTGTAGGGTTTAGGCTTCTTCAAATAGGGAGAGATTGTTGGGTATTGCATCCACAATAGACCTGATTTGAAGAAGAGCCTGAACAAGCTAAGGTGAATTGACTATGTATTTGACAATTCTATCAAGTTGTGCTTGCATCCATTCCATGCTATGTACACACCAATGTCAGATTCCAGTGAGTCAATATACACAGGTCTGCGCAACGTAATCCCTCGTTGTGTAGATCAGTGTGTTGATCCACATGTGCTCTCTCTATTGGAGTGCACTTATTTTCAAGTAAAGGGTCAAGGTAGATCAAGAGCAGAAGAAGGAGCAAGGATTGGTCAAATACCAAGCTATCAACAGAAGGAAGGAGGAAAATCCTTCCAAGTAAGAATCGATGGGAATCGTTAGTGATTCCCGCCTACTTCGACGGGAGTCGTTAGTGATTCCCGCCGACTTTGACGGGAATCACTAAGTGTCTCCCGTCGACAACTTCCGGCTGGCAAAAGTCAGAAATTCTGCCAAGGCAGAATCGACGGGAGTCGGGAGTGATTCCCGCCGACATCGATGGGAATCACCAATGACTCCCGCCGATTTTTCCTTAGGCAGATTTCGCCGCTCGCTGGACCGGTCCAGGTCGCCGTGCTCAGTTCGGCCAGATATCGGGATTTCTGAGGTGGGCCCCACAATGGTCTTCTAGGGTTTGCCTTTGGGTATAAATACGTACTTATTCCCGTTGTCTACAGTACACACCAACCCACCGGAATACATAAATCGGCCGTGACCTAGCGCATCGCGAGCTCCGCCCGCACGCACGTCGCCGATCGGAAGTTGTTGCCGCCGCTGATCTCAGCTTGTCTCTGATCGCTCGATGACAGTACCGAGGCAAGCACCCGGTCTCACGTGTCTCTCTCGAGATCTCTTGTCTTCCGATTCGTTGAACGAGACTTGTTCTCCCTTCCGAATCGGTTGAGACGTTTGATCCGACTTAGATCGTTCGAAGACCTAGCTTGCTTCGTCAAGAAGTTTGGATTTGCAAATCATCACTGCCGCACTTGCTTGCCGCCGCCGATCTTGACAAGATCCATTCCAAGTGAGAAATCCGGTTGTGGACTCTTCGTACTTTTCGTACAAGCTTCAACGAACGAAGAAGGACATCGGAATCTCCATAAAGCATTATTTGTATTTTTATTTACTTTCAATTTTGTTGTAAAGGAATTTTCATTCCTATTTGTAAGGGTTGGGTGCAACTCGTTGTGGTGGAGTTGTAACTCCGTTGTTGGAAGGGTTCCTTCCGTTGTTAGGGGAGCGTTGCTCATAGTGTGAGGATTGGATTTCAATCCGTTTGGAGAAGTGACTGAGTCGTCCCTTGGTGGGAGATAGGTCGAAGGGGGTAAGTGGACATACCCAAATCGGGAAACCACTATAATTCTTTGTGTATTTTCTGTGTTTTGTTTGCTTACTTGTGCAGGTTAGTTTAATTCAGCAAAAGACTGCACGACGCCTATTTCCCCCTACCCCTATAGGTGGATTAGGTTGACACTAGATACTTTCATTCACCTCTCCATTAGTCTCAACCACAGATCCATCAGCTAGCATTAAGGATTTCCTTCCATCAGATTCGATATTCAAATTCATCTTTTCAACATCTTGCAAAGCAAGAATGTTGCAAGATGAACCGGTATCACATAGCGCTAGAGTTTCTATGGAATTAATCTCACATTTAACCGTCGTTTCACGGGCATTACATTCCCCCACATCCTCAACACTCTTCCCCTGCTCATGGGGATTCTTCTTCGTGTCGCTAGGAACAGTATCGCGGGTGCGCTCAGAAAATACGTGGGCTAATTGTCCCAATTGTGTTTCCAAATTCCTCATGGAAGCAGTCTGAGTAGCCATATTTGACTGGGCCATTTCAACAAACTTTTCCATCATCTCCTCTAATGCGCTCGTGCGCGTCCCTTGCAGATTATGATTATAACCCTGCTGAGACGGTCGCGGCTGGCTACCAGAAGCCTGAGCATCGAATTGATGCTGGCCCCCATGCCATCTTTGACCGGGCACGTTTTGGTTCCATGAGAAATTAGGATGGTATCTCGCGTTACGATTATAAGCATTATTGTAAGGCACAACACGATTTTGATTATTTATAAAATTAACATTTTCTTCACAAGCCATACCTGTCTGGCCAGCAAACAGCTCACCCTCGGGGTACTCATAAGCGTGGTGGCCAGAGTTACCATAACTCTGGCACGATATGCTCATCATAGGGGCAGGCGGTGGGGTCGATCGGGTCAACATCATCTTCCCATCCAAGGCAGGATTCGGCGTGCAGCCCCACCGCATTTACATCAAACAAATTTATCGCCCCTCTAGGGGCATTCCTGCCTGCAGTCCAGTACGTGTTGTGGGAGGTCGTGTCTTTAAGGAGTCTCAACGCTTCCTCAGGAGATAAGTTCATGATCGTGCCACCCGCCGCTGCATCGATCATTGCCCTGAAATTTGGCTCAATGGCGAAATAAAATATCTCCATCAAATTCCAAGGCTCACAGCCGTGTTGAGGACAACGACATTGCAAGTTGGCAAATCTCTCCCATGCCTCATAAAGTGTTTCTTGATCCAGCTGTCTGAACGTGGCTATTTCCTTGTGAGAATTAACAATTTTATCAACAAGATGAAACTTAGCCAAAAACATGGACGTAAAGCTTCCCAAGTGGCAGCGGTGCCAGGAGTGATCGTATGCAGCCATGTCTTGGCCCTATCCCTTAGTGAAAAAGGGAACAACTTTAGTTTCACAACGTCATCCGCAATGCCCGCATAGCGGAAAGTACCGCATATCTCAGAAAACTCAGCCAAATGTAGCTGAGGATCCTCGCTCGGCAGACCTGAGTACTGCGTATTGTTCCTAATCATATTTAAAATCGCAGGCTTGATCTCAAAATGATTATTGGCTATGGCTGGCCCGAACACTAGATAAACACTCCCCACTATAGGGGTATTGAAACCCCGCATTGTCCTAATGCGAGGCTGGGCCACATCCTGGTTCTCAACGATTCGTTCCCCTTGGCAATTTCCCACATGGACCAAGTCATCCATCCTTCCCTCAGCTGCAGCAGCACGCACACGAGCTCTTCTCGCTCATGCAATCTCAGGATCAACACCTAAATCTTCGCCCCTTCCACCATGGTTCAGATCTGTCATACAACACTCACAAAAAGAAAACACTAAAAACACCAAAATAATCACAAACTTTTCCCAAAAGAAACAAAATCCACGCAACAATTACACTCCCCGTCAACGGTGCCAAAAACTTCATGCGCTGGCGGTAAGATTATTGTTCCTAGCCAAGTAATATAAGTGAGGAGTAGCTTCCCCAAGTATCGATCTCACGCGGAGTGCAAGTAGGGAGCATGGATTTCGCTTTTAGAGAAATGAATGAAAGTGCTAAGTAAAAATGAGGGGTTTGATTTTGGGGTTTCCTAATCTAAGCAACATTAATCTAGTGCGGGTCGCCGTCACCGCGTCGCCAGGGTGAATTACTCTAAAGAGTAATAGCGGAGACGAACAAACTATCGAGGGTCGCAAACACCTCTTCGCAATGAGCGCTTCTAGCAGTCGCTAGAACGGCTCAAACACAGCTTTCTCTAACAAAGATGAAGCTCATCAACACACATCATGAACAAGAAATCACCACGCAAAACCATAGCAAAACCTCGAGCAAAACATGGTTATCAAACCTCAGGCATACTAGCACAAGTTCAGGTTAAAGAAAATCTAAGAAAAGAGGGGGAGAAACACAACCAAGCACTCAAAGACTCTCCAAGATTCACGGCCGGACGCGAGGGTTGCCGAGCCTCGTCCTAGCTCGGTCTTTGAAAGGTATCCGGGATCCCGAAGGGCTGTCACTTCCTTCTTCACACTCGTCTTCTTCGTGTTGTGGTTGATGATTCGGATCAGAGCAAAATGCTTCACAAGTGCTGCAATTAAGAACTCAAACAGTAGCTTGGAGGTCGGCAATGGTGATGGCGGTTGGAGACAAAGCTTTTGCAAGATCTTTGGAGGAGAATGGGTGGCCGGATCAACCCTCCAATGAGGAGAGAGAAAGAGACGGTTGGAGGGACGAGTTCCCGCTCAAATGGGTAGAAATGGTGGGGGAAATCGGAGATTGCCTGGTCCAGAAGAAATCTGCGGCTTAAATAGTAAAAGTCAGCAAAATTGGTCACGCACGGTCTAGCGCATGACCGTGGGTGAACCGTGCAATAATAATCTCCAGAAAACGCCTGTGGAAGAAGAAGCGTTGACCCGTGCGTTTTACTCACGCACGGGCAATTCTGTCTGTGCGCTAAGGAAATCGCACGGGTCACGACAGAGTGCTCAAAACGCAGGCAACCGGGTGAATCGTGCGTTTTACTCGCGCACGGGCGCTTCCGCCCGTGCGTGAAGGAAAACGCACGACCAACCACAGAATAGAGTAAAACCAGAAGGCTACAGAAAAACCGTGTGTTTCCTTCGCGCACGACGGAAACAAACCGTGCGTCAAGAAAACGCACGACCGTGCGTTTTCCACAAATCAGAATTCTGAAGAGGGGAAAACTTACCACCTGTACACAATAAAAACTCACACAGAAGGACCCTCCAGCAATCAACCAAATGCAATAAAAACTACTGGAACAAGCCCTGGGGAGCACCAAGTACATACCCCCAGTAATCGAATGCGCAATTACGCACCCCCGGGCTAGAAAAGTGCACTAAACGTGAAACGCAGTAGGAACGAAATATCAATGGAAACAACCGGAAAGTGAAGTGCAAAGTCATGAAAACCAACCCAGATGAGTCCGCAAAACCCTATATAAACGGGACTCATCAGCACTCGCCAAATAGGTAAGGTCGCAAAACCTGTGTTTGTAGTCGTCGGGGGATTACCCCCTTTGGCAGCTGGTGCCTACCAACGAAAAAAGATAAGACAGATCTCCACCAACAATCACCAAAGCAATGCACAAAGAAACGACGCCAGCATTACATAAGCTCAACCAACACGGAAATGGGACTTCACGCCAAAGAAACCTACAATCAAAGATGTGATACAAAGAGGGCAACCAAAGTACCACCAATAATATAAAAAATCACTACAAAGTGCTGAAATATAGAGTATAAAGGTACCCGATTCAAACACAACTACACAACAAAAATGCATAAATGTTCAATAAGGACGAAGCAACAACTCGCTAACAACATCAACAACCAGGATCAGGGCCTGAACCTGTAATCTCAGACAGATTCTCTAAAAAGAGAATCTGGCTACATTACAATGATGCATCTAGACCTTCATAATCTTCACCTCTAAACTTGCATGTATTTCATACTTCTTCCATTAAAATCCAACCCGCTCCATGGTAAGCTAGGAGCGTTCCGTAAATTACATATCGTGCACATTACGCCTTGCGCACACATCGTGCCATGGCCCCGCACACACACAATGCACATTGCGCATATTGCGCCATGCATGCGTAAAGTCCTATATACATCTCGCACGAACCCCTCCAGGCATGCAATATGTCCCTTACACATTCCACTCTCCATACCTCTCATACATATTGTTGCACACACCACCACAAGTGAGCAATTCGATCGATGGTTAGTCCACCTTCCACACCTCTATTTGTTTCTAGGCATGTAAGCCAAAACCAACCAAACCGCAAAACCGAACCGAATAGAACCAAACCAAATCGAGTCTTCAGTGTATCATAAGATTTCAGCAGGCCGCGGTTCGGTTACGGTTTTGATTTTAGAAAAACCATAAGGTTCGCGTCGGTTTATGATTTTGTGTAGCAAACCAAACCGAGTCGAACCAAATCGAACCGTTGTATATAAAAAATTTAATTTATCAATTAAATTTCATTAAACCATATGATTAATCATACAACAGGTATTTCTCTTATATATTTTAAGTTTTTTGTTTTTTGTTTTGATTAAGCATCTAAGTTGTCGTTGATATCTAGTATAGATATTTCTCTAATCTAGATTTTTCTCCAAACAAATAATGCTAATGAATATTTCATTTTTCATTCATTTGATTTTGGAGTCCTTAAATTGTTTAGGTGATAGGAATTGTGTTCAGACAATACTTTCATGTTGGGTGGTTGAGCCTCATTCATTGCACCATCTCTGATCTCTATCTATAAATTTTTAGGCTTTATCACATTATTTAAACCACCAAAACCGAACCAAACTGAACTAAACCATTCGGTTCGGTTTCAAAGTTTGAGCGGTTCGGTTCGGTTCCAAATTTTTGAAACCACATATGGATGGTTCGGTTTGCAGTTTTGCTTACAAACCGAGCCGTTACAACCCTAATTGTGTCAATCAGCTCCACTATAATCACCGTAAATTATCACTAGTGCAATTCAACAAAAATTCCTATCCCTACATTCCCTCCAGCTCTCGACACTAGGGGCTTGGGCGACATCTGATGAGGTCCTCATAAAATTATAGTTGCACCCCCATATGTGGGGTGCAAATATCGAAGGAATTCCCCACACACACGAACAAAAAGACACACACACACACTAGCGAAACAGCGCGCGCACACACACACACACACAAGCGAAATAGCACACGTACACACACTCACGAGCGAAACGGCAGACACATAGACACGAGCAAAACAACACACATACAAACAAGTAAAACAACGCACACACGCATACACACATGAGCACACACGCGCGCGCGCGCGCGCGCGCGCGCGCACACCAACCCACCCACACACCCACACCCCCCCCTCCCACACCCACCCACCCACACCCACACCCACCCACCCACACCCACCCACCCACACCCACCCACCCACCCACACCCACACAAACCCACACTCTCTCACACACACACACACACACGCACGCACACACACACACGCACGCACACACACACATGCACACACCCACGCACGCACACACCCACGCACACACACACGCACGCACACCCACACACACGCACACACGCACACACACACACACACTCACACACGCACGCACGCACACGCACGCACACACGCACGCACACACACACACACACGCACGCACACACGCACACACAAACACGCACGCATGCACACGCGCGCACACACACGCACGCACGCGCACACACACACACACGCATAGACGCACACGCACACACACGCGCACGCGCCCGCCCGCACGCACGCCCGCGCGCGCGCGCACGCCCGCACGCACACACACACCCACACACACGCACACGCGCGCATGCCCACGCACGCACGCACACACCCACACACGCACACGCGCGCGCACACACCAACACACGCACACGCACACGCACACGCCCGCACGCGCCCGCACGCCCGCACGCACACACCCACACCCACACCCACACACACGCGCACGCGCGCACGCGCACGCACGTACGCACGCACACACACACCCACACACCACAACACGCACACTCACACGCACGCACGCCCACGCGCACACCCACGCGCGCGCACACGCGCACGCCCACTCATGTGCACGCACACGCGCGTATACGAGTGAAAAAACACACACACACACGAGTGAAACAACACACACACACACACACACATGAGTGAAACAACACACACACACACACACACACACACACACACACACACACACGAGTGAAACAACACACACACACACACACACACGAGTGAAACAACACACACAGACACACGAGTGAAACAACACACACACACACACACACACACACACACACACGAGTGAAACAACACACACACACACACACACACAAGTGAAACAACACACACACACACACACACACACGAGTAAAACAACACACACACACACGAGTGAAACAACACACACACACACACACACACACACACGAGTGAAACAACACACACACACACGAGTGAAACAACACACACACACACACACACACACGAGTGAAACAACACACACACACACACGAGTGAAAACACACACACACACACACTAGTGAAACAACACACACACACACACACTCGAGTGAAACAACACACACACACACACACACGAGTGAAACAACACACTCACACATACACACACACACACGAGTGAAGCAACACACACACACACACACGAGTGAAACAACACACACACACACACGAGTGAAACAACACACACACACACACACACACACACACACACGCGAGTGAAACAACACACACACGCGCGAGTGAAACAACACACACACACACACACACACACACGAGTGAACCAACACACACACACACACACACACACGAGTGAAACAACACACACACACACACGAGTGAAACAACACACACACACACACACACACACGAGTGAAACAACACACACACACACGAGTGAAACAACACACACACACACACACGAGTGAAACAACACACACACACACGAGTGAAACAACACACACACACGCACACACGAGTGAAACAACACACACACACGAGTGAAACAACACACACACGAGTGAAACAACACACACAATAATGACACACACACACACACACGAGTGAAACAACACACACACACACACACGAGTGAAACAACACACAGCCAAAAGAACGAAACGACACAAACACACACACGAACGAAACGACAAACACACACGAACGAAACGACACACGACACACACACACACACACACGACACACACACGCACACGCACACGCACACGCACACGCGCACACACCCACACCCACACACCCACACGCGCGCACGCACACGCACACGCGCGCACGCACACGCACACACACACACACACACCCGCGCGCGCGCGCACGAGCGAAACGACACATGCACACGCACGAGCAAAACGACACACGCACGAACGAAACGACACACGCACGAGGGAAACAACACACACACAAGCGAAAAGCCACACGCACACACACAAGCGAAATGCCACGCACACACGCGAGCAAAACGACACACACACGAGCAAAACGACACACACGCGAGCGAAACGAAACACACACACATACACACACGAATGCACGCGCGTGCGTACACGCAGGCATGCACACGTGCAGACAAACTCAAACACACGCATGAGCGCGCACGAAGACACACGCCTGCGCGCGCGCGAAACGACACACACACACACACGAGCAAAACGACACATGCACACACACAAGTGAAACGACACAAGCACACACACGTTAGCGAAACGACACACACACGTGAGCGAAACGACACACACACACGAGCGAAATGGCACGCACGCACACACACACACACACACACACACACGCGTGCACACACACACACACACGTGCGCATGCACGTGCGTGCACCCGCACAAACATGTGCACGTGTTCATACGCAGACACACACGCGCGCGTGCACGCACGCACGTGCACGAAGACACACACACACACACGCGCTAACACATGCACGCACACACACGCACGCACGCACGTGCACGCAAGCTAACACACGCAGACACACGCACGCTAACATATGCAGACAGATGCACGTGCACGCACACACAAACACACTCACATACACACGCACACGCGCACACGCAGGCACACGCAAGCACACGCAAACACGTGCACGCGCGCGCGGACGCACATGAGCCTCTAAATTTATAAAAACGCCCCTTCCATTAAAAAATGGATTAGCTTTGTAATCATAGTTTGATTTGATCACACCCGGCTTTAAATTTTCCTTTAAAAAGTAATATAAAATTATTTTGGAGTTATAAGTGTTATAACTTAAGATCAACTTCATAGTCATTTTATAGGCTGGCTTATCTGTGCTGACAATCTCACCGTAAATATAAAATTAAAGCATGTTTTTTACATGTTATCTTATTTTATATTTTAATCCTACGGTTTTCTTCTGAATGCTATATGGGTAAATCACTTTTTGATGCAAGAGTACAACAATACTCGAGCCTTAGACTGCGTGTTTTATTTGCTCCTGTGAGGTTGGACAAAAATATCATTGTCATGTAAAAATCTTATTTCTCAAACTAATTTTCTTTTTGTAACATTTGTCATATCAAACATACATTCTATGATAATGACGTTTTTGTCCAATCTCACCGGAACAAATAAGTTGTGGTAAGCTGCGCCAAACGCAGCCTTAATCCCACTATAGTGGGGTTGGCTATATGCATCCTTTGTCGCTATTGTGCCGTATCTTTTGTCATAATCTCACTAATGCCAAAGTACATCATGTCTTTTCTTATAGTTTAATTCCTAGTCTTTATTGGTTTGCCCCTCCCTCGTTTAACATGCCTAATAAAGAGACTCTAACAACGCCAATAAGTGCATCTAATGATCTCCTTTGTACGTGTCCAACCCATCTTAATGGATTGGTTGGATGCAAGAGTTTTTTTTAAAAAAAAACATTGCACCAAATAATATTTATTTCATTATAATTTAGTATAGTATATAACATCCAAGCACTTAGAGCAGCGCGAGGGGTAATACACATTGTCGCTTGAGACGGAGAATACTTGTCAAATTGCTTGTGTAATATAACATACAATTGCTTAAATCAAAATCACCTAATTATTCTTTTACAATTTATTATATATATAATTAACTAAAACTAGTTAATTTGGATTATTCCCTATACAATGATACAGGTGGCGACCGTGGAGGTGCCTCCTTTCATGACGTGTCACTTCATTAATGCATATGAGGAAGTGGACGAAGAGGGACGAGTCACGTCCATAATTGCCGATTGCTGCGAGCACAATGCGGACCCAACAACCATCCTTGAGAGACTCAAACTGCATAGTTTGCGTTCCTTTGCCGGGCAAGACATCCTACCTGATGCAAGGTATATTCCCATAATTTCGATGGCTAAGATTAATTTATATAAATTTTTTGAATAATATTTTGATTTTAATAAAATTGTCTAAACATTAAAAAAAAGTATGGATGTTTAAAATTGCCAACAAGGATTATCCTTCAAACATGTTTGGGTACTAAGATGGCTTAAATATTGAAACTTCACAATCCATGTGTTCAATGGAATTCATGAACATTTCCACATCGAACTCCGTTTAACGGCACCTTTTAAAAATCATTGTAAATGTCTCTGAGCACCATAGACACTGTGAGCTTCTATTTGATAGAACAATTTCAGTGAGCTGGGCGGTGGCGATTGTGAGCAAAGTTATGGAACATGCAACGTTTGGATAGGTGGGGCCACAAATATTATTTTTCAAAAACAACATTTAGGTAAAAACACCATCACAATCATGCAAATGTGATCAAGCTTTAGCGAACGTGAAAGCCTAGAGTCCTAAATGTAAAATTTGGGTAAAAAAAAAGTTGCCACCAAAGTTCTAAAAACAAGGTGAATCGCCATCAATACATTTATTGCCACAATATCACATCTCCACCACTCAAATTTTATAGCTATGCCAAAGAAAGCCTTAATTCCTCAATGAAATTGATCTAGCCAACTACCACCATATTTTACTCAGAGCCATGAGACAGATCCACCTACCTCAGAACCTACAAAATTGTTTAGCCATTTGACAATTTTTGGGCATGATGTGGCCATCCTGGAATATATAGAGAGGTGGGGTGCTAATAACCCATCCTCATGATCCCCACTAACTTAGTGGGATCATCAGATGACTATCGCGCATGTGATCGGCGTGCCCGATCCCCCGCGCGGCCCGTAGAGGGATCCCACTATGTGTGCCCTCCATGCGACCACAACGGACGACCACCGGTGCCACCGTCGTTGGCATCCGGTGGCTCGTGCCCGGCTGGCCCTGCCAAAGCCAGGGCTACCCCTCCCCGCAGCCGCAGGGCTTCTCCCGCGTGGGCGGCCGCCGCCCCTCCCCGCGGCCGCCTCCTGCGGCCGCGGGGAGTCGCCCTCAAGGGCGTCCGCCCCTCACCGTGGCCGCCTCTCGCGGCCGCGTTCTCTCCCGTCGTTGTAACGCCCCTGATTTCTCGATGTTTATTTTAATTTCTGTAATGACGTAATAATGACGTTAGAGCGTTAAGTTGACGCGTAGTTAACAGATGCCGTTGTTGGAGCGTTATTTTGCTCATCGGGATCCGAGGTGTTGACTCAGTGGATTTTAGTAGGTTGATATTGGTTGTAAATTCGTGAAATTTTCACCCGAGTTGGTTTGTCGAATCTTAATTTCAACTTCTCCATTGATTTTGTAGCATCGGTATTTAGCCTTAATGCGAATTTTATGGCAATCCGAGTTGATTCGAGTTTTTGATCGTTTGGATGTTTAATTGTTAATAATAATATAATATTATATATATAAACTTGTACGTTTTAACAGAACCCTATTCATCGTCTCTCCCAAACCGTCGGGCCGAATTGCAGGAGAAAGTAGGCGACGGACATCGCGAAGCCTTCGGCTGCTTGCTGTAGGAGTTCCGGCGCTAGGAATCTATGTCGGAGGGTAGATTCGGAAAGCTCTCGCCGAGATCAACGCGCGCACGGTAAGTTTTCCCCATTTTATGGATTTTTGGCGTTAGGATTTTTGACCTTGACTCTCGTTTATCCCGAAAAGTTTCAGGAGTTGTTGCCTAGGAGTTTTTGCGACCGATCCTTGAAGCGGAGCGCTCGTGAGGCCGGATTTTGGAAGATTTGAGGCAAGTGGTGATTTATTCCCCTTGCTATGTTCTCGTTCATATTACCTTTCTTCCCTCTTTCTTCCTTCCTCCCTAGAATGTAGGAGTAGTGTACTGTTTGGCTAGGTCAAAATCCACCCGGTAGAGTAGGAGGTCGACTGACCAAAATTCGCCAAATATGCATGAGTTAGTATGAGTAAAATTCGTCGAATAAGGGTTGAATCTGGTTAAATCCGGTTAAGTCAAATTCGTCGAGTATTCCTGAGAGGTTAAGTCCTTTTCGTCGAGTATCTTTGGGTTAAGTTAAATGCGTCGAGTGATTAGACCTTGGCGTTGAGTTCGTTGATTGAAACTGGCTTGGAGTCAAATTCGTCGAGTGATTGGCCTTTGGCGTCAAGTGCGTTGATTGTAACTGCTTTGGTGTCGAGTGCATCGAGTGAAATACCTTTGGCGTCAAGAGCGTCGAGTGCTTAGCCTTTGGCGTTGAGTGGGTCGAGTATTTATGAGAATCTAAGTCTTTTTCGTCTAGTAATGCTTTTAGCGTTGAGTGCGTTGAGTGTAACTGCTTTAGCGTCGAGTGCGTTGAGTGTAACTGCATTGGCGTCGAGTGCGTTGAGTGTAACTGCTTTAGCGTCGAGTGCGTTGAGTGTAACCGCTTTGGAATTGAGTGCGTTAAGTGTAACTTCTTTGACGTCTAGTGCTTTGAGTGAAGTTGTCTTGGGCATCGAGTGCGTTGAGGAACTCAGCTAGGCGTTTAGTGAAGTACAATTCGTTGAGATAAGTCCTGGCATTGAGTGAAGTCTTTTTCGTCGAGTTTCGCCTTAAGTTAAGGGAGATTCATCGAGTATTATCCACAAATTCCTCGTGGACATAGAAGATTATGTGTCGATTCGTCGAGTATCGAGGTAAGGGCAAGTCAATTCGTCAATTATTGACCTTAGGGAAATTTTTCGTGATTTTTCTTCCTCTATGTCGTTGAGGAATCTTGAGGTTAGACTTGGGATTTATTGGTTTTCTGGATGTATGGTTGTGGCTAGGTTGGCAGTGGATAAAGGACCACCAACTTGATGCTGCTTCGTGAATCATTACACGTGATGGTTGGTGATTTTTCTTTTGGACTGTTGGTTTGTGTTGGACAATATGACCACCACCACAGTACCTCTTTGAGATGTTTGGACTGTAGGGTGGTGTTGGACAATGTGTCCACCACCCTAGTGCCTTTTTGAGATGTTTGGTCTGATGGTTCGTGTTGGACAATGTGTCACTGACTCAGTACCGTTTTTGCCAAGTGTTAATGATTCACGTGTTTAGAGCTATTTAATCTCTTTCTTTTTTATTATATAAACATATGTTATTATGCTTACACTTGCGGATCTTATCGAAGCATGGCTTCATTTTGCACTTGGTGCAACTATTATTCCACTGTTTGAAAACTCCTTACTTATTATATTATGACTTATTTGCTGTGATTGGACATCTATTCTAATATTTGGGTTGGTAACCATTTTGTCTCTTTTGATTATTGTTACTAATAATCTTTGATCGGCACTTGTATATTCTTGCTGAGGTATTCTTTTCTTTTGAATGCCTCAGGCTTTGAGCAGTATTCGATCGAGCCGCTAGGGTTGGTAGTTGCTAGTGTTCTGCAGCTATTGCAGTTGTCTGTTCCTCACTGTTGTGAGGTAGTTTTGTTGTTTGTTTTTCTTTTAGTTCAGACATACATGCCTTTTGATGGGTTCGTGTCAGGTTGTTGACGCCCACTGGAGATTTTGTAGAATGTTAAGTTACTTGCTAGCAACTAAGTCACTTTCTAGATGATTTGTCTGTTTTACTTACTCTCTGGGGAGGTTTTATGTTATGATTGAATGTAATTATTTTCAAGTTATAAAAGTATAATTATACTATTCTCATACTCACGACATCTTTTTAACTCAAATAACACAATATTTTAAGAACGTAAAAGCTTTTTTCATACTTATACTAAATCTAGAAACATGCATATTATGAGTTGTCCTTCTGGATGTCTCTGCTCATGCAGGAATAATTGAGCTAAGTAAAGTATTTTTCGCAGCACATATTTATATTTTTATTCGTGGACTAGTTGAGCCACTCTGCCGAGGGATACAACCATCAAAACCTAACTAAAAATATGTTTTCTTCTTGATAAACTCGAGAATTCTTTGAAAAGTGTTAGGTGTAGGTTCTCGCCTGAGCGTCCGTAGTTATCTCCTGCACGGTGTGCCATCACGACACGCGTTTTCTCTGACTCAGATATAATGTTTTATGTTGAGAAAATACGGGTTGTGACATCCGTGGCCGACTGTTCCGCCGACCGCATCTCCTCCTCCTTCGTCAGTGGCCGACTACCGCCATGTTGGTCGCCCGTTCTTGGTGTTCCTTCGCTGCCGTTTGATCGTCCTGTCACGATCCTCGCCGTCCGTTACGTGGGTAACCACCCACTAACAACCATGCTTAGTGGGGAATATTATTTATTTAATTAATGCTTTGCGAATAACAAATATTATGAGCATTATATACGTTTGAAACTTTGCTAAATATGGTCTTCAATTAGTGATTTCGGTGGCTATGCTGTGCGGATAGCTGCATAACCATCTCTAGGGCCTATAAATTTGACCCCAGACTCCCTCTCCTTTCTAACTTTCCTCCTCTCAGTCTTCTTCTTCCTCAGGTCGGAGCTCTGCCAAAATCCTCTCACGAGCCTCCTCCACTAGTCGGGCCACCCAAGAATTTGTCTAAGATCACGACGCTCCTGAGAAGGTATTCTTCACACCATATCACAAAGCCTCCTATGTGCATGACGCCGCTTATGTTATCACTGACACATCCCTGTGTGCCCCACCATAAACTTTGTCAGCCAAGCAACGTTCGAGAACGCTCGTCTCCATCAGAGAATAGAAAAGAACCAGCTTTGCATGAGGCGGCCTGTCGCACACCAAACACTCTACAATCTCTCATCTCAAAGTTGTAATGAGGAGCGGTCTGTCGCACTCGGTTCTCCACTCAATCTGTAAACTTCCGCTTGGTTTTTTACCTAGTTGAGGGGTATTTCCACATTAAAATTGTCTTATGTGCTTCTGCATATTCTATGATAGTGTGCATGCTCGACCGCTTCATTGGCTAAAGCAGCATAGTTTAGTCTGATCTACCAAGAGGGTTGAGTTGGCCACAAAAGTTTGGTGCCATATTTGGGAACCGAGTTCCCCAAAGCTTAAAGAAGACCATGACGACAGTATCCTTCGCACAACGATACTCGAGATTAACAGTAATGGAGAGAAGGAGCACTCGCACTACCAAGGGGTCCACCCAGTAGGGGCTTGACAACTTCGATCCTTCTCACTCTCTTATCGACACACCATGGCAGGAGGAAAACACAGCCACAAATATAACGCGCTCGCCAGATGAGTCACCCTCATGAAGAAACAACAAGTTGAAGCACTTACGCTTCTCAAAAATTTTGGGGCAGCCCAGCCTCCCGTTGTGCCACCTGCACCCATGAATCAGCCAATTCCACCCATGCCCATCAATACTTCATGTAAATTACCGCATGAACATACGTGTGACTGAGACACTAATGATTTTTAAAGTTTGTGCATTTCAGGCCTATAAAAGGCGAGCATCATCCACGTCGTCAGGACTATGCACACATCTTGCACAAAAGAATGACACTCGCTTAACTTAATAGCACCTGCCCTCATACAGCGCGCTCATTAACAACACCTGTCTTTGGGCAGTGCACTCACAGTAGCTGCCCTCGTGCAACGCGCTCATCAACATCATCTGCCTTCGGGCAGCATGCTCACAACACCTGCCCTCATGCAACATGCTCATTAACAGCACCTGCATTTAGGCAGTGCGCTCACAACACCTGCCCTCGTGCAACACACTCATTAACAACACCTACCTTCAGGCAGTTCACTCACAACACCTGCCCTCGTTCAACGCACTCATAAACAGTACCTGCCTCCAGGAAGTGCGCACACAACACCTGTCTTCGTGCAACGTGCTCATTAACAGTATATGCTTCTAGGCGACGTGCTCGGAACACCTACCCTTGTACAACACGCTCATTAAAAACACCTTCCTCTAGGCGGCGTGCTCGCAACACCTGCCCTTGTGCAACACGCTCAATAACAACACTTGCATTCGGGCAGCGCACTCACAGCACCTGCCCTTGTGTAGCATGCTCATTAACAGCACCAGCCTCCAGGAAGCATGCCCATAACACCTACCTCCTGGCAGTGTGCTTGGCCCCTGCGACCTCTCGCGACTTGGCCAGATGAATTTGCTCTCTGCCTTGTTTCGAAGGTTGGCACTTCATCGTCACAAAAAACAACCGGTAAGGACTACCCCTCGCCATCTTTAACTGACCTCGCATTGCCCCAGATTGAAGGCGTGCCCTTCTCCCCCGCAGTAGGTCACTACAATCAGTGACACCCCTCAATCCAGATATCTTAATTTTCTCCTGGCCAACGAGTTAAGATGTTACCGGGTCTCTTTATTCAACCGTCAACCAGTCAATGACGTCAATACGTTCAAAATCATCATACAAGCTAAGCTCAACGCTAAAGAAAAATTGCAAACACAATTCAAATAATTACTCCAAAGCGGCATACAAATAGTCAAAGGATGATACAAAGTACAAGTACAAAATTACAAAGACAAATACAAAGCCATCACAAAGCGACGATATTGTACAGACTCAACTGATAAAGAAAACATGCAAAGGCGAGACAACTACTTGCAAATTATTTCTACATTAGAATTAGAACCGAGTCATTATCATCAGAAAGGTCATCAAAGACAAGGCCTAAGACATCACACCTATGCCTCCTGGACACCATCTGAAGCGCCTTCAATACTCCACGCCTATGGGCGACCTTGCAAATATCCTCCGTCTGGGGCTCTATCTCTCTAGTGAAGACCTCCCCGCAGATCTCCTCGCCAATCAAGCAATGATCGCACATATAGTTCAAGGAGTCCATGTACTCAGCAAGCCCGACAGCCTTCAGCTCTAATTCTTCATCCTCTGAAGAAATTCGCTCCACCTCAGCCTTCGAAGCCCTAGGCTCCGTCTCCAAATGAGAAGCCTCCTCCAGAGCAGTCTTCAGCAACTACACAGTTTTCTCAGTTAAAATCACATAAATAAAGGTGATTTTATTATTCTAAAATGTGAATAATACAAGGGTATTCCCCCTATTTATAGAAAAAAGGGAAGAGAGAAAAAAATAAGAGAGAGAATATACAATGCTTGTCACATGAAACCAGGAGGATACATAATACCAGACTTAGCGTACTGTGCGATTAGACATATCTAATCACATGATTACATAGCTAGTAACAACATTTCACTTGCTCTGGCCTCTACCCTCCATCATTGTAGCAGTCCGCTTCTAGGCAACCATGGTGGTTAGACATATCTAACCGCCAGACAGCAGTCATGATCATCTATTCCAGTTTGCAACACCTTAGATGACATCTCCAGACCACAAGCCTAGGAGCTAGTTCGACAAAGCAACAAAACAAGTACTGAATAATAAGTAGACCAGTTCGCCTGTGTAGACCGCCAAATCAAATTGCCTATCAAGACCGCCAAACCACTCGAGCTCCGTATGTTCCAACAATCTTCACTAACCGTGCGGTAATACAGCCAGACCGCCAGGACTAAACCGCCAGTCCACCAAAGCTGAATGCTACTACTGTCTACCAGATCGCTAGAACCATTCTACCAGTCGCCAAGTATACCTGCCAGACTACATGGACTCCACACATTCTAACACTCACCTCAAGCTAGAGCATATATATCAACCATGCCCAGCTTTTCACATATATCTAAAAATAAGGAAACTGGTTTGATAAAGATATCGACAACCTCTTTGTCAGAAGTGACAAACAAAGTGTAGATTTGATTCTTCAATGCATCCTCTCTGATAAAGTGGCAGTTTACTTTGATATGCTTCGCCCTCTTATGAAACTTTAGATTCTTCGAAATATATATAGCTGTCTTATTATTATAGAACATTGACAAGATACGATCATAGACTTCTTAAAAATCAAGCATCAGTGTCTGCAACCACTTTCACTCGTAGGTAGTCATAGTCATGATTCTGTATTCAACTTCAACACTTTACTTGAATAATACAAACTATTTCTTTCTCTTCCAATTGACCAGTTTTCCTCCTATAAAGGTGCAAAAATCAGACGTAGAGTTCCTATCCTCTTGTCATCAGCATAGCTAGCATCAGAATAGGCTTCCATCCTCAAATGACTATTCTTCTGAAATAAAAGTCCCTTTCCCGGAGATCCTTTCACATATTCCAATATCTTTAGAGTTGATTGAAGGTGATACTCATTAGGAGCTTGCATAAACTAGCTTACCTTTCCTACCGCATAATAGACATCTTGACTTATGATTGTCAGTTAAATGAGTTTACCCACAAACCTTCTACTAGGTGATATCTGAAAGAAAAGTTAAATCCTTATTTTAACACTTGTCATCCCCAACAGCCATCAAACACCGAGAAAGTTTAGGCCCTAGAAGATCTGTCTCTTTTAAAATATCCAAGACATACTTCTACTACGAGAGCAGTATATAATTAGAATTCCAGCAGATCTCAATCCTTAGGAAGGACTTGAGAGACACCATATCTTTTGTGACAAAATATTGATGGCGTTTCTTCTTTGTTAGGTCAATTCCTTTTTTATCATCCCTTGTAAGACAAATGTCATCTATATAAACAACATGACCAACTAGCCTCGTAGAAGTCTTGCCACTACACAAAAATGCACCTATAGTAAGGACCTAAATCGTTACCATAAGTGCCAAAAATTGTTACACAAACTATTTGGTAATGAAAAAAACTTTAAGTAACGGTCGTGCTTTAAAGCTCGACGCTAATACTTCTTGTAACGAATGTATGTCTGTCGTTACAAATAAATTAATTTTAACAAAAGATTCTTCCTCACCCAAAACAGATTCTTCCTCACCCAAAACAGATTCTTCTTCATAATAAATTAGTTACAATAAATATTATTTCGTTACGAATGTTTTTTCCCTCACAAAAAATCGATTACGATAAATACTATTTCCTCGCATTAAATTCATTACAATAGTTTTGTACTCTCCTCACTACAGCCAATTCATTTATATATCATAATATTCTGACAAAATACTTACAAAAAATAAGACATCAACTTTCACAAGCTCGCATTCAAATTCATTTAAATATTTATTTATTCATAAAGAGAAGTTTTACATGTAGTCAAATTGCATAATAATAATAATGAATCTTCCGACAAAATATTACATAACAACATTAAGATCTACAAATTTAATTAAGACATCAACTTTGACACATTCCGACTAATGAATTTCCCGTCATTTTTCGACGAATGAATCTTCTATCACTTTTTGACTGATGAATCATCTGTCACTGCTGACCAAGGCTCCCGTACCCTACAAATAAAAGAAAATAATTGTTAATTTTAATCCATATTGAGAGAAAAAATATTTATACACACTCACATATATCCATACATACACAATACACACACAATATAATGTTAATAGTGGAGTTCACTGCTTGAGTATTAGAAAAGGAATAAATTAAGAATGTGTAACAAGAATTACTGACAGATTAAATGAGGCAATAAGATCAGCATTGGTGATGCTGAGACCAGCATTGTACTTGGTGAAGATCCCAGTGGCGGCATCTAGTGACACATCAGCACCAACAACAAACATACTGGTGTTGGTGTCAGGTTTATGCCTAAGAGTTTACAACTTCAACCTAAGTTCGAGTGTACGTTTACACTAACTACCACAAATAATTGCATCATGGAATAAAAATATAAGAACTCTTACAGCTACTCGCACATCAACAATAAATGAAGAAACATTAAAAATCCATACAAAAAAACTTGCCAATGCAGGGCTATCCACAGATTAAGAAACTTGCCCATAAACCACAGATTTAATCAAAAAGGCAGAAATGTATATTGACTTGGTTAGAACAAAATGACAGTAAATTGTGAGCAATCCAGATCTAGAGAGCCAGTGTCACCTACTTCCAAAAAAGTGAATCTACTCTACTACCAGTAACAGCCAACAAGTTAATTATTCAGTTGATCAGTCGGTTTCACAAAGTGAGGACTGAGCAGCTGAGACTGAACCCTACAACAGTAATATTCTTATTCTTCAGATGGGACTGAACCTCACAAAGAATGAAGTCATTCTTGTTTGTACCTGTAGCTGTGATGGCCTAGAACTTGAAATAGAAGGATAAGAACATAAGTTACCAACCCTCAAAGAAAAATAAAATAAAGATCTGATTATACTGGGTAAACAGTATGATTTTTTTGCACTTAACACCCTCAACATACTGGGTAGAACCGAGAACTGAGCTGAATCTAAATTGAAACTTTGAAGTTGAACCACACCAATTTGTAGGATGTCACTGATTTTGGTTGCTCCGGCAGTGAACCAAACCATGTGCGCAGAGAATATATGTAAAGATATATCAAAATTATCATTTTCTAACACATGTGCGCAGAGAACTTTGTATAAAGATGAGATTTTGAAGTTATCATTTTCTAATCAAGTAGCATGTTACCAAAATACTAACAGTCATAAAGATTACTAACAGTCATTTTCTAATCAAGTAGCATGTTATCAAGCTGCATATTCAAAATAATTACTAAGAATTCAGCAAACTTGCTATGTGTTAAGAATTATTTACCATAGAATTCAACAAACTTTCCAACAACTCCATGCTTCCGCAACATTTGAGTCACAGTTAAGACCAAGTAAGTTGCAATTACACTGTTACATAATTTACCTGAAAACTTGAACCCAACAACTCCAGGTAAAACCATGCTCATTGGCTGCCAATAGAAAATAAAATAGTATCAGACTGGTATATATATGAAACTGGAAAGAGAATATATGTATGTTATTGTGATTTGCATCAGTTTCCTTTGTGTAAGAGTCTAAAATATGTTGAATATTAAAACAACTATACAGATGTTGAATATAAAGAAGAAAAGGGTAGCCCGTTGCCCAAAGCATCCCCGTGGAGTAAGATAAGGGCCTGGGGAAGGGCCCCACCGCAATGGTGAAATGTAGGCAAATCTTACCCTAAACATATTCATTATCTGATAACACATAGCTAAACACATATAACCAATAGCTGAACATATTGTATAAGAACTTCCTAGCAATCAAACATATTGCTGAACACATATAACATATCCCTTACCTATCCATTATCAGAGAAGGAATTTGATGTGCTTCTCCGTGATTATTTTGCAAATCCTTGTTCAGATCCTGCACTTTAGCAATCAACTAATTAAATGCAGAAGTAATAAAGGCAAGGTGTATGTTTTAGCAGGCTTTAGTAGTTGGTCACCAAACATGCAAGTCAGATATATCAAAATTATACCAAACATATGTAATAAAATACCAACAAAACCACTATGCCTAAATACTAACAGTCAAATAATAGTCAAACCCAAACAAAATTAATAAAATAGTAACATAGTACTATGCCAAAATACTAATAGTCATAAACCATTCAACAACAAAAAGTGCACCAAAAAGTGAATGGTGTGTGCATCAATTAGTCAAGGAATTGCGCCAAATTTTTTCAGAACCGAAGACAGCATCTCCTTCAGCTCATTTTGCCCCTCTTTTAATCCTGCAATCTCTGCATTGTGAGTTTGAATCAAAGCTTCCTTCTTATCTATAAGCTCTGTTTGTGATGTAATACGAGTCGTGGCATTGCACAATTCTTCTTCCGCTACATTCAACTTCTCTTTCAACTGAGTGGACTCTATCAAAGTCTTCTTCATTCTTTTTGAAGGCACAACACCGTAGCCTAATCCTTTGTCATAACCAGACTTATTTCCAAGTGCAGTCTTTATAATTTCTCTTTCAGAGATTATGAGATCACTGTCAGAATCATTTGATATTGTCCTCAGCCTTTCCATTTCACGCTGTAAAATATAGTGTTATAATAGAAACATATGTTATCAATCAATTTTGTGAAAGTTTGAAATATATTTTGACTTACGTATACTGCTTCTTCTGTCTCACTGACAAACACCTCATTCTTCTTATGGGTGTTAACAAAGTTCTCAACGGGGCTTTGATTAACCTGTATATCAATAAAATATTTAAGAATGTCATAGTAATCAAAAACTCGCATGTACTCATTGCATTACCATTTCCAGCAGTCTTCAATGGTAGGATTTGGAACCCGACATATGAGTAAACGACATGTGTGATCTATTAACAGCATTTGTCTTGGACCTTTTCTGCAAGTAAACAAAAGTATTGAATGGTACTCATTGAATGTGTCATTAATAAAATATTTACTAAACAGAATTTATATAAGTAGTCACAATCACCTTAAAAGTCTCACTCTCGAAGAGATCGCACAACTGACACCAATTCTCGATTGAGATCCACTCAAATGGGCTACTAGCTCTTGGATTCTTTCCTTCCACAATATAACCTTTATACATTGCAGATAATCTTCCTCTCCAATGTGTGTTGCTACATTGAAAAATCTCCTCCATGAACTCTTGCACACTTTTATCGCTTTTCCAATTCTGTATCTCAAACCATTGTTACAAAAAATTAAAAGATTTGGTTATCCAAAACAAATTCATAAATATGTTATATAAATATGTACTTACATGTAATCCCGTATATAAAGTAAGTTTCAGCTCTTGCCCCAGATCACTCCATGGGGCCAAATAATCTAAACCTACACTATGTCTTACAATAACACCTACACCATTTGTAAGGTGCTTTACATAGCGACGCGGCTTCTTAAAACCTTCAGGGAACTCAATCTCAAGTAGTTTCTTATCCTAAGAAACCAAATAAAATTCTGTAAACATATATATAGTAAGTGTATATAAGTTTTAATATACCTAAATAAAGCATACATTTTCTAGTATTGCTTTCTCAATCGACCTTCCGGTGGTCACCCCATGACCTCTTCTTATAAATGAGCTTCCCACTACATAATTAAAAACCCTTAATAAATATATGATTCAAGTAAATGATACAAATTGACAAAAAAAATATCAACTTAATTACCAGTACTAGCAGAACCCTGTATTGGACCTTCATCATTTCCTTCATTAATGGTGGTATCATCATCAGAAGCTTATGATCTACTTTGTGATTGTTGAAGATTAGGTGAAGGTGTATTTAGTATAGGTGACAATTCAGCAACCTCAGTATTTTCATGAATTTCTTTAACAAGCTGTTGTTTGCTGCTCCTTGTCGTAGGGCGGCATAGAATAACTTTTTTGGACCAATATTACTGCAAAGTAAACATCACATTAAATTATTTAGAGAAATCATAAAAATGGAATAATTGCATTATTGTTTAGTGCTAATGAACAAGAAAAAATTTAACCTACCATTTGCATTAGGTTTACATGTAATCATCATTCTTATCACAATATTGCATTAGTGTTTCGTCATCCTCATCTATGGACTCATCTCTGTCGCCAAAATTATTTAGTTCTCCCTCTTCGTGGATTGTAGTTAGAACTTCTATATTTATAATATCAGGTTCTGAAAGTCTTTAGTGTCAACTAATTCCACCTATGGGGGGGGGAATAGGTGAATTGCAGTCTTTTGCAGAATTTAAATAACCTGCACAATTAAACAAACACAGCACAGAAAAGCACACAAGCAATTATAGTGGTTCCCCAATTTGGGTACATCCACTCTCCCCCTTCGACCTATCTCCCACCCAGGGACGACTCGGTCACTTTACCAAACAGATTGAAATCTAATCCTCACACTACAGAATGCACACTTCCAACCGAAGGAGTCACTACTCCTCCACCACGGGTTGCACCCAACCCTTACAACTAGGAATCACTATTCCTTTACAATAAAACAAAAATAGAATGTACAAGAGATACAAACTACATGTGTGGAGAACCCGATGTCCATCTTCGTTCGTTGAAGCATTCTTGATGAAGACGAAGAGTCTACGACCGGAGTACTCTCTTGGAGAGGATCTTCCCAAGATCGGCGGCGGCAAGTGAATGCGGCGGCGATGCTTTGTAGATCCAAACTTCTTGACGAAGTAAGCAAGGTCTACCAACGATCTCAATCGGATCGGTCGTCTCAATCGATTCTGAATGAAGAACTAACCTCGTTCAACAAATCGAGAGACAAGGGATCTCGAGAGAGAAGCGTGAGACGCTATACTTAGCCTCAGTTCTGTCGTCGGGAGATCAAAGATGATCTGAGATCTGCAGCGACGACTACCTTGCGAGCGGCGACGGCGACGGGAGGATTTCCGCGATCGGCTAGGTCATGCTCGGCGGCTTTTGATTTTCCGTGAATCGCATCTACGTAAGTTCATAATGCGCGAGTATAAATACTGTAGAACAACCCTAAATGACCGTTGTGGGGCCCACAAGAAGAAGCCCTAGATCTGGTCAAAGCAGCGCACAGCATCTTGGTTCAGTCCAGCGAAAAGAGCAAATTTGCCTAAGGCAAATTCGGCGAGAATCATTGGTGTTTCCCGTCGAAGTCGGCGGGAATCACTTGCGATTCCCGTCGAATTTTCCTTGGCAAGATTCCAGTTGAAATTCTAGTCATCCGGAGGGAATCAGCGGGAATGCAAAGTCATTCTCGCTGAATCGTCGAGAATCAGTTAGTGATTCCCGTCGATTCTACCTTAGAATAATTCTTGAAGGAGGACAGCCAGGCAGATGAAGTCGGCGGGAATCACTGACTGATTCTCGACGATTCGGCGAGAATCACTAATGATTCCTGTCGAATCAGCGAGAATCACTTAGTGATTCCCGTCGATTTTGACTTAGACGATTTCTCTCTTCCTTCCTCTGAACTTGGTCTTTGATCCATCTTTGCTCCTCTTCTGCTCTTGATCTATCTCAACCCTGTACTTGAGAATAAGTACACTCCAATAGAGAGAGCACACGTGAGTCAATACACTGATCTGCTCAACGAGGGATTACGTTACGCAGACCCGTGTATATTGACCCACTGCACCCTGACATTGGTGTGTACTTAACATGGAATAACTGCAAGCACAACTTGATAGAAAATCATCAAATACATTGTCAATTCAACTTAGCTTGTTCAGGGGCTTCTTCAAATCAGGTACATTGTGGATACAATACCCAACAATCTCCCCCAATTTGAAGAAGCCTAAACCCTACAAGCTAAGGTGAATAGAACAGATGAGAATGAAAATTATAAAATGAAAATTCAGCAGAGAGTGAAATTCATTACCATTTTCCTGAGAGCATACTTAGCCTTACCATTTTCCTGAGAGAATACTTAGCCTTGACATCCACCTTAGCCTTAGCCGAGAGGTTAATCTCCCCCTTTTCGGCTTCTGCAAATCAGGAACTACACTTGGAGCAAACTTAGCCTTGGCATCCACCTTAGCCTTAGCTGAGAGGGTAATCTCCCCCTTTTTCGGCTTCTGCAAATCAGGGACTACACTTGGGGCACAAATCTCCCCCTCATTTCTTGCATCCATGCTCGATCTTTAATCCATAGCAGATGCTCCCCCTTAATCCAAGAGCCTTGAGCCCTTCAGGCTTCAAACTTCATAGTTCAGCATGCCGAGTTCAATTTTTAAGAGACTGAACTTGGCCTCGTCTAGGGCTTTGTGAAAGTATCTGCAATCTTCTTATCCGTGGGGATATAACAGAGAGAGATATCTTTGTTTTCCACATGCTCCCGAATGAAGTGGTAGCGCATTATCTCTTTTCCCAAATTTATTGTTCCAGTGCAAGCCTGGAACAACTCTTGTCTAGGTCTCATCATGTTCCTGGGGACCTAGACTATCCTGCAAAATAGAATTACCTTACCTTAGGAACCCAATAGGCATTGGGTCCTAGGTTCCTTGTTAGCACACTCCCTCTCGGTTGGTTAACCCTACGAGTGGTCGGCCTCGCATTGCTAACATGAGGAGTCTTATTGTATCTTGGATTAAACCAGCAATCCACGGCAAAAAGTGACCAACTTTGCCACAGCACTAACAGTCAAATCTGTTGTACCTTTTCCTAGGCTCCTGCTTCACCCTTGGAACGGTGGGTCCAGTCGGGGCCTTGGATCTGGAGGTGGAGGCATCATGATGACAGCAGTCACATGATTTCTTCACCTCCTATTCCTTCAGTATAACAGGCTTGGCTTTTGGTGCCTTCTTCCTATTATGGCCGCTAGAGAAGTGACCATAATCTTCCACTAGGATTTCCTCATAAGATGCCTTGAAGACACTCTCACCGTAGTTGCGGGGGAAGGCCCAACCATCATACCGGCTCTTGGGCTTTTCAACCGAGGGCTGGAAGAAGTGGCCATAGGTTGACTCAAAGTCCTGCTCATTGCAAGGAAAGCTGGGCTTTCTGAATAAAACAGGATCGAGTGGAGCCTTTCCCTTTTCTGCAGTAGAGGCCTTCTTAGCAGCCTTATTTTTTCTCTGCTTTCTGTTTCTCCTAGATGATTTACAAGGCACACCCACATGCTCTAAGCCAGCCCCCTTAGCCTGAGCAGAGAATTCATCAACTAGAGGAAGAACGGTCTTGGGCATGGAGAAGCTTTTGACAATCTTCCTTTCTGCCGCAAGCTGTTCTTCCAACTTGTTGATTTCTTCCTGTTTTAGGTCAAGGAGCCTTAAAGACTCTGAGTACTCAGAAGTCAGGCCCAGGTGTTCCTATCGGAGAGAGATCAAGCTAGTGATCTCTTCTCTTAGAGACACACCCTCAACCTTAAGGAATTTGACTTCCTTTTTCTGAGCCCTCAACCTCTTGCTGCATTCCTCAAAGGTATTGAGCAGAAGCTCATACTTTTCGAGGAGCTCAGCTTCACGGGCAGATGGGTTGTCCTCGAGATCATCCTCAGGAGACTCAGGGTCTGAGTCAGAGAGGGGGGTACGATCTTTTACCTTCTTAGTAAATGCGGGGCAGTCTCCTTCTGAGTCAGAGCGACCCATTAGCCCAAAGTAGGCTTCCTCATCATCACTGGAGTCTGACGAATCAGACTCACTCAGTGTCTTTGTCTTTTTGGCAATGTAGCTCCTCTCCTTCTTCTTATATCTAGAGAACCTGTGCTCCTCTCCCTTCCCCTTGTCTTTCTTGCTTTGGTGGCAGTCAACAACGACGTGACCTGGCTTATTGCATCCAAAGCAAATAATGTCAGCAGAGCGATGTTTGTTTTGTTTAGGTTCATACCTGTCAGAAGAGTAATTCTTCTTCTGATGTCTAGAGGAGGAGCCATCTCTCTTTCTTTGATTCCTCATCTTGAGGAACTTCTTGAATTCTCGAGTGATGAGGGAGAATTCTTCTTCAGATAGCTCTGAGCCGGAAGAGCATGGCTCAGAGTCTTCTTCCTCATCCCTTTTCCAAGAGTGGTACGAGGCTGCACCCTTGCCTTTTCTTGAGTGATTGGCTTTCAGGGATACAGTCTTTTCTTTGGCAGCGGCTTTGTCGACTTCTTCTTCAGCTTTTCTGGTGTTCAGCTGAAGCTCATAGGACATAAGCTTCCCAAACAGAATCTGGGGATCTGTTTCTGCCAGCTTGCAAAATTCTCTGATGGCGCAGATCTTGGTGTCCCATTCCTTAGTAAGGGATCTAAGGAATTTGTCATTTAATTCACCATCAGTGAACACTCTGCTATAGCCCTTCAGGGCATTGACGATCTTCAGGAAGTTCTCGAAAGTCACTCCGATCTCTTCCTTGGGACCTTGCCTGAAGGACTCATACTTTTGGTTCAGTAGGGATCTTCGATCATCCCTTACTTTATCAGTGCCTTCCTTCAGAATGATCAGGCAGTGCCATATGTCCTTGGCAGTCCTGCAGTTGCAGAAATTCTGCATCATGGAGTCATCGACGGTGCTTACAAGAATGTTCTGAGCCTTCTTGTCTAGTCCGACAAGCACCATCTCATCCTTGTCCATTTCAGAGAGCTTCTTGGGCACCATCTTGGTCGGATCAATGGTGGAGGCCTTAGTGGGGATATAAGGGCCCTCCTCCACTATCATGAAGAGTCGGGGGTTGACTGCTTTCATGTAGTACCTGATCCTTTCCTTCCAGATAGGAAAGTTCAGCTTGGTGCACACTGGGATCTTCCCTGAATACTTGGGTCCTTCTATTTCAGAGATCTTCTTTCTTCTTGACACTATACACGGGATCTTACTCAAGGTGTTAACCTTATTGCTGAGCAACCTCCCTCTGATACCACTTGAAAGTCTTTAGTGTCAACAAATTCCACCTATGGGGGGGGGGGGTGGAATAGGTGAATTGCAGTCTTTTGCGGAATTTAAATAACCTACACAATTAAACAAACACAGCACAAAAAAGAACATAAGCAATTATAGTGGTTCCGCGATTTGGGTACGTCCACTCTCCCCCTTCGACCTATCTCCCATACAGGGACGACTCGGTCACTTCACCAAACGGATTGAAATCCAATCCTCACACTACGAAAGGCACCCTTCCAACCGAAGGAGTCACTACTCCTCCACCACGGGTTGCACCCAACCCTTATAACTAGGAATCACTATTCCTTTACAACAAAACAAAAATAGAATGTACAAGAGATACAAACTACACGTGTGGAGAACCCGATGTCCCTCTTCGTTCGTTGAAGCATTCTTGATGAAGACGAAGAGTCCATGACTGGAGTACTCTCTTGGAGAGGATCTTCCCAAGATCGGCGGCGGCAAGTGAATGCGGCGGCGATGCTTTGTAGATCCAAACTTCTTGACGAAGCAAGCAAGGTCTACCAACGATCTCAATCGGATCGGTCGTCTCAATCGATTCGAAATGAAGAACTAACCTCGTTCAACAAATCGAGAGACAAAGGATCTCGAGAGAGAAGCGTGAGACGCTATACTTAGCCTTAGTTCTGTCATCGGGAGATCAAAGATGATTTGAGATCTGCAGCGATGGCTACCTTGAGAGTGGCGACAGCGACGGGAGGATTTCCGCGATCGGCTAAGTCACGCTCGACGGCTTTTGATTTTCCGTGAATCGCATCTACGTAAGTTCAAAATGCGCGAGTATAAATGCTGTAGAACAACCCTAAATGACCGTTGTGGGGCCCACAAGAAGAAGCCCTAGTTCCGGTCAAAACAGCGCACAGCATCTTGGTTTGGTCCAGCGAACAGAGCAAATTTTCCTAAGGAAAATTCGGCGAGAATCATTGGTGATTCCCGTCGAAGTCGGCGGGAATCACTTGCGATTCCTGTCGAATTTGCCTTGGCAGGATTCCAGTTGAAATTCTAGTCATCCGGAGGGAATCAGCGGGAATGTAAAGTCATTCTCGTCGAATCGTCGAGAATCAGTTAGTGATTCCCGTCGATTCTGCCTTAGCATAATTCTTGAAGGAGGACAGCCAGCCAGATGAAGTCGGCGGGAATCACTGACTGATTCTCGAAGATTCGGCGAGAATCACTAATGATTCCCGTCGAATCGGCGAGAATCACTTAGTGATTCCCATCGATCTTGACTTAGACGATTTCTCTCTTTCTTCCTCTGAACTTGGTCTTTGATCCATCTTTGCTCCTCTTCTGCTCTTGATCTATCTCAACCCTGTACTTGAGAATAAGTACACTCCAATAGAGAGAGCACACGTGAGTCAACACACTGATCTGCTCAACGAGGGATTACGTTACGCAGACTCGTGTATATTGACCCACTGTACCCTGACATTGGTGTTTACTTAGCATGGAATAACTGCAAACACAACTTGATAGAAAATCATCAAATATATTGTCAATTCAACTTAGCTTGTTCAGGGGCTTCTTCAAATCAGGTACATTTTCGATACAATACCCAACAATCTCCCCCTATTTGAAGAAGTCAAAACCCTACAAGCTAAGGTTAATAGAACAGATGAGAATGAAAATCATAAAATGAAAATTCAGCAGAGAGTGAAATTCATTACCATTTTCCTGAGAACATACTTAGCCTTACCATTTTCCTGAGGGCATACTTAGCCTTGACATCCACCTTAGCCTTAGCCGAGAGGTTAATCTCCCCCTTTTCAGCTTCTGCAAATCAGGGAGTACACTTGGAGCAAACTTAGCCTTGGCATCCACCTTAGCCTTAGCCGAGAGGGTAATCTCCCCCTTTTTCGGCTTCTACAAATCAGGGACTACACTTGGAGCACAAATCTCCCCCTCAGTTCTTGCATCCATGCTCGATCTTGAATCCATAGCAGATGTTCCCCCTTGATCACAGAGCCTTGAGCCCTTCAGGCTTCAAACTTCATAGTTCAGCATGCCGAGTTCAATTTTGAAGAGACTGAACTTGGCCTCGTCTAGGGGCTTTGTGAAGGTATCTGCAATCTTCTTATCCGTGGGGACATAACAGAGAGAGATATCTTTGTTTTCCACATGCCCCCGAATGAAGTGGTAGCACATTATCTCTTTTCCCAAATTTCTTATTCCAGTGCAAGCGTGGAACAACTCTTGTCTAGGTCCCATCATGTTCCTGGGGACCTAGACAATCCTACAAAATAGAATTTCCTTACCTTAGGAACCCAATAGGCATTGGGTCCTAGGTTCCTTGTTAGCACATTCCCCCTCGGTTGGTTAACCCTACGAGTGGTCGGCCTCACATTGCTAACATGAGGAGTCTTATTATATCTTGGATTAAACCAGCAATCCACGGCAAAGTGACCAACTTTGTCACAACACCAACAGTCAAATCTGTTGTACCTTTTCCTAGGCTCCTGCTTCACCCTTGGAACGGTGGGTCTAGTTGGGGCCTTGGATCTGGAGGTGGAGGCATCATGATGACAGCAGTCACATGATTTCTTCACCTCCTGTTCCTTCAGTATAACAGGCTTGGCTTTTGGTGCTTGCTTCCTATTATGGCCGCTAGAGAAGTGACCATAATCTTCCACTAGGATTTCCTCATAAAGTGCCTTGAAGACACTCTCACCGTAGTTGCGGGGGAAGGCCCAACCATCATTCTGGCTCTTGGGCTTTTCAACCGAGGGCCGGAAGAAGTGGCCAAAGGTTGACTCAAAGTCCTTCTCATTGCAAGGAAAGCCGGGCTTTCTGAATAAAAAAGGATCGAGTGGAGCCTTTCCCTTTTCTGTAGCAGAGGCCTTCTTAGCAGCCTTATTTTTCCTTTGCTTTCTGTTTCTCCTGGATGATTTACCAGGCACACCCACATACCCTAAGCCAGCCCCCTTAGCCTGAGCAGAGAATTCATCAACCAGAGGAAGAACGGTCTTGGGCATGGAGAAGCTTTTTACAATCTTCCTTTCTGCCGCAAGCTGTTCTTCCAACTTGTTGATTTCTTCCTGTTTTAGGTCAAGGAGCCTTAAAGACTCTGAGTACACAGAAGTCAGGCCCAGGTGTTCCTGTCGGAGAGAGATCAAGCTAGTGATCTCTTCTCTTAGAGACACACCCTCAGCCTTAAGGAATTTGACTTCCTTTTTCTGAGCCCTCAACCTCTTGCGGCATTCCTCAAAGGTATTGAGCAGAAGCACATACTTTTCGAGGAGCTCAGCTTCACGGGCAGTTGGGCTGTCCTCGAGATCATCCTCATAAGACTCAGAGTCTGAGTCTGAGAGGGGGGTACGATCTTTTACCTTCCTAGTAAATGCGGGGCAGTCTCCTTCTGAGTCAGAGCGACCCATTAGCCCGAAGTAGGCTTCCTCATCATCACTGGAGTCTGACGAATCAGACTCACTCAGTGTCTTTGTCTTTTTGGCAATGTAGCTCCTCTCCTTCTTCTTATCTTTAGAGAACCTGTGCTCCTCTCCCTTCCCCTTGTCTTTCTTTCTTTGGTGGCAGTCAACAACGACGTGTCCTGGATTATTGCATCCAAAGCAAATAATGTCAGCAGAGCGATGTTTGTTTTGTTTAGTTTCATACCTGTCAGAAGAGTAATTCTTCTTCTGATGTCTAGAGGAGGAGCCGTCTCTCTTTCTTTGATTCCTCATCTTGAGGAACTTCTTGAATTCTCAAGTGATGAGGGAGAATTCTTCTTCAGATAGCTCTGAGCCAGAAGAGCATGGCTCAGAGTCTTCTTCCTCATCCCTTTTCCAAGAGCGGGACGAGGCTGCACCCTTGCCTTTTCTTGAGTGATTGGCTTTCAGGGATACAGTCTTTTCTTTGGCAGCGGCTTTGTCGACTTCTTCTTCAGCTTTTCTGGTGTTCAGCTGAAGCTCATAGGACATAAGCTTCCCAAACAGAATCTGGGGATCAGTTTCTGTCAGCTTGCCAAATTCTCTGATGGCACAGATTTTGGTGTCCCATTCCTTAGCAAGGGATCTAAGGAATTTGTCATTTAATTCACCATCGGTGAACACTCTGCCATAGCCCTTCAGGGCATTGACGATCTTCAGGAAGTTCTCGAAAGTCACTCTGATCTCTTCCTTGGGACCTTTCCTGAAGGCCTCATACTTTTGGTTCAGAAGAAATCTTCGATCATCCCTTACTTCATCAGTGTCTTCCATCAGAACGATCAGGCAGTGCCATATGTCCTTGGCAGTCCTGCAGTTGCAAAAATTCTGCATCATTAAGTCATCGACAGTGCTGACAAGAATGTTCTGAGCCTTCTTATCTAGTCCGACAAGCACCATCTCATCCTTGTCCATTTCAGAGAGCTTCTTGGGCACCATCTTGGTCGGATCAATGGTGGAGGACTTAGTGGGGATATAAGGGCCCTCCTCCACTATCATGAAGAGTCGGGGGTTGACTGCTTCCATGTAGTACCTGATTCTTTCCTTCTAGATAGGAAAGTTCAGCTTGGTGCACACTGGGATCTTCCCTGAATACTTGAGTCCTTCCATTTCAGAGATCTTCTTTCTTCTTGACACTAGACACGGGATCTTACTCAAGGTGTTAACCTTATTGCTGAGCAACCTCCCTCTGATACCACTTGAAAGTCTTTAGTGTCAACAAATTCCACCTATGGGGGGGGGGGGGAATAAGTGAATTGCAGTCTTTTGCGGAATTTAAATAACCTGCACAATTAAACAAACACAATACAGAAAATAACACAAGATATTATAGTGGTTCCCCAATTTGGGTACATCCACTCTCCCCCTTCGACCTATCTCCCACCCAGGGACGACTAGGTCACTTCACCAAACGGATTGAAATCCAATCCTCACACTACGGAAGACACCCTTCCAACCGAAGGAGTCACTACTCCTCCACCACGGGTTGCACCCAACTCTTACAACTAGGAATCACTATTCCTTTACAACAATACAAAAATAGAATGTACAAGAGATACAAACTACACGTATGGAGAACCCGATGTCCCTCTTCGTTCGTTGAAGCGTTCTTGATGAAGACGAAGATTCCATGACCGGAGTACTCTCTTGGAGAGGATCTTCCCAAGATCGGTGGTGGCAAGTGAATGCGGCAGCGATGCTTTGTAGATCCAAACTTTTTAACGAAGCAAGCAAGGTCTACCAACGATCTCAATCGGATCGGTTGTCTCAATCGCTTTGGAATGAAGAACTAACCTCGTTCAACAAATCGAGAGAAAAGGGATCTCGAGAGAGAAGCATGAGACGCTATACTTAGCCTCGGTTTTGTCATCGGGAGATCAAAGATGATCTGAGATCTGCAGCGAAGACTACCTTGCGAGCGGCGACGGCGACGGGAGGATTTCCGCGATCGGCTAGGTCACGCTCGGCGGCTTTTGATTTTCCGTGAATCGCATCTACATAAGTTCAAAATGTGCGAGTATAAATACTGTAGAACAACCCTAAATAACCGTTGTGGGGCCCTCAAGAAGAAGCCCTAGTTACGGTCAAAACAGCGCACAACATCTTGGTTCGGTCCAGCGAACAGAGCAAATTTGCCTAAGGCAAATTCGGTGAGAATCATTGGTGATTCCCATCGAAGTCGGCGGGAATCACTTGCGATTCCCGTCGAATTTGCCTTGGTAGGATTCCAGTTGAAATTCTAGTCATCCGGAGGGAATCGGCGGGAATGCAAAGTCATTCTCGCCGAATCGTCGAGAATCAGTTAGTGATTCCCGTCGATTCTGCCTTAGCATAATTCTTGAAGGAGGACAGTCAGCCAGATGAAGTCGGCGGGAATCACTGACTAATTCTTGACGATTCGGCGAGAATCACTAATGATTCCCATCGAATCGGCGAGAATCACTTAGTGATTCCCGTCGATTTTGACTTAGACGATTTCTCTCTTCCTTCCTCTGAACTTGGTCTTTGATCCATCTTTTCTCCTCTTCTGCTCTTGATCTATCTCAACCCTGTACTTGAGAATAAGTACACTCCAATAGAGAGAGCACACGTGAGTCAACACACTGATCTGCTCAACAAGGGATTACGTTGCGCAGACCCGTGTATATTGACCCACTGCACCCTGACATTGGTGTGTACTTAGCATGGAATAACTGCAAGCACAACTTAATAGAAAATCATCAAATACATTGTCAATTCAACTTAGCTTGTTCAGGGGCTTCTTCAAATCAGGTACATTGTGGATACAATACCCAACAGGTTCTATATCATCTCTTCCTAGGAATTGCAAGTTCTGATCTTCGGTAGCATATATTTATTCAGTTTCTGAGGACTCATATTGTTGAACTATGTTATCATTCATCACCTCCACTTCTAGGTCAGCGTGTTCCTCTATGTCCCAAAGGTGTCTATGGCGTACAAGTTGTGTAATTTTCTAAGGATCTCCGAGTTTTGTGTCATCGACATAGAACACTTGTTGCACTTTGTTTGGAAGAACGAATGGATCATCCTCACTCCAACGAGAAGTTATGTCGATGCTCAAAAAATATTTATCTTTATGCATAGCCTTTTTCCCACTATTGTCAAACCACTCACACCAAAATAATACTACTTTATACCCATGAAGATAGGTCAATTCAACGACCCTACTTAAAACATCATAGAACTCTACCATGATATTTTGATGTTCCCCCTCAACAAGTAAACCACTATTTTTTATTGTTCGGAGATCATCTCGATCTTGTATATGAAATTGTACTTCATTAACAATGCAACCAGAGTAAAATTTTGTTAAGTATGATTGTGGACCATTTGCCAATGCCCATAATTCTTCGGAGACTTCAACCGAGTTTGTTTGATGCATTCTATTTATCTATACAAAATACAATATAAAGTAAATTAGCTAGGTGATACTATAAATTAGCAGTCCTCAAGGGTATCTTTGTATTAGTGCTTACATGATCTTGAAACCAATAATGAAACTGCTTTTGCTGAGTTTTGTCAATGTTGCTTTCATTTTCCCTTAAGCTCCTCCATGTGCTTACTATTCAAAATAAAAAATAAGTACATTAGAATTAGTTACAAAGTAAGGAAATTGAGCTCTTTCACGTATCTAACCTTTGAAAATCATCTACTTCAATATAATTGTTTAATATGAATTTATGAGCTACATCTAGATCCCTTTTAGAAAGTGCTTTGCATCGGCGAAGAGGTTCGAAGGGTCTCACTTTTGATGCAAAAACAGACAATTCACACTCTTGCTGATGCTCCACTAAATCTTCATTTCCTTTTTCTTTATTGAACCTTGTTTCTATTTCATTTAGGTACATTGACACAAATGTCAAAGATTCTTTTACAATATATCCTTCCGCTATAGAACCCTCTGGAAGCGCTTTATTACGTACGTATCCTTTAAGAGTTTTAAGAGACCTAAAGGGAAAACTCAATGATAATAACAACAAAATTGATCAGGTATGCAATGTAAAATAATAAAGTATAAATGCATATAAAACAAGTACCTTTCAATCGGATACATCCAATGTGAGTGAACTGGGCCAACAATCTTCGCCTCTTCCGGAAGGTGAATAGCCAAGTGAACCATTACATCAAAAAATGCTGGAGGGAATATTCTCTCCAATTTGCACAAAATAATTGGGATATTACTCTCCAACTTCTCGATATGCTATACCTTTAGTGTCTTTGAGCATAAATTTTAAAAAAAATCTCCTAGCTCATATAGTGCCTCAACAACATCTGGCCGTAGAAACCCACGAATGCCAATAGGAATTAACCGATGTAGTAGAACATGGCAATCATGAGATTTAAGTCCATAAATCTTCCCATCCTTTACGCATCTTGAAATATTTGATGCATAGCCATCCGGAAACTTGACATTTTTTAAAAAATTGCAAAAACTTTTTTTCTCATCGGAAGAGAGATTATAACATGATTGAGGTTTTATTATAGTGTTTCCATTTCTAATCAAGTGTAACTCCTTCCTAATGTTAAGGTCTCGCAAATCTTCTCGCACTTTTTCCGTATCTTTGTTTTTTTCCATCAATGTGCCCAACACACTATCACAAATATTTTTTTCAACATGCATTACATCAACGTTGTGTCATATCAAAAGCTTATGCCAGTAAGGTAGCTCAAAAAAGATTCTTCTCTTTACCCAATTTCCTTAGTTCTGACCCCACACCCTACAATCCTTCACAATATTTTGACTTGTTTACTCACCGGTCGAGGGGATTTCAATGGAATCGACACCCAATATGACCTTTTATATCTTTATAGCTTGGTCCATCAGACTCCAATCAATTTAGGTTGGGAGATCGCTCTTCTCTTCCGCTTTCAAGCGGAAAGTTCTCTCCTCGGTGCAGTGCACGACGCTAATTTTATCACCCACTTAGCCAAGCAGTTGGGAGTTTGGGATGCCCTTCTGATTCTTCATTGTGTTCAAACATCTCTTCCCCTTACAACTGCAAATATTCAGGCCCTCGGCATGCCATGCCGTGTTGATGGTGAATTTGTGACCGCCCCTCCGAATGATGAAAATGATATAGATCTCGGTGGTATTCTTCAACCTCCTCCTACTCCGCCAGCTCCGCCGCACCAATCACCCCAGCTCCAGGACCATTTACTCATTGGAATGTTCGTTTTAATTCGATGAGCATGCAAATGGAGGAAATGGAGATTCGCATCGGTGCTCGAATCAAGGATCATTTTGATAACTTGGAGCGGCGCTACGAGACTGCTATGGGACATATTGGGCGAGAATTCACCTAGCTCCGCGCTTATATTCAGAAGAATGGGAGTCATAGTGATGAAGATTAGGCTAGCTTTGATTTCGCGTTTGTTTTTCTTTTTAGTATTTGTTTCAGCATTACTTTGTATCGTTCATATCATTGTATCCGTTCATATCATTGTACCTGTTTTTTTAATGAACTGTCATGTTATGTTTTTAATTAAATTTTGCCATCAATTTGTTTCGTTTTTAAGCTATTTTTCATTTCACTTTGGTGCTTCGCTCGCCTCCTCTTCAGGTGAGTTCTCTTACTTCTACTCCTCTCAAACATTGGGATAATGCTTTATTTAAGTATAGGGGGGATACTATGAGTATTATGGGCACTTCTTTCAAAAAAAGAATTTTTTTAAAATTATCTTATTAATGACAATTTATATTAAGAAAATATATATATATTTTTAAAGATAAATAAATATTATTAATTTATCATATATATTTATTTATAAAATTTATTAAAAATATTTTTATTATCTTATTTTGAGAAATCAATATTTTCATGCCTACTCGTTTGCAAAATTGTTAGCCAAATTAACTTTCTTTTTTGTGTTTAGATAATTTTCATGCTTTATTAGATTTTCTTGATATTTGGAGTAGAACTATTGGCCATGTTGTGTTTCTAGTCAAGCGTATATGCTAGTAGAATTTTGTGTAGAACTAACTATTCATCATACTGTCAGATTTATCTATTTCTTAGTACATAAATATGATTTATTCTACTTAAAATTTGAAAGCGGTTGAATCCAAAATTACTTAATTGAGTTTGTAGAAGTTGACTTGAGAAATATAAAGCGAGTCAAAAATGCGGTTTATTCTCTCTCAATGTCTAGAACTTGACCCAAACAACTCTCAAGACATTTGCATAAGTTAATTCATTGGCATGAAAAGGATTTAGGCATTTCTTTTGACTCAGTTGATCTTTTGCTATCTGCATCCCAATAATTTACCTTTGCTTAGCCACTTTGAGATTATCCCTTCTTTTGTTTAATCCCTACCATATTAATTTAACCATGGCCTAAAAAGCTTCCTATTTGCACATTTTTTTAAAAAAAAGAGCTTAAAAGTTTAGTAATGTGTATTCCTTACAAATCGCGGTTATGGTGAAATTTGTCATTATTCATTTTGAAAAAAATGAAAGAGCACAAAAAGGAATATGAAAAAAAAAGTATGTATATGATTTTCAAAAAAAAGAGAAAGTCAAAGAGTTTGTACCACTCGTTGATCTACTTAAAAGCTCGATGTTGGTTTATTGTGTGATAGCCATCATGTTTATCTTTGTTTACCTTGCCCTTATCATAAGCCTAAAATTTCAACCTAAGTAAGCCCTATTGATTTGTGTTTGTGAGTTGTACTAGTGTCATGGAGAAATTGTAAAAAGGCAAGCCCATGTCCATCATCATTGATGGATTTCTTTGGAGAGTATCCTCGTTTTAGATTTTTTGTAATATTGTTTGTAGAAAACATACAATTTTCTCTTTAAATTCAATCTTTGTATTTACCGGCTTTCTTTTTGAAAGTAAAAAATAATAAGTAGAAATGTGCTTTTTAAATATATAAGCTAATTTTTATGTTGAGTAGGTCTTTCTGCTAAAATTGCTATGCATATAGGCATAAGACTTCACATTTTACTCCTTAGGTTCAAAAATTCTTTTATTATTTTGAATATTAACCACTGATAAGAGGTTGTTTGCTCGAGACTGCAAACATATAAGTATGGGGGTATTTGATGACTCATATTTTTTCTTATTTTTACTATAGTTTTTATTTTCTATTTTATCGAATTTTGTTTATCTTTCTCTAATTTAAGTACCTAATTATCTTGTTTTTGAAATTCAGGAAATTCTGTGCTGCTAATATAAGTTTGGAGCTCACTGAGAACGATTAGTCGACAAACCTACAAAAATATGACACTTTGTTCTATACTCTGCAACGATAGGTGCACTTGCCTTCCTAATGTATAATTAATCACATCTAATCATCTCAATCACATATCACACACTCATCTCACATTAGGAAATCCGCGCATCACTCATCTGTAGAAAGTCTGACCGACGAAAGCGTGGTCTCATTGCCCAAAGTTGCGGAAGGACTCACCAGGGCGGTCTTGTGAACTTATTTCTCGCGCAGCCTGTGTTGAAGGCTAGCCGCACCGACCCTGACTAAAACATTCGGGTCCTTCATCTCCTTGAGCTTCTTTCTCACTTTCCCGTCAATAGTCTTACCCTTCCTATCCCTTTTCTTCTTGATGGATTTAGACGCCAACTCCTTTTTGTGTTGTTTGTCCATGGCGATCTGATCAAATTATCATAACCCTTCATAAACAAATCCAGCATCCATAACCGTTAGAACTGTAGAGCTCGCGGTCTGATTATTAGTTCACCTATCTTCCTCAAAAAACCTCTCTTACCCAGTCGGACTCTCTTTTTCAGTCAACTTCTTAGATGGCTGCTGCTTCCCAGAGTCTTGGTTGATCTCCTCACCTAGATCCATCTTCAACAAGACTATCCCACAGGCAGATTTGAATACATCCATGTCAAGAGGGTTGGGATTGACCGCAAAGGCTGCCAAAGGGTCAACAACCACTGGCGCATTTGCGGGATTAGTCATATCCACCAGGGGAGCGATAATCTTCAACTAAGGTTTAATTTTTGTTGCAGTCTTATCTCCTCCAGAGTATTCTCTAGTGATGCGAACAGGGGATTCAGGCTTCTTAACTTTAGCCTTTTTTTACCTTCATTTGCGATTTAATTTTCTCCTCGCGTGACGTGACTAAGGCAATGAACTTTCCAAGACCATGAATCACGGTCTGGAAAAATGCTAACCATAAGAGGAGAGTAGCGCCCCATGGCGGAAGTAATTTTCTGAAAACTGAAGATCCCTCAGGGATATTTTTAGATCTTCCTATATTAAAGGCAGTTGCGGTTTCGCGGTTAAAATCTACATTTTCAAAATTACCTGAAATTCAAAAATGTGCGGGGATCATGTTTACCCAGGAGGCCGCAACCAAGTTTCAAGCTAACTCAGGTCGCACGATCAGGATTTACTTGACCGCATAGGCTGCTTAGTTTGCAACCAGCAACCGTCTAACAGGAGCTCAAGACCATAGGGGCTAATCGTCTGTTCTTACGGTATAGTAGTTAGTATTTTTTTCCTTATATTTCTTATCCCATCACCTCTGCTTGGTTCTCCTATACCCCGAGTAGAAATTTATTTTAGCATTGTTTGTTCGGGCAGGCTACTGAGCCTTTAAATAAGGCGGAGCAGCACTCCGAAAGTACGCTGAATCGAATCATGTAGCTCTTCTATTAAGAACTGCGGTCTTGATTCTCGAGCTTTGCAGTCCGCTGCTCGCGCAAATTTTTTTTTTCCAATCCTTATAACCAAAACTTTCAATCAATAAAAAGCTCACCGCAAGAGAGGAATTCGCCCCAGCGGGCGAAGTCTAGTGTTGTCGTTGCTAGCGGCTCTTGTTATCTGCAGTTTCTTAGTCGTTAGTAACTAGCTTCTTGCAGTCTTCTCCTTTTCTGAGCTCCACTGTATGTGTTGTGGTGGAGGATCATTTTTAGCGCCAACATTTCTGCCTCCGACATTTATGAAAAGTGCAAACACTCCTGCAAGCTCAAGTCCAATGAAGATAATTTCTTAAGCTCATCAATTAATCTTCATAAGAAGAGATCGATTCAAAGTTGTTGTTATATTTAAACTTCCATTATCAAGAAGCAGGAAGAGTGATTTTCTACAGTACAGAGGAAATATTCATTGAAGCATTATACTCAAATCCTCTGCCAGTAGATGAAGTTGAATCTACTTGCTCAATAGGCTTCAAGAAGACTCAAGCTATTCAAGATAAATTCTATTTAGTATAAAGAACTTTCATAACAACTTATCCTTCCTTTTGTAGGATTTATAAGGAAACCTGAGTGTAAGGTCCTTTATGGCCTGAGTGTATGGTTTAGTTGGAACCTGAGGTAGGATTCTATTAGAGAATCTGAGTTGTAGGATTCTGGGATAGAATCTGAGGTAGGGTCATTATGCTTGAGCATCTGAGGTTGGGAATAATGTGTGTTCCTGAGGTAGAAGACCTTGACTCTAAGCTATAAGATTTGAGGATTTGAGTATTTGGAGGAGATTGTTGAGTATAGCTCACTGTTAGATATGTGAAGGGGAAAAGAGAATGTACCCATCTTGGGGAACCACTATAAATCACTGTGTCTTTGAGCTCTGGTTTTTATTTGCGTTGTGATTTAGTAATTAATTGCACAAATAATCTTATAAAATCTCAAATATCTATCTACCCCCTAGGTGTGTAAACTACCCTAAAATTACACCATGACTATTGATAGAAGCTTGCTGATAGGCTACGATCCAAGGAAAGGTCCTAAAGTCATCTTTAAAGATTCAAGGTATTCGCCATAAGTTATCGTAAATTTTCTTTATAGAAGACAAAATTTACTTATGAGACTTATGTGGTAGGATTGCAACAAAATTTCATAAGTATGGCTAGATTTTGTGATAAATATTGTTTTAGTTTATTTCTTCATAATCAATGCATAGTAAATGAAAGTAAGACACACAGTAGAGTTTTCACTACAACTAGAGTGGACGAGATCTATCTTATTAATTTTAGTCAGGTTGATACCCATGTGTGTCCATTAGCCCACTCTCCCAATATAAGACAACTTTTTCTTTAGATGTTAGCTCACCTAAACTTTAAACCTTAGGAAAATTGTACAGGTAAAACCTAGTTAAAGGTTTACCAAATTCAAAATATATGAAAGATTGACCTTGTAGTGCTTGAAAATTAGAAATCTAACCATGGTATCCCATAAGGGAAACACAAGCCTTGATCCCCCTAAGTGTCTCTAACTTCTCTATATGGATTTATTTTGTCCCATTTCAATTACTAGTTTAGGAATAAAATTATATTGCCTGGTAATTGTTGATTATTTCTCTAAGTTCACTTGGGTGTTTTTTCTTAGAAGTTTACTTAAGCAAATCTAAAATAATATTTGCCTGGTCCCATTTCAATTACTAGTTTAGGAAGAAAATGATATTTGCCTGGTAATTGTTGATAGCTATGCTATTCTCACTAGGTTCCTTAAGCAAATCTAAAATAACAAGATTACTTTGATTGCCAAGATCAAAAGTAATCATATGACTAAATTTGATTCTTATAGGATTAGGGAAGTTATTAATCTATGGATATCTAATAGTGTTTCTCCTCTCCTAGAATTTCATAATAAAATGGAGTTATTGAAACAAAAGAATAGAACACTCATAAAAAGGCAGTGTATATGGGTGTGTTTGATTATTTTTGAATACTAATAAAACACCTTTGTCAATTTAAAACCAAAGTTGGTGAAGGAATATTTCTTGGTCATTCCTCCACTAGCAAAGTATATAAGTATTATAATAGGAGAACTCTATGTGTTAAAGAGTCAAATTATATGGTATTTGATGAGTTTAACATTCTCTATGAAGATAAAAATCCTTCTGATCTTGTTTTGTAGATGGAGAAAATCTCACTATGTAAGTGTAAAACCCATATTCATCGAGGGTGGACCCCTCTAGAACCTGGTCAGCAAGAGTCAAAGTCAGTAAGTCAAGACACAAGTAAGATTCAACGTGCAAGACGACGGAAGGCCTGTGAGAGTATGGCGAGCTCCACTCGCATACTCGCCAGGTAGGCAACTAGGCTGGTTACTCGCCCTGTCGAGCGAGCTCCCCCAAGAAGTCGCATAATTTCAAGGGGTGGGGAAATAAATAAGATGTCATAACCCACATTTCCCCGCATTTAATGATATATCAGAGTAAGGGAAAAACACGCATCATGATGCCACATCAACAGGGGATAACTACAGACGCTCAGGAAAAACTCCAACTAAACACTTTATGAAAGATATATAAGTTATTTAGAGAAAATCCAGTTTAAGTTAAAGGGTTAGTCATATCCCTCGGCTCAGTGGCTCATCTAGTCCACGAGAAAAGATAATTATACGCTGCGGAAAATAGTTTATTTACAAGATTAGACGTCCTACATGAGTATAAACATCCCTAGAGGACAACTCATGGTATGCAAGACTCTAGATTTATAATAGTAGTGAAAGTAGCTTTTACGGTGGCTAAATATAGTGATTTAGATTTCAAATATGGTATGTATGAAGTAGTAATAGTAAATTTTATACTTTAAAATATCTAACATGAAACCTAGCATAAAACTTTCCCAGAGAGCAAGTACAACCAACACAAAAAGGTAAACTAGTAGCTAGCAAAGTATTCAATATTCCAAAAGGAAACTACCAGTGGGTGCCAACAACCTGACACGAACCCATTGAGAGTATGCAAGTCCAAATAACAACCGAAAACAAGAACTACCTCCCAATGGTGAGGAAAACACTACAACCACCACAGTCCACAAGCAACCACAACCCATAGTCGCTCAACCGGCTACTTCCTGGAACCTGAGGCATTCAAAGAAAGAACACCTCAACAAGAAAATACAAGCGGCAAAAGGAAGTAATTAGATAGTAATCAAGTAAAAAATAGAAGGGGTTACCAATCCCTAATAAGAGAAATACTGACAACCTCAGCTAATAGGATAAACCAAAGAGAGACAAGTGAGAAAGTATTCATCAATAAAGTGAGCAAATTGCACCAAGTGAGAAAAGTTACCATGCTTCGCTCAAATATGCAGAAGCAAACAACCAACAAACGCTAACACTATAGAAGGAAAAGGAATTATACATTCCTATACATGTGAATCATTAACGCTGGTAAAACCACGGATCTGAGTCAGTGACCAAAACGTCCAATACCGAACTACCAGACCCAAATGTCTCAGAGGCACCACGGTGGCGGCCACAAGGTCCAACACACCCAAAACAAACTACCACGTGCAATGATTCACGAAACGGCATCCAATTGGCAGTCCTTTATCCACTGTTGATCTAGTCGTTAAAACACAACTAGCAAAACCTAAATACCAAAGTCTAAACACTTCCCACGACAAGCAGGACAAAAATACCCAAGATAAGCCCTATGGACCAAACTCGACAACTCGTACAAAAATGGTGAAAAATTCTAAGTCCTTGCGAATTCGGTGAGTATACCCGACGAATAACATGGATACTCGACTGATTATCCAACGATACTCGGCGAATTACATAACGATACTCGGCGAATTACATAACGATACTCGGCGAATGCATTGATACTCAACGAATCGACCATCGATACTCGACGATTTCCTTATGATATATGCCGAATTTTCCTTTGCATCACCGGCCACTCGACACTAATTAAACCTAGACTATATTCAACGATTCTCACTTCACTAAACCCTGTGCCAGTCGATACTCGACGAAACGGTCTTAAGCAAATATACCTATACTCGACAAATAAGGCTCGCGTTACTCGACTAATAATCCTTAACCAAATTCGGCGATACTCGCCTAATCTTCCTAAGTCGATACTCGACGAAACTGCCTAAGACTAAATCCTGATACACAAGAGTTTTACCCTTGATACTCGCCGAATCCTACCATACGATATAAGCCGAATTTTACTTGAACCATTTCACCTAATTTCCAAGGCTTAGCTGAAAACCTACACTACCCTAAGGGGGGTTCTTCCAAGGCTCATCCTATACTACTCCTCTATAAGGGAGGAGGAAGAGGAAAGAAAAGACAACAAGAAAATGGACAAGCAAGAGGGAAAAATCCACTTGCCTTGAAACTCCGGAAAAACGCCTCCCGCTCGCACCGCGACAAGGATTGGCCGTGAAAAGGCCCTAGCAGCATTTCGTGAAACTTTTGGAGGGAAAAAGGGATCAAAAACGCTAACCCTAATGCCAAGAAATCGGGTAAATGAGGAAAACTTACCACGGTCGTGTAGCCCTCACCGAGAGCTTTCTAAATCTTTACTCCTTCGTCGAAACTGACCACCGGAGCTCTCCCTATCGTTGGCCGAACGCACGCACTGTCCGCCGCTCTCTCCTCTTTCGCGAAAAAACCGCCGTCGGGTTTAGGAAGAAGATGAATAGGGTTTTAACGCGACCTTTCCTATTTATACCTATTTATATATATATATAATAAAATATTAATTATTTAAATAACGTCAAAACAACTTGTAGGATCAAGCGCATACCCAACTGTTCCAAAAGCCCAAATTATTGGAAAGGGCGCTACTTAATTTCTTAAATAAGTAGCAGAGCGCCACGGGTCAAGTGAAGGAACGCCGGACCCAAAAATCCCCCCCCGGCATCCAGCACAACCCGTCGGCTCAGAGGTACGGTTACCACATGGCCCATACGACTCAGATGTGGGGTTACCACATGTCCACAGTTATCTGACCTGCTGGACCTATACAGGTAAAAGGGAAAAATCGGATTTAATAGCCCCCCCGGTCTTGAACCCGTGACCTCCTCTGATACCAAAAGTAGGATCAAGAGCATATCCAACTGTTCCAAAAGCCCAAACTGTTAGAAAGGGCGCTACTTAATTTCTTAAATAAGTAGCAGAGTGTCACGGGTCAAGTGAAGGAACGCCAGAACCCAACACAACATGAAGTCCAAACTAACTTGGAATCTTACGAAAATCGCACCGTAGCAAAATACCGACGCTACGAATCCAACGGCGAAGTCGAAATCCAAATCCGACAAACCAAACTCAGCTAAAACACTGCCCAAAGATTAAACGTCACCAAATTCCTATAAAAGTTCCACTGAGTCACCAAAACAGACCCTTCTCGTGAGGGAAGGTGCACAACCAAGCCATAACGAATCATACAGGAAAACCCCCTAAGCAAAAACATGCTCCAAAAAACGATACCCGTTAACAACACGTCAACATAATGCCTTGACGTTAAAAATACATCACTACGAGATTTAAAATAAATTCCGAAAATCAGGGGCATTACAGCCACCCTACCTAAGAAGAAGTTTCATCCTGAAACTTAACATAAATAGGATCAAATCCAAAATAGAAGAAAAGAAATCATAGGCTAACAAAGAAAACACTTACCAAAGCATCAGGAGAACATATGAGGATGAGCCTCCCTTATAGCTGACTTCAACTCCCAAGTCGCGCTCTCCACGCCATGGTTCCTCCACAAAACCTTAACCACAGGTATTGTCTTCCTTCGCAATACTCGATCCTGAGCATCCAGAACACGAACAGGAACTTCCACATATGAAAGATTAGGCTCCAACTGGGGCACATCATCAAGAATCTGTTGTCCTTCAGCACACACTTCCGCAATTAACTCACGTGGAAAACATCATGCACACCAAGAAAGCTTACTTGCAACTCCAGCCTATAAGCTGACACACCAATACGCTCAACAACTTTGAAAGGTCCCACATACCTAGGATCAAACTTATGGTTCTTACAAAACCTCTTAGCGCCAGACATTGGGGAAACCTTAAGAAAAACCATTTCCCCAACAGCAAACTCCAAATCAGTCCTATATCGATTGACATTCTTTTTATAACGCTCTTGAGCTATCCGAAGCTTCTCTCGAATATGCTTTACAGAAACGTCCATCTCTTCTAACGATTCAGGACACAACAACGACCTCTTACCAACCTCGGCCCAAAACAAGGGAGTCTTGCAACATCTCCCATACAAAGCCTCAAACTGGGCCATCTGCAAATTCTCTTGGTAACTTTTATTGTATGCAAATTCCATCAGTCTCAAATGCTCATCCCATGCTCCCCCGTGGTCCAAAATATAACACCATTTCATATACTCTACGATCTGATTTTCTCTCTCCATATGACCATTTGTCTGCGGATGATATGCGGTGAAATACCTCAAATCGGTACCCAACCCCTCCTGTAAACTCTTCCAAAAGCGAGACGTAAACCTGGAGTCTTGATCTGATACAATATTAACAGGCACTCCATGTAATCTGAGGACCTCATACAAGTATAGCTCAGCTATTTTCTTCTTGGAGTAGTCAATCTTGAACGGCACGAAGTGAGCACACTTCGTCAATCTGTCCACTATAACCCAAACTGAATCATGCCCTCAGGGATATCTCGACAACCCAGTAATAAAATCCATCGAAATACTCTCCCACTTTCAACTCGGAATTTCTAAGGGCGTCAAATTGCCTCCAGGCCTTCCATGATCTGCCTTCACTCGCTTGTAAGTAAAACATTCTGAGACAAACTTAGTTATATCGCCCTTCATACCATATCACCAAACGATCTGCTTCAGATCCTTATACATCTTGGTAGAATCTTGGTGGTAGGCAATGCTAGAAGCATGCGCCTCTTTGCACAACTTTCCTCGAATATCCTCAACCGCGGGAATGCAAAATCTGACGCGGTACTTCAAGGTACCCGCATCATCAATTGAGAAATCTGGTAATTCCCCTTTTGCATTTCTATTATAAAGGTGCAGCAAAATAGGATCATCCCTTTGATGTAGCCTTATAAGTGTAATCCACGAAGGTTCTATTACTTCCAAATTGCTGGGCGAATCGCTACTCCCCACTGATATATCCATCAAGAGAAATTCCTCCGCCAGCGAATCCACAGAAAGGTTAAAAAATTTTGCTATCTTCCTATTCAGGGCATCGGCTACAACATTAGCTTTGCCCGAATGGTATTAGAACTCAACATCATAATCTGCAACATACTCAAGCCATCTCCATTGGCGCAAGTTCAATTCCTTTTGAGTGAAGACGTACTTCAAACTCTTATGGTCCGTATAAATCTTGCACAGAGCTCCATATAACAGTTGTCTCCATAACTTCAAGGCGTAAATCAAAGTTGTAAATTCAAAATCATGCATAGGGTAATTTTTCTCATTTACCTTTAACTGCCGAGACCCATACACAATCACTTTGCCCTCTTGCATCAACACACAACCAAGTCCAACGTGCGATGCGTCCACATACAAAACATACTCCAACCCTTCGGTAGGCAAGGTCAAAACCGGAGAAGTGCACAATCTCCATTTTAATTCCTGAAAAGCCTCTTCACACTTATCGCTCCAAACAAAAATTGTGTTCTTCTGCATCAATTTAGTCAAAGGCGCAGACAACGTAGAGAAACCCTCTACAAACCTTCTGTAATAGTCTGCTATCCCTAGGAGGCTCCTTATCTCTTTGGGAGTAGTAGGTATATTCCAATCCATAACAACAGCTATCTTCTCTGGGTCAACAGAGATTCCGTCCTTATTAACCACATGACCCAAGAAGGAAACCTGAGTCAACCAAAACTCACACGTGCTCAGCTTAGCATACAACTTATGCTCCCTCAAATCAAACAAAACTAAACACAAGTGTTGTGCATTCTCTTCAGCACTGCGGGAGTATACTAGAACATCATCTATAAATATGACCACAAAGCGGTCCAGGAAATCCTTAAACACTCCGTTCATCATATCTATAAAGGCTGAGGGTGCATTAGTCAATCCAAAGGACATTACCAATAACTTGAAATGTACATGACGTGAACGAAAAGCCGTCCGTGGAATATCTGTCTCACGAATACTAAACTGATGGTAGCCTGAACGAAGGTCAATCTTTGAAAACACAGTGCTACCACGCAACTGATTAAACAAGTCATCTATTCTCGGTAGGGGATACCTATTCTTGATGGTTACCTTATTCAGCTCTCTATAATCAATGCACATCCTCATCAATCTATCCTTTTTCTTCACAAATAGCACAGGAGCACCCCACTGTGAAGAAATTGGCCTAATGAATCCATTCTATAGCAACTCATCCAATTGGGTACGCAGCTCCTCCAGCTCATGTTGGGCCATATGGTACGACGCCTTAGCAATAGGATGGGTACCTGGCTCCATATCTATGATGAACTCCATGTCTCTCTCGGGTTGAAGGCCAGGAATGTTATCAGGAAAAACGTCAAGAAACTCGTGCACTACAACAATCTCCTCTACACGTGGCAAACTACTATCTGTCGCCAACACTGAAACCAAATAGGCAAAACATCCGGAATTTACAAGCTTCTGAGCATGTACCACAAAAATAATCTGAGAAACTTGGCGCGGGAAACCATAAACACTCATGGGTTGGCCGTTGTCCATCTTGAAGTCCAAACGCTTGACCTTGCATTGGATGACCGCGTCATACTTGGATAACTAGTCCATCCCCAAAATCACATCAAAATCTTCCAATTCTATCACCTTCAGATCAGCAACGGCTAGAAAATAACCTAACAGAATCTGACAACTCTGAATGCCTTGGTCCGACACCACTGAATCGCTAGAGGGAAACTTAACACTAAACGCGTCGCCAATACGATCGAGGGTCAAACGGTGACGCTCAACGAAGGTTCTAGCCACGAAAGAGTGGGTAGCACCAGAATCAAGAAGAATGCGCGCCCAACATTTCTTTACCTTAAACTTTCCTATAAAATCGCATACACATCTAAGGGAACGAACGTCAAAACTACAGCTACAAATTAAAAGCTAAAACTATGTTAGAATTTAACCTGAAATCACTTGAGTATACGTATGAGCTTCCTCCAAAGATACCATATTCAGCTTGCCCTTCCCCTTGTCCAATGACTGTGGTGGCGGCAAGGCCTGAAGTGGAATTGGTTGCAACAGGGGTTGAGCCTGCATGCACTTCAACTTGAAATGTCCTTTCTGTTTGCACTAGAAGCAGACCTTTTCATTTCCCCAATAATGGGCAACGTCGTGCCCTCTCCGCTTACATGCAAAACAAACCAAATCTCCCTTAGGAGCACTCTGAATCGCATGAACTTGCTCCTGCTTCTGAGCTCCTAGCCTCGTGTAACATCTTTCGAAGGGATGGCCTGACCGGCCACAGAAACTGCATATCTCTTTACTCCTTTTCCTCGAAGTAGCACCGAATTCTTGGGAATTCTTACCCTCACCCGTCTTCCTCTTATCCTTTCTCATTTGTTGACCTCGGTTCTTGGCATTGTCAATCGCCTCAACCTTCAGATCAACATCCACAACTTCAACATAGCTCTCAGATACATAGCACTAGCTAGCTGCTGGATGTCATTCCTAAGACCACCCAAAAAACGTTTAACTCAACTAGATTCTGAAGACACCATGTCAGGGGAAAAATGGCATAGTTTGCTGAACTCCACCTCATACTCGCTAACGGTGAGCTGCCTTTGCTTAAGATGCAGAAAAGCATTCATCAAATGGTCTCTCTCGACCGACGACAGAAACGTTTTCAGCAGCAATTCCTTAAAGGATTCCCATGAACACCCATCCTTAAGGTTCTCTTTTTCTCTCAGCCACCAACACTTTGCAAGTCCCTTGAGCTGATATGCATTGACCATTACTCTCTAGTCCGTTGAAACTCCTGAATAAGCGAACTTCTCCTCGATGGCTATAATCCAATCATCCAAAGCCATAACCATCTTAGGTAGGGTGTCCTAGTATCTAGAAAAGTGAAATAAACGTCATCTCTGGTGGCAACAAAACCGGGGGCACCAGAGGAGCAGGGGGAACAGGAACGGTTTGACCCACAGCCGGGTCCTGCACTCTAGGCAGCTGACTAGCAACAAATGACAACAATGCCTGGATCTCTGACTGCATCTCCAACATTTGCCTCGACAGAGCCTCATTGCTCCGCCGCAATCCTACTATCACGACCTCACTCTTGGCACCATACGATTCTCCCTCCGACTGGGGAGTCGACCTCGTCGTAGGACGTATCAACATTCTAATAACATAATTAACCACTAATCAAAACCTAGCTTACCGCTAGAACCAAACAACTTAGTTCAGACAATACAAAATTAAATTCTTGCTCATGTTATTAACTTGCTCTGGAATTTTTATTCATGATGTCGTGCCTAAACATAGGATGATATACTGTCATTCTACTGACTCATGTGCCTAAACCATGAATGCATGAATTCTTATTCCATTTGACACAAAATCATGTGTGTATGTATGTCATCATGTAAATCTTTAGCTTGGCACGTGTGCTGATGTAATGTTATGTCATGCATGTTTTGCTATGCAATCTAAAAAGGCCTTAATGCATATTATGAGCGGCGTACACATGAAATATTATGCATCCCATACTACATAATATCACATGCAACGAAAATCAAAATCTAATGTGCATTCATGTGATGGTGTTATGTATCTTATACTACATAACAGTCACATGTTGCCTCCTATGGAGGTCCATATACAAACACATATTATGCATCTCATACTACATAATATGCCCTATATACTTCTTATCATGCTTATGAGTGTAGTTTTCATGCTTCAGTCAAGACGTGCTGATGACACATTGATGTGTGTATGAAATGACACTAGTCAACTAACACAAACTTGAGATAGTTATTCGACCAATTGTCAAAAAACTTATCCCTCTGATACCAACAATCACAACCTGCATTTTCCCCGCATTTAACGATATATCAGAGTAAGGGCAAAACACGCGATATGATGCCACAACAGCAAGGGATAACTACAGACGCTCAGGCAAAACTCCAACTAAACACTTTATGAATGATCTATTAGTTATTTAGAGAAAATCCAGTTTAAGTTAAAGGTTTAGTCATATCCGTTGGCTCAGTGGCTTATCTAGTCCACGAGAAAAGATAATTATACGCTGCGGAAAATAGTTTATTTACAAGATTAGACGTCCTACATGAGTATAAATATCCCTAGAGGACAAATCATGATATTCAAGACTCTAGATTTATAATAGTAGTGAAAGTAGCTTTTTTGGTCGCTAAATATAGTGATTTAGATTTAAAATATTGTATGTATGAAGTAGTAATAGTAATTTTTATACTTTAAAATATCTAACATGCAACCTAGCATAAAACCTTCCCAGAGAGCAAGTACAACCAACACAAAAATGTAAACTAGCAGCTAGCAAAGTATTCAATATTCCAAAAGGAAACTACCAGTGGATGTCAACAACCTGACACGGACCCACTTAGAGTATGGAAGTCCGACTAACAACCGAAAATAAGAACTACCTCCCAATTGTGAGGAAAACACTACAACCACAGTAGTCCACAAGCAACCACCACACCTAACAGCTCAACCGGCTACTGCCCTGAACCTGAGGCATTCAAAGAAATAATACATCAATAAGAAAATACAAGTGGCAAAAGGAAGCAATTAGATAATAATCAAGTATAAAATAGAAGGGGTTACAAATCCCTAATAAGATAAATGCTGACAACCTCAGCTAATAGGATAAACCAAAGAGAAACATGTGAGAAAGTATTCATCAATAAAGTGAGCAAATTGCACCAAGTGCAAAAAGTTACCATGCTTCGCTCAAAACTGCAGAAGCAAACAACCAATAAAAGCCAACACTATAGAAGAAAAGGAACTATACAGTCCTATACATGTGAATCATTAATGCTGGTAAAACCACAGATCTGAGTAGGCGACCAAAACGTCCAATACCGATCTACCAGACCCAAATGTCTCAGAGGCACCACAGTGGCAGCCACAAGTTCCAACACACCAAAAACAACCTATAAAAAGAGACTCAAAACAAACTACCACTTGCAATGATTCACGAAACAACGTCCAATTGGTCGCCCTTTATCCACTGTCGATCTAGACGTTAAATCACAACCTAAAAACCAAGCAAAACCCAAGTAACAAAGTCTATACACTTCCCATGATAAGTGGGACAAAAATATCCAAGATAAGCCCAAAGGACCAAACTCGACGACTCGGACAAAAACGGCGACAAATTCTAAGTCCTAGCTAATTCGGCGAGTATACCCGATTAATAACATGGATACTCAATGAATTACCTAACGATACTCGGCGAATTACATAACGATACTCTGCGAATTACATAACGATACTCGGCGAATGCATTGATACTCAACGAATCGACCATCGATACTCGACGATTTCCCTATGATATACGTCGAATTTTCTTTGGCTTCACCGGCTACTCGACACTAATTAAACCTAGACTATATTCGACGATTCTCACTTCACTCGACCCCGCGCCAATCAATACTCGATGAAACAGTCTTAAGAAAATATACCTATACTCGACGAATAAGGCTCGCGTTACTCGACGAATAATCCTTAACGAAATTCGGCAATACTCGCCTAATATGCCTAAGTCGATACTCGACGAAACTGCCCAAGACTAAATCCTGATACCCAACGGTTTTACCCTCGATACTCGCCGAATCCTACCATACGATATAAGTCGATTTTTACATGAACCATTTCACCTAATTTCCATGGCTTGGTCGAAAACCTACACTACCCTAAGGGGGGTTCTTCCAATGCTGATCCTACACTACTACTCTCTAAGGGAGGAGGAAGAGGAAAGAAAAGACAACAACTAAACGGACATGCAAGAGGGAAAAATCCACTTGCCTTGAAACTCCGAAAAAATGCCTCCCGCTCGCACCGCGACAAGGATCGGCCGTGAAAAGGCCCTAGTAACGTTTCCTGAAACTTTTGGAGGGTAAAAGGGGTAAAAAACGGTAACCCTAATGCCAGGAAATAGGGTAAACGAGTAAAACTTACCACGATCGTGTAGCTCTCGCCGAGAGCTTTCTGAATCTCTACTCCTTCGTCGAAACCGACCACCGGAGCTCTCCATATCGCCGGCCGAACGCACGAACCGTCCGCCACTCGCTCCTCTTTCGCGAAAAAACCGTTGTCGGGTTTAGGAAGAAGATGAATGGGGTTTTGACACGACCTTCCCTATTTATACCTATTTTTATATATATAATAAAATATTAATTATTTAAATAACGTCAAAACAACTCGAAATCCAAACCAACTCGGAATATTATGAAAATCGCACCGTAGCTAAATACCGATGCTACGAATCCAACGGCGAAGTCAAATCCAAATCCGACAAACTAAACTCAGGTAAAACACCACACGAAGATAAAATGCCACCACATCCCTATAAAAGCTCCATCGAGTCACCAAAATAGACCCGGCTCGCGAGGGAAGGTGCACAACCAAGCCAAAACCAATCATATAGGAAAACCCACTGAGCAAACACATACTCCAACAAACGACACCCGTTAACTACGCGCCAACGTAACTCCCTGACGAGAAAAATACGTCACTACGGGATTTAAAATAAATACCGAAAAATCAGTGGCGTTATATAAGACCCCCCCCCTCCCGCTCTCTTTGGATTTGCCTATAAATAGGACCCCATGGATACGAGGAGACGGATTTCAGAATCTCACTAAAGATCTGGAACATCTCATTTCTTGGACTTCGAGTTGATCCTTTGAATCTGTTCTTTAAAGAGATAGGTTGTGAGATAACGACTATCCCTCTTATTCATCGTAACTTTATTGTCTGCCAGTCTACCTCGTACCCTGCTCTGCCATTTTTGGTTGTGGAGGGGAAGCTTCTTCTAAGCATCCAGGTACATGGTGGGACCTCCCCTCCATAACACTTGGGGTCCTTTTTGTTGTCTGACTATTTCTGCGTCCTAGCCCGTTAGTTGTCGAGCCCAACCACTGAACCGGTAACCTCAGATTGCCTTGATTCGATTTTTGGAGTAGGTATTTTCTTGGCTTCAACACTTTTGTGTGGTGAGCGTGGATCGCTATCGAGTAGGAAAGCTTCACGAATAGGCGAGATGGTGAATGGAGGTGACCATGATGAGATTGTCGACAACTCGGCAGGAGTCAGCAACTCTGCTCGAGGGGTGACTTTATGACAGTGAAAGTGTTTGAAGAGTTTGCAAGGAGGATAGAGAGGAGAATCCTAGAAGGGTTCCCTCCTTGTCCCGATGTCACGACGATCTCGCATCGTCGCATGACACCATCGTAGAAAGAAGCGCCACCCAAGTGACCATGGAAGGAGAGAGCTAGGTAAGGAGAGTAGCGACCAATGAAATTGCGGCACCATCCGGCGAGTAGCCAAGGGATCAGGTTCCAATATGTGGAACAGCCAGTGAGATACCGTGATACTCGCTATGGTAGATAGTATGATGAGGATACTCGCGAGGGTGAAACTCACCACTACTAGTGAGGGAGGAGCCCCTTCTGTGATGAGATCCTAGCATCCCTAGTTCCCGAAGGCTTCAGAGAGCCCGTCCTGAACTACTACTCTGGCAGAGATGACCTGATCAGACATCTCCAATGGTTCAAAGACATGGTGTCCATCTGTAACATGATCAATGTCATCACGTGCATGTTTATCTCCATTACCTTTAAGGAAAATGCAAGAGATTGGTTCCACCAGTTGCTCGAAGGCTCCATCTACTACTTTGAGCATGTGCGTAAGGGCCTAATGACAAGGTTTGTGACATCCATGAAGAGGAAGAAGGAGTCAACTGCTCATCTAACAATCCTTTTAATTGAGCCAGAAAGGAGGTGGACATCTCCACAGATTGCTGAGGTGTCCCTAGAAGGTTGACTTCTTTAGCATCTACCCTTGTATCTCCCATAATCTCTGAATCAACAACTTCATATTATGAGGAATGATCAGGTATGTTTGCACCATGCTCATCAGCATTAGATAAATCAATCACATTATTAACTTCTTGATTAGGGAGGTTACCTTCACCGACTCAATGGTGGTCGCATCGCAAATTAGGGGAGAGTTTGAGGTGCATGACCCGGTTATGTAGAGATACTTGACAAAGGTTAAAGGCTTGATGGGAGGTTTCCAATCCTTCTTCGTCGAGCATGTGCCCCAAGAGGAGAACTCAGAGGCAGACTATCTCGCCAAGTACGTTCCCAGGGCTGGAGGAACGATGATAGAGTAATTTCAACTATCAATCGAGGAAGGGCAGACGATGGAGATAAAATTGAGAGCTTCTTGGAAGGACCCGTTCATTACGTTCTTTACGACAGGTCGGCTTCCTGCTGGTGAGGTAGATAAGAGGAAGTTCTGGTGCAAGACTGCTTACTATCTGTTGCATGAAGGAGAACTATATCACAAAATGATTTCGGGTCCTCTAGCTAGATTCCTGTCAGAAATAGAAATCCCTCGAGTGCTCGGGGAAAATTATTAAGGAGAGTGTAGTAGGCACTCGGGGACTCGTACTTTGGAGAAGAGGATTCAAAGGCACGACTACTTCTGGCTAACTATTCGGAAGGATGCAGAAGCTTCCTCAAAGAAGTGTTCAAAATGTCAACTTTTCGCACCTCTTCTGTTGCATCCAGCTCAACAGCATTGCTCAATCACCGCACCCTGGCCCTTCATCATCTGGGGAATGGATTTGATTGGCCCTTTCCTCCAAGCCAACGATTATAAGAAGTTTGTTCTTGGCATGATTAACTATTTCTCCAAGTGAATCAAGGCTTAAGATCTTTCCAAGACCACATATCTGATTGTGAAAAACTTCATCTAGGGAGAGATTGCCTGCAGGTTCGGGATCCCTCCCGCCATCATCACCGACAACGGGCCGCAGTTTTCCACCGTAGAGTTAGAATAATTCTGCAAGCAACTAAGGACAGATCTTTGATTCGCCTATGCACATCATCCTTAGAGCAATAGACAAGTGGAATGTCACAACCCACATTTTCTCACATTTAACGATATATCAAAGTAAGGTAAAACATGCGTTATGATGTCATGTCAGCATGGGATAATTGCAGACGCTCAGACAAAACTCTAACTTAACACTTTATGAAAGATCTGTATGTTATTAAGAGGAAAATCCAATTAAATCTTAAGAGGTTAGCTGTATCCCTCAGCTCAGTGGCTCATCTAATCCATGAGAAAATATATTTAAACGTTGCGAAAAATACTTTATTTATAATATTAGACGTCCTACATGAGTATAAACATCCCCAGAGGACAACTCAAGGTATGCAAGACTCTAGACTTATAATAATAGAGAAAGTAGCTTTTACGACCGTTAAATATAGTGGTTTAGATTTCAAATATGACATGTATGAAGTAGTAATAATAATTTTTATACTTTAAAATACCTAACATGCAACCTAGCATAAGACCTTTCCAGAGAGAAAGTACAACCAACCAAAAAGGTAAACTAGCAGCTAGCAAGGTATTCAATATTCCAAAAGAAAACTATAATTGGACGTCAACAGCCTGACTTGAATCCACTGAAAGTATGCAAGTCTGAACTAAAACTGAAAACAAGAACTACCTTACAACAGTGAGGAAAACCACTGCAATAATTTCAATCCACAAGCTACCACCCAATACAGCCGCTCCACCGGCTACATCCCTGAACCCGAGGCATTCAAAAGAAGAACGCCTCGGTAAGAAATTACAAGTGGCAATGGAAATAAACAGGTAAAAGGTGAAAAGGCAAGAAAGGGTTTACCAAACCCGACTATAAGAAATGCTAAAATCACAGCTGATTAGCCAAATAAAAATAGGTAAAGTAAAAGTTTGCAATAAAGAAGTTAAAAGAACATTTGCACCAAGTGCGGAACTAAGTCATGCTTCGACAAAATCTGCAAGCATAAGTATGAAATAGCATCGACTGATTTAAGAAGCAAACTGAGCACAAAATAGCTCGAAAACGTGAATCATTAACACTTGGTAAGAACAACCGGGCTGGAGTCGGTGACCAAAACATCCCACACCAGGCTTCCAAACCCAAATGTCTCACAAAAGGCACTGCGGTGGTGACCATCGGTCCCAACACAACCCAACAATTCCACAAAACAAAGACCAAATAACCACCAAGTGTAATGACTCATAAACCGGCGTCCAGTTGGTGGTTCTTTATCCACTGCCAACCTTCATAGCCGAAGAACATCATACCCAAACACCCCATTCCAAAACCCAAGCCCAAACCCAGAGAAATACCTAAATAAGCCCTAAAATCACCTTAAGTACCATACAAGACGAATCCTACACGAAATGACAAAATATTCTAAGTCCTGGCCAAATTCGGCGATTATACCCGACGAACTACATGGATACTCGACGAATTTCTACAATACTCGGCGAATTCCTATTATACTCGATGACTAAGACTTACGATATTCGGTGAATTCCTACTATACTCGACGAATAAGACTTGCGATATTCGGCGAATTCCTACTATACTCGACGAACAAGACTTGCGATATTCGGCGAATTCCTACTATACTCAACGAATAAGACGATATTTGGCGAATTCCTACTATACTCGAAGCTTTCCTCTAATACACGGCGAATTTTCCTTGACGACAATTTCGGCGATATTCGCTGAATCCTAACTTCTACTGAACGAAATACATGGATACTCGACGAAATTCACTTACTCAAACCCGCCGAATTTCACTTAACGATAAAAGCCGAATTCTCACCTTGCTAACCTACCATACTCGACGAACTCGGCTACGATACTTGATGAATTTCTAACCTAAACCCGCTGAACTCTACCTTTCAATATACACCGAATTCTACTTAAACCCCTAAACCTATTCTCCGTGTCTTGGCCAAAAACTTGCCCTACTCTAGGATTTCCTTCATAGTTCAATCTACGTTAATCCTACTCTCTAAGGGAGGAGGCAAAGAAGTGAAATAAAACTAGAAATGGACATGCAAGGGGGGAAATCCACTTGCCTTGAAACTCCGGGAAAAATGTCGCCCGCTCACACCGCGATAAAGATCGGCCGCCAAATGACCTTAACAACATTTCTTGAAACTTTTGGGGGAAAAAAGGTCAAAATCACAAACCCTAACACCTAAAAATCGAGGAATCGGGAAAAGCTTACCACGAACGCATAGATCTCGGCGAGTGCTTTCCAAATCTCTAATTTATTGACAAAACCGACCACCGAATCGCTTTTTATGGCCGGCCAACCGCACGCGAAGTCGTCGCTTCTCTTCCGCTCATGAAACAGTCATCACTCGGGTAGGGGAAGATGATGTATAGGGTTTTTTACGCGACCCCTCATAACCGGCTATATATACTTATTTATATATATAAATAATTATAATATTATAATACAATTAATAATCAAAACCCTAAAATGACCTGAAATCGAACCAACTCGTATTCTTACGAAAATCACACCGTAACTAAATACCGACACTACGAATTTAACAGCAAAGTCAAAATCAAAATCCGACAAACCAAACTAGGGTAAAACACCACCCAAAGATAAAACTCCACCACATCCCTATAAAAAGCTCCACCGAGTCACCAAAACAGACCTGACTCGTGAGGGAAGGTGCACATCCTAGCCAAAACCAACCACACAGGAAAACTCACTGGCAACCTATGCTCCAACAAATGACACCCGTAAACTATGCGTCAACGTAACTCCCTTACATCAAAAATACGTCACTACGAGAATTAAAATAAATACCGAAAAATCAGGGGGTTACAGCCACCCCCCTTAAAAAATTTTCGTCCCCAAACTTAACATAAAACGATCAAATCCAAAACAGAACAAAAGTAACCAAAGGCTATCAAAGAAAACACTTACCAAAAACATCAGGAGAACAGATGAGGATGAGCCTCACTCATAGCTGACTCAAACTCCCAAGTCGTGCTCTCCACGTCTTTGTTCCTCCACATTTTTTACCATGGGTATTGTCTTCCTTCGTAATACCCGATCTTGAGTATCCAAAACACGAACAGGAACCTCCATATATGAAAGGTTAGGCTCCAATTGGGGCACAACATCAAGAATTTTCCTGTCGCTTAGCACAAACTTCCGCAATTGGCTCACGTGAAAACACCGTGCACACCCGAAAAACTTGATAGCAATTCCATCATATAAGCAGACATTTCAATATGCTCCACAATCTTGAAGGGTCCCACATACCTCGAATCCAACTTATGGTTCTTACCAAACCTCTTAACGCCAGACATCGGGGAAACCTTAAGAAAAACCATGTCCCCAACAACAAATTCCAATTCAGTCCTTTCGACGATTGGCGTTCTTTTTATAATGCTCCTGAGCTATCTGAAGCTTCTCTTGAATATGCTTAACAGAGATATCCACTTCTTCCAATGCTTTTGGACCCAATAACGGTCTCTCACCAACCTCAGCCCAAAACAAGGGAGTTCTGCAATGCCTCCCATACAAAGCCTCAAACGGGGCCATCTTCAAACTCTCTTGAAAACTGTTATTGTATGCAAATTCCATCAATCTCAAATGCTCATCTCACGCTCCTCCGTGGTCCAAAATATAACATCTGATAATGTCCTCCACGATCTGATTTACTTTCTCAGTCTGACCATTTGTCTTTGGATGATAGGCGGTGGAATATCTCAAATCGGTACTCAATCTCTCGTGTAAACTTTTCCAAAAGCGAGACGTAAAACTGGAGTATCGAACTGATACAATACTAACAGGCACTCCATGTAATCTGATGACCTCATCCAAGTATAACTCAGCTATTTTCTTCATGGAGTAGTCGATCTTAAACGACACGAAGTGAGCACACTTTGTCAGTCTGTCTACTATAACCCATATGGAATAATGTCCTCGGGGAGATCTCAGCAATCCAGTAATAAAATCCATCGAAATAATCTCTCACTTCCAACTTGGAATTTCTAAAGTCATCAACTTGCCTCCAGGCCTTCCATGATCGGCCTTAAATCGCTTGCAAGTAATACATTCGGATACAAACTTAGCTATATCGCCCTTCATACCATACCACCAAACGATCTTCTTCAGATCCTTATACATTTTAGTAGAACCGGGGTGGTAGGCAATACTAGAATCATGCACCTCTTTGCACAACTTAACTTGAATATACTCAACTGCGGGAATACAAAATCTGTCGTGTTACTTCAAGGTACCTGCATCATCAATCGAGAAGTAACGTAATTCCCCTTTCGTAGTTCTATTATAAAGGTGTAGCAAATCAAGATCATCCTTTTGATGTAGCCTCGTAAGTGTAATCCATGAATGATCTATTACTTCCAAACTACTGTGTGAGTCGCTACTCTCCACTGATATATCCATCAAGTGAAATTCCTCCACCAACGAATCCCCGGGAAGGTTAAAAATTTTCGCTGACTTCCTACTCAGGGTGTCGGCTACAACATTAGCTTTCCCCGGATGGTATTGGATCTCAACATCATAATCTGCAACATATTCTAACTATCTCCACTGGTGCAAGTTCAATTCAATTTGAGTTAAGACGTACTTAGAACTCTTATGATCCGTATAAATCTTGTATAGAGCGCCATATAATAGATGTCTCCATAACTTCAAGGCGCAAATCACAGCTGTGAATTCCAAATCATCCGTAGGGTAATTCTTCTCATGTACCTTTAACTGTTGTGACCCATACGCAATCACTTCGCCTTCTTGCATCAACACACAACCAAGTCCAACATGCGATGCATCCACATACAAAGCATACTCTATCCCTTTGGTACGCAAGGCCAAAACCGGAGTAGTACACAATCTCCTTTTTAATTCCTGAAAAACCTCTTCGCACTTATCGCTCCAAATAAAAGTTGTGTTCTTCTGCGTTAATTTATTCAATGGCGCATACAACGTAGAAAAACCCTCCATAAACCTCTTATAATATCCTGCCAGCCCTCAGAAACTTCTTATCACTTTTGGTGTGGTAGGTCTATTCCAATCCATAACAGTGGCTATCTTTTTTGGGTCCACAGAAATTTCATCCTTATTAACCACATGACCTAGAAAAGAAACCTGAGGAAGCCAAAACTCACACTTGCTTAGCTTGCAATACAACTTATGCTCCCTCAAACCAGACAAAACTAAACGCAAGTGATGTACATGCTCTTCAACATTGCGGGAGTATAACAGAACATAATATATAAATACAACAACAAAATGATCCAGGAAATCCTTAACACTATGTTCATCATATCCATGAAGGCTGAGAGTGCATTGGTCAGACGAAAGGACATTACCAAATACTCAAAATTTCCATGCCGAGAATGAAAAGCAGCCCGCGGAATATCCGTCCCACAAATCCTCAATTGATGGTAGCCTGAACGAAGGTCAATCTTTGAAAACACAGTGCTACCACGCAATTGATCAAACAAGGCATCTATTCTCGGCAAGGGGTACCTATTCTTGATGGTTACCTTATGAAGTTCTCTATAATCAATGCACAGCATCATTGATCCATCCTTTTTCTTCACAAACATCATAGGAGCACCCCCACGGTGAAGAACTTGGTCTAATGAATCCATTCTGCAGTAACTCATCCAATTGGGTACGCAGCTCCTCCAGCTCACGCGGGGCCATACGTTACGGTGCCTTAGCAATAGGACGGGTACCCGGCTCTAAATCTATGACAAACTCCATGTTTCTCTCAGGTGGAAGACCAGGAAGATTATCAGAAAAAACATCAGGAAACTCGCGCACCACGGAAATATCCTCTACTCGCGGCAAACTACCACTGGTCTCCAACACGGAAACCAAACAGGCAAAACATCTTGAATTTACAAGCTTATGAGCACGTACCGCAGAAATAATATGAGAAACCTGGCGTGGAAAACCATGAACACTCCTGGGTTGACCGTTTTCCATCTTGAAGTCCAAGCCCTTGACCTTGCATTGGATGATCGCATCATACTTGGACAACCAGTACATGCCCAAAATTACATCGAAGTCTTCCAAGTCTATCACCTTCAGATCATCAACGACTAGAAAATTTCCTAAAATAATCGGAAAACTCTGAATGCCGTGGTCTGAAACCACTGAATCACTAGAGGGAAACTTGATACGAAACGCATCGCCAACAATATCAAGGGTCAAAAAATGACGCTCAATAAAGTCCCTAGCCACGAAAGAGTGGGTAGCATCAGAATCGAAAAGAACATGCGCCCAACGGTTCTTTACCTTAAACTTTCCTGAAATTACTTGAGTAGACGTCTGAGCTTCCTCCAAATACACCACATTCAGCTCGCCCTTCCCCTTATCCAATGGCTGCGGTGGCGGCAAGGCCTGAAGTGGAACTGGTTGCAACGGGGGCTGAGCCTGCGAGCACTTCGACTTGAAATGTCCTTTCTGTTCGCACTGGTAGATACCTTCTCCTTTCCCCAACAATGGGCACCATCGTGCCCCCTTTGCTTACACGCAAAACAACCCAAATCTCCCTTAGGAGCACTCTGAATCGCATGAACTTTCTCCTGCTTCTGAGCTCCTAATATCTGGTAACATCTTTCAAATGGATGGCCTGACCGACAACAGAAACTGCATATCTCTTTACTCCTTTTCCTCGAAGCAGCACCAGATTCTTGGGAACTCTTACCCTCACTAGTCTTCCTCTTATCTTTTCTCATTTGTTGACCTCGGTTCTTGGCATTGTCGATTGCCTCGACCTTCAGAGCAGCCTCCACAACTTCAGCATAGCTTTCAGATCCATAAGCACTAGCCAGCTGCTAGATGTCATTTCTAAGGCCACCCAGAAAATGTTTAACTCTATTAGACTCTGAAGACACCATGTTAGGGGAAAATCGACACAGTTTGCTTAACTCTACCTTGTACTTGCTAACAATGAGCTGCCTTTGCTTAAGGTGTAGAAAATCATTCATCAAACTGTCCCTCTCGACTGACGGCAGGAACTTTTTTAGAGGCAATTCCTTGGAGGATTCCCATGAGCACCCATCCTTAAGGTTCTCCTTTTTTCTCAGCCACCAACTCTTTGCAAGTCCCTTGAGCTGATAAGCAGCGACCATTACTCTCTGGTCTGCTGAAACTCCGGAGTAAGCGAACATCTCCTCGATGGCTATAACCCAATCATCCAAGTCCATAAAATCTGCTCTACCATCATAGGTAGGGGGTCCTAATCTCTGGAAATGTGAAATAAACGTCATCTCTGGTGGTAACAAAACCAGGGGCACCAGAGGAGCAGGGGGAACAAGAACAGTTTGAACCACAGCCGGGTCCTGTACTCTAGGCAGCTGACTAGCAACGACCGACAACAACGCCTGGATTTACGACTGCATCTCCAGCATTTGCCTCGATAGAGCCTCATTGCTCTGCCGCAATCCTTCTATCTCGGCCTCACTCTGGGCACCGGACGATTCCCCCTTCGACTGTGGAGTCGACCTCGTCACCGGACGCTTAGGCAACATCTAAACGAATAACAAATATCTAATCAAAACCCGTCAAACTCTACCTTTCAATATACACCGAATTCTACTTAATCCCCTAAACCTATTCTCCATGTCTTGGCCAAAAACTTACCCTGCTCTAGGATTTCCTTCGTAGTTCAATCTACGCTAATCCTACTCTCTAAGGGAGGATGAAAAGTAGGGAAACAAAACTATAAATGGAAATGCATGGCGGGTAAAATCCACTTGCCTTGAAACTCCGGGAAAAACGCCGCCGCTCACACCGCGACAAGGATCGGCCGCCAAATGACTTAGGAACGTTTCCTGAAACTTTTAGGGGAAAAAGGAGGTCAAAACCACAAACCCTAACACCTAAAAATCAAGGAATTAGGAAAAGCTTACCACGAACGCGTAGATATCGGCGAGAGCTTTCCAAATCTCTAATCTATTGACAAAACCGATCACTGAATCGCTCTCTATCGCCGGCCAACTACACGCGTAGTCGCCGCTTCTCTTTCGCTCAAGAAACTGTCGTCGCTCGGGTAGGGGAAGATGATGAATAAGGTTTTTGACGCGACCCCTCATAACCTGCTATATATACTTATATATATAAATAATTATAATATTATAATACAATTAATAATCAATAACCCCAAAATGACCCGAAATCAAACTAACTCGAATTCTTACGAAAATTGCATCGTAGCTAAATACTGATGATACGAATCTAATGGCGAAGTCAAAATCAAAATCCAACAAACCAAACTCGGGTAAAACACCGCCCGAAGATAAAACGCCACCACATCCCTATAAAAAGCTCCACCGAGTCACCAAAACAAACCGACTCGTGAGGGAAGGTGCACAGCCAAGCCAAAACCAATTACACAGGAAAACTCACTGAGCAACCCATGCTCCAACAAATGACACCCGTTAACTATGCATCAACGTAACGCTCTGACGTCAAAAATACGTCACTATGGGAATTAAAATAAACACCGAAAAATCAGGGGCGTTACATGGAAGCCGCCAACAAGCTGATTATCAACCTCTTGAAGAAGAAGGTCACCAATCTAAAGGGAAACAGGGCGGAGAAACTTCCCTCAGTTATATGGACTTTGAGAACCACTCCTAACTCGGCCACGGGGGAAACACCTTTCAAGTTATCCTACGGGTTTGAGGCACTCATCCCAGTAGAATTTGAGGTTCGGAGCCCGAGGGTCAGAGCAGCAGGAGAAGACAGTGAAGAATGATGCCTGGAGAATGAAGGTGCTCAGAAGCTCTCGCTTGACTATATCGAGGAACTTCGTGACTTAGCCTCCATCTGCCAAGAGGAGATCAAGAGGTGAATGGAAAAGCACTTCGACAAAAATTTTCGCCTCAAACACTTCTTGGAAGGAGACCTGGTCAAGAAGAAGGTGGATGCAGCAGGATGGACAGTTGTTGTTGGCAAGCTAAATCCTAACTGGGAAGGACCTTTCATCATCCAAGAAGCTCTAGCCACTAGAGGCTATTGCCTATAAAATCAAGAAGGAGAGTTGTTTGGAAGTACCTGGAGCGGGGATGACCTGAAAAGGTTCTACCCCTAGCAGTAACATGTACTGATTATCTGTAATATTTTTTCTATGTTATTTATACATTTCCTTGCCCCAAGAGGCATGGGTGAATGCAAGTTGTCTTTTTTATGTTAATCGTCTCAAGTTAGCTAGAACCAGTGAAGTCCATCTCCACGTTTGGTTTGGGATACCAACATCCGACCTGATTCTACTAAAAAGCCTAGGGCGGATGATAGGACGATACGTCAGGATTTAAGCGTCCTTTTAAGACCAAGCCCCTGCAATGACGGTCGATGTTAGGTCCATTGATCACAATGTTCCAGATTTGTAGAATTCAAACAAGTCAATGGTATACACATAAATGTATTTGATGCATGCTCTAAGTTTAATGTTTGCAGGATGTTCCTTATTACAATGATTAGATAGGTTGTCTAAGTGACAGTGATAGGTTAATACAAGGAAGAATGTTGGGAAGATAGAAATTTGTCTAAGTCCACAGGCATTAAGTGAAGGCAGTTCACTCAACGCTAGATGTCAAAAAGTGCTGATTAAAGCATGGAAACTCAAAGCCTGACTGTTGGCAAAGCAGAATTTTGGTTAAGTACATAGGCGTTGAGTGAAGGCAGTTCACTCAATGCCATATAACAAGAGGCATCGAGTAAAGCTCAGACAGTCAAATCTTGAACATTGGCAAGTAAGATTTCTGGTTAAGTCCAAAAGCGTCGAGTGAGGATAACTCACTCGACGCCTGAAGAAATAAGCGTCGAGTAAAGCTCTATGTTGTCAAAGCCAGCGAAACTGAGAAGAAATCTGGCTAAGTCTTGAAGCATTGAGTTAAGCCAGTTCACTCAACTCCAATCTCAGAAAGCGTCGACAGAACAAGCTTCAGTCAAAGCCTAGGAAGATGTAGACAGAAAATTTGTCTAATTCCAAATGCGTTGAGTGAGGATAGTTCACTCAACGTCAACTCAACAGAGAAATCAGCTAAGTAAAGAAGCATTGAGTGAAGGTAGTTCACTCAACTCCTCATCAAGAAGACAGACAAAGGCAAAAAGCATTGAGTGAAGACAGCTCACTTAACGCCTTCATATAGATGAAAATCAACTAAGTACAAAAGTGTTGAGTGAAGCCTGTTCACTCAACGCCTCATCAAGATGATAGGAAAGTCAAGTATGCGTTGAGTGATGAAGGCTCATTCAACGCACTCAATGCATATTAATAAAAAGTTTATCTAAGGACAAAAGCTTTGAGTGAAGGTCATTCACTCAACGCTTTCTCAATAGAAATATTGGCTAAGTCCAAATGCGTTGAGTGATGAATGTTTACTCAATTCCTAAGTTGAAAAACTATAAAGTTTATAATTCGTCGAGTGATGAATGATCACTCGACGCCTAATGGTACAAAAAATTGGCTAAGTGTTTTGGCGCTGAGTGAAGGCTATTCATTCAACGCCTATGATGAATCTTCTTTTTTTTTACTAAGTCCACAGGTGCTGACGTCAGCAGAAATTCAAAACATTGCGGGAAAAGTCTACAGTACACGAAAAATGGCTCTACACGCCTTTCGTACTGCATTTAATGCAAAAGCAAAGTTGCAGCAAACAACTAATGCTGGTCCAGATACTCAAAGAGCCATTGGACGGCGGAATAGAAAAGGGATCAGATTAGTGAGAAGACATTAACTTTCGGGATATGATTGGACTTCAACTTCTTCCTCTCGACACTGTTGTAGAGCCTGAAGAACAAGTCCAAACTCATGATCTAAGATTTCAAGCAAGTTAGTTGTTGTGTTTAATACCTTCAACAACAAGTTCAGTGAAACTTCTCTGATGAAGAAGAATAAGCAGCCAAGGCTAACCCTAGCTGTAGCATCTTCACATCTCAAGTAGTTTTATTCCTGAAGAACAATTTTTGGAGCAGTGAAGAAGATATCTGGACTGAGTCAACTCATCACAGAAGGAGGAAGATACAGAGAAACTTTCTTTGGTGTCTATTCTACATCAAACAACCTTTCTACTTCTTGTAGGATCCTTTGGATCTGAGTGTAAGCCTAAAATTATAAAGGCTGAGTGTAGGATCTTTTGTAGATTTGAGTGGTAGGATTCTGAGGTGAATCTGAGGTAGGATACTGGACAAGATCTGAGTTGTAGGGCAGTTTGCCTGAGGTAGGATCCCTGTGTGGATCTGAGTGTAGGGTTGTTAGCCTGAGGTAGGATCTATTTCAGATATGAGGTAGGAGAGTATTCCTCTCTTAGTTGTAGGGTTATCCTCCTAGCCTGAGTGTAGGATATTAACTTAGTTTGAGGTAGGTGATCTTTGGATCACTGAGCTATAGCAGCAAAGCTTGCTCTGAGTTGTAGGGCTTTATGCCTGAGATAGGTCTTGGAGGAGACTGAGAGATCCTAAGGGATCTGAGTTATAAGCTCTTAGGAGCCGAGTTTGGTGAAGTTTCTTGTCTAACAAACTGTTAGAAAGGTGGGAGGGACAGTGGATGTACCCATAATTTGGGGAACCACTATAAATCTTGTGTGTGTTGTTTGTGCTTGTTTTGAAAGCTACTAAACTAAATCACAACACACCTTAAAACAAAAAAAAGCACAAAAAGACCTAAAACCTGTTCACTCCCCCTTTATGTGTTTAGCTATCCTTGAAACTAAAGATTTTCAAGTGGTATCAGAGGGAGGTTTCTCAAAAGTGACTTAACACTCTGAGTTGATCTCTTAAGGTAGCTAAAAGAATTTTACTTTTGGGTTCAGGAGAGAACCATAAGGAGCTGGGTTCCATGAAGCTTCGAATTTGCAGGAAGGAAAGCTTTGAGATCTGGAAGGAGATAGTCAGGCTTTTCATGGAAGCATCTGACCCAAGGATTTTTATAACTATTTAAGAGGGACCCTTCATCCCTATGAAGATCTCAGCACTGGATGCACCAGTCAAGACCCCCAAGAAGTATTCAGAGATGACCAAGGATGAGTTCATTCTAGCCACCATGGATAATAGAGCTCAGAACATCATAGTCAATGCTATTGATGATTCTACTTTCCAAAATCTTGTTCAGTATAAGACTTTCAAGGTGATGTGAGACACCTTTGTTGTTTACATGGAAGGAACTGAGGAGGTCAGGGATGACAGAAAATCCCTGCCCAACCAAGAATATGAAGCCTTCAGACAGAATAAGAAGGATAACATTGCAGAAAGCTATGAATTTTTTTTCAGAATTGTGAATGAGCTGAGGACCTATGGGAGGGTCTTTAGCCATTATGATCTCAATGACAAGTTCCTCAGATCTCTAACTAGAGACTGGGACACAAAGATTTGTTCCATCAGAGATGTGGCAAAGCTTGCTGACACTCCCCCTCACACACTGTTTGGGAAACTGCTCTCCTATGAGATGCAGTTATCTGTCAGGAAGAAGGAGGAGACTATCAGCAGATCTCAGGCCAAGGAAAAGACTGTGGCCTTTAAAGCTGAGAGCACCACAAAGAGAAAGGAGAGGATTGCCTCTCCTCCAAGGAGGCATACTGAATCAGATAGCACAGAGCCAAGAATGTCAGACAGCAACATGTCTGATGGAGAATTTGTTGCCCTCTCTAGTCAGTTTCATCAGATTATGAAGAGGAAGCAGTGGAGGAGCAGACCTTCCTCCTCCTCAAATCACAAGAAGGACCACTACAAGGCTGAGAATAAATACTCTAAAGGAGATAAGTATGACTCCAAATCTAATAAAAAAGTTTCTTCTAAAGTTGTTCTTTGTTGCTGCAGCAAACCTGGGCATGTAAATGCTGACTGCCCAGTCAAGAGAAAAGAGTCTGGTGATAAGAAGCATCACCATCTCATGGGAAAGAAGGAAAATAACTTCCTTACCAAGACTGAAAAGTGCTAGAGTCAGAGTGACTCATCTTCCTTAGAGTCTGAAGAAGAAGAAGCCTACATAGGCTTGTTTGTTGCTATTATAGATGAAGTTGAAGACTATCCTGCTACTAGGATAGGTATCAGGGCCCCTCTATCACATTCAGACAGTGACTCAGAGGAGGATGATGAGGATGAAGATGCCAACAGTTGTTATAGGCTGATGACCTTGTCAGATGAAGAATCCTGCCACGATCAGCTTGGTCCAGAAAAGGTATAATCTCTAGCTAGCTCCTCATCTAAGACTAGCTATGAGACTAGTCCCAATTCAGAAGCATCTTCATCCAATGATGAATATGACTCTGAATCTGGAGAAGATGTCAATCAATTAATTGACTAATATGGTGCCCTTCTGGATGCTTTGAAAAGAAGCAGGAAGTTTGTCAAGAAGTAAGCTGAGGAGATCGCCTCCCTTCAGCTAGCTGCTTCTCTGCAATCTAAGTTAGAATCTTTGTTGAATCAGAAAATGAGGGAAGTAAGCCAGCTGAAGAACATTACAATCATTCAGATTGGTACCATCAGATACAAGAACAGTCTCATTAGGGATCTTGAAGAGAAACTCCAGAGGGAGAAAAGAATTGTGGCTAGTTACTCTAAGCCTAAGTCAGTATTGCCCTTGATAGATTCCTTCACCTCTCAAAAGGATAAGAGAGGTTTGGGATTCAAAGGGACCACTAGAGTTTCCCATCCCAAAGGTAAAGGCAAAACTCAAGTTCAGCCTCCCATCTCTTTCAAGAAAGGGATGTTACCATCAAACAGGTATGACCAAGAGAGTATCTATGGTCACTACATAAATGGAAGATCCACGAGTATGAACAAAAATGTTCACAACTATGGTGGAAGATATAGCAAGGGGATGAGTGCCTTTAAGGCTCCCCATAAGGAAATTCAAATGGCCCGTCATGGGCCATTTGTATTTAGTGTACCAGCCCCCACACTCAAGAATGTGGCAGTGGCTAGCTCTCAAGACCAACAAGCAAAGACTCAGACAGGGAGTAAGTCTATCAGTAAGCCTGATTTGGCTATCTCAGATGTTATCAATAGTATGTCCTCTGCAAAGAAGATTGTTGTTGATGGCATTCAGAGCAAGCCAAGTAAGTCTACTAGAAGACTCTCTTTCATTCAAATCCTTGTTGAAAGGAACTTGAAGAAGGCTGCTTCTCTTCCTTTTATACATTCAGTAGCTAACAAAACTGCCAGACCTGCTCAGAAAAGAAGGTACAATATACATGAGTGTTGGTGATGTGGCAAAGTGAGCCATTTTGCCTTAGATTGCTGGCACAATCCAACTATGCCCAGAGCAAGTGCTAGTCTTCCTGTCAGAAAATCTGCAGGAAGACAATTTCTTTTTCAGGCTAACCAGAACCTAGGACCCAATAAAAATTGGGGTCCTAAGGTAAATTAAATTATGTTTTGCAGGATAGTCCAAGTGCTCATACCCCCATATAGTACTTGGATAGTGGATGTTCCATCACATGACTGGAATAAGGAGCTACTTGATGAAGTACACTATAGTGAAGGATGGACCCAAAGTAATATTTGGTGGTTCAGATAGAGGAGTCACCAGAGGCTATGGTAAGATTACCAATGGCATAGTCACAATCTCAAGAGTAGCTTATGTTGAAGGGTTGCAATACAACCTAATAAGCATAAGTCAACTCTGTGATCTTGGCCATGTCATTATATTCCACAAGGATGAGTGCCAAATTAAGAGGTCAAGTGACCATGAGGTCATCTTGACGGGCACTAAGAGTGGAAATGTGTATGGTCTAAACTTTCTATATTTAATTAAAAACTCCCCTATATGTCTAGTTGCAAATGAGAAAGTCTCATACTGTGTATAATGGCACAAGAGACTAGCTCATTTGAACTATAAGACCATTGGTAAGCTCTTCAGTGAAGAGTTAGTAAGGAATGGTCCTAAGATGAAATTCACTAAGGAAGGTATTTGTTCTGCATGCCAAAAGGCCAAATAGACCAAACTTCTTTCAAGAGCATTGGGACAAAAGACTCTGTGAGGTATTTATATCTCTTGCATATGGACTTGTTTGGTCCTATGTCATTTCATAGTCTAGGTAGGAAAGTCTACACCCTTGTGGTTGTTGATGACTTCTCTAGGTTTGCTTGAGTTTTCTTTCTTAAGAAAAAGTATGAAACCCTTGATATCTTCAGGACTTTTGTCAAGCAGATTCAGAATGAGTTAGACAGTACTGTGGTCAAAATCCTAAGTGATCATGGGACTGAATTCCAGTGTTAAGGCATGACAAGATTCTGTGAAGAGCAAGGGATTCATCAAGAATTTTCTTCTTCAAGAGCACCCCAGCAAAATGGAATTGCTGAGAGGAAGAATAGAACTCTCATAGAAGCTGGTAGGACTTTGCTAAGTGACATATCTCTCCTAGAATATTTCTTGGCTGAGGCAGTAAATACTGCATGTCATGTCCTAAATAGAGTTTCTATCACCAAGAGCCACAAGAAGACTCCCTATGATATTATGAAGGGCAGAATACCAAACTTGGCCTATCTTAGGATCTTTGATAGTAAATGCTATGATCTAAATAATGGAAATTCATATGTGAATAAGTTTGCTGTCAAGTCTTATGATGGGATATTTGTTGGGTACAATAATCATAGTAAGGCCTTTAGGATCTATAACTTGGAAAATCAAGTTGTAGAAGAGTCTGTTAATATAGTATTTGATGAGTCTACTATGATTAATAATAAGTTGCCAAGCTCCTCATCTAGACCTACAGGTATAGAGCTTTTGATGAACAAGCTAACCATCAAGGAAGCTACTCCAATATTCCAAGATGAAGATGATGGAGTGTATATTCCAAAAGAAGTACATGCACACATGATGTGGATGAAGATCAGCAAGATGCATCCACTGATGCTCAAGATGCTGAAGGAAGATTGACTCCAGCTATCAGGCATCCAAGGGATCATCCCAGACACCAAATAATTGGTGATGCTAACCAAGGAGTTATAATAAGGAGCAGAAGTCTCAATATAGCCTTGTATTCAAGCTTCTTGTCACAAGTTGAGCCCAAAAGATTTGAAGAGCTAACATAGACTAGTTCTGGATTGTGGTAATGCAAGAGGAACTGAACCAGTTCAAGAGTTGTAAGGTCTGGAAACTAGTTCCCAGACCACAAGGACATAATATCATTAGAACCAAGTGGATCTACAGGAACAAGCTTGTTGAAAATGACATTATAATCAAGAACAAAGCTAGGCTGGTGGCTAAAGGATATAAACAAGAAGAGGGTATTAATTTTGATCAAACCTTTGCCCCAGTAGCCAGATTAGAAGCCATTAGACTATTCCTTGCATATGCTGCACACAAGGGATTCAAAGTCTACCAGATGGATGTTAAGTCAGCCTTCCTGAATGGTGACTTAATGGAAGAAGTCTATGTTGAACAACCATCAGGTTTTGTCAATCCTAACTCTCCTGATTTTTTATAGACTTAGGAAAGCTTTATATGGGTTGAAGCAAGCCCCTAGGGTATGGTATGAGATCCTATATAACTTCCTCATTAAGAGTAAATTCTCAAAGGGGAAGATAGACAATACTATATTCCTAAGGGAATCTAAGGGCAAGATCATCCTAGTCCAAATTTATGTAAATGACATAATCTTTGGGTCTACTGATGATAACGTTTGTAAGAAGTTTGCCAAACTTATTTAATAGAAGTTTGAGATGAGCAGTATGAGTGAGCTTAAGTACTTCTTGGGCCTCCAAGTAAGGCAGATTGAAGATGGATTGTCTATATCTCAGTCTAAGTTTACTAGGGAGTTAATCAAAAAGTTTGGAATGCATAGTTCCTCCATAATGAAAACTCTCATGGGGTCAAGTATATCTATAGACAAAGATGAGGCAGGGAAACCTGTTGTTGAAACTTTGTATAGAGAGATTCCCTCTTATATCTTACTGCAAGTAGGCCAGACATCATGTATGTTTCATGTGTTTGTGCTAGATATTAGGCTAGCCCTAAAGAGTCTCACTACTCTGCTATAAAGAGAATTTTGAGATATCTTAAGGGCACACCAGATCTTGGTCTATGGTACCCTAGGAATAGAGATTTTGAACTAATAGGGTATTCAGATGCATATTTTGCAGGCTATAGAGAGGACAGGAAAAGCACGTCTGGCACCTATCAGTTCTTGGGTGGAATACTTGTGTCTTGGTGCAGCAAGAAGCAGACAATTATGGTTATCTCAACAGCTTAGTCAAAGTATATCTCTAAAGGAAGTTGTTGTGCATAGTTGTTGTGGATCCAACATCAACTCCAGGACTATAACATCAAAATAAGTAAAACTCCTATGTTTTGTGATTCAACTAGTGCAATCTCTATTGCTAGGAATCCTGTCTCTCACAACAGGACTAAGCACATAGAGATTTGGTATCACTTTATCAGAGAGCATGTGGAATTTGAAGACATCAGTCTTGAGTTTGTCCCTAAAGACAAGCAAGTCGCTGACATCTTCACCAAGCCACTAGATGAAGTCAAGTTCAACACCTTCAAGTTTGAGTTGGGTATGTTGAACTTGGTATAACTTCAATTGTTACTTATTTTATCTTTATTGCAGGAATTACTACTTTTTGCAGGTTATTAAGACTTTAAGTTGTATCAAGACTGAAATAGACTAAAGTGTCTATTAAAGAGGATGATAGAAGATGCTCCTGTTGAGGGGGAGCAAGTCCAGCACTTGTAGGAATAGGTTCAACTTCCTGTTGAGAAGGAGCAAGCAACTACAACAGTGGAATTCTAAGATCAACACTACTGATCTGTATGTCCTAAGGACAATGCACAGACTGAGGGGGAGATTAATTCTGAACTCCCTGCTCCAGAGATTATTTATGATATAGTCATAAACTTCTCAGAGTCTGAGATGGAATGCTGCTGCTGAGAAGACAAATTTGTTAAGGAGAAGAAAATAATCAGAGAAAATATTGATTAGGAAAATAGAGAAGGCCAGCACCTCTCTGACTATAGTTTCTTCTGAAGAAGTCAAAACGGGGGAGAAGAAAATGATCAAGGGGGAGTAGGAAATGTGATCATTATGCAGGCAGGGAAAATGTGGTAACCAATAACTTGTTATACTTGTTACTCTTTTCAAATATAATGTTTTAATTGTTGCATATGATGGTGTATATCATTGACTAAGAGTTTTGACCAAGGGTTTTGACTTCTTCAAATAAGGGGAGATTGTTAGGTCCATTGATCACAATGTACCAGATTTGTAGAAGTCAAACAAGTCAATGGTATACACATAGATGTATTTGATACATGCTCTTAGTTCAATGTGTGCAGGATGTTCTTTATCACAATGATTAGACAGGTTGTCTAAGTGACATTGACGAGTGGACACAAGGAAGAATGTCGGGAAGATAGAAATTTATCTAAGTCCACAGGCGTTGAGTAAAGGCAGTTCACTCAAAGCGAGATGTTAAAAAGCGTTGAGTAAAGAATAGGTAGTCAAAGCCTGACTGTTGACAAAGCAGAATTTTAGTTAAGTCCACATGCATTGAGTGAAGGTTGTTTACTCAACGCCATATAACAAGAGGCATCGAGTAAAGCTCAGACAGTAAAAGCTTCAGCATTAGCAAACAAGATTTTTGGTTAAGTACAGAAGCGTCGAGTGAGGATAGCTCACTCGACGCCTGAAGAAATAAGCATCGAGTAAAGCTCTATGCTGTCAAAGCCATAGAAATTGAAAGAAATCTGGCTAAGTCTAGAAGCGTTGAGTGAAGCCAGTTCACTCAACGCCAAGCTCAGAAAGCATCGATAGATTAAGCTTTTGTCAAAGCCTCAGAAGATGTAGACAGAAAATCTGTCTAAGTCCAAATGTATTGAGTGAGGACAGTTCAATCAATGCCAACTCAACAGAGAAATCAGCTAAGTACAGAAGTGTTGAGTGAAGGCAGTTCACTCAACGTCTCATTGAGAAGACAGGCAAAGACAGAAAGCATTGAGTTAAGGCAGCTCACTCAATGCCTTCATATAGATGAAATCCAACTAAATACAGAAGTGTTGAGTGCAGGTTGTTCACTCAACGCCTCATCAAGATGACATGAAAGTCAAGTATGCATTAAGTGATGAAACCTCACTCAACGCACTCAATACCTATCAACAGAAAGTTTATCTAAGGACAAAAGCATTGAGTGAAGGCCAGTCACTCGATGCTTCCTCAACAGAAATATTGGCTAAGTCCAAATGCATTGAGTGATGAAGGTTCACTCAACTCCTAAGCTGAAAAACTACAAATGTATATAATTCATCGAGTAATGAATGATCACTCGACGCCTAATGGTACAGAAAATTGGCTAAGTGTTTTGGCACTGAGTGAAGGCTATTCACTCAACGCCTAAGATGAATCTTCTTTTTTTGACTAAATCCACAGGTACTGACGTCAGCAGAAATTCAAAATGTTGCGGGAAGTCTACAGTACACGACAAACGGCATCGCACGCCTTCCATACTGCATTTAATGCAAAAGCAAAGTTACAGCCAACAAATACTGCTGGTCCCGATGCTCAAAGATCTGTTAGACAGCAAAATAGAAAAGGGATCAGATCAATGAGAAGACATTAACTTTCGAGATATGATTGGACTTCATCTTCTTCCTCTCAACACTGTTGTAGAGCCTGAAGAACAAGTCCAAACTTCTGATCTAAGAGTTCAAGCAAGTTAGTTGTTGTAATTAACACCTTCAACAGCAAGTTCAGAGAAACTTCTCTGAGGAAGAAGAAGAAGCATCCAAGGCTAACCCTGGCTGCAGCATCTTAACAGCTCAAGAAGTTTTATTAATGAAGATCATTTTCTGGAGCTGTGAAGAAGAGATCTGGACTGAGTCAACTCAACACAGAAGGAGGAAGACACAGAGAAACATTATCTGGTGTCTATTCTGCATCAACCAAACTTTATACTTCCCATTGGGTACTTTGGATCTGTGTGTAAGCCTAAAATTATAAAGGCCGAGTGTGGGATCTTTTATAGATCTGAGTGGTAGGATTTTGAGGTGAATTTGAGGTAGGATCTTGGGCTAGATCTGAGCTGTAGGGCAGTTTGCTTGAGGTAGGATCCCTGTGTGGATCTGAGTGTAGGGCTGTTAGCCTGAGGTAGTATTTATTTCAGATCTGAGGTAGGAGAGTATTTCTCTCTGAGTTGTAGGGCTTTCCTCCTAGCCTGAGTGTAGTACTATTAACTTAGTCTGAGGTAGGTGATCTTTGGATCACTAAGCTATAAGAGAAAAGCTTGCTCTGAGTTGTAGGGCTTTCTGCCTGAGGTAGGTCTTGGAGGAGACTGAAAGATCCTGAGGGATCTGAGTTATAAGCTCTTAGGAGTTGAGTTTGGTTAAGTGCCTTGTCTAACAAACTGTTAGAAAGGTAGGAGGAACAGTATATGTACCCAAAATTTTGGGAGCCACTATAAATCTTGTGTGTATTGTTTGTGCTTGTATTGAAAGCTAGTAAACTAAATCACAACACACCGTAAAATAGAAAAAGCACAAAAAGATCTAAAAACCTATTCACCTCCCCCCATTTAGGTGTTTAGCTATCCTTGAAACTAAAGACTTTCCGTCGAGATCAGCTCCCCCTGTGTATGTTGGCCTAACTACCCCCGATTGCACCTCTCCTCCGACTGGAGGAACTATCTAGAACAGGTCTGGGCGCTAACCTCCTAAACTCGATGAAGGATCGACCTCACAATATGATAACTTGTATAATGACATCCTCGGTCTTTGAGATGACTAAAAGATTCGCTCTTAGCGATTGTTTGTCCTTTGAGGCAGGACGTGTCTCTCTCATTGCCAATGTGGGATAACCCTCCATGCTTTTGGAAGCACCTGGTCAACTAAGCTCTAGAAGGTACGAGTTTGTGGAAGGATGATGGACTCGAGTGTGTGTCTTGTAGGACCCCCCCCCCCCCCCCCCCCCGAGAGCCATTTCCCTTTGCTTGTACCCTTTCCTTCGTAGTCAGGTGGCAGATTTTGAAGCGATCTCCATGATTGGGTTGAGAAACGAGCCTCCGACCTGATTTTCCTAAAAGCACAAAATGTATGATGGGACAATGCATCGGGATTTAAGCATCCTTGTAAGACTGAGCCCCTGCACTGACGGTCGAGATCAGCTCCCCCTTGTATGTCGGCCTAGCTATCCCCGATTGTATCTCTCCTCTAACTTGAGGAACTATCAGGACCAGGACTGGACTCCAACCTCCCAACTTGATGGAGAAAAGATCGCCATCTCTTTCGAAATTTCCTTCATCATCAAAGAAATTGATAAATTTAATTCTCTGACAATCTCTTAAGTAATAGGGCAAGTGACCTCAACACCGATAGAAGTCCTCGAGTCGTAGATTTGTTGTAGTCTAAGTCCCTATACGAGCTTCTCTCCTGTATATCGGCTACTATCCCACTCGGGTGAGATAAATTGCTCGTGCGTGTTTTGGCCATAGTTCGGGCCCCTGTACGAGCTTCCCTCCTGCAGGCTGACTACTTGCCCCCTGAGTCAACTCTCCATCTCCAATTGAGCTTTGCTCCTGCGAGCTGTCGACTCTCCACCTCCACTTGAGCTCGGCTCCTATGAGCTGTTAACTCTCCACCTCTATATGAGCTCGACTACTGTGAGTTGTAGACTCTCCACCTTCAGTTGAGCTTGGCTCCTGTGAGCTGTCGACTCTCCACCTCCAGTTAAGCTTGGCTCCTGTAAGCTATCATCTCTCCACCTCTAGTTGAGCTTGGCTCTGATGGTTAAAACTCGCGGCGCCCCGAGGCTTCTTTATTTTGGTTTGTGGTTGGTTTAGTTTGAATAGCGGGATGCGCGGATTTATTTGATATAAAAGTTGAAACCGAGTTGTAATGAAAGGAGGCAAGTGCACCTATTGCGTGTAGTACATGATATTCCGGTGGGGAATATCGGGGTCGTATTGTTCTCGGGGACGGGTTGATTATTTCTACTCTTCCCTGGAGGGTCTATTATTTTACCGAAGATAACTTGTCGGGTTATATAATTAACTAGCGCGGGTATAAATATATATATATATATATATATATATATATATATATATATATATAAGGAATAAACTGAAAAAGTTGATGAAGAAATAGCGCATTTGTACCGAATCGATTAGAACTAAAATAACTTTTAATAACTAGAGATCTTAACTTTCAAATTAATTAAAGGGCGACTTGGCCGTGGAGGTTTCAAAAGAATGAGCTCATCTAGATCTAGGAATATCGCTCACCTGAACATTAAGACTATTCGACCAAACTCTCGTCCGACGAAGGATTCCTCTTAATGCTCGCATTACGCTAAGAACCCCGTTATTGGGTGGGGAACCCAATCCGGGAGAATTACGCTTCTCCTCTCTCGAGGTTATGCACGCAATTCTCTTTACCCAAGGGTGATCGATCCATACGCACGACCTCTCGGCTAGCTAGCTTATGGACAACGGAAATAGAGCTCACACATCGATATGCGGTCCTACGCGTCGTAGACATGGGGCAAACCTTAAGTGTTTTAATTAACGAGAAAAAGAAGACCTTTAATTATTTAAAAATATTTTATCTATCTCAATGTTCTTCGATACTGAGGGCTAAGAACGATTTGCCACTCAACGGAATGAGAACGGCTTCAGAAAAGAAATTGAATAATTGAAAGTGCGAGTCCTACTCGAACGAGTAGGCGGGAATTTAAAGTAGAAAATTGCGAGTTCTACTCAAACGAGTAGACGGAAAATTAAAGCAGTAAAGAAATTAGTAAAGAAATCAGTAAAATTCAAGTCATACTCAAACGAGTAGATGAGAAATGAAAGCAATAAAATGCGAGTCCTACTCAAACGAGTAGCAGGGAAATGAAAGCAGTAAAAACTATCTCATACACACACATGCACTCTACAGGAATTGAAGAAAGTAGTAAGTAAAGCAATAAAATCTAACCCTTAAACGCACGCACTCTACAAAAAGAGAAAAACAAAGTGATCGAAAAATTAAAACGATTATAAATCTACTCCTAGAATTTGTTAAAAACTCATAAAAAGATAAAATAAAAATAAAAGGAGCAAAAGGTTTTCAAAATAAAAGGGGTGCACAAATTAAAACAAGTAGATTTTCATTCTTATAATTTCATAAAAATGCTTAAAAAGTGGAAGAAAAGGTAAAAAGAACAAAAAGTTTTAAAACCTAAAAAGCTTAAGTTAAAGAAAAATCAAAACCACTTTAAAACGTTTTTATAAATCTATAAAAATGAAAAGAAAAACACTTTAAAAAAACAAAACACTTAAAAGCTAAGGAAATAAAAAGCTATGATAACAAAAATAGACTAAGAGAAAAACTAAAACAATCCTAAGTAGAAAAATAAAGACTTGAGAACATAAAAACAATAAATCTAACTCATACACACACACACAAACACTTATTAAAAAATCAAAAGACAAAAGATCATTGAAAGAGGGGCACTCATATGCATTCCAAAACAACAAAAGGATAGAAAATTATTTTATTAATGACAAAAAGGAGTTGCTGAAAAGCTAAAACAAACTAAGAGAGGGAGGGAAAAAGTTCTCCTTACATAGCATGGAAAACACCTAAGCAACCCACCTGACAGCAAAATGGTCCAAAAAAGGTGAACCCTTGGTCATTACAAAAAAGTTCTATTTATAAGCAAAATTACGAGAGGTGGCATGCTGGTGTGCAGGGGAAGCCAAAAATTTGATGACAGACCTAGTTTTGGAAACAGTTGGAACAAGACACGTCATGGTCAAGGGCGTTGAGTGTCGACAGGAAGTGGTGAGTGCGATCAACGAATGTTGAAGTGTCAAGTGGAGGCAAATTCGTCGAGTGCTGCTTGACGAACGTCGAACAACTGGCGTCGAAATTGAATCCAGTTCGACGAACGTCATTCGCTGAGAAAGGCATCAAATTCGTCGAGCGCGGTATTGAGTTGCGTTCGATGAACGCTGAGCTTGGAGTGTTGATCTGCATTCGACGAACTAGCTGGTGTTGAATCAATCGTCGAGCGTAAAGTCTGGCATCAAATTCATCGACAACTCCTTCTGTCATCAATTCGTTGTGCGCTGCTCGACAAATCGTCGAGCGCTGATCCGGGCAATTCGTCGAGCGCAGCTCGACAATATTCGTTGAGTGCTGCTGTCTGGAATTCGTCGAGCGCTACTATTTTGAATTCGTCGAGCGCATCTCGATGAATCGTCAAGTGCAGGTCGACGATATTCGTAGAGCTCTGGGATCAAATTCGTTGAGCGCTGCTCGACGAACGACGATCATTTCTGAGCAGGATGCAGATTTTTTTCACTGGAATCAAAGTAACACGCCCAAGTCACGGGCGTGACCAATTTTACACGGGCTTGTACTTCGAAATTTTTGGCTTTCCTGAAATTTTTTTGAAAAACAAAATAAACTTTAGAGGAGTATTTACAAAAAGGAACAAATTATTGAACAAAAATAACTAAAAACAAAGAAAATAAACTAAAATAACATAATTAAAGTACTAAAAATATGAATATTTACAACTTATCAAGCTTCTATGTGCTGTCGACTCTCGACCTCCAGTATAGCTCAGCTCCTGTGAACTGTCGACTCTCCACCTCCAATTGAGCTCGGCTCCTGTGAGCTGTTGACTCTCCACCTTCGGTTGAGCTTCCTCCTGATTATGTGTCGACTATATTCTCCACCTATAGTTGAGCTAGACTACTGTTAGGTGTTGATTTATTCTCTACCTCTAGTTGAGCTTCCTCCTGCAATGTGTCGATTATATTCTCTAACTTAGTTGAGCTAGGATCCTATAAGGCGTGTGACCATGCAAGGGCGAGCAGCGACGTGCAAATATACAGGTGTGACTATGCAGGTGCGAGCAGCAACGTGCGAGTATGCAGGAGCAACATTCTAGGTACGAGTATCGTTGAGCAATTTCGTATGAACCAATATACGAGCAAAGATTGCGCACAAATGAGAACTCAACCTCTCTGCACCTATGATCCTAACGAGTATCATCATCGAGCGAGTACGCGCGCAGCGAGAACTCAACCTCTCCGCACCTATGAGCCTAGCGATCATCATCACAAAGCGAGTATTCATGTGCAAAAACAAATGATAAGTGAACATTAACATTGTATTATGAAAGGAGGGTGTTAGGTCAGATTACTCTAGAGGGGGGGGGGGTGAATAGAGTATTAAAACCTTGGCTTTTTTTCTAGATTATATCAGAGTAAATATAGTGATACCATATATTAGTTAAGGAATAAGAAAAACTAAGCTAAACAATTCAGCAATCACAAGCATAGCAAAAACAAATGAAAAGGAGCAACCAGACGACACAAGAAGTTTATAGTGGTTCCCCTAAACCAGGGTACATCCACTCTTCTACCACCCTTGGTAGTAATCCACTAGCAGGTTTCTATCAGGTGACTGCCACCACAAGATCTGGTTCAGGTAGATCAGGAAACCCTTCAGGATTTTGATCAGGTGCCCAAAAACTAACTTCAAGTCTTTTGGAGGGAGACTTGTCAACAAAACTAACTTTTGAATGGAGTTATAACTCTGTACAACGGGATGGAAAATATTGATGGAAGTCTTCTCTTTTCTCAAATACAACTGAAAAGACTGTGTGGATTCTTGTGATGTCAAAGCTCCTTCTGAGAGGTAGAATGTTTCTGAAACAACAGAGCATTGCTAAAGGGTGAGTAGGTCTTCAACTTGATTTGTCATGATCCAGGAAATACAGTAACAGATGTTGAATAGATTGTCTCTGAGGATTTCTGGAACAGAGGTTGAAGAAGACTCTTGATTTTGATGATTTGTTCTTCTTTAATCTACAGTGATGGCAGAGAATGAGAAAGCGTTGAGAGCATCGAGTGCTTCTTCAGAATTCCCTGTTCAGTGCTTCTCGATTTCTATTCCTGTTTCTGTAACTGTCTTTCTTATCTGTTCTCGAAGAAGAGAGAATTACTTTTATTCCATAGCTGAAAAAATCTCTTTGAATTTTTGAATTCTTTCCATAAATGATGGCTACTAGGGGGAATAGAAAACGACTGGAATAATAGCGTTGATGAGTTTCCTAACTGTTCTTGATAGAATAAGAAAATATTTATTCTGAAGAATACCACATTTAATGCAGCCAAATAACGGCTATATTCAGAAGAATATTTGCATTAAATGCTCAAAATAATACTGCTAACAAGGAACAGAAGAGGGAAGGACTCATTTTTGAACTACACAGAAAACTTCGAACGCAAAACAGAATTCGTCAACCAGAGATCAAAAGATCGTCGACCAGGGAATTCAAGTTCGTTGACATGTGCTCTGCGATCTGTTAACTGGGAATAACTTTCCAAATCTGCACTCTGAGTTCGTCGAGCTGAGAAACTGACAGAAGAAAACTAAGCGTCGACCTGAGCTCTGAGAACGTCGAGCTCAGCTCAGAGAATTAACTCTGGGTTCGTTGATCGGAAATCGATGATCGTCGAGCTGAGTTCGAAGAATTTCTAACTGATCACTGTCTTCTAAAAGCTGCTAAAACTGATTCTCTGAAGTCCACTTCTGTCTTGTCCAAAGAGGTAGCACTAATCAAGACTTAGCCTAAACTCTAGGACTACTACTCATGACCCTAGCTATACAATGTTGGGTCACACTCAGCCTAAGTTAGTGAACCTAGCCCAAATCCAACTAGGGATCCAACATATTACACTGCGAGTATTACAAAATTATATGTTATAAGTTTCTATCTTTACAAGTTTGGATATAGGAGGTCACCGACCAACTAAGACTCGTCGTTGCCAGTATCAGGATTTTATACTCCTTATCTCATATGATGACTTCTTCCACATCGTACATTTCATCCTCGTCGCCCTCATCATCGTCACTGTCGTTGCTGCTCTCTCCACTGCTACTGTCGTTGGCGCTAGATCTAGAAGCGGAGGAGAGGATGTGGTCAGGTGAGTTGGACCTCTTAGTGAGCATGCCTGGGATGAGTTCCCCAATCGTAAGATGGTTGGCTTCTGGGCCAAGGAATCCATCGATCCTCAGCTTTGTGAGAACAACTTCCCCCGTTGCTCACGCTATTCTGCAGAGGATAACGAGCATCTCATCCCCATGGAAGTGGATCCTCTTACCCATCCCATGAGGACTCTCCTCGAGTTGTTGCTCAGCTGGGCGAGTATCTGCGGGCCCAAGGCAAGCTTCATCAACAACCGAGCGAGTCTCCAACTCGACGACTCGGATCTGCGAGATCTACAGCTCGGCCTTTGTGTCGGCAAGCTCTTGCTCAAGCTCGGAGATCCTCTTCGCTGTCTCGATCTTGGCAGCCTGCGAGTATCAACAACAAGCATTCAAAAAAACCACCAAGTGAAATGGGGACTAAAGTCGTGCAGAGAAATGCGAGCTACCTCATAGTACCTCTAGCGGACTGATTGCATCCCCAAGTCGATCACCTTTTGTAAGATGATCTTGAGTGCCTCTTGTGACTCGAGAAGCCTCTTCGCAATGTGATGGCCCCGCTTGGTGGCCCGTATGCATGTGCGAGCTATTTTGTCGGCGTGCACCTCAGGGCTGAGATCCTGCATGGACTTGGCATCAGCTCGCTTGTATAGCACAAAGGCGACGTCATAGGCCTCCTCTTAATCCTCCCAGTCCTCTGACCAGACGGGTTGGTTGGTGTTCAGTGTCACCTTGTGCTCGCCATCATCCCAGGACACCAGCGGGCATCCGATGCCATCCTTACCGTAGCGCTCGATATTGTAGTTTGGGTGGTAGTACGATGCCCCAACATCCAATAACGACTCCTTCCCATCAAAGAGCTCATAGGAGATGCTTGTGTGCTTCCTCGCTAGGTCAGGGGACTTGGCTTTCTCCTTCCCCTTGTCCGACTTCTTTTGCATGGAGCCATCTTTGTCGTCATCTCGTGATTGGTCCTTGGATTCTGGGGGAGGAGGGATCTCCTCGACTTCGGAAGGCGGGTTTACTGAACCCTGGCGCGATGAAGTGACCTCTTTTGCCAGAGGAAGTGGTTCTCGCGAAAGTGTGCGAGTAGCTACAGAAGTGGTAGAACAATTAGCAAAATCTCAGCTAAAATCAGAATCAATTTAGCGAGTATGGAGAGACGTCACCAAGATTATACCTTCGCCGGAGAAGAACTCGTACAACATGTTTACATTCAGACTCCAGTTGATGACGTCGAATTGCTGGCCGCGGGCGGCTTCGAAGAGCCTCTCGCGCAGACCCTCGAGTATGGGTGGCAATAAGGTGGCTTCTAGCGGCTGGTGCGGCCTGCACGACACCCCTTCAATGTCTCCTGCGATGACGACTAGGTACTTGCCCCACCGATGGACTTTGTTCACCGTGTCGACCAAGGTGTAGACGTGGCTGCTGAAGAAGATCATACCCTCGGTGGTCGCAGAGAAGGCAAAGATCTTCCTGAATACGGACATATCAAAGGCGATTTTCTCTTCCAACAGGAAGCAGAGAAATCCCATGATCATCGCCACTCCATTTGGGTTGATCTGTGCGGGGATGATTCCGAAGTACCGAAGGATCTGGCAGTACTCCAGCCACAACGGAAGTCGCAGGTTGACTTTGAAGTGGCGGAGGAGAAGGACTATCTCAACCTCGAGGAAGATGTTTAGCCTCTCAGTCCGGGCGGAGAGTCTAGCCGAGTATTCCTCGGGCAGATGCCTTTTGCAGAAGCCCTCTTAATCTCGCTCGGGCACGACAGACTTTTTGAAGATGTCTTCAGTGAAATTGATCGCATGAGCTTGTCGACGAGCGTTGAGGTCGTCACTAACCATTTTGAGGAAGAAAGGGCGGGAAAGAGTGAGGAACGGCGATGAAATTTTGAGCGAGAAGGAAGACGCGAACAAGAACAAATACTCGCGACCAAAGTTCAGAAATTGCAACAGCGTATTAAAGGCTCACCTACCGCTTCTATTTATAGGCAGTGGCCAAGTGGGGTATTTCAAGCTCGCGCGAGTATCAGCCTAAGTAGAATGCTAACCGAGAGATCAACCCTAGTTATGTGCCCCATCTCGCGCAATGTTATTCAGAAGATCGCCAGATAGCCAAAACCTGCATAGATAACTTAAGACATTGTAGAAAGAAGGCGAGTATCAACAGAGAGCAAAAGCATCAACATAAACAAATCAGCATGACAAATGCAAGAGACAAAATCGCCACATTAAATCAAAGATTTTCAAATTCAATACAATTTTGCCAGTGGCGTGGACAAATAGGAAAGAAAGAGAAAAAAATCTAAGTCCTAGGAGTTCGCTGCTCAGGAAGAGGTGGATGTCGCCCGACCCAGCCCATCTAACGTGCTCGCTGGGCACCGTCATTGCATTGTCGCCTCGCCACAGTTGGTCCTCCATCCTCGCCAGTCGCCCAACTGTTCCCATGCTCGCCAGCATGCCAGCCAACTCCTCATGATGGGGCTATAGGCGATGATCAGTCATCGATAATCGTCGATCCAGCTCATTGATCATGTGGAAGCATATCTCGTAAGCAACCAGCCGGTCCTATAGCTCTTCCATCTTCTCCATCCTCACCTCCAGAGCCGATATCCGGCGATGAGGCTCGTAGATGGCGAATTGGTCGAACTTGGCCTCCAGCTCGATATAAGCACGGGCGGTAGCATGACGACATTTGTGAGCAGAGAGCTCTAGGGCATCGATGAAAGTTGTTGCAAGGGTTATAGGGTGACCTGTCAAGACAAGAAGGAGTCGTCGAGTTAGTTAGTAGCCAACATCAGTAGACCAGACCAAGCCAGCAGTAGGCGAGCTACCTTGCCGAGGGAATTTAGATCGGTGAGGGGATGGGCTATGGCAAGATGGTTCTCGCGGGCCCGACGATGAGCTTCCCAGGGGCTCGGCGGCCTGCCCCTGTCCATGACTTCCAGGGTCGCGAACTCCGGTGCACGGTAGGAAATAGCTCGACTTCTTTCTTTCCGGATCTCGCGACGAGCTGTCTTGCAAGATCCGACAGATCGTAGTTTCAGGGCAGATTTTGGGGCGAGCTTCGTTGATTAGCGGCAAAGGAGGCGGTGGAAGAAGAGGAGTGCTCGCCCTCGGTTGTGGTGAGCTCACCGTAGGAGGAGGCGGCGGTAGAGAAGTATTCACTGTTGGCAACGCTGAGGTGGTCGCAGGTTGAGGGGCTATGCTCGCCCCGGGTTGCGAGGTCTTCGGCATCGGGAGATCCTTTCTCCTCGCCTTAGGAACTTCTTTTCTGACCCCTTTTTAGGACCGACATTAATCCGAACAGTATACCCAGATCGAGGCTGTTGCCAAACTACGAGTGGGACAAGTGGAGCTGGTCATAGAGGAGAGACATCCAGGTGCTCGCCAACGGTAGTCGATGGAGGAGTTGCGAGTATAGAACAAAAGTCAGTCAGGAAGAATAAGAATGATCAGCAACTTATACAGTTTTTGGAAAGATAGCAAACTTGCGAGGCAGCGAGATCTGTCTGCAGCTCTGCCTGGGACCCGGCGAGTTCCGGGGCAAGAGGTGAAGACGTCAAAGGAGGGAGAGAAACCCCAGGATCTTCTGGGTGTGTATTGGAAGGTCAAGATGGTCAGCCGGGGAGGCAACATCCTCGATAGGCGGTGGTGAGTTGGTAGACTTGGAGGCAAGTAACTTCTTTAACTTCTTCATTTTCTTCTTCTTGAGGGGAGGAAGATCGGCGGCGACCTCGCCTTCTCACGGCCTTTTTGGCCTTGTTGGCTCAAGGAATCCAGACAAAGCCGCAAGACACGCTAGGTAGATTTCCTCGGCAGACTTTGACATCGCGTGCGAGTTCAAAAGGTGTGCCTCAAAGACCAGCCACCCCACTAATTATATAGTTCAGCAGGCATTCATCGATCGCGAGTAACTCAGATACTCGCTCATGCAGCTCGTCGAATATGTGTTGGATGTTTCTTTCCGAGCTCCTGCGTCGCTCGAAAAGTGAGGGGATTGTGTACAACCCATATTCGTCGAGGGTGAACCCCTCCATAGCTAAGTCAGCAAGAGTCAAAGTCAGCAAGTCGAGAAAAAAGTCAGAGTCAACGCGCAAGAGGACAGAAGATTTGGGCGAGTATGACAAGCTCCACTCGCATACTCGCCAGGTAGGCGACTATGCCGGTTACTCGCCCAGCCAAGCGAGCTCCACCAAGAAGTCGCATTGTCGCCAAAGGTGAGGCTATAAATAAGGCCCTCCTTTCTTTGGATTTGCCTATAAATAGGACCCCAGTTGTACGAGGAGACGTGGTTTGGAATCTCGTTAAAGATATCTAGCATCTCATTCTTATACTTCGAGCTGAACCTTTAAATCCATTCTTCGGAGAGATAGGTTGCGAGCTAGCGACTATCCCTCTTAGTCGCCGTAACTTTGTTGTCAGCCTGTCTACCTCGTACCCTGCTCGACCATTTTTGGTTGTGGAGGGGAAACTTCTTCTAAGCATCCGGGTACGTGATGAGACCTCCCTACCGCAGTGCCTGAGGTCCTTTTTGTTGTCTGACTGTTTCTGCGTCCTAGCTCGTTAGCCGTAAAGCCCGACCGTTGAACAGGTAACCTCACACTGCCTTGATCCGTTTTTTGGAGTAGAGATTTTCCTAGCTTCAACAATAAGAAAGTTGAAAGCAAAGCTAATGAATGAAGCTACCCAACTAAGAAAGATAGTGATGAAGAAGAAACAACATCCCAGGTAGGAAAGGTAGATGAAGCCACTCACACAGGTGTTAAAGATTGTATATCAAAACAAGGAGCTAATGAAGCAATAGAGGTTGGTGCAACTGTAGATGTTGAAGATGATGGAAATGAAGAGATCCTTCTAGCACAGCACATAAAAAAACAAATTCATGAAGGAACACCTTCTATATTAGATGATTAACAACATATAAGATACAACCAAGATCAGTGTATGTACACCTAATAAAATGATTAGTTTCATTTCACTAGTGAAACCAAAATCATTTCAGCAAGTAAGCTTTGATCCACAATGGATCATTGTAATGCAAGAAGAACTGGTGCAATTTTAAAAAGAACAAGTGTGGAGGCTAGTCGAGAGGCCAAGATCCCATTAGGTGATTGGTACCAAGTGGGTCTATAAAATTATGTTAGACCTTAATGTTATCAAAAGGAACAAGACAATACTTGTTGCTCTAGATTATAGGAAAGAGGAAGAGATTGATTATAGTCAAACCATTAGCTCTTGTTTCTAGATTTGAAGCAATAAAACACTTTTTTTAGCTTATATAGCACACAATAGTATCAAAGTGTAGCTGATGTATGCCTAATCATTAAGAGGAAGTGAATGTCATTACATCAAAATGTATCTACGGTAAGGATTTTTTCCAGACCTTCTAAGGAGATTTTTAAGCGTCGCCGAAGACTTCACAATGCTTTTTAAGCTAATGCGTTGTCATTGCCAGCATCAACGTAGAGCTTTGCGTCAGTTTTTCGAAAAGCGTCAGTTTTTCGAAAAGCGTCAGTAGTGGCTTTCAGGCATTCACGACGTTTTCCACTGAAAGCATCGTTAATGCTTCTTGGCTACCGCAACACAATTCTAAAAAGAACCATAAATAATTATGTCATTTTAAAAAGAAATGACAAGAAAATTGTGTTGCGTTAATTTTTTTATTCCTGTAATAGTGTTTGTTAATTCCTTTGCAGGAAAAGAAATGAGGGGTATTAAAGGGAGAGCATCAATGGCATGCTTAGCCAATTGCAATGTATAACATATTTTCTCCTATTCTCACAACAATTGAATAATAACGTTGAGCATAAAAAAAAAAGAAAAGCCAAGTTAATTGAATTTATAAATTCAAGTAAAATAATAAAAATACAGATGGTAATTAAAATGCAATGTCTTTGTGCCTTCTACATTTGAAGTAACTCGTGCTTTGCTTTACTAGTATACTGCCATGCTCTTGTACCCGTATCATCTTCTGTTGCATCTATGCCATCCTCTATAATACCGCCTTGAACATAAGTGCACCTTAACACGTTCAAAATTATTATTTGCTCTTAGTGGCAGTCATATTGCTGTTATGTCAAACACATTTCATGATGATGGCCACGTTTTTGTCCAAACTCACGAAGCTGCATCCCCAAACGAATAATGATTTGTTACCGCTGCTGCGTTCACAACTGCCACCGCTATGCCAAACGGACCACATATTTAATCATTAAAAATATGATATTGTTAAGACAACCAACCTGATTGGAAGTTGGAACCATGGATATAATAGTTAAAGAACTCGGCCTTGATCGGAGTTAATTTTTCTATTCTGTTGCAATTTTTTTGGTAATTCTTTGAATTATTTAATTATATATTTTTATTTCACTCAAATTTTGATATATTTTTTAATATAGGGTTGGGCGGTTTCGGATTCCCTTGAATGGAGAGACGATCGGAGAATTGGATTCGGCGCTGGATCCGGAAGAACATGGGCGCGGAATGGATATGTGCAATGTTAACCCGGCCTATCTTGGCCGTCCATACCGTTACGCATATGCTTGCGGGGCCCAGCGCCCATGCAATTTCCCAAACACTCTCACTAAGGTCATAATAAAAATGAAATCACTTTTCAATTTCTCTAATAATTAACTTTTAAGCGAATAAATATTAAATATATAATTAATTGCCAAGAGTTAGATGGATTTGGTGGAGAAGACGGCCCGGAACTGGCATGAGGAGGGCTCTGTGCCATCCGAGCCCTATTTTGTAGCTCGGCCTGGAGCCACCGAAGAAGATGACGGTAACTAAATTTCTTTTTAATTTACAGTTTTTTATTTTTTTTCATGAAATAAATTTATATTTTCTCAACGAAATTATTGTAATTGAATAAGGGACAAATCACTTGAGTATGACACTATGTTCAATTGTAAACTTCCTCAGGTGTAGTAATATCCATAGTGAGTTGCAAGAGCGGTGAAGGATATGCATTAATACTCGATGGATCGAGCTTTGAGGAGATTGTGCGAGCCAACTTACCGTATGGCCTTCCGTATGGCTTTCATGGATGCTGGGTTCCAAAAAAATAAATAGGGATGTCTATTAATATACGGATTATATTCTGATTACTTCAATTAAATAATTATGTTATTCTATGCTTCATGTGTGTTTTGATATGCTTGCTTGTGTTATCAATAAAAAAACAATTGTTCATAACATTACTGTTTTAGGAACACGTCTGATAAAATATACGAATTCTTCTCTTATTCAAGTGTTTTAAAGGCTTTTTTGGACTGAAATAGGAGGAAATACAATAAATTTGTAAATAAATTATATTTGGAGGTTTGGAATTAATGTAAGAAGAAAAGAAGATGTTTTTATGAGATTAATTTCCAAATATATTAGGGTTTAAAGGGGCCCACTTGTGCTGGACTTCCGCGGCTGCTCTGCGGGACTAAATAATTTTGAAAATGAGATAATTTTGAATATGAGAAATTTTGAAAATGAGATAAATTTGCTTTTAATTATTTTACTAAAATAGATAATATATGTATATATATCTTTACATTATTAGATGAGAAAAGTTGAGTTTGATGAAACATTCAAAAATTTTAATTTTGCCAATATTTTTATATTTATTGACTTGATATATATTATAATTTATTATAAAAAAAATTAAAACACAATTTAATTATAATGTCTTAAAATTAAAAATAATGAAGAAAATCTATTAAATTCTCAAAAACAATTACTAGAGCTCCTACACCTACAATGCTAGGTTGTCATTAGGCACGTCAACGGTCAATTTAAGAAAGGTTGTGAAACAGTATTTTTGATTAACTGTCATTAAACAAATCAATTTTATTAAAGAAGATTAATTAATATTGAACTTATTTTAAGTTGCATTAAATAATTGATAAGGGGGTGCTCCGAACCTGTCACAGTTGAGGTACTGTAGCGATTTGTTGTAAAGGCGAACTCTCGTGTCTGTCACATGTACTATCTATAATTGAAAAACAACATTTTGTCCCCAAAATGTGTTTGCACCAAAGAGTGTTTTACCATTATAAGAATCAATTAGAGGCTGGCACAGGCGCACGGGCGCACAGGCGCACGAGAGAGAGAGGGGAGGGAGTTGGGGGTGTGGATGAATGAGAGAGAAAGAAAAGAGAGGGTGGGGAAAGAGAGAGAGAGAGGGGCGGGGACAGAGAAAGAGACAGTAGAGAGGCCAACCTTTAAATATTTTTCTTAATATAAATTTTAATTTTGGTTAAAATAATTTTTATTATTTGTTAAAAAAATTGTGAGCGAATTTGTGAGCGATGGGTGTGGCAAGGTCGAGGTACTTTCGAGGGTCGAGGTACAGTCACAATTGACCATTTTGACGAAACCCTGTAACCATCACTCATTTTTTATAAGCAAGGAAAGTTGACTTTGTAAGTACCCTAGAAAACGCTGACTTCGTAAATAATAAAAAAATTTCACTTCCATGGTCGGTAGCAGTTTGGTTACCCACCTTCGGACCTTCCCCCTTGATGCGTGGAAAATACGGCAAGCGCACCGGTCGCACAAGTAATAAAGTTTGGGAATAAATCCCCGAGTGTCGGTCTCTTGAGGAACACAGTAAGGGATGAGTTAATGTCGAGGAGGACTTGAGATTGAAGTCCTCGGGTCGGCTCAAAAAGGGGGGTTTTGATTGTTGCGGAAAATAGAGTAAAAATCTATCAACTACTCCTATGCAACGCCGCTATGCGATGCTTCGCCAGGCGGGATGGAAACGACACGGGCCGCTATGCACCGATTCACAAGGCGGATGGGCGAGTAGGCTAGCGGATGAGGTGGAGAGAACGACGGAATGAGGGTCGTAAGCACCTCTTCGCTACGCACGCCACTAGCAATTGCTAGTGCGGCAAGGGTGGATGGAATATGGCGCACCTCAAGCAATAATAACAAAATCACAATAACTCACATAGACATGAATAAGTGAAAATGCTAATCAATAAAAATACTTCATCAATACATAGAAATTAAACTAAGCTATCAACAACAAGAGGAAGAGGTGTGCGAATCGACCGAATCTGAAGCCTTATTGAGGGTTCACGGTTGGAATCCCGGGTTGTCAATCTGAGTCCAAGCTCGGTCCACAACTGCGTCCGGGGTAGAGGAGGCTGTCACTCACTCCCAATGGACCCGTCTTCTTCGTTGAAATGACCCGGTAGATTGCGGCTCCAGCTCCTCCTAGCTTGATGGAGAAAGCTCAATCAAAACTCCGCTTGAAGCTTGGGGATGAAGGAGGAGGCCGAGGGGATGCTCCGGCTTTGATTTGGCGTTGAAGGCTTGCCCGGAGCAACTCCCTATGGTGGAGGATGATAGAGGGCGACGAAATCCCTCTTCGGAGCAGAAAACGGCGGAAAAATCGCGGAAAGGGGCGATCTTCCGAAATTAGGGCGGAACCTGCGTATTTATAGAAAGCAGAATAAACAGCGCACACGATCACTGGCGCACGACCAGTGATCGTGCGCCCTGTGGTCAGTGATAGTGCGCGAAGGCCAGACAGAACTCCAGGAAAAAGTGGAATCAGCGTGCACGATCAGTGGCGCACGACCAGTGGTCTTGCGCACTGAAGTCAGTGGTCGTGCGAATTGGAGGCAGAAAAGTGGAAAAAGGTGTCATGACTGCGCACGACCGGCAGCGCACGAGCAGTGATCGTGCGCGGTATAGCTGGTGATCGTGCGATATGGCAGGGGCAGAACTTTCATAAAAGAGGGCAGACTGCGCACGACCAATGATCGTGCGCCAAAGAGGTCGATGGTCGTGCGTGGGTAAAAACGCACGACCACTGGCTCCTTTGTCAAAAATGGTGAAAGCCCTAACCCGGACGCCCACACGATCCCAAAACCTGCAGGAAAACTGGACGGGATGTCGACATGGCAGTCACAGACATAAATATAATGCACAGCAAAAGGGAAATACACACACATAGAAATAGGCTAAAAAGGGTGCACAAGACATGGAAAACCGTAGCGAACCAAAAGGAGTGCAAATGACGCTAAACGGTGTGCAAAGACAAGAAAATAAGCCTAGATGAGTCCGGAATTAAGTATAAAATATGGACTCATCACACCCCCAGACTTAACCGTTTGCGCGTCCCGAGCAAACAAAACCTAAGCAGACGGGGAAAATGAACTAGCTAACAAAGAAATTGCAAAACGGAGTACCATGCGAAGTCGCATGCTCGCGTACATAAAAATAAAGTAGAAGAAATTTTTAAGTATACAAAATATTTTATATTTTTCACAATGCGTATCAAAAATTTATTATTACTCAAAAGTGGAATCACGGTGAATCATCCGGTCCTACGCAGGAAGAAAGTAGGCAGGCCACTAAGGTGAGCATTGCCGAAGACCGGGGTTTGGGATCACCTCCAAAGGAATCCACCAATGTCGGAAACCATACGCTTGCCCGTTCGCACTCTCTCCACGGCACTAGTTAACTCAAGCGCAAGTCCGTAGGACTTCGGGTAATAATGGGGCTTGGGTTACGATGAGGAAAACAAGGATAAACATGAAGGGTATGCACCTAACCCAAATGAGCTAACGTACAAAACTAGTACCCGCTGCCCACAAAATAAACACGGGTGCACCACACCCCCAGACTTAACTTTTAGTAAATGGGTGTGTGCACCTCCTACTCCAAATCCAAATCTTCTCAAATAAAGATTTTCAATCAAACTTTTTCTTTTCTCTTTTTCTCTTTTTCAAATATTTTTCTTTTAAATATTTTCTTTTTCTTTTTACAAAATCAGCACATTTTTCTTTTGGGCACAACCACATATCACAAATACGAATCACCACATCACAACCCAACATAAAATGTAAACTACTAAAGCTCAAATTGGGTGTGCGACTAGGATCGGCTATGAGGCTTTGGCGAATATAGTGGAGCTGAATCAAAAGGAAGGGTAGGCACAAAGGGGCTAGCAAGGGCGTTGTTAGGAATGGGTACAAAGCTCAACCGGGCTAAAAGGTGGCCTACATCACTCCCACACTAGACTAACCGTGTACCAATGCTTCAAGAATAGCTTGGGGCAAGTTCTTAGCAACCGAGAAAGATAATCCTTCCTCCCGACTCAAGCAATACGAGTCTAGTGGAGGCTACACACATTCCTACGCTACCGTTTGATTCACACCGGATTCACCAACTTTTGAGTAGAATAAGAAATATTTACGCAAATAGAAAAATATAGAACTATAAGCATACGAAAAAATTAAATCTACACAAATTTCTATACAAAACGAGAGCAGTTGACTAGAAACACAGCAAAGCCAACATTTTACTCCGTCGTACAATCCTAAACTAGCACAGAAATTTTCCAAATCTAACAAAGATACAAGTTCAACTCGTGGCACGCTAACAGCTAAGCTCGGGCTCATGTGGGTGCAGTGGTGTGCGATGCAATGAACATAAACAAAATAAAATACGAAAAGCTTCTAGTATGCAAAAGAAATGTGCACGTGCAAAAGGTAAACATGCTCTCCCCCAGACTTAAACTAAACAACACATCAAATGATAGAGAAATTAAAATCAGAATGAGCTAAGGGAAGAGGTTACCCAATGCACAGCTAGTGAGCATACCAGAAGACGCGTGGAAAGTAGCAGCAGGCCCGCCAAACGAAGAATCACAACCCCGCCAATGCGTAGTTTCCATGAATACCTGCAGGGGTGAGCTCTGCAAAAACAAAAGAAAAATATACAAAAAGAAATACTAAACTAAGCTAGAAAAGAAAAATGCAGAAAATGAAAGATAAGCACTGGGGTTATTGTCATCCCAGCACGACTTATTAAACAAAAGAAAAGTTCTAGCTAATGGGCCTATGAAAAGAAAAGTGCACAGGCAACTGTCCTAATATCCGTTGCGGTAACGGGTACCGATACGGCGATAGCATAGTTACCCCTCTGCCTAAATAATCATACCTGCTTCTCGCAGGCAGAGGGAATAAGAAGTAAGATGAGGAGGCCTGGTCCTCACTCATCCCACCACAAAAAATATCCTTACCTAGCAAAGTATAGTCCACCACCGGTTCGTAGGAAGCGACGACAACGACAAAAATGCCAGGCACATCGACAACCTTACATACCCGTGGAGATTCCACCTGCACAGGCTCAGATAAAGAAGGGGGATCAAGGAATAAAGGAGAAGAAGAACTAAAATAATCTGAAAATGGGGGAGTGACTCCGGCTTCACTCTCAGCAGGATCCAAGCATAGATCACTATCGGTGTCATGTGAGTCATGGGGAGGGGAAGCTGAGACCATGAGGTCCTCGGTGGTGATTTGGACCTCCTCAACCAACAAGGAAGTGGAAACTTCCTCATCAGCAAGGATCTCCTCATCAACACACCTCGGTGCGTCACCGTGTTCCAAGACATAGTACTCACCATTGATGAGAATAATGTCCTCATCACACCATGGCGCATCCACATGTTCCCGATTCCCATAGGGCACAACATCATCGACCGACTCACTAGAAAGGGGAGTAGGTAATTCATGAAAAGAAAGCGGAGGAGCAACATCATCAGAGATAATATGCGCAGGTTCCTCCGGGGGTGAATCAAAAATAGGGGAAGAAGGCACAAGGAGAGAAGGTGCCGCAATGTCGTCGCACTGACTAGTGGAAGGTCTGATGGGTGTATCCACAGCAGTCCCCCATAGACAAGGTGGTACTGCGGATACATCATCAGAATCAGAAGGAGCGGCCATTTGAGAGGTGGATGAGATGATCCAGATATCCGGTTCATCATCCGCCTCCATCTGGCGCTGAAATTCTGCGCAATCTTTCAACACATGGTCGGTGCTATGACAACACAAACACCGTTTTCCATTACTCCTCGGTCCAGGTGGGACCGGAGAGGAATATGAAAAAGGTGATGGCGGAGAAGAGTAGTGACCATAAGACTGAGGTACGGTGTATGAAGTACCATAAGACAACGATGCTCCATACATTGAACCACGAGAATTATGCTCCCATTCTTCAGTGGGGCACTCATCACTGTTATGCCTATAATCCCCGCACCAACGGCAATGAATATTCGCATAAGAATACATGGTGCAGCAAGAAAGAATTCACCACAAGAATTTTCTAAGCAAAAATTAACTACACACAAGCAGATAAATAAAAAGTAATACCTGCTACTGAAATATCAAAATTAGAAAAGGAATAAAGAAAAATAAGCAACAAATTATAAAAACTAAAGCAAAGAAAAATAAAACATGGAATGAACAGATGGAAAAGGGCTACTATCTCAAATCTTCCTCTCCAAAAACTCAAATGACTGTGTTACCCGGCAACGGCGCCAAAAACTTGATGCGTGGAAAATACGGCAAGCGCACCGGTCGCACAAGTAATAAAGTTTGGGAATAAATCCCCGAGTGTCGGTCTCTTGAGGAACACTGTAAGGGATGAGTTAATGTCGAGGAGGACTTGAGATTGAAGTCCTCGGGTCGGCTCAAAAAGGGGGAGTTTTGATTGTTGCGGAAAATAGAGTAAAAATCTATCAACTACTCCTATGCAACGCCGCTATGCGATGCTTCGCCAGGCGGGATGGAAACTACACGGGACGCTATGCACCGATTCACAAAGCGGATGGGCGAGTAGGCTAGCGGATGAGGTGGAGAGAACGGCGGAATGAGGGTCGTAAGCACCTCTTCGCTACGCACGCCACTAGCAATTGCTAGTGCGGCAAGGGTGGATGGAATATGGCGCACCTCAAGCAATAATAACAAAATCACAATAACTCACATAGACATGAATAAGTGAAAATGCTAATCAATAAAAATACTTCATCAATACATAGAAATTAAACTAAGCTATCAACAACAAGAGGAAGAGGTGTGTGAATCGACCGAATCCGAAGCCTTATTGAGGGTTCACGGTTGGAATCCCGGGTTGTCAATCCGAGTCCAAGCTCGGTCCTCAACTACGTCCGGGGTAGAGGAGGCTGTCACTCACTCCCAATGGACCCGTCTTCTTCGTTGAAATGACCCGGTAGATTGCGGCTCCAGCTCCTCCTAGCTTGATGGAGAAAGCTCGGTCAAAACTCTGCTTGAAGCTTGGGGATGAAGGAGGAGGCCGAGGGGATGCTCCGGCTTTGATTTGGCGTTGAAGGCTTGCCCGGAGCAACTCCCTATGGTGGAGGATGATGGAGGGCGGCGAAATCCCTCTTCGGAGCAGAAAACGGCGGAAAAATCGCGGAAAGGGGCGATCTTTCGAAATTAGGGCGGAACCTGCGTATTTATAGAAAGCAGAATAAACAGTGCGCACGATCACTGGCGCACGACCAGTGATCGTGCGCCCTGTGGTCAGTGATAGTGCGCGAAGGCCAGGCAGAACTCCAGGAAAAAGTGGAATCAGCGCGCACGATCAGTGGCGCACGACCAGTGGTCGTGCGCACTAAAGTCAGTGGTCGTACGAATTGGAGGCAGAAAAGTGGAAAAAGATGTCATGACTGCGCACGACCGGCAGCGCACGAGCAGTGATCGTGCGCGGTATAGCTGGTGATTGTGCGATATGGCAGGGGCAGAACTTTCATAAAAGAGGGCAGACTGCGCACGACCAATGATCGTGCGCCAAAGAGGTCGATGGTCGTGCGTGGGTAAAAACGCACGACCACTGGCTCCTTTGTCAAAAATGGTGAAAGCCCTAACCCGGACGCCCACACGATCCCAGAACCTGTAGGAAAACTGGACGGGATGTCGACATGGCAGTCACATACATAAATATAATGCACAACAAAAGGAAAATACACACACACACAGAAATAGGCTAAAAAGGGTGCACAAGACATGGAAAATCGTAGCGAACCAAAAGGAGTGCAAATGACGCTAAACGGTGTGCAAAGACAAGAAAATAAGCCTAGATGAGTCCGGAATTAAGTATAAAATATGGACTCATCACACCCCCAGACTTAACCGTTTGCGCGACCCGAGCAAAAAAACCTAAGCAGACGGGGAAAATGAACTAGCTAACAAAGAAATTGCAAAACGGAGTACCATGCGAAGCCGCATGCTTGTGTGCATAAAAATAAAGTAGAGGAAATTTTTAAGTATACAAAATATTTTATATTTTTCACAATGCGTATCAAAAATTTATTATTACTCAAAAGTGGAATCACGGTGAATCATCCGGTCCTACGCAGGAAGAAAGTAGGCAGGCCACTAAGGTGAGCATTGCCGAAGACCGGGGTTTGGGATCACCTCCAAAGGAATCCACCAATATCGGAAACCATATGCTTGCCCGTTCGCACTCTCTCCACGGCACTAGTCAACTCAAGCGCAAGTCCGTAGGACTTCGGGTAATAATGGGGCTTGGGTTACGGTGAGGAAAACAAGGATAAACATGAAGGGTATGCACCTAACCCAAATGAGCTAACGTACAAAACTAGTGCCCGCTGGCCACAAAATAAACACGGGTGCACCACACCCCCAGACTTAACTTTTACTAAATGGGTGTGTGCACCGCCTACTCCAAATCCAAATCATCTCAAATAAAGATTTTCAATCAAACTTTTTCTTTCTCTTTTTCTTTTCTCTTTTTTTCTTTTTCAAATATTTTTCTTTTAAATATTTTCTTTTTCTTTTTACAAAATCAGCACATTTTTCTTTTGGGCACAACCACATATCACAAATACGAATCACCACATCACAACCCAACATAAAATGTAAACTACTAAAGCTCGAATTGGGTGAGCGACTAGGATCGGCTATGAGGCTTTGGCGAATATAGTGGAGCTGAATCAAAAGGAAGGGTAGGCACAAAGGGGCTAGCAAGGACGATGTTAGGAATGGGTACAAAGCTCAACCGGGCCAAAAGGTGGCCTACATCACTCTCACGCTAGACTAACCGTGTACCAATGCTTCAAGAATAGCTTGGGGCAAGTTCTTCGCAACCGAGAAAGATAATCCTTCCTCCCGACTCAAGCAATACGAGTCTAGTGACGGCTACACACATTCCTACGCTACCGTTTGATTCACACCGGATTCACCAACTTTTGAGTAGAATAAGAAATATTTACGCAAATAGAAAAATATAGAACTATAAGCATACGAACAAAATTAAATCTACACAAATTTCTATACAAAACGAGAGCAGTTGACTAGAAACACAGCAAGGCCAACATTTTACTCCGTCGCACAATCCTAAACCAGCACAGAAATTTTCCAAATCTAACAAAGATACAAGTTCAACTCGCGGCATGCTAACAGCTAAGCTCGCGCTCATGTGGGTGCAGTGGTGTGCGATGCAATGAACATAAACAAAATAAAATACGAAAAGCTTCTAGTATGCAAAAGAAATGTGCACGTGCAAAAGGTAAACATGCTCTCCCCCAGACTTAAACTAAACAACACATCAAATGATAGAGAAATTAAAATCAGAATGAGCTAAGGGAAGAGGTTACCCAATGCTCAGCTAGTGAGCATACCAGAAGACGCGTGGAAAGTTGCAGCAGGCCCGCCAAATGAAGAATCACAACCCCGCCAATGCGTAGTTTCCATGAATACCTGCAGGGGTGAGCTCTGCAAAAACAAAAGAAAAATATACAAAAAGAAATACTAAACTAAGCTAGAAAAGAAAAATGCAGAAAATGAAAGTTAAGCACTGGGGTTATTGTCATCCCAGCACGACTTATTAAACAAAAGAAAAGTTCTAGCTAATGGGCCTATGAAAAGAAAAGTGCACATGCAACTGTCCTAATATCCGTTGCGGTAACGGGTACCGATACGGCGATAGCACAGTTACCCCTCTGCCTAAATAATCATACCTGCTCCTCGCAGGCAGAGGGAATAGGAAGTAAGATGAGGAGGCCTGGTCCTCACTCATCCCACCACAAAAAATATCTTTGCCTAGCAAGTTATAGTCCACCACCAGTTCGTAGGAAGCGACGGCAACGGCAAAAATGCCAGGCACATCGACAACCTCACATACCCGTGGAGATTCCACCTGCACAGGATCAGATAAAGAAGGAGGATCAAGGAATAAAGGAGAAGAAGAACTAAAATAATCTGAAAATGGGGGAGTGACTCCGGCTTCACTCTCAGCAGGATCCAAGCATAGATCACTGTCGGTGTCATATGAGTCATGGGGAGGGGAAGCTGAGACCATGAGGTCCTCGGTGGTGATTTGGACCTCCTCAACCAACAAGGAAGTGGAAACTTCCTCATCAGCAAGGATCTCCTCATCAACACACCTCGGTGCGTCACCGTGTTCCAAGACATAGTACTCACCATTGATGAGAATAATGTCCTCGTCACACCATGACGCATCCACATGTTCCCGATTCCCACAGGGCACAACATCATCGACCGACTCACTAGAAAGGGGAGTAGGTAATTCATGCAAAGAAAGCGGAGGAGCAACATCATCAGAGATAATATGCGCAGGTTCCTCCGGGGGTGAATCAAAAATAGGGGAAGAAGGCACAAGGAGAGAAGGTGCCGCAATGTCGTCGCACTGACTAGTGGAAGGTCTGATGGGTGTATCCACACCAGTCCCCCAAAGACAAGGTGGTACTGTGGATACATCATCAGAATCAGAAGGAGCGGCCTTTTGAGAGGTGGATGAGATGATCCGGATATCCGGTTCATCATCTGCCTCCATCTGGCGCTGAAATTCTGCGCAATCTTTCAACACATGGTCGGTGCTATGACAACACAAACACCGTTTTCCATTACTCCTCGGTCCAGGTGGGACCGGAGAGGAATATGAAAAAGGTGAAGGCGGAGAAGAGTAGTGACCATAAGACTGAGGTACGGTGTATGAAGTACCATAAGACAACGGTGCTCCATACACTGAACCACGAGAATTATGCTCCCATTCTTCAGTGGGGCACTCATCACTGTTATGCCTATAATCCCCGCACCAATGGCAACGAATATTCGCATAAGAAAACATGGTGCAGCAAGAAAGAATTCACCACAAGAATTTTCTAAGCAAAAATTAACTACACACAAGAAGATAAATAAAAAGGAATACCTGTTACTGAAATATCAAAATTAGAAAAGGAATAAAGAAAAATAAGCAACAAATTATAAAAACTAAAGCAAAGAAAAATAAAACATGGAATGAATAGATGGAAAAGGGCTACTATCTCAAATCTTCCTCTCCAAAAACTCAAACGACTGTGTTCCCCGGTAACGGCGCCAAAAACTTGATGCGTGGAAAATACGGCAAGCACACCGGTCGCACAAGTAATAAAGTTTGGGAATAAATCCCCGAGTGTCGGTCTCTTGAGGAACACAGTAAGGGATGAGTTAATGTCGAGGAGGACTTGAGATTGAAGTCCTCGGGTCGGCTCAAAAAGGGGGGGTTTTGATTGTTGCGGAAAATAGAGTAAAAATCTATCAACTACTCCTATGCAACGCCGCTATGCGATGCTTCGCTAGGCGGGATGGAAACTATACGGGCCGCTATGCACCGATTCACAAGGCGGATGGGCGAGTGGGCTAGCGGATGAGGTGGAGAGAACGGCGGAATGAGGGTCGTAAGCACCTCTTCGCTACGCTCGCCACTAGCAATTGCTAGTGCGGCAAGGGTGGATGGAATATGGCGCACCTCAAGCAATAATAACAAAATCACAATAACTCACATAGACATGAATAAGTGAAAATGCTAATCAATAAAAATACTTCATCAATACATAGAAATTAAACTAAGCTATCAACAACAAGAGGAAGAGGTTTGCGAATCGACCGAATCCGAAGCCTTATTGAGGGTTCACGGTTGGAATCCCAGGTTGTCAATCCGAGTCCAAGCTCGGTCCTCAACTGCGTCCGGGGTAGAGGAGGCTGTCACTCACTCCCAATGGACCCGTCTTCTTCGTTGAAATGACCCGGTAGATTGCGGCTCCAGCTCCTCCTAGCTTGATGGAGAAAGCTCGGTCAAAACTCCGCTTGAAGCTTGGGGATGAAGGAGGAGGCCGAGGGGATGCTCCGGCTTTGATTTGGCGTTGAAGGCTTGCCCGGAGCAACTTTCTATGGTGGAGGATGATGGAGGGCGGCGAAATCCCTCTTCGGAGCAGAAAACGGCGGAAAAATCGCGGAAAGGGGCAATCTTCCGAAATTAGGGCGGAACCTGCATATTTATAGAAAGCAGAATAAACAGTGCGCACGATCACTGGCGCACGACCAGTGATCGTGCGCCCTGTGGTCAGTGATAGTGCGCGAAGGCCTGACATAACTTCAGGAAAAAGTGGAATCAGCGCGCATGATTAGTGGCGCACGACCAGTGGTCGTGCGCACTGAAGTCAGTGGTCGTGCGAATTGGAGGCAGAAAAGTGGAAAAAGATGTCATGATTGCGCACGACCGGCAGCGCACGAGCAGTGATCGTGCGCGGTATAGCTGGTGATCGTGCGATATAGCAGGGGCAGAACTTTCATAAAAGAGGGCAGACTGCGCACGACCAATGATCGTGCGCCAAAGAGGTCGATGGTCGTGCGTGGGTAAAAACGCACGACCACTGGCTCCTTTGTCAAAAATGGTGAAAGCCCTAACCCGGACGCCCACACGATCCCAGAACCTGCAGGAAAACTGGACGGGATGTTGACATGGCAGTCACAGACATAAATATAATGCACAGCAAAAGGGAAATACACACACACACAGAAATAGGCTAAAAAGGGTGCACAAGACATGGAAAACCGTAGCGAACCAAAAGGAGTGCAAATGACGCTAGACGGTGTGCAAAGACAAGAAAATAAGCTTAGATGAGTCCGGAATTAAGTATAAAATATGGACTCATCACACCCCCAGACTTAACCGTTTGCGCGTCCCAAGCAAACAAAACCTAAGCAGACGGGGAAAATGAACTAGCTAACAAAGAAATTGCAAAACGGAGTACCATGCGAAGTCGCATGCTCGCGTACATAAAAATAAAGTAGAGGAAATTTTTAAGTATACAAAATATTTTATATTTTTCACAATGCGTATCAAAAATTTATTATTACTCAAAAGTGGAATCACGGTGAATCATCCGGTCCTACGCAGGAAGAAAGTAGGCAGGCCACTAAGGTGAGCATTGCCGAAGACCGGGGTTTGGGATCACCTCCAAAGGAATCCACCAATGTCGGAAACCATACGCTTGCCCGTTCGCACTCTCTCCACGGTACTAGTCAACTCAAGCGCAAGTCCGTAGGACTTCGGGTAATAATGAGGCTTGGGTTACGGTGAGGAAAATAAGGATAAACATGAAGGGTATGTACCTAACCCAAATGAGCTAACGTACAAAACTAGTGCCCGCTGCCCACAAAATAAACACGGGTGCACCACACCCCCAGACTTAACTTTTACTAAATGGGTGTGTGCACCGCCTACTCCAAATCCAAATCATCTCAAATAAAGATTTTCAATCAAACTTTTTCTTTCTCGTTTTCTTTTCTCTTTTTCAAATATTTTTCTTTTAAATATTTTCTTTTTCTTTTTACAAAATCAGCACATTTTTCTTTTGGGCACAACCACATATCACAAATACGAATCACCACATCACAACCCAACATAAAATGTAAACTACTAAAGCTCGAATTGGGTGTGTGACTAGGATCGGCTATGAGGCTTTGGCGAATGTAGTGGAGCTGAATCAAAAGGAAGGGTAGGCACAAAGGGGCTAGCAAGGGCGATGTTAGGAATGGGTACAAAGCTCAACCGGGCCAAAAGGTGGCCTACATCACTCTCACGCTAGACTAACCGTGTACCAATGCTTCAAGAATAGCTTGGGGCAAGTTCTTAGCAACCGAGAAAGATAATCCTTCCTCCCGACTCAAGCAATACGAATCTAGTGGCGGCTACACACATTCCTACGCTACCGTTTGATTCACACCGGATTCACCAACTTTTGAGTAGAATAAGAAATATTTACGCAAATAGAAAAATATAGAACTATAAGCATACAAAAAAATTAAATCTACACAAATTTCTATACAAAACGAGAGCAGTTGACTAGAAACATAGCAAGGCCAACATTTTACTCCGTCGCAAAATCCTAAACTAGCACAGAAATTTTCCAAATCTAACAAAGATATAAGTTCAACTCGTGGCACGCTAACAGCTAAGCTCGCGCTCATGTGGGTGCAGTGGTGTGCGATGCAATGAACATAAACAAAATAAAATACGAAAAGCTTCTAGTATGCAAAAGAAATGTGCACGTGGAAAAGGTAAACATGCTCTCCCCCAAACTTAAACTAAACAACACATCAAATGATAGAGAAATTAAAATCAGAATGAACTAAGGGAAGAGGTTACCCAATGCTCAGCTAGTGAGCATACCAGAAGACGCGTGGAAAGTAGCAGCAGGCCCGCCAAACGAAGAATCACAACCCCGCCAATGAGTAGTTTCCATGAATACCTGCAGGGGTGAGCTCTGCAAAAACAAAAGAAAAATATACAAAAAGAAATACTAAACTAAGCTAGAAAAGAAAAATGCAGAAAATGAAAGATAAGCACTGGGGTTATTGTCATCCCAACACGACTTATTAAACAAAAGAAAAGTTCTAGCTAATGGGCCTATGAAAAGAAAAGTGCACAGGAAACTGTCCTAATATCCGTTGCGGTAACGGGTACCGATACGGCGATAGCACAGTTACCCCTCTGCCTAAATAATCATACCTGCTCCTCGCAGGCAGAGGGAATAGGAAGTAAGATGAGGAGGCCTGGTCCTCACTCATCCCACCACAAAAAATATCCTTGCCTAGCAAGGTATAGTCCACCACCGGTTCGTAGGAAGCGACGGCAACGGCAAAAATGCCAGGCACATCGACAACCTCACATACCCGTGGAGATTCCACCTGCACAGGCTCAGATAAAGAAGGGGGATCAAGGAATAAAGGAGAAGAACTAAAATAATCTGAAAATGGGGGAGTGACTCCGGCTTCACTCTCAGCAGGATCCAAGCATAGATCACTGTCGGTGTCATATGAGTCATGGGGAGGGGAAGCTGAGACCATGAGGTCCTCCGTGGTGATTTGGACCTCCTCAACCAACAAGAAAGTGGAAACTTCCTCATCAGCAAGGATCTCCTCATCAACACACCTCGGTGCGTCACCGTGTTCCAAGACATAGTACTCACCATTGATGAGAATAATGTCCTCGTCACACCATGGCGCATCAACATGTTCCCAATTCCCACAGGGCACAACATCATCGACCGACTCACTAGAAAGGGGAGTAGGTAATTCATACAAAGAAAGCGGAGGAGCAACATCATCAGAGATAATATGCGCAGGTTCCTCCGGGGGTGAATCAAAAATAGGGGAAGATGGCACAAGGAGAGAAGGTGCCGTAATGTCGTCGCACTGACTAATGGAAGGTCTGATGGGTGTATCCACACCAGTCCCCCATAGACAAGGTGGTACTGCGGATACATCATCAGAATCAGAAGGAGCGGCCATTTGAGAGGTGGATGAGATGATCCGGATATCCGGTTCATCATCTGCCTCCATCTGGCGCTGAAATTCTGCGCAATCTTTCAACACATGGTCGGTGCTATGACAACGCAAACACCGTTTTCCATTACTCCTCGGTCCAGGTGGGACCGGAGAGGAATGTGAAAAAGGTGAAGGCGGAGAAGAGTAGTGACCATAAGACTGAGGTACGGTGTATGAAGTACCATAAGACAACGGTGCTCCATACACTGAATCACGAGAATTATGCTCCCATTCTTCAGTGGGGCACTCATCACTGTTATGCCTATAATCCCCGCACCAACGGCAACAAATATTCGCATAAGAATACATGGTGCAGCAAGAAAGAATTCACCACAAGAATTTTCTAAGCAAAAATTAACTACACACAAGCAGATAAATAAAAAGAAATACCTGCTACTGAAATATCAAAATTAGAAAAAAAATAAAGAAAAATAAGCAACAAATTATAAAAACTAAAGCAAAGAAAAATAAAACATGGAATGAACAGATGGAAAAGGGCTACTATCTCAAATCTTCCTCTCCAAAAACTCAAACGACTGTGTTCCCCGGTGAAGGATCAAGCGCATACCCAACTGCACCAAAAGCCCGGACTGTTGGAGAGGGTGCTACTTAATTTTTTATATAAGTAGCAGAGCGCCATGGGTCAAGTGAAGGAACGCCGGACCCAACAATCCCCCCCGGCGTCCAGCACAACCCGTCGGCTCAGAGGTGGGGTTACCACATGGCCCACACGGCTCAGAGGTGGGGTTACCACATGTCCACGGTTGCCTGACCCACCGGACCCACACAGGTAGAAGGGAAAAATCAGGATTTAATAGCGCCCCCCCGGTCTTGAACCCGTAACCTCCTCTGATACCAATTGAAGGATCAAGCGCATACCCAACTGCACCAAAAGCCCGGACTGTTGGAGAGGGTGCTACTTAATTTTTTATATAAGTAGTAGAGCGCCACGGGTCAAGTGAAGGAACGCCGGACCCAACAATCCCACCCCCCGGCATCCAGCACAACCCGTCGGCTCAGAGGTGGGGTTACCACATGGCCCACACGGCTCAGAGGTGGGGTTACCACATGTCCACGGTTGCCTGACCCACCGGACCCACACAGGTAGAAGGGAAAAATCAGGATTTAATAGCGCCCCCCCGGTCTTGAACCCGTGACCTCCTCTGATACCAATGATCAAGCGCATACCCAACTGCACCAAAAGCCCGGACTGTTGGAGAGGGTGCTACTTAATTTTTTATATAAGTAGCAGAGCGCCACGGGTCAAGTGAAGGAACGCCGGACCCAACAATCCCCCCCCGGCGTCCAGCACAACCCGTCGGCTCAGAGGTGGGGTTACCACATGGCCCACACGGCTCAGAGGTGGGGTTACCACATGTCCATGGTTTCCTGACCCACCGGACCCACACAGGTAGAAGGGAAAAATCAGGATTTAATAGCGCCCCCCCGGTCTTGAACCCGTAACCTCCTCTGATACCAATTGAAGGATCAAGCGCATACCCAACTGCACCAAAAGCCCGGACTGTTGGAGAGGGTGCTACTTAATTTTTTATATAAGTAGCAGAGCGCCACGGGTCAAGTGAAGGAACGCCGGACCCAACACCCGACAACGACGCCAAAAACTTGATGCGTGGAAAATACGACAAGCGCACCTGTCGCACAAGTAATAATGTTTGGGAATAAATCCCCGAGTGTCGGTCTCTTGAGGAACACAGTAAGGGATGAGTTAATGTCGAGGAGGACTTGAGATTGAAGTCCTCGAGTCGGCTCAAAAGGGGGGGGGGGGTTTGATTGTTGCGGAAAATAGAGTAAAAATCTATCAACTACTCCTATGCAACGCCGCTATGCGATGCTTCGCCAGGCGGGATGGAAACTACACGGGCCGCTATGCACCGATTCACAAGGCGGATGGGCGAGTAGGCTAGCGGATGAGGTGGAGAGAACGGCGGAATGAGGGTCGTAAGCACCTCTTCGCTACGCACGCCACTAGCAATTGCTAGTGCGACAAGGGTGGATGGAATATGACGCACCTCAAGCAATAATAACAAAATCACAATAACTCACATAGACATGAATAAGTGAAAATGCTAATCAATAAAAATACTTCATCAATACATAGAAATTAAACTAAGCTATCAACAACAAGAGGAAGAGGTGTGCGAATCGACCGAATCCGAAGCCTTATTGAGGGTTCACGGTTGGAATCCCGGGTTGTCAATCCGAGTCCAAGCTCGGTCCTCAACTGCGTCCGGGGTAGAGGAGGCTGTCACTCACTCCCAATGGACCCGTCTTCTTCGTTGAAATGACCCGGTAGATTGCGTCACCAGCTCCTCCTAGCTTGATGGAGAAAGCTTGGTCAAAACTCCGCTTGAAGCTTGGGGATGAAGGAGGAGGCCGAGGGGATGCTCCGGCTTTGATTTGGTGTTGAAGGCTTGCCTGGAGCAACTCCCTATGGTGGAGGATGATGGAGGGCGGCAAAATCCCTCTTCGGAGCAGGAAACGTCGGAAAAATCGCAGAAAGGGGCGATCTTCCGATATTTGGGCGGAACCTGCGTATTTATAGAAAGCAGAAAAAATAACACGCACGATCACTGGCGCACGACCAGTGATCGTGCACCCTGTGGTCAGTGATAGTGTGCGAAGGCCAGGCAGAACTCTAGGAAAAAGTGGAATCAGCGCGCACGATCAGTGGCGCACGACCAGTGGTCGTGCGCTCTGAAGTCAGTGGTCGTGCGAATTGGAGGCAGAAAAGTGGAAAAAGATGTCATGACTGCGCACGACCGGTAGCGCACGAGCAGTGATCGTGCGCGGTATTGCTGATGATCGTGCGATATGGCAGGGGCAGAACTTTCATAAAAGAGGGCAGACTGCGCACGACCAATGATCGTGCGCCAAAGAGGTCGATGGTCGTGCGTGGGTAAAAATGCACGACCACTGGATCCTTTGTCAAAAATGATGAAAGCCCTAACCCGGACGCCCACACGATCCCAGAACCTGCAGGAAAACTGGACGGGATGTCGACATGGCAGTCACAGACATAAATATAATGCACAGCAAAAGGGAAATACACACACACACAGAAATAGGCTAAAAAGGGTGGACAAGACATGGAAAACCGTAGCGAACCAAAAGGAGTGCAAATGACGCTAAACGGTGTGCAAAGACAAGAAAATAAGCCTAGATGAGTCCGGAATTAAGTATATAATATGGACTCATCTTCCCTCCTTTCCCAGCCGCAGCTTCAAGAAAACATACAAAACATGTCGGTGCCAACCGCCACCCCTTCCACTGGTCCATAACTCTGACGGCATTTGTCTCATTTCCCAATCGCTGCCCAAGTCCAAAAGAGAACCTTAAAGTGGAGCACTTGAGTTAATTGGTGTCAAGAAACAAGAAACAGTCGATTTTTAGGCCGAGTTAACATATGGTATTATTGTAAAATTTTAAATGATAAATAAAAAAGCTTGTTGCAGTATACTCGAGGCTTTTAATACACTGGGTTTGTTTAACCGCCCTAGCCCGCTGAGCCGACGAGCTCGCAAATACTCAGAAAATCACAAAATAGTGACAAAGAGCCTTTTTAACGTAGAAAACCCGCAATCTTGATGAAAAACCACACAGTTGATTATGTGTTGACCTAACTATCACCTGATATAGTTTATTTACAAGGCATTGGGAGGAGGTGAGGGCGACAGGACACTCCTCGTTTCAACTGTGAGATGAGATAAGAGAGGGGGAAAACATTCAGAGCGTGACAGGCTCTGCACTTTTTCCTTGTCATCTTGGCCCTTTGTGCTAAGTGGAGCGTGCGACTTTGAGCATGTTAGCGGGCATGAAGTAGTGGCTCTGAGAAGGTTTGTGGTTCACTCTGTTTCCACGTGGGCGGCCGAAGACAGAAGACAGTTGTTGGAGTTTCTATGACCCTCGCATCGCTCAGATGATCTCGAGGGCGTATTGATGGCTAAGACGAGCTTCAGTGGAGATCCAGCATAGAGAAAAAATGAGAGGAAGAAAGAGAAAGCGCTGGGAAAACTTCAGAGTCTAGAGAAAGTGAAAATGAAGAGGGCTCAGAGTATATTTATAGTTTTTTGAAGGGACGGTCTGGTAATTTTACTAAGTAACTACCAGACGGGCGAATAGAAATGCACGGATTTGAGCACGCGGATTGCCAATTTTAGAGAAATGATGACCCAACCCCAGGGGATGATGAAAGGTCCGCCCGGTTAAACGGGCGGCCCGTGAGCCCGGCGACCAGAAGAGACTAGCAGTCGAGGTTACGACTGCACCTGCCACCTCACGAAGGGAGGCCAAATGGGGCGGCCAGACCTTGGAGGTCGGTCTAGACCCCGATCGTCCTTGAACCAGGGCGGCCCTGAGGGCGACCGACCATTGGAGGCTGGTCGAATCCCCACCCACCTAGGTGTCAGGTGTAATTCCCTAAGTTTCTCGTAGCTAGGAGTTAGGTTCTGTGGGCAACTTCCCGGTGGTAGTGTTATCGCCGGCGGAAGTAATGTTTAATTGGTGTATGAACTCTCTGCGAGAAACCACTTGGTGGTAAGTTGATACCGCGTGGCGGTAGTACTTGTCGAAGTCGATGCATGGAAGTTTAAAATGGTATCGCACGACGATAGTTTGTTAACGTGTTGTGTAGCATGAGAAATTGATTGTCAGAGCTCTCGGAGAGCTACCGCCCGGTGATAACTATATCGCTGGCGGTTGCTTGGTCATTTTACTTGGCAGGGCTCTCGTTGGGTTACTGTAGGGTGGTAGTGGTACCGCGTGACGGTAGTGTCTGGGCGTCATAATCGGTGTGTTGATACCGCACGGAGGTAATGAGCTACCGCGCAGCGGTAGCAGAATAGTTACGTCGCGGCCACGTGTCGATGCGTGATTGGAGGTTTTGGACGATGGGCTTGCGGAACAAGCCAATGCTTGAGGTACCGTGTGGCGGTAGATAGTTATCATGTGGCGGTAGCTCGGTTTAAGGCTGGGAAAATGAGTTTCAGTTTCATTTCTCTTGGTATTTTCCTATAAATGCTGCAAATATGGAGAAAGAGAGAAGGAAGAGGAAGAGGAAGGAGATCTTCCACCGTTGGAGTTTCGGAGCTCCGTGTCGTGAGCCGATTTCAGATCTGCAGAGGAAAGTCCATTACGGTCAATTTCATCCGGCAAAGATTCTCTCCCATGGTGGAAAAACGAACGTCAAGAGTATAGATATTCCTCCTCACATGTCCTTTATTTTGGCATGAGAAGGTAGACGCTCCGCGAGCACGTGGAAGTGGTTCTCTCGACGGATCGGTTGAATCCCCGTTTTTGTTGCATTTACAAACCGGAATCGAAGTACAGAGTAGGCATGTGTGTGAAGCCCATCTGGACAGGTTGGCTGGATTGGTGATGATTGTTTGTATGCCAGAGAAGTCTCCATGGCAAGCGCGTAATTTATGGTGTCACGAGGTGTGCAGATGGCTGCAGTGAAAGTACTGGAGTTGGTCTCTAAGAAAACACCCGTTTTGGGGAAGAAACGATAGTTTGTCCCTTACCATTTGGTGGTAGCGCTACCGCCGACAGTATCTCCCTGTGAGCAATGTTTGTGAGGCCTGTCTCGTGGAGACCTAGGGGAATTTAAGTTGAGCCGTGAGCTTAAATTGTTCCTCTATGGTGACCGTGAGAGCAAGCCTTGGACATAACATGGTTATGAATTGTGTGATTGGGCAAGGGGAGGCTGACCTGCGTCCTGGCTTGCGAGCCGGACGGCTTGAGCAACTGGTTATGTCTAACCTGTACCCACCCTATGACGATCGACTTAGAGTGAGTCACTGGCATGGATCCAAAGCAAGAGAGCGCTAAAAGTCTTTAGTTTAAAGAGTAGCTAAACACCTAGAGGGGGGTGAATAGGTTTTTCAGTCATTATGATACTTTCTTCTTATTTGGTGAGTTGTGATTTAGTTTAGGTTAGCTTTCAAGATCACACAATCAGCACATAAGTTGTTTATAGTGGTTCCCCAGAGTATGGGTACAACTGCTATCCCTCCCACCTTTCTAATAGTTAGTTAGACAAGACCAACTTCTCTAAACTTGGCTCAACGAGCTCACGACATAGATCCCTCAGGATCTCTCAGACTCCTTCAAGTCCTACCTCAGGCCCAAGGCCCCACACTCAGAGAATTAATCTCCTACAACTCAGTGATCTGCTTTATAACACCTATGGGTACATTGGAAAATGTGTACCTGATTTGGAGAAGCCTCACTTAGCTCAATGATATACATCAAGGTGTATTTGATGTTATTTTGAGTTTATATGTGCAGGTTAAGTATTTGCTAAAATGCAGAAAAAGTTTCTAAGTCCATGTGTCGACACTTAAGAAAGCCTGTGTCGACACTTGGAGAAGCGGTGTCGACACCAGAAGAAACTGTGTCGACACACAGAAGATTTTAGTCGACATCAAATGTGTCGACACCAGGAGGCAGTGTCGACACACAAAAGTTCTAGTCGACATCAACTGTGTCGACACCAGGAGGCAGTGTCGACACAAAGAAGTTCTAGTCAACATCAACTGTGTCGACACCTGGAGGCAGTGTCGACACATAAATTCTGAGACTATATCAACTGTGTCGACACACAGGACTTGTTTCGACACACAACAGAGTTTCAGCAAAGTTGATTGCTGTGAAGAGAAGTGTCTTTGTCGATACAAAGAAGCAGTGTCAACACACTCTACAGATACAGTATCAAGAAGAAGTGTCTACACCAAAGGAGCTATGTCGACATCACCAAAGCTTGTGTCGACACTTAATCTACTTGTGTCGACACATAATGACAATCAGTCTCGACGCTTTACTGACAAAGATAAAGGTTCAAGAACTGACTGGAGACTTGACAGCTGTGTATTCCAACAAGTTTGCTGAAGCTGTCAGACCTGTCAGAAGTTTGTTAGAAACCGGATCAGCCGGTTACCATGGATGAAGTCTATATATATAGATGGATTCTGTCTAATCAATAACAAGGTGAAAAAAGTGAACAACAATTGAAGTATTGATCATTGATCAAGAAAGTACACGTCACACTGAAGAAGATTTTCGTGAGAAGATCTAAGGAGAATTCAAGCAAGAATTCTGAAGAAACTCAAAAGTTCTGGAGAGAGAGAGAGAGAGATCTCCAACTGTTGAAGTAAAGAAGGAGACATTTACAAATATCCTAAGAAGCAGATCTTGAACTAATCTGCTAAGAAGGATTCAGACCTATTTCTGGATTCTAAGAAGGAAGCTGGCAGCCAGTCAACTTCAAAGGAGATCAACCCTACTGAGTTCAGATTCAAGAAGCTTTGAAGAAAGCTAAGAACAGGTTGATTTTAGCCATCAGTCTTATTAATAAACTGATCAAGAAACCTCTTATCCTTTCTCTCTCAACAAGGGTAAGAGTCCATCTAAACACTTATCAAATTTTGTAGGATCTTTTCATAGATCTGAGTTGTAAGCCTATGTTATAAAGGCTAAGTGTAGGAGATATAGATCTCTGAGTGGTAGGGATTTTGAGCCTGAGTGTAGGAGAAATTTTTCTCTGAGTTGTAGGCCTTGTGGGAGGGCTGAGGTAGGGCCTTTAGCCTTAGCTGTAGGAGTGTGGTTACACTCTGAGTTGTAGGAACCTTATAGGGTTCTTAGTTGTAGGAACCTTTCAGGGTTCTGAGTGGTAAGATCTGTGGATCTGAGAAGATTGAAGAAGTTAGGCCGAATCTAGCATACTGCTACATAGGTGAAGGGGGAAAGTGGATGTGCCCAGACCTTGGGGAACCACTATAAACCTGTGTGTAATCTGTGATGTGTGTGTGATTGTAATTTCTGTGATGTAATTGCTGTAGAATAGTTAGATTCTATTTAAGATCTGAATGATTATTCTGCCTTAAGTTAAAAAAGGAAAAAAACCTATTCACCCCCCTCTAGGTGTTTGGGTTATATTGAAATTAATTCTATCAAGTGGTATCAGAGGGAGGTTACTCAAAGAAGGACTTAACAGTCTGAGTAAGATCCATAAGGCAGATTCAAGATAAATAAAATGAGTTCAGGAGAAAATCATAAGGAACTAGGTTCTATGAAATTACCCATATGCAAGAAAGAGATATTTGGAATATGGAAAGAAAGGGTCAGGCTTTTCATGGAGGCTTCTGATCCAAGGTTTTACATTACTGTAATGGAAGATCCTTATGTTCCAATGAAAGTGTCAGTTCTAGATGCAAATCAAAGAACTCCCAAAGATTTTTCTGAGATGACTAAGGATGAGATCATCCTGGCAACTATGGATAAAAGAGCCCAGAATATCATAGTAAGTGCCATAGATGATTCAACCTTTAAAAATTTGATTCACTACAAGACCTCCAAGGAAATGTGGGAAACTTTGATAGTCTACATGGAGGGTTTTGGAGAAGTCAGACGAAAATCTATACAGAAACAGGAATATGAAAGTTTCAGACAGGGAAAGTCAGATGGTATAACTGAGTGTTATAAAAAGTTCTATAGAATAGTAAATGAGCTAATGTCCTATGGAAGGATCTTCAGTATATATGAACTGAATGATAAATTCCTAAGATCCTTGAAAAAGGATTGGGACACTAAGATTTGTGTCATTAGGGAAGTGGCCAAACTTGCAGATATCTCTCCTCCAACTTTATTTGGAAAATTGCTGTTATATGAGATGCAGCTGATAGCTAGGAAAGAGGAAGAGAAAAGTGCTAAAGGGGAGCATAAAGAAAAGTCTGTGGCCTTTAAGGTGGATGCCACTAGGAAGAATAGGAGGATGTCTCCATCACCTCCTGAGATTGTTGCTTAACTTACTTCAGATAATTCAGACAACCTGAGTCCAGACAGCAGTGACTCAGATAAATACTTTGCTTCCTTCACAAGGCAGTTTCAGAGATTCCTGAAGAATAAGCAGTGGAAGTCAAGGCCCTCCACATCTCAGCCTGTGGATGACTATTATCAAAAGATGAAGTCATCAAGGAAGGACAGGAGCAGGTCTAAGCCTAGCAAATCTACAACATCAAAGATAGTTAGCTCATGCTGTAATAAGCCTGGACATGTTGTGGCTGAGTGTCCAGACAAAAGAAAGGAGTCTTCTGATAAAAGGAAGACTCAACAAAAGAGAAAGAAGAAGAAATCCTTTGTTGGTAAGAAGGAGAAGAGCTTGACAGACCAATCATCCTCAGAGTCTGAATCTGAAGCTGAGGCATACATTGGTCTATATGCAGCAGCTGAAGAAGATGAGTTTATGCAATTGCTGAACTCTATCTATGAACAAGAAGACCATCAGTGCATGAGACTGATGGTTGTATCAGAAGAAGACAAGTGTCAGGATTAACTTGGTCCTAGTAAGGTACATTATTTTTCTAGTAATTCAGATTGTAGTACTGGCACAGAGTCAACTACATCTGCATCAAGTGATGTGGATGAGTCTGAGTCTGAAGGTGATATTCATCAGCTGATAGATGAATATGGGGACTTATTGCAGGCACTAAAGAAAAGCAAAAACCTGGCCAAAACTCAGGCTAAGGAAATTGCAGATCTTAAGATGGCTGCATCTGACTTAGAGAAAGAGTTAGATACAAAAATTGAATGAGATTGCCAAACTGAAAACTATAATTGTTATTTAGATAGGCACAATTACATACAAAAATGATCTAATTAAAAGTCTGGAAGCCAGACTTCAAAAGGAAAAAGATTTTGTGGCTAGTTATTCCAAGCCAAAATCAGTTTTACCCTTAATAGATGAGTTTGTGGCTTAAAAGGGTAAGGCTGGAATAGGCTTTAAAGGTAACACCAGGGCTGTCCAATTCAAGAGAAAGGGCAAAGCCTCAGTCCAGCCACTGAATTTTAAAGTCCCTGTAGTTTTTAGAAAGGTACAAGTGCCTTCTAACAAGTATGACCTTGAGAATACTCTTGGTCATAGTAAGACTGAAGTTCTGCATGACATGAGTGTTTATGTCAATAAGGCAGGCCATGTCCATAAACTCCATGTTCCTAAGAAAACAGTGGGTGTAGCTGCAGCAGTACCAGCACAAAACAAAAGATTTGTTGTCAACCAGACTATCAAGAATGTATCTAAAAATAGATACAACAAGTATGAATGCTGGTGTTGTGGCAAGACAGGTCATTATGCCATAGATTGCTGGCACGACACTAGTGTCAGGAAGAACAACAGTCTACCTGTTAGAAGAGCTGCAGGTAGATTTGGTAAGTATGAAGCTAACTTGAACCAAGGACCCAAGACTTACTTGGGTTCTAAGGGAAGGTAATTCTTTATTGCAGGTGAGTCCAAGTTACCATGCCCCTATAAGGTACTTGGACAGTGGATGTTCCAGACACATGACTGGAACAAAGGGATTGCTGAAGGAGTATTTACCTATCTTTAATGGGCCTAAAGTAATCTTTGGTGGCTCTAAAAAAAGAATCATCAAAGGATTTGGTAACATTTCTAGTAACCAGATTACTATCGCTCAAGTGGCATATGTGAAGGGTTTAAAACACAACCTTATAAGCATAAGTTAGCTGAGTGATTTAGGATATGACATTTCATTTGTTAAGAATGAATGTCATATCAAAAGATCAAGTGATCAAAAGGTCATTTTGACAGGATATAGAAAAAGGAATGTGTACTGTCTTAATTTTGAGTGTGAGAACAAAGGTTATCCTATTTGTCTTGTAGCTGATGACAGAGCCTCTCATTTTGTCAAATGGCACAAGAGACTAGCCCATCTTAACTACAAAACAATTGGCCAACTCTTTAGCAAAGAGCTAGTAAGGAATGGTCCAAAAGCTAAGTGTATAAAGGATGGGATATGCTCAGCTTGTCAAAAAGGCAAGCAGACAAATTCCTACGTTCATAGCCTTGAAAACAAGGATTCAGTGAGGTGTCTATACCTCTTACATATGGATCTTTTTGGTCCTATGCCAGTTCATAGTCTAGGTAGGAAAGTCTACACTTTTGTGGTGGTAGATGACTATTCTAGATATTCTTGGGTGTTCTTTCTGAGACAAAAATCAGAAACCTCAAGTGTATTATATAGTTTTGTCAAGCAAATTCAGAATGAACTTGACAGTACAGTGGTCAAAATCAGAAGTGACCATGACACTGAATTTCAATCTGAAAGTATGACAAGACTGTGTGAAGAATTTGAGATTTTTCAAGAATTCTCCTCCTCTCGAACACCACAGCAAAATTGTATTGCTGAAAGGAAAAATAGAACATTGATTTAGGCTGGTAGAACTCTATTGAGTGACACTTCTCTCCCAGAATATTTCTGGGCTGAGGCAATAAATACTGCATGTTATGTGATCAATAGAGAATCTATCACCAAAAGCCACAAAAAGACTCCCTATGAGATCATGAAGGGTAGAAAACCAAACTTTTCCTATTTTAGGATCTTTGGTTGCAAGTGCTATGTCCTTAACAATGGCAAGTCTTATCTAACTAAGTTTGCTGCCAAATCCTAAGATGGGATATTTTTTGGGTACAACAACAATAGTAAGACTTATAGAGTCTACAACTTGATTACTCAAGTTGTAGAAGAGTCTGTACATGTTGTCTTTTGATGAAACAAGACTGATTAATAGTGAGTTGCCTTGTAGCTCATGGAGTTCTACAGGTATTAATGAGAAAATGGACAAGCTTACCATTACAGAAGAAACAACTGAAGAGCAGGAAGTGGAAAATGGTGGCTACTGTACAGGGGGAGTACAGGACTCTCTAGATGCAGATGTACACCAAGAGGTACAACATATTGAAGAGACCGGAGGTGTTCAACCAGAAGATAGTCTACCTCCAGCTGTTAGACACTTAAAGGATCATCCAGCAAATCAAATAATTGGTGATCTAAGACATGGTGTGCAAACCAGAAGCAGGAACTTGAATACAGTGCTTTGCTCAAACTTCCTATCTCAACTGGAGCCAAAGAGATTTGAAGAAGCTATTCTAGACTCACATTGGATTAATGCCATGCAAGAGGAGCTGAATCAGTTCAAAAGGTGCAAGGTCTGGGAGTTAGTTCCTAAATCAAAAGACCACAATATCATTGGAACAAAGTGGATCTTTAGGAACAAACTAGATGAGAATGGGATCATTGTGAAGAACAAAGCAAGACTTATTGCAAAAGGATACAGACAGGAAGAGGGTATTGACTTTGATCAAACCTTTGCCCTATTAGCAAGACTGGAAGCAATTTGGATGTTCCTTGCCTATGCAACATATCAAGGCTTCAAGGTATTCCAAATGGATGTAAAATTAGCATTCCTAAATGGAAATCTAAAAGAAGAAGTCTATGTAGAGCAACCCTCAGGTTTTGTTGATTCTCTTAAACCTGATTATGTTTATAGACTTAGGAAAGCTTTATATGTGTTAAAGCAAGCCCCAAGGGCTTGTTATGAGACCCTGTCTACTTTTCTTATTGAGAATAAATTCTCAAGGGGGAAAATAGACAAAACTCTATTTCTAAGGGAATCCAAAGGAAAGATAATCTTAGTCCAGATTTATGTAGATGACATAATATTTGGGTCTACAGAAAGCAACCTTTGAAAGAAGTTTGCAAAACTTATGCAAGCGAAGTTTGAGATGAGCAGCATGAGAGAACTTAAGTTCTTCTTGGGCCTTCAAGTAAGACAGACTGATGATGGCTTGTCCATATCCCAGTCTAAATTCACCAAGGAGTTAATTAAAAAATATGGTATGGAATCATCCTCCACCATGAGAAATCCTATGGGAACAAGTATGCCTATATCCAAAGATGATGCAGGTAAACCTGTAGATGAGTCTTTGTATAGAGGAATAATTGGCTCTCTTCTATATCTAACTGCTAGTAGACCAGACATTATGCATGAAACATGTGTCTGTGCTAGGTACCAATCATGCCCTAAAGAATCTCATTACACTGCAGTAAAAAGGATTTTGAGATACCTAAAGGCCACACATAATCTAGGCCTGTGGTACCCTAGGAATGGAGATTTTCTACTGACAGGCTATTCAGATGCAGACTTTGCAGGTTGCAAAGAAGATAGAAAAAGCACTACATGCACCTGTCAATTTCTAGGAGGAAGATTGGTGTCTTAGAGTAGTAAGAAGCAGACTAGTGTCGCAATTTCCACAGCTGAGTCTGAATATGTGGCAGCAGGAAGTTGCTGTGCACAACTGTTATGGATTAAGCACCAGCTAGAAGACTATGGTATTCAGGTAAGTAGAACACCTTTGTTTTATGATTCTACTAGTGCTATTTCTATTGCTAATAATCCTGTTTCACATAGTAGGACTAAGCATATAGAAATTAGATACCATTTTCTTAGAGAACATATAGAAAAAGAGGACATCTCACTAGTATTTGTCAAAACAGATTATCAAATTACAGATGTATTTACTAAGCCTTTAGATGAAACTAAATTCAATAAATTTAAAATTGAATTAGGAATGTTGAAAATAGATTAGTTTAACAGATTTGGCTAAGTAAATCTGTGTCGACATATCCAGAGAAGTGGTGTCGACACTTCAGTAAATCTGTGTCGAAACATCCAGAGAAGTTGTGTCGACACTTCAGTAAGTGGTGTCGACACAACAAGAGTAGTGGTGTTGACACATCCAGAAATTATGTCGACACTTACAAATAGAGTCGACACATAATTTCTGATGAACTTCTATGTTTTCTAGTGTCTACATATCATCAATTGGTGTCGACACATAGTAGTCAACGCCATTGTCGAGACAATAGAAGTATGTGTCGACACATTTCAACAGTGTCAACACATTTAGAAAGTTTTTGCCCGCCTTTTGACCTTCTTTGTTTATGAGGGTATAAATAGGTCAAGAACATATTCTGTCGACACGCTCTCCAGATTTTCGAGACTAAACCCTTGTGTCGACAAACTCTCTTCTCTCAATCCAAGCTTTCTCACCATCTCAATGGCGCCAAAGGTTGAAGATAACATTAACGAAGGGTATGAGTTGGTTCGTCATGCCTTTGATGATGCTGAATCAGAGATTAAAGGAGTAATTATCCTAATTACTGACAGTGGTTTGGAGTTTCTGGTATCCGAACCAACCAAGATATGGAAGAAGGAGATTCTTGAGTTTTATGGCGCGAATGCAATAGACTCAACAGGACTTAATATTAAATCAACAGTTCATGGAGCAAGAGTCAAAGTGACCTTGAAAAGTTTGAGAAAAATTCTTCATCTTCCAAGAACTCAGGATGAAGAAGAAGTACCAGTATCAAAAACAAGGGAGGCACTACAATAGTGTGGATTGGACCCCACCATAAAGATTGGAACAGCTATAAACAGGAAAGGGATGAATTAGCAAGGTAAATTTCTATCTGAAGTAGTTGGAAAGGTGATTCTGTGTAAGCCAGTGGGACATGATTGGATTTCAGTCTATATGTTCTGCCTCATGAAAAGGATAATCTTTACACTCAACACAGATTGGTCTGTAGTACTGTTTGAGAAGATTAAGGAAGGTATAAAGAAGCCTAATTTGGCTAGACTGATGAGTTTGTACTTGGCTGGAGCCATTCCAGAAGTCATGCACCAGATCCCTGGATCTAAAATTAATCATATGAGAAGAATGGACATCAGAATCATCTCCAGATGGGATAGGGTCCTCACCAAGGACATACCTGATATAGCAAGCCAAGAAGCTGCTGTGAGATCACCTGCATAAGAAAAAACTGATCATGCACAGGTGCAGGGGGAGATAGATAGTGTACAAGTACAGGACCTGACTGAGAATGCATAAGTGCAGGGGGAGACAATTACTGCACATGTACAAGGGGAAGAGAGAATTCACTTGGCAAGTGAAATGGATTCACAATCTATTATTAAGAGAACTTATATCAACAGTCTAGCACTAGATGTGATCATGGAGGATACACCTGTAGTTGCTGATGCTCCTGCGAAAGCTGTATCACCAGTTCACACTCAACAGGAGTTCACTCTGGAAGAATTGTTTCCTGACATTGAGGGAGCAGCAGATAAGGAGGACCAAGTAAGGATTGAGGGGGAGCAGGCTGAAATTAAGGAGGTGCAACATAGGACTGAGAAGGAGCTGCCTCCTAGTCCCAAGGAAAGAGTAAATATTGCTAGTACATCTGCTTCAGAGGATGATGAAATTAGAAATGCCAAGAAAAGAAAACTAATGGTCTTTAAGAGAAGGAGCCAGAGCTATAAGAAGGGATTGCAAACTATTACTCCACAACCTGCCCCAGAGGCTGATTACAGCTGATTAATGGTGGCTTTGCAAGTTAAATTGGATGACCAGAGAATGGCTCTAGAGAAGTATGTGGATGAAAGCAATAAATCACTTCAATTTAATTTGGCTCAGGATATTAAATCCATAAGTTTTGAAGTCAATCTCCATAAGAAAGAGATGACAGATTGCTTCCACAAGGGGGGCAATGCTGTAGTATTTCTAGCAAAGCAGCAAGCAGAAGTCAAGGCTCAAGTGGATGACATTGCTGTTAAACAAGGCTATGTCCTTGAAAATATGATTAGAATGAATGACAATCTGACTGAATCTCATAATGAGATAGTCACTGAAATAAAGAATACAGTTACTGCAATGACTGAAGAAAGAGCTAAAGAGAAAGAAGAGTTTGATAAGAAGTTACAGGATGTCTTAGATTCATTTAAGTCAGCCATTACCACTTCTCAGAAAATAATTTCTGATCAGCTTCCTAAGTTGAAATCATTTTATAAAGATGGTGTAAATTTTCTTGATGGCCAAATAAGATTTCAAAAGGATGACTTAAGAGATCACATTGTAAGAGAAGCCATAAAGGTGGAGAGAGTGTTAGTCAATGCAGGCTCAGATCATGCCAAATGGATATCCAATAGCATCAGATCCACTCTGGGATATCCACCCCTTTGTGATGATGACAATGTTGCTGATTCTGGTGTGCAACCTGCTTATGTTGGAGGTGATCAACCTAAAGTTGCTCAGATCATCTACCCTCCAGCAGATTTTGATATGATTCAACAACAAGTTCAGACAATGTATAATCCTCCACAGGAAGTTGAAAATGTTATTATAGAGAAAGTTGAAATGCCAGAAGCTGCCTTGAAAGCTCAGAAGGAAGCTCATCTTTCAAAGAAAAGATTCAGAGAACAGGCTGAGTTAAAGCTTGATTTTGAGCAGTGGAGCCCCACTTCAAGAAATATAATTTTGACAGCCTGGAAAGCTGTGAAAGATCAAGTTCATGAAAGGGTCAAGTGGTATAATGAACAAGAATGGCAGAAGTATGAGGCAAGACAAGAAGCCATTATGCAACATAGAAGAAAGGCTAAGATTGGGAAGCTACTCCTAATGCTCAGGAGCCTAACAAATATTTCCCTAAGCCTTTTCATTATTTTGAAAGGCAAAGGATTAAGGCTGAAGATCAGAAGAATGCAGAATTGAAAGGAAAGAAACCTATTGATGATGCATAACCATCTGTGCTAGCTCAGATTAAGCCAGGAAAAGGCATAGTCATTAGGGAGCCTGATCAGCCTTAGGGTAGATTTACTAAATTTAGCAAGAACAATGTAATTTTTAGTTTTTAAAAGAAATCTATGTAATCAATTTTTAAGAAACTTTTTGATAAAGTATAAACAAAAAAATGTTTCATGTTCATTCAAGTTGCATTCGTATTCTGTGATGTGATTTGGTTATATATTTTGTTTATAAGTTACCCTGTCATTTATTATATACATCATCATATTTGTTTATTATAAGTGGTGTATATCATTGACTAAAGGGTTATGATTTCTCCAAATAGGGGGAGATTGTTGGGTACATTAGAAAATGTGTACCTGATTTGGAGAAGCCTCACTTAGCTCAATGATATACATCAAGGTGTATTTGATGTTATTTTGAGTTTATATGTGCAGGTTAAGTATTTGCTAAAATGCAGAAAAAGTTTCTAAGTCCATGTGTCGACACTTAAGAAAGCCTGTGTCGACACTTAGAGAAGCAGTGTCGACACAAGAAAAAACTGTGTCGACACACAGAAGATTTTAGTCAACATCAAATGTGTTGACACCAGGAGGCAGTGTCGACACACAAAAGTTCTAGTCGACATCAACTGTGTCGACACCAGGAGGCAGTGTCGACACACAGAAGATCTAGTCGACATCAACTGTGTCGACACCTGGAAGTAGTGTCGACACACAAATTCTGAGACTATAGCAACTGTATCGACACACAGGACTTGTGTCGACACACAACAGAGTTTCAGCAAAGTTGATTGCTGTGAAGAGAAGTGTCTTTGTCGACACAAAGAAGCAGTGTTGACACACTTTACAGATGCAGTGTCAAGAAGAAGTGTCTACACCAAAGGAGCTATGTCGACATCACCAAAGCTTGTGTCGACACTTAATCTACTTGTGTCGACACAGAATGACAATCAGTCTCGATGCTTTACTAACAAAGACAAAGGTTCAATAATTGACTGGAGAGTTGACAGCTGTGTATTCTAACAAGTTTGCTGAAGCTGTCAGACCTGTCAAAAGTTCGTTAGAAATCAGATCAGCCGGTTACCATGGATGAAGTCTATATATATAGATGGATTCTGTCTAATCAATAACAAGGTGACAAAAGTGAACAACAATTGAAGTATTGATCATTGATCAAGAAAGTACACGTCATACTAAAGAAGATTTTCGTGAGAAGATCTAAGGAGAATTCAAGCAAGATTTCTGAAGAAACTTCAGAAGTTCTGGAGAGAGAGAGAGAGATCTCTAACTATTGAAGTAAAGAAGGAGACATTTAAAAGTCTCCTAAGAAGCAGATTTTGAACTAATCTGCTAAGAAGGATTCAGACCTATTTCTAGATTCTAATAAGGAAGCTGACAGCCAGTCAACTTCAAAGGAGATCAACCCTATTGAGTTCAGATTCAAGAAGCTTTTAAGAAAGCTAAGAACAGGTTGATTTAAGCCATCAGTCTTATCAAGAAACTGATCAAGAAACCTCTTATCCCTTCTCTCTCAACAAGGGTAAGAGTCCATCTAAACACTTATCAAATTTTGTAGGATCTTTTCATAGATCTGAGTTGTAAGCCTATATTATAAAGGCTGAGTGTAGGAGATATAGATCTCTGAGTGGTAGGGCTTTTGAGCTTGAGTGTTAGAGAAATTTTTCTATGAGTTGTAGGCCTTGTATGAAGGCTGAGGTAGGGCTGTTAGCCTGAGCTGTAGGAGTGTGGTTACACTCTGAGTTGTAGGAAACTTTTAGGGTTCTGAGTTGCAGGAACCTTTCAGGGTTCTGAGTTGTAAGATCTGTAGATCTGAGAAGAAGGAAGAAGTTAGGCTGAATCTACCACACTGCTAGATTGGTGAAGGGGGAAAGTGGATGTACCCAGACCTTGGGGAACCAATATAAACCTGTGTGCAATCTGTGATGTGTGTGTGATTGTAATTTCTATGCTATGATTGATGTAGAATAGTTAGATTCTATTTAAGATCTGAATGATGATTCTGCCTTAAGTAAAAAAAAAAGGAAAAGAACCTATTCACCCCCCCTCTAGGTGTTTGGGTTATCTTGAAATTAATTCTATCAACCTACCTCCAACTTTAACCAACGCCCTACACTCAAGCAAGGAGGATAGTCCTACAACTCAGAGAGAATGACTCTCCTACCGCTCAGGCACACATGCCCTACCTCAGATCTACTGAAGGATCCTACAACTCAGGCACAAGGGCCCTATAGCTCAGCTCTACAGTAAGATCCTACCTCAGACTTTATTGTTTAGGTTTACACTCAGATCAGTTAAGATCCTATTGATAAAAGGTTGGTAGTTGGGGATGAATAACTCCAGAGAAGATATCTCAGAGTTTGCCTCTTCCTAAACTGAGAAAACTTAATCTTATCTCCTTCACAGCTCCAAGAACGTGTCTTCAAGATTTTTCTGCTTGAGCTGTGAAGTAACTGCAGCAATGGCTTGCTCTGTTCCTTCTTCTACCTCAGAGAGTTTTCTCTTTGAACTTGCTGTTGAAGATGAGAATGTCAACAACTAACTTTCTTGAACTTCTAGATCAACAGCTGGATAAAAATCTTCAAGCTATACAACTAAGTCGAGAGAAAGAAGATGAATCTCTTGTTCTCCAAAAGTTAAACAGTCCAAAAGTTAATTTCTTCTTCCTCGATCTCTGCTTTTCTATCCTGCCGTCCAACGACTCTTTGTGAAGGGGGACCACCTGGAGTTGGTAGCGGTAACTTATCTTTAGCATTAATTGTTGTATAATAGGCAGACGAAACCATTTGTCATATAGTGTTCAGTTCCCGCAACATTTGAATTTTTGCTGATGTCATCATGACACAACACCTATGGACTTAGCCAAATTCAGAAAATTCTGCATAAGCGTTGAGTGAAGCCCTGTCACTCAACGCCAAAATACTTGGGCAGAATTCTACATCATTAGGCGTTGAGTGATCATTCAACACTCAATGAATATCGATAATTATAGTCTAACTAACTAGACGTTGAGTGTACCTTCATCACTCAACGCATCTGGACTTAGACGATTTTCTCTATACTAAGGTGTTGAGTGAGTTATCTTCACTCAACGCTTTCTACCTTTGCCTATTTTATTAAAGAGTCGTTGAGTGATCTGCCTTCACTCAACGATTCTGTCCTTAGATAGATTTTTATTGAATAAACGTAGAGTGAGTTGTCTTTACAGGTTGGAAGATGTGGCAGCTGGAAGTAAATGTTGTTTTTCTTTACAGGGAAATAAATAAGGACATATTCATGGTTCAACCACCATGATACGTGTTTAAAGATCATCCAGGATATGTTTGCAAGCTCTGGAAGGCCCTTTATGGTTTGAAGCAGGTTCTGATAATACGTTTTGTAGCCTAAACTATTATCGTATTTTATATTTTATATTGTACAAATTATGTCTATTATTAGTTTATTTTTATCCTTTTTATGTAAATTTTATTGCCACTAACTTTTTCCTGTCTTTTTGCAGGTTTTCAGAAAAATCGCCAAAATGGCCTGTCACGCCCCCCTGTCACGCCCTCCTTGGGCGTGACCTTGGGCGTGTCACCCGATCCCGAGGACACCTGCTGGAAGGGACAGATAACGGACAAAACCGCTGTCACGCCCCCCTGTCACGCCCTCCCTGGGCGTGTCACCGGGCGTGACACGGGCGTGTCGCCCTCTGCCGCAAAGCCTGCCGCCGCATTAAATGTCGTTCCGTCTCAGCACGCAAATAGTACTGTCACGCCCCATGTCACGCCCGTGACATGGGCGTGACACCCTCCTTTTTCGGCGACTGACGGATTTCCGACCAATGATTTGGACATGACATGCCTGTCACGCCCCCCTGTCACGGGCGTGACCTAGGGCGTGACCACCGACGTACCGAAGCAATCATCCCTCCCGCCAGAATCCAGAGCCCGAGGTCAACATAGTACTGTCACGCCCCCCTGACACGCCCCCCCTAGGGCGTGTCGGAGGGCGTGACCGACCCGAGAAAAAATCTATAAATTGAGCCCCCCTCCTCCCCATTTCAGCAAGCTTTGGTTGAGTGGGGGAGGTGCTGCCCCTTTGTTTCTTGATGTTTTTTCATGCTTTCTCTCTCTCTCTCTCCCCCTCTCTTTGTACTTTTTGGTTAACCCTAGTTTAATCATAGTTTGTGCTAGCTTTTAATGTAATTTTCTTCTTGCTTAGTGCTTAATGTAGGGCTAGAATAGGGTTTAATTTTCATGCACTTGTAACTTTAATTTTCAATAGTGTAACTTGCCCTTTTTATTAATAAAAGTGTTTTTTTTTTAGTTTGTGTTCTTCTTATGCTTTTCTACTCATCTTCCCCCTTTCACTCCATTATGATTAACTAATCCTCCTTGTACTCGATCTTGATGATCCGAGGTTAGAGCGATTATGTTATGATGTTTTAATTAATCTTTTCTTTTTAGGTTAGGGCCTTGAATTACTCTTGATTTATCACGGGTCGGAGGTATATTTTCGATATATACTCTCCGCCTTTGCTTTCATTCTGGGCTAGCCGAGAGGCCGAAAGAATGAAGTGAGCATTCAAGAGTAAAGGGAGTTGTACGCACCCCTCGAGAGAGGCAGACGTCCAAATCTCCCGGATTGGAGTAAAATCCAATAGTGGGGTTCACCGCGTAAAGCGAGTTTTAGGCCTCCGATTTAGACGAGAGTCGGTCGGACCTTCCTAAACTCAGTTGGGCACGACTTCGAGAGAAGCGTGTTCAAGCTTTAGGAACCTCCACGGTCAAGGACCCTTATCCTATTAAGTTTAGATTTTTATCGCATTTTCTTAATCGTCTTTAGCCGAGGTGAATCTCGATCGGGTGCATTTCCATTTCATATTGTTCTACCTTTTGTAGTAATCTCATATATTGTGCTCTTTTATTAACTGCAGTAGTTTCCGTTCTAGCTTAGTTGTTTACTTAATAGCCCTCTTAATTGCAGTGTTTCTTTTTCTAGAATAGCTTTACTTTCTCCCCTGCACTTAGATTTTCTAAAACCCTAGTTTTTCCGTCGATAAGATAATAGCGTTCGTGTGAGTAAGCTTAGCCAACAGTTCCCGGATCTTAATACGACACTTGTGTCCCCTTGCTACAATTCGATAGGTATACTTGCCTCATCGGGTTGCTAGTTCGGTTGCGTTTATTTCTTCGAACCCTAGCGCGCAACAAGTTTTTGGCGCCGTTGCCGGGGAGCCAACTTCCGTTGATATTTTGAAAACACGAACCTATTAATTTTATCTCTTCTCTTTCTCATCCCCTTTCTTTAAAGTTTTAAAAAAAAAATCAAAAAAATTTTATCACCGCTCTTAATAGAAACCAACCTCACAATTTTTCTACGCCACCTAATTCTCTCGAAAAGGGCAAAGGGCTTTAAGCGCCACTGTCTTGTCTAGTACCTTGCGAACCCTTCACGGGGTAGTCCTTGGGAAGTTCGGGAGTTAATCTATAAAAAAATCTATTTCAAAAAAAAAAAATTTAATTTAATTTTCTAAATCTAGTTTTTCTTTCTAGTTTATCCTTTTTCTCTTTCTCTTCTTCTTTTCTGTTCTTTTAGTGCATGACCCGCGGGAGTCCGTCGGTTATTTTGGACTTGGACCACGAAATTGAGCGTACTCTTCGGAGAAGATCGCGATTTCAAGGTCCTACCATCCAAGTGCCGGTTGAGGACTCCGAGTCATTTAATACTTTAAGAATGGAAGAACCCAACGTAGATGAGGCCGTGCAAAGGACTATGTCCTATTATGCACGACCGAACCTCGAGGGAACAGAATCGAGTATAGTCCGCCCTACTATAGCAAATAATAACTTTGAACTAAAGCCTAGCATAATTCAAATGGTGCAGCAATATGTGCAATTTGACGGACTTCAAGATGAAGATCCGAACGCACATATAGCTAGCTTTCTTGAAATTTGCGACACCTTCAAGATAAATGGTGTCACAAATGATGCGATAAGGCTAAGACTCTTCCCTTTCTCGCTAAGAACTAAAGCTAAGCAGTGGCTAAACACACTTCCGAAAAATAGCATAACTACTTGGAATGAATTAACTGAAAAATTTTTGGCGAAGTACTTTCCGCCAGCTAAAACCGCAAAACTTAGGAACGACATCTCTGCCTTCGGACAAATAGACTCTGAAACCCTTTACGAAACCTGGGAGAGATTTAAAGAATTATTAAGACGATGCCCACATCACGCGCTGCCTGTATGGTTACAAGTGCAGACGTTTTATAACGGGCTAAATCAAAGCACGAAGCAAATGATAGACGCAGCTTCTGGCGGTACTTTAAATCATAAGACCCCGGAAGCCGCTCTTGAGCTTTTTGAGGACATGGCCATGAACACTTATCAGTGGAATGTGCCTAGGTCCCGCCCGAACAAGCCTGCAGGTATCTATGAAGTGGACAACGTCTCCCAGCTCGCTCTGCAAGTAGAAATCCTAAGCAAAAAAATCACGGAGATGACTGCTGCCTCCGCCCCTCAGGTATGGGAATCTGCAACCCCTACTCCAGAACATTTAGATTATGTTAATAACTTGCCTAGAACTGCTTTTAATAATTTTTCTGCTGCGAATTTTCATCCGCCTGGTTTTAATTTTCCGAATAGTTATAACCCCGCTTTAAGAAATCACCCGAACTTTTCATGGAGTAATCCATCGAATGCGATGCGCCCACCCCCGCAAAATGATTTTTCTGCACCACCACAACCACCACCTCTTCAAAATTACCCAAAACCTCCAAGCTTGGAGGAATTACTTTCTAAATATATCACCACAAATGACGCCACTATAAGAACGTTAACCGGAAGCGTAAAAAGTCTAGAAAATCAAGTAGGACAGCTCGCGAAAATAATTTCTGAGCGACCCGCAGGGTCTCTTCCTTCCAATACCGAACCCAACCCGAGAGAGCAAGCGAAAGCTATAACTCTTCGGAGTGGGAAGCAAGTCTCCGGTATGGTAAGTGAAGAGCCCGAGGCAAGCTCCGCTCTCGCTTTTAAAAATCAAAGCTCCGCTCCTGCTTTTAAAAATCAAAGCTCTGCTCCGCTTACACCCTCTGCTGAAGAAGTAATCACCCCCGCTTTAGAAAATAATCTCACTCCACCACCCATCTTCAAAAATAATTTAACTCCTCCATACCCCTCTGAACTTAATAGACAACGTCAAGATGATCAGTACTCCCGCTTCTTAGAAATCTTCAAACAAATCCACATTAATCTTCCCTTCCACGAGGCTATTTCGCAAATGCCGAAATACGCCAAATATCTTAAAGACCTCCTCACAAACAAGAAGAAGTTAGAGAATCTTTCGCACGTCACGCTTAACGCCGAGTGCTCCGCCGTTTTAACAAACGGTTTGCCGAAGAAAATCAGTGACCCGGGTAGTTTCTCTATCCCGTGTGTCTTCGGTGATCTCTTTGTTAAACACGCGTTAGCCGACTTAGGCGCAAGTATAAACCTGATGCCCTTTTCGTTGTTCAAAAAGTTAGGGATTGGTAGCCTTAACCCCACGCGTATGAGTATCCAGCTAGCCGATAGATCCGTCAAGTACCCGTTAGGAATAGTGGAGGACGTTCTAGTGAAAGTCGACAAGTTCATCTTCCCGGTGGACTTTGTCATTTTGGACATCGAAGAAGACGTCGAGGTTCCCCTGATCCTTGGCCGACCCTTCCTTGCCACCTCCCGAGCCATCATTGACGTAAGCAATGGTAAGCTCTTTCTTCGAGTAGGCGACGACGAAGTCACATTTCCGATCACCCCTTCGATGAAAAACACCTTAGCGAACGATGACTCATGTTTTTTCATAGACGCCGTGAGTGATGATTCTTCCTACTGCCTCTCCGACTTTGAAAAAGAATTTTCTACTTTTTGCTCCTCTTCTCTTACAACAGAATCACTGCAAGGAAGTGATGAATCTTCTTATTGTCTTTCTGAGTTTGAAAAAGAGTTTTCTGATTTTTGTTCTTCCTCTTTTCTTACCACTGAATCTGTACAAGAAGCCGTCTTGGCTGCTAGCCCCACCCCTTATTACGTTCCTTATAAAAAAGTTTATGAAGATATTATTTTTGAAAAAGAAAGAATCTCAAAATCCTCTTATGAAGAACCCCCTACCCTAGAACTTAAAGAACTTCCCGAACACCTTAAGTATGCTTTCTTAGAAAAAGACTCCAAGTTACCAGTTATCGTTTCGGCCTACCTCACAGATACGCAGAACGATAAACTTCTTCTAGTTCTACGTAAGCATCGCCGGGCTATTGCTTGGCAAATTTCTGATATCAAGGGCATAAGCCCATCTTTCTGTACACATAAAATTTTAATGGAAGATAATTCGCGTAACTCTATCCAACCTCAGCGCCGTATAAACCCGAATATGAAAGAAGTAGTTAAGGGCGAGGTTATGAAACTATTAGACGCAGGAATTATCTACCCTATATCAGACAGTAAGTGGGTTAGCCCCGTTCAGGTAGTTCCAAAAAAGGGAGGGATAACCGTAGTTAGTAATGAGAATAATGAATTAATCCCAACACGGACGGTGACGGGTTGGCGTATGTGCATAGATTACCGTAAGTTAAATGACGCCACCCGTAAGGACCACTTTCCTCTACCGTTTATCGACCAGATTTTAGAACGTCTCTCCGGCCATAGCTTTTATTGTTTTCTCGATGGCCTCTCGGGGTACTTTCAAATACCCATCTCTCCCGAGGACCAAGAGAAAACTACGTTTACTTGTCCCTTCGGCACCTTCGCGTACCGGAGAATGCCGTTTGGATTATGCAATGCGCCGGCTACATTCCAACGATGTATGCTCGCAATATTTGACAAGTACGTAGAAAGCATTATGGAGGTATTCATGGACGATTTCTCCGTGTTCGGCGATACCTTCGATAGATGTTTAGAAAACCTCGAAAAAGTCTTAGAACGATGCGAAGAAACTAACCTTGCCCTAAATTGGGAAAAATGCCATTTTATGGTGAGGGAAGGGTTAGTTTTGGGTCATAAAATTTCTGCTAAAGGTATTGAGGTAGACGTTGCCAAGATAGAAGTTATTGAGAAGTTGCCGCCACCTACAAACATAAAAGCTATAAGAAGTTTCCTAGGCCACGCTGGTTTTTATCGTCGTTTTATAAAGGACTTCTCCAAGATCACTAAGCCCCTCACCCATCTCTTAGAAAAAGACGCTCCATTCATTTTTGATGACTCTTGTAATTCTGCCTTTGAATCAATTAAAGAAAAGTTAATTAACGCACCAATTATGATAGCTCCGGTGTGGGACCTTCCTTTCGAGATTATGTGCGATGCGAGTAGTTTTGCGGTGGGAGCCGTATTAGGTCAACGCATATCTAAGAACTTCCACCCCATCTATTACGCTAGTAAAACCCTCACATCTGCACAAGAAAATTACACCACAACCGAGAAGGAGCTCTTAGCCGTAGTATTTGCGTTTGATAAATTTCGCCCTTACATTACACTTTCAAAAATCATTGTTTTTACGGACCACTCGGCCCTCAAGTACCTTCTTGCCAAAACGGATGCCAAGCCTCGCTTGATTCGCTGGGTCTTACTCCTCCAGGAGTTTGACTTAGAGATCCGTGATAAGCGAGGAGCCGAAAACTTGGCCGCCGACCATTTATCAAGATTAGATAACCCCTTTATAGAAAAATTAAATGAAAAATCTTTTAATGATTATTTTCCTGATGAGAAGCTGCTTGTAGTTAATACATCTACTTCTCCTTGGTTCGCGCACATCGCCAACTATCTAGTGGCCCGGGTGCTCCCAAAAGAGTTCTCCTCTCAGCAGAAGAAGAAATTCTTTTCTGAGCTGAAGAACTACTTTTGGGAAGACCCGCATCTTTTCAAAATTTGTGCGGATCAAGTGATAAGGAGATGTGTTTCTTTTGATGAAGGAATTGATATTCTAAAACATTTGCATGAGGGTCCGACAGGTGGGCACTATCAAGCTGCTCGCACCGCTCATAAGGTGCTTTGCGCGGGTTTTTACTGGCCTAGCCTGTTTAAAGACGCGCAAGCCTTTGTGAGCAGGTGTGATAGTTGCCAACGGTCGGGCAATATTTCTAATAAAAATGAAATGCCGCAAAATTATTTCTTAGAGTGCGAAATTTTCGACCTCTGGGGAATTGATTTTGTTGGCCCCCTTCCTTCAAGCTTCGGAAACAAATATATTTTAGTTGCTGTTGATTATGTTTCACGATGGGCTGAAGCCCAAGCTCTTCCTACGAACGACTCCCGAGTTGTAGTCATGTTTTTAAAAAAATTATTTTCTAGATTCGGTACGCCACGCGCAATCGTTAGCGATAGGGGTTCCCATTTCTGTAACGCGCAATTTTCAAAAATCCTTACTAAATACGGCGTTACGCATAAACTGTCCACTGCCTACCACCCCCAAACTAACGGTCAAGTCGAAGTAGTAAATAGAGAAATAAAAAGAATATTAGAAAAGACTGTTTCAACTTCTAGAAAAGACTGGTCAACCAAACTTGACGATGCTCTATGGGCCTACCGAACAGCGTACAAAACCGCCCTCGGATGTACGCCGTATCGGCTGGTCTATGGAAAATCGTGCCATCTGCCCGTGGAGTTAGAACACCGCGCCTTTTGGGCCTTAAAATTTTTAAACTTCGATCCCCACTCAGTCGGTGACCTTCGAAAATTTCAACTAAATGAACTCGATGAGTGGCGCTCTTATGCTTATGAAAATAATAAACTTTATAAAGAGCGGACGAAGCGTTTACACGATAAACACTTAAGGCACCCTAAAAACTTTAAGCCGGGCGACCAAGTCCTGTTATATAACAGTCGTTTACGTTTATTTCCGGGCAAATTAAAATCTCGCTGGTCTGGCCCATTTTCTGTTTTAGAAGTATTTCCTTATGGAACTGTTTTAATTTCTCACCCTGATAAGGGTAATTTCAAAGTGAATGGTCAGCGTCTTAAACTGTATTTCTCTGGTGATGATGATGTCAGTCCAGACACTATTAAGTTTCTGCTTCACGAACTTTAATCTTGAAATTTTTATTTTTTTTTTTTTTTTGCCAAAAACAATTTTATTTCGGGACAACAATATTTTTGGACAATATTATTTTTGATGCGTCGAGCTCAACGACGCTTTAACCAAAGGGCGCTCTTGGGAGGCAACCCAAGTTATCTTTTTCTGTTTTCTTTATTTTACAATTTTTGCCTCGGACGGCTCCGACAAGCTGAAGCTTCTGCGATCGCCTGCTCCAACATTGCTGAATCCATCACAAAGTCCAAAGAAGACATTCGGGGATCGACATCACTCAGCTTTCGCAGCAAATAAATCCGGGGAAGTACCTGTATTTCAATTATGTCTTTTCAATTCTGCACTTTATTTTTCTCTCCTTCTCCAATCCCCTTCTTTAGCCATTGAGGACAATGTCTGTTTTAAGCTTGGGGGAGGATTTCCTCCTTCATTTTTGCTTAGTGTAAATAATTTCCTTTTTTGTAAATAGTTCTATAAAAAAAAAAAAAATGAATATCTTAAAATTCCAAAAAAGAGAAAAATTTTCCAAAATCCAAAAAAAAGAGAATATTTCTCAAAATAAAAAATATATATGTATTTTTGAATAGTTTAGACATTTTGGTATTTCAATAGTACCCCTAGTTTTTAGTTTTGTTTTACTCAAAATCTCCTATAAACAACTTAGTTAATTATAATATTTCTAATCGTCCTTTTTAATTATGTTTCACAAGTAAAATGTTGGCCATGCTGTGTTTCTAATTCACGGTAGCACGTTAAGGTGAAATATTTTTCTAAAACTCGCATTTCTATTATGGTTTTTTGTTGTTTATTTCCTTTACTTTCTCAAAAAAATTCATCATCCACTATTTTCTTTCTCGTTTTTGAATAACTTTTGTAAAGTCAACTTTTGAATAACGTAGTAGATGTGAACGATCCAAGTCACCTATTATTTCTATTTTCAAGTTAATTTCATCAATCTTCTTTTATTATCTAGGACTCGCTTTTTGAAAATTTTTCAAACCTTTGTTTTAAATAAATTCAAAAGCGTGAAAATGATTTAGGCCATTTTTGTTTTCGTTTGAGCTTTCCTGCCAACCTAAAATATCTTTTACCACTAGTTAGCCGTTTTTGAGCCTTTTTCCGATTTCATTTGATAGCTCCTCTCTTCATTTCAGTTTCACCAAAGCCAAAATTTCCAACCTATCGAATCGCACTAGCCTTTTTGAGTTTCATAAATTATTTTGACGATTTTTGATAGGGTATTTTGTGATTTTTTTGTGGAGAAAGGTTTTCGAAAAAAAAAAAGGAAGTATGTTCAAAAGTGATGTTTATTTTTGTTTGGCCAACTCAAAAAGGAAAATAAAAAATTTGTGGCCTTTTGTTTTGAAAAAAGAAAAAAAAAAAATGAAAAATGAAAAATGAAAAAGAAAAAGAAAAAGAAAAAAAAAATGTGTACATATTTTTATGAAAGTTTTTGAAACTCTTTGTTTTGGTTTAGTGTGATTTTAAACCTTCACGTTTATCTTTGAATTCCACTCCTAATCATTTTCCTAAACCAAACGTTTCTGTCCTATTTAAGTCCTTTTGATTCACGCTTTTTGTTTTTTATTTAACAACTAAGAAAAGAAAAACAGTAAATCAGTTTTGGTTTTAGATTTAAACCTAGATTTTTGATAATTAAATTGATATAATTATAATGCGTTGCTTGGATCTAGTAACAACTCAATGCGTGTTTTTCATTTTTGTTGCTTTACTTAAGTCCATTTAAAAAAATCTCGCTAAAATTTTGGATGATTTGTTTTTATTAAGTAAAGTTTATAAAAGTTTTACCATACCTAAATAATTGTTTTAGACTTACATTTCACCTTTTCCCTACTAAGAATTTCGCATAGTACTTGTGTAGGCATAATTAGAAGTTTTTGATTAGTCCTTTTTATAAATATCTAGTTTTTATATTTTTGCTTGGGGACAAGCAAAGCTTAAGCTTGGGGGAATTTGATAATACGTTTTGTAGCCTAAACTATTATCGTATTTTATATTTTATATTGTACAAATTATGTCTATTATTAGTTTATTTTTATCCTTTTTATGTAAATTTTATTGCCACTAACTTTTTCCTGTCTTTTTGCAGGTTTTCAGAAAAATCGCCAAAATGGCCTGTCACGCCCCCCTGTCACGCCCTCCTTGGGCGTGACCTTGGGCGTGTCACCCGATCCCGAGGACACCTGCTGGAAGGGACAGATAACGGACAAAACCGCTGTCACGCCCCCCTGTCACGCCCTCCCTGGGCGTGTCACCGGGCGTGACACGGGCGTGTCGCCCTCTGCCGCAAAGCCTGCCGCCGCATTAAATGTCGTTCCGTCTCAGCACGCAAATAGTACTGTCACGCCCCATGTCACGCCCGTGACATGGGCGTGACACCCTCCTTTTTCGGCGACTGACGGATTTCCGACCAATGATTTGGACATGACATGCCTGTCACGCCCCCCTGTCACGGGCGTGACCTAGGGCGTGACCACCGACGTACCGAAGCAATCATCCCTCCCGCCAGAATCCAGAGCCCGAGGTCAACATAGTACTGTCACGCCCCCCTGACACGCCCCCCCTAGGGCGTGTCGGAGGGCGTGACCGACCCGAGAAAAAATCTATAAATTGAGCCCCCCTCCTCCCCATTTCAGCAAGCTTTGGTTGAGTGGGGGAGGTGCTGCCCCTTTGTTTCTTGATGTTTTTTCATGCTTTCTCTCTCTCTCTCTCCCCCTCTCTTTGTACTTTTTGGTTAACCCTAGTTTAATCATAGTTTGTGCTAGCTTTTAATGTAATTTTCTTCTTGCTTAGTGCTTAATGTAGGGCTAGAATAGGGTTTAATTTTCATGCACTTGTAACTTTAATTTTCAATAGTGTAACTTGCCCTTTTTATTAATAAAAGTGTTTTTTTTTTAGTTTGTGTTCTTCTTATGCTTTTCTACTCATCTTCCCCCTTTCACTCCATTATGATTAACTAATCCTCCTTGTACTCGATCTTGATGATCCGAGGTTAGAGCGATTATGTTATGATGTTTTAATTAATCTTTTCTTTTTAGGTTAGGGCCTTGAATTACTCTTGATTTATCACGGGTCGGAGGTATATTTTCGATATATACTCTCCGCCTTTGCTTTCATTCTGGGCTAGCCGAGAGGCCGAAAGAATGAAGTGAGCATTCAAGAGTAAAGGGAGTTGTACGCACCCCTCGAGAGAGGCAGACGTCCAAATCTCCCGGATTGGAGTAAAATCCAATAGTGGGGTTCACCGCGTAAAGCGAGTTTTAGGCCTCCGATTTAGACGAGAGTCGGTCGGACCTTCCTAAACTCAGTTGGGCACGACTTCGAGAGAAGCGTGTTCAAGCTTTAGGAACCTCCACGGTCAAGGACCCTTATCCTATTAAGTTTAGATTTTTATCGCATTTTCTTAATCGTCTTTAGCCGAGGTGAATCTCGATCGGGTGCATTTCCATTTCATATTGTTCTACCTTTTGTAGTAATCTCATATATTGTGCTCTTTTATTAACTGCAGTAGTTTCCGTTCTAGCTTAGTTGTTTACTTAATAGCCCTCTTAATTGCAGTGTTTCTTTTTCTAGAATAGCTTTACTTTCTCCCCTGCACTTAGATTTTCTAAAACCCTAGTTTTTCCGTCGATAAGATAATAGCGTTCGTGTGAGTAAGCTTAGCCAACAGTTCCCGGATCTTAATACGACACTTGTGTCCCCTTGCTACAATTCGATAGGTATACTTGCCTCATCGGGTTGCTAGTTCGGTTGCGTTTATTTCTTCGAACCCTAGCGCGCAACAGGTTCCACGAGCATGGTATTGGAAGATCACAGAATACCTCCAGTTCTACGGTTATTTTGCCTCTAAGTCAGATTCGACCCTTTTTATCAAGAAGAGGGGGAAGCTTCATGTCTTGGTGCTGTTATACGTGGATGATATGATTGTCACGAGAAAATCTGAGGAGGAGGTAATTAGGATCAGGGCAGAGCTAGCTATTCAGTTCGAGATGAAGGACTTGGGTGAGCTCCACCACTTCCATGTACTCGAGGTGGAGAGGAAAGAGAGCGGTATACTCATTTCCCAAAGAGGCTATGCAGAATGGATCGTTCAGCGATTCGGCATGCAGGAGTTGAAGAGTAGCTCTACTCCACTTGATGTTGGCACCAAGCTTCGACGAGATGAAGGGAGGATACTTCCAGATCCTTTGTGTTCCGTGCTCTGGTTGAGAGCCTTATTTATATGACGATTACGAGGCCAGACTTTGCATATGTTGTAGGCCAAATAAGTTAGTATATGACGGAAACTCGGAAGCCTCATATTATGGCGGTAAGGAGAATTCTGAAGTACGTGAAGTCCACTTCTGATATGGGTCTACTTTATGAGAGAGACACGGGCTTCAACCTACATGGTTACACAGTTGTTGATTATGGGGGAGATTAAGATGACCGGAGGTCGACATTCAGTTATGTCTTCATATGTGGATCAACGAGTATCTCATGGTGTAGCAATAAGAAGGATTCTGTGTTCGTCTCTACTACGGAAGCGCAGTACAAGGATTTGGCCTTGACAGCTCGAGAAGCCATCTAGCTTAGGAAGCTAGTAGAGGACGCCCATGAAGAAGTGCGGGGTCCCACTTTGCTACACGGTGACAATGAAAGTGCCCTTAAATTGGTTAATAATCTAGTTTATCATGCATGGACCAAGCACATTGAGATTGAGCACCATTTCATTCAAGAGAAGGTGTTGGAGGGGTCTCTTGTGGTTGGACATGTGCAGAGTGAGGACAACATCGCAGACATCTTCACCAAGCTGCTGTCGAAAGGGCCATTTACACGGTTACAGGGACTGATGGGGCTGGTTTCCACTTCTCACTTTAAGGGGGAGTGTTGAATTTTTTGAAGTGAAAGTGCCGGCGTGAGAGGCTTGGGCAGACAGTCCGCGCGGATTTTGCAGATATGAGTAGCGGCTAGTCAGGTCGGCATGTGTCCAACAAATAGCTTATGTAAGACCCCCTTTTTTGACCGGGTCTTATGCCCAGAATTGCCGCTTTGCGGAGAAACAAACTCACGAGTAGGCCGTCACCCTAAATCGCCGATCCCGCCAGCAATTTCTCAACCATATTCCACAGAAGAAAAGAAGTAAAACATTCATATTCATTTATATAAATGAAAACATGTCCACGATCATGATGTAGTAGAAGACAAGTCCATACAGGGAAATAAACTAATACTGAAGAAGGATAAGGGGCTCCTGCCCAGAATAATAGTCCTGACTACAAAACGCTCACGGATGTAGAACTACTAATCACTCACTTATCCCTGAACTGATCGTGTTGCTGCCTGAAAGACTTGATTTTAAGAGCCTAGACACCTATAGGGGGGGGGGGTGAATAGGTTCTAATTTTCTTTACGAATTTTAGGCAATTAGCTAGTTCTAACTCAGTACAGAAAATTCAATACACATCACAATAATCATAGCACATCATACACCAGATTTATAGTGGTTCCCCAAGGTATGGGTACATCCACTTTCCTCCTTTGCCTATCCAGTAGAGAACTGGATTCAACCCAACTTCCTTCCACTTAATCAGATCCACAAATCTTACAACTCAGAACCAGATTGGTTCCTACAGCTCAGACTTATACAAGTCTTACCTCAGATTCTTCCCAAGAACCCTACCTCAGGCCTCAGCCATACCTCAACCCTACCTAAGCCTTTATCACTAGGCTTACAACTCAGACTTTCACAAGTCCTACACCTCAGACACTCAGCCCTACCTCAGCTTTTATAATTACAGGCTTACAACTCAGATCTTACAAAAGATCCTACAAGAAAATGAGTGTTTTTAAAAGGTACCGAAATTTCACCAGATAGAACTCTCTATTGGTGTGAGCTTCTTGATCAGTTCTTGAATAAACTGAATCTTTAGATCCAACCTGACTTAGCTGTTTCAAAGCTTCTTGATTGAACAAAATAAGGTTGATCTTCACTTGATGTAGAAGTTGATCTTAAGATAGCTCCCTTCTTAAATTAAGAATAAGATCTAAATCTTTTTTACAGACTGTTCTGGATCTGCCTTCTTAAGGGTTTCCCCTTTTCTTGTTGTCAAATTCTCTTTCCCGTAATTGCTTGATTACTTCCTTAGTTTTCTTTGGTTGTCAAGGATCAGTCCCTTATATAGAGTTTCCTCATGATTACAGGCTGATTCGGTTTGTAACAACCTTCTAACAGTTCTGACAAAGGTGTCAGACCTGTTGGTTATGACAGTTGTCGAGTCACCAGTCATGACAGTTGATTCCTCAAAGACTTTACAACTCAGCATGAACCACTCAGCAAACTGCTTCACATGTGTCGACACAAATAGACTAAGTGTCGACACAAGTCTTGATGATGTCGACACAACACTCCATGTGTTTATATAGTCATTCTTCTGCTACTCGACATAGGTTCAGTTAGATGTGTCGACACAAGTCCTGTGTGTCGACACAACTGCTCCTGGTCTCTACATAATTGATGCTGACTGATGGCGTTAAGTGTATGTCCAGATGTCGTTGAGCGTGTGTCGAGACGTCGTTGAGTGTATGTCGACACAATCCTTCAGACTCAGTATAGCTATTGCTGTTAGAAGGCATTGAGTGTCGTCCAGATGTCGTTTAGTGTGTATCAACACAAGTCCTGTGTGTCGACACAAGCCCTTCAGACTCAGTATAGCTGTTGCTAATAGATGGCGTTGAGTGTGTGTTGACACAAGTCCTGTTTGTCGACACAAACCTTCTTCAAATGTCGACACAATTCTTGGGTGTCGACACATGCCTTTCTTATGGTGTCGACATAACTCCTGGGTGTCAACACAACTTCTGCTTCAGGTGTCGACACAATTCCTGCCTCAGGTGTCGACACAATTCCTGCCTCAGGTGTCGACACAATTCTGGGTGTCGACACATGCCTTTCTTCTGGTGTTGACATAACTCCTGGGTGTCGACACAGCTTCTGCTTCAGGTATCGACACAATTCCTGCCTAAGGTGTCGACACAATTCTAGGTGTTGACACATGTACTTAGAGAATTTTCTTGCAAACCTTACACCTGCACAATGAAACTCAAACATCCCATCAAATACAAACTGATGTATATCATTGAGTAAGGGGAGGCTTCTCCAAATCTAGTACATATTTTTCAGTGTATCCAACAATCTCCCCCTATTTGGAGAAGTTATAACTCTTAGCTAAAGATACACATCACTCATAATAAAACACAGAAAAAAATAGATGTACATACATTTCACTGCAGGATAACAACTAAAATCAATACTGAAACTGATTTCATTCATTAATCAAAAAATTATAGGTTTACATGTTTTGCTTTAGAACATAAAAAGATTACATTGTTCTAGACATTAGCCTATCTATCCTAGGATTGACTAGGCTCCTTAATTACAATTCCTTTCCCAGATCTGATCTTAGCCTGCACAGTAGGTTCAGTATCATAAGCTGGTTTCTTTCCTTTCAGATCCTTTTTCTTCAGTTCTTCAGCCTTTATCCTTTGCCTTTCAAAATAGTGAAAAGTCTTTGGGAAGTACTTGCTAGGCTCTAGAGCATTAACAGGTAACTTCCCAGCTTTTGCACTTCTCCTGTACTGAAGAATGGCTTCTTTCCTGGCTTGATACTTGTTCCACTCTTGCTCAGAGTACCATTTACCCCTATCATAGGTCTTGTCCTTCACAGCTTTCCAGGCAGTAAAAATAATATTCCTGGAAGTAGGGCTCCATTGCTCAAAATCAGGCTTCAACTAAGCCTGTTCTCTGAACCTTTTCTTGGACAACTGTTCTTTCTTCTGAGCTTCGTGTGCAGCTTCTGACATTTCTACTTTTTTAATGATAATATTCTGTGCCTCCTGTGGAGGGCTATACTTTGTCTGAACTTCTTGTTGGACTATGTCAAAGTCAGCAGGAGGGTAAATTACCTGTACAACCTTTGGCTGACCCCCTTCAATATAGGCAGGTTGCACTCCAGACTCTGTAGTATTATCATCCTCACATAGTGGTGGAAATCCAAGTGTAGCTCTGATGGTGTTGGATACTCATTTTGCATGATCAGAGTTGGCTTTGACTAACATTCTCTCCCCCTTTATGACTTCTCTAGCTATATGATCTCTCAGATCATTCTTTTGAAACCTTATTTGATCAGTTAGATATTCCATACCTTCTTGGTAGTAGGATTTGAATTTAGTCAGGTAATCAGAAATAGTCTTTTGAGAGGCTCCAATGGCTGTTTGGACAGTAGCTAAGTCTTTTTGTATTTGCTTTGATATTTCAGTTTTCAAATCAGTAGAAATACTTCCCAGTTTTTTGAGAATTTCTTCATGGGAGTCTTTGAGATTTTCATTTGACCTGAATTGATTTTCTAAAATATATCCTTGCTTGGTGGAAATGTACTCAACTTCAATCTTTATTAGCTGTTGTTGCTCAGCCAAATATACTATAACCTTACCTCCATTGTGGAAGCAATCAGTCATCTCTTTCTTATGCAGATTGACTTCAAATCTGATGGATTTTATGTCTTGTGCCAGCTGAAACTGCAGTTCTTTATTTGATTCATCCACATATTTCTCTAAGGACTGCCTTTGTTCATCCAATTTGGCTTGCAGTTGGACCAGTAATGAACTGAAGTCCATGCTTGGAGCAGGTGGTGGTGTGACTGTTTGCAAGGCTTTCTTGTAGCCTGAGCTCTTTTTCCTCAGAGAAACCAGTTTTCTCTTTTTAGCCATGGAGGCTTCTTCATCATCAGAAGATTGAGAGGAGCTTTCTATATCTACAATTGCTTTACTAATTGGGGCATCCAGTAGCTCCTCCCCCTCAGTTCTTGGCAGTTCTTTTTCTCCTATATGCTGCTCCCCCTCATTCCTTGTTGCAGGTAAATCAGGAAACAACTCTTCCATAGTTTTATCCTGCTGTATCTGAACAGGAGGAACAAGTTTAGTTTGGGAAACAAAAGGTTCTCCCTGAACATCCAGATCTTTAAAGGAGATACTTACTTGCTCATTTTGAGCTGTATCGTTCATCTGTACATCTTGTGCTTCCTTCGCAGCAATCTCCAATGCTTCTTTGTTTATATCTGATACAATGTCCATCACTGTATCAGCAACATACTTACTCTCTAGAGTAGATACAGCAATGCCTTCCCCTTGGGCAGGCAGCTCAGATAGTTCAGTGTCTTGTACTTCTGGGTCAGGGTGTTCTCCTCCTAGAGTGGAGGCTATCTATTGCTTTGGGTGCTGACTGCTCTCTATTTGATCTTGAGCTTCTTTTTGTTGTTGGTCTTCATCTGAACCGAAGACTACCTCCTCTTCAGAATCAATGGAGGATTCTTCGTGCTGAATAATTTATTTCTTTTTCTTATCTTTCTTGACCTATTTTTGTGGAGTAGAAACCTCTTTGGTCAATACTCTATCCCATCTGGATAGAATCCTTACATCCATCCTCCTCATATGGTTTATCTTGGATCCTGGCAGTTGGTTCATAACATCTGGTATTATTGAAGATAGATATAAACTTAGGATCCTACCCAAATTTGGTTTCTTTACTCCTTCTTAGATCTTGTCAAATACTATTGATGCCCAGTCTATTTTGACAGTGAATATGACCCTTGTCATTAGATTGAACATGTATACTGAAATTCTGTCATGTCCACTAGTCTTACACAGAATCACCTTCCCTACTATTTCAGACAGAAACTTTTCTTGGGAATTCATCCCTTTCCGGGTAATGGATGATCCAACTTTGGTATTAGGGTTCAGCCCGCACCAACTTAGTGCATATTTAGTCATGGATGGAACTATTTCATCATCATCCTTAACCATGGGAAGTTGGAGTGATTTCCTGATTGTCTTTAGTGTTAGTTTCACTCGGGAATCCTGAACTATCGCTTTGATCTTCTTCCCTTCAGTGTCCATAGTTGCTGATGAATAGAATTCCAGTGCTTCCTTTTTCCAAATTCTTGTTGGTTCTGATACCAAGAACTCCAAACCATTTTCCGAAATTAGGATAATTACACCCTAGATGTCTTGTGAAGCTGTCGTGAATCCCCCAGAAACAAGCTCATAACCTTCATTCACCTTGACTTCCTTGTGGGGCGCTATTGATGAGAGAGAGAGAGAAGAGAAGAGAAGTGAATATCTATGTCGACACAAGGTCTAGAGTCGAGAAATCTGAAGGCGTAGTCGACCAGATTTTGTCTCCCCATATTTATAGTCTACTGGTAAAGGGTAGATCAAAGGACGCACCTTACTTAGTATTAATACTTGTCAACATAGTTATACATTTGTCGACATAAAAGACTTAGGTCTCGACAAAACTAATTTTTAGTCAACATGTCTATGGGTCGATATATCTATGTATCGACATACTTGTGTCAGTGTCGATACGGGCTGGTCATGTCTCGACATAGTTGTGTCGACACCTATTCTTCTGCCGACAAAGATACTGTTTCTGTATTGACACATAATTTTTCTTTGTCGACACAACATATTGAGTGTGTCGACACAATTTACTTGTGTCGACACAAACTTTGTACCTAGACAAATTTCCTGAGAAATATTGTGCTTACATATTCTACTTAGTAATGCTTGAGCTGACCTATTCTAGGTTCAACATACCAAATTCAATTTTAAAATAATTTAATTTCATTTCATCCAGAGGTTTTGTAAAAATATCAGCAATTTGATTATTTATGTTTATAAATACTAGACTAATATCTTCCTTCTCCACATGTTCTCTTATGAAATTTAACTTAATTTTTATATGCTTGGTTCTACTGTGTTATACAGGATTCTTAACAATAGAAATATCACTAGTAGAATCACAAAATAGTGGAATTCTACTTACCTTGATGTCATAATGTTCAAGTTGGTGCTTTATCCACAACAGCTGTGCACAGCAACTGCCTGCAGCTACATACTCAGACTCAGCCTTTGACATAGCTACACTTGTTTGCTTCTTACTGCACCATGATACCAGCCTTCCACCTAGGAATTGATAAGTTCCTGTAGTACTCTTTCTGTCTTCTTTGCATCCTGTAAAGTCTGCATCTGAGAAGCCTGTTAGTAAGAAATATCTATTCTTAGGGTACCAAAGACTTAGATTAGGTGTGCCCTTAAGATATCTTAAAATTCTCTTAACTGCAGTATAATGAGATTCCTTTGGGCAAGCTTGGTACCTAGCAAGACACATGTAGCATACATGATGTCAGGTCTACTGGCAGTCAAGTAGAGTAGGGAGCCAATTATCCCTCTATATAAAGACTCATCAACAGGTTTCTGATGAGTCCCTATTTTATACTATATTTTGGACTCATCTAGGCCTATTTCCATGTCTTTGCACACCGTTTAGCGCCATTTGCACTCCTTTTGGTTCGCTACGGTTTTCCACGCCCTGTGCACCTTTTTAGCCCATTTCCATGCTTGTGTGCATTTACTTTCTTGCTGTGTTTATCACTGTTCGCTGTGGCTGCCGCGATCGATGCCCCGTGCAGTTTTCCTGCAGGTTTGGGGATCGTGAGGGCATTCGGGATAGTCGTTTCACTATTTTTGGCAAAGGAGTCAGTGGTCGTGCGTTTTTGCCCACGCACGACCATCGACCTCCTGGCGCACGATCACCGATCGTGCGCAGCCCGGTCTCATTTGTGAAACTCTGTCTTGAACCTTCCGCACGATCACTGCCATACCGCGCACGACCACTGCTCGTGCGCCGCCGATCGTGCGCAGTCATATCCATTTTGCAAAAGTCTGTCTGGCTATTTCCGCACGATCATCAGCCTTGCCTCGCACGATCACTGATCGTGCACTGCTGATCGTGCGCGACTACTAATTTTCTGATGCAGGTCTGCAGGTTGCTCACGCACGGGCGCTGACCTTGGTCGCGCACGACCACTGGTCGTGCGCCAGTGGTCGTGCGCGCTATTTATTCTGCAAGCTATAAATACGCTGTTCCGCGAATTAGGGCGAGACAATCGTTACGGAACCTTCGCCGGTCCGCCGTTTCGCCCTCCAGCAAGTCCCATTCACCTCCACCTCCATTCCTACCAACGGGAGGACTTTCTCCCGTGATTCCGAAGCATCCCTCATCCTCCGGCGATCCTCCGGCCATTAAAGCTCTTCTCCAAGTTCTTCACCGAGGAAGACGACGAAGCTTGCCTCAAGAACGGACTTAAAGGCCACCGAAGTGACAGCTCGGCGGTACCGGAAGCCCTCCACGGACTGCGCTTGGAAGCGGTTTGACAACCCGCACCTCCGGCCAACACCCGCGAAGGATCTTCACTCTTGTGGTTTAGCTTTCTCCAACCTTTCTTGTTGTATGGTCTATGTATGCATGTATGAACGGATTAATCTCTTTTGCAATGAAATGTTTATGCTTTCATCTTGCTTGTGAGATTCGTTGTTAATGCGCTTCGCTCTCTTTCGTTCACTCCACGCCTTTGCTTCACTTCATTTCACTTCACATCACACACTTCACTCACTAGCTTACCGCCCACTCGCCCACCGAAGTACGGCATCGCGGCCGCTACATCCATCTCGCCTTGCGAAGCGGTGATTGCGACCCGCAAAGCTCTCGTTAGTGTAATCGGTCGTAAGACCACCAACCAAAGCCCCTTTCTTTTTCTGTTTATTTCATTTAACTCTCATAACGATAGTTTCAGAGTCTAAATCGTTCGACGCCAATTGCATTCCTCAAGAGACCGACATCCGAGGATTCATTCCCAACTTTATTACTTGAGCGACCGGTACGCTTGCCGTATTTTACGCGCATCAAGTTTTTGGCGCCGTTGCCGGGGAATGCAACTGTTGAACGATCACGATTTCTGGAATTATTGGTATAAGAGTTAGTGTTTTTTTTTTGATTTTCGTTTCTTTGTTTTGTTGCTTCAGTGGATGCAGGGACGTGCTGCAAGAGATCTCGTTGCTTACGATCCCGAAATCGAGCGAACTCTTCGTGCGCAAAGGCGTGCCGCTGCAATTGATCCAGTCACAATGGGCGACCAGTTGAACCATGACAACGGAGTCCGTGTTGGAGGGAACCCCCCTGATAACCGTAACGGGGATGAGAACGAGGTAAACCCGCCGCATGTCCGAACCATGAGAGACTACACCACTCCCACTGTGGGGAGCATATATCCTGGGTTCGGACCGGCAATCACAAACCAGCAGTTCGAGATCAAGCCGGCAATTCTAAACATCATCCGGAACAATGCGCAGTTTTCCGGAATGGCCACTGAGGATGCCCATCTTCATTTGGCGGATTTTTCAGAAATCTGCGCCACGTTCCGCTATGCTGGGATCGCCGATGACACGGTCAAGCTCCGTCTGTTTCCCTTCTCTCTACGTGACAAAGCCAAGTCATGGCTTCATTCCCTTCCTCCTGGAACCGCCACAACATGGGATGCTCTCACCACGAAGTTCTTAGCCAAATTTCATCCAGTCGACCGTATTGTGAGCATGCGACGTGCCATCGCCAATTTCAGGCAAAACGACCAAGAAAGCTTAGCGGAGGTGTGGGAGCGCTTTAATGAATTGCTGCGGAAGTGCCCAAATCACGGTTTCCAAACGTGGAATCTCGTGGAGAGCTTCTACTTCTCCATCGAGCCTCAGCACCGCGCCATGATTGATGCCGCCTCTGGTGGAACAATTATGAATCTTGCTCCTGAGGAGGCTTTGAGAGTTCTGCAGGACACCGCCACGCACAGCGCCTTTTGGACCGCGGGAAGGAATACCCCCCGTGGGACAAGTGGAATCTTTGCTGTGGAAGCATCAAGGCCCGCTGCTGCTGCTCCAGTGTTGGCCATCTCATGTCAAGGATGCGGAGGATCCGATCATCACAGCTTCGAGTGCCCTGGACCGGAAGTAACATATGATCCCGCCTTATCTAATGAAACAGTTAATTTTATTGCTAATCAAAACAGGGGTGCGCCGTATGGAAATGTGTATAATCCGGGTGCGAGAAATCACCCGAACTTTTCGTGGAACCAAAACGCGCCAGGCCAACGATGGCAACCGGGGCAGCATCAAAATGATGCCGCCGCCTCCGGAAGCCAACCGCGGCCGCCACACCCGAATTACACCCAAGGCCCTCCCGCTGTGAATACCAACTCTTTGGCTGAAATGTTTGAGAAATTTGTTGAAGTGTCCCATACTAATATGACTAACCAAGCCGCTTCTATGCGTAAGCTTGAGGCGCAGTTGGGCCAATTGGCTCAAATGGTCTCCGAGCGCACGCTTGGTACCCTCCCAAGCAACACAGAAAGAAATCCCCATGAACAAGGGAAAAGCTTGGGAGAGGAAAGGCTAGGGAACAACAACGAACTCGTGATTAATTGTATGATCAATGATGTGAAAACGACCGCACTTTGTGATTCCGGAGCATCGAGCAACATCCTCACTCTGCAGGATGTTGAGAAGATGCAATTACAAATTAACACCGATGACCGGAAGTCACTCATTTTAGCTAATGGAGATGTAGTTGCTACCGAAGGCGGTGTGAGGAAAGTTGAGATCGAGGTGAATGGAAAACATTTTACTACTGATTTTCAGGTTATGGGACCTAAAGAAAACGACTCCATTCCAATACTTGGGGTCCCATTCCTGACGGCCAGTGGCGCATCCTTGGATTTTTCCAAAGGATGTGTCATCTGGCCGACCGATGCGTCCGCCTTCGATGATATTTCCGCACACCCCTCCAACATTCAAAAAATTGTTTTGCTAAGAAATGCAGGATCCAAGGAAAATTTGGGACTTCAAGTTTTGAACGCCGCCCGTTTGGACGAAATGATCAAGGAAGCACCTCCCGAGAAGACCGATGTAGAGCAAGTGGTAGTGACCGTGAAGGAGATCGAGTCAGTGGAAGACACGGCGATTGTTCCATGTCCCCCAAAAGCGACTGAAGACGATGACATTAGTAGTTTTATTCGGGAGAAATCCCTGAACAATTCAGTTTGTAATAATTCTAATGACTGTGTTAGGCGTAATGTTGCTTGGGCCGATCCGGTCGCCGTCGCGGTGCCGGACATGACGCCATTGATTTCAAAATCTGCGAAAATTGTGGAAAAATCTGCGTGGAAGTCTCCCACGGTGGAGAAGTTGAAGGAGGCTAAGCGCCTACGCGATAAGCGTTATTCCACCTTCCGGCGCGAGGAAGCGTATAAGCTGAGCAAGGGGAAATCCCTCCTTCATGATTCCATGAAAAATTCTGCTCCCCCCTCGCACTCCACCGGAGAGACTCGCCCCAAATCGGCGCCGAGTTGATTGCTTTTTCGTCGCTCTGCTTAGACATTATTCTGTGTTTCATATTCTTGCACTTTTATTTTCTTTTTCTGTGCGAACATTATTTATAAACTGCTAAAACAGGTATTTGGTCCACCTTAAGGACGGTAAACAAAAGGGCTATTCGGGAGACAACCCATGCTCGGACCATTCGGTCCCCTTTCTTTTTCTAATTTTCTATTTTTGTATTTTCTTGTCTTTGGCCCAAATCGCAGGTTCAGCTTCTCTTTGGTGCGGCGCAGCAACTCCATCAACTCATAACGCCATCTTCCGGTATGCTCCCTCTGCGGAGCATAGGTACACTCCTCCCTGTAGACTTTATTCTAGTGCTATTTTGCATGTTGATCTTGTTTTCATTCAAGTTTGGGGGGAAGAGCCGCCTATGCACTCACGAGCACATTTCATTCGCACACCGGTAGATTTATTTATGCTTCATGTTTGTAGACTCCTGCTGTGCGCACACATTTGCACCCACTTGAGCGCGCACTCTTACCACGCGCGCGGCTCGGGTTGAGTACTTATGTTGCGTAAGTTTTAAGATTGTGGTGCTGACGTAGGATTTTGTCGTACAGTAGTTCGAAACTCGTGCAGTGCTCCTAATCGAATGCTCACGTTGTGTAGGAATTGTATAGAGCTAGTTTCTTCTCATGCTTGCATTTTATATTTTTTCTATATTCGTAAATACTGTCTGTCCTACTCAACTTCTGAATCCGGAGTGATCTCGCGGTAGTGTAGGCATGTGTGTAAGCGTCGCTGGCTTTGTTTTGCTCGAGTCGGGAGGACGGATCACTTTTCTCGGTGGCTAAGAACTTGCCCCAAGCGACTTTCGAAGCATTGGTGCCCGGTTAGTCGAGCGTGAGCGTGACGTAGGCCATCATGTTGGCCCGGTTGATCCTTGCACCCGTCCTAACATAGCCCTCGCTAGCCCCGTTGAGCCTACCTTCCCTTTTGATCAGCTCCACATGCAAGTCACCAAAGCCTCAAGCCACTCCTAGTCGCACACCCGCATTGAGCTCTTGTTTCGTTAATTTCTCGTTGGGTTGTTGTGATGGGCGGATTTTGTGAATGTGTGGATATGCCGCAAAGTTTATAAATGCTGAATTATTGAGAAAAGAAAAGAGAAAAGAAAAATGTGACCAAGAAAAGAAAAGAGAAACGAAAAAGTATAAATAAAAAATTCTGAAATTGAGAAATTTGTTTTATGGTAGGCGGTGCACCCACTCATGTTGTAAAAGCTAAGTTTGGGGGTGTGGTGCACTCGCATTCATGTTGTTAGCGAGAATTCTGATGTGTGCGAGCTCCGTTGGGTTGTGCGTAGCCTTCGTCTTCATCTTGTCCATCCATACCTACATCTACACCCAAGCCCCACTCTTCACCTCAAGTCCTACGGATTTACGCTCGAGGCAAACCCGCATCGTGGAGAAAGTGCGAACGGGCAAGCATATGGCCCCCGACATTGGTGGATTCCTTTGGAGGTGATCTTGAGCCCCGGTCTTTGGCAATACCTCGCCATCCGACTTGCCTACTTTCTGCCTTCCCATGACCGTGCGATTCTCCGGAATTCATTCTTTGAGTAGTGACAGTATCTATTTACGTTTTTCGAAAATTATAAATTGCATTGCATGATTAGAAACTCTTTCTATTATATTTTTTACGCATGTGAGCTTCTCGATTTCTCGTCCTACTGTAGGTTGTAATTACTACGTCAGCTAGCCGTTTTAGAGCCCACAACGTGATTATTTGCCCGGGACGTGCAAATGGTTAAGTTTGGGGGTGTGATGAGTCCCTATTTTATACTATATTTTGGACTCATCTAGGCCTATTTCCATGTCTTTGCACACCGTTTAGCGCCATTTGCACTCCTTTTGGTTCGCTACGGTTTTCCACGCCCTGTGCACCTTTTTAGCCCATTTCCATGCTTGTGTGCATTTACTTTCTTGCTGTGTTTATCACTGTTCGCTGTGGCTGCCGCGATCGATGCCCCGTGCAGTTTTCCTGCAGGTTTGGGGATCGTGAGGGCATTCGGGATAGTCGTTTCACTATTTTTGGCAAAGGAGTCAGTGGTCGTGCGTTTTTGCCCACGCACGACCATCGACCTCCTGGCGCACGATCACCGATCGTGCGCAGCCCGGTCTCATTTGTGAAACTCTGTCTTGAACCTTCCGCACGATCACTGCCATACCGCGCACGACCACTGCTCGTGCGCCGCCGATCGTGCGCAGTCATATCCATTTTGCAAAAGTCTGTCTGGCTATTTCCGCACGATCATCAGCCTTGCCTCGCACGATCACTGATCGTGCACTGCTGATCGTGCGCGACTACTAATTTTCTGATGCAGGTCTGCAGGTTGCTCACGCACGGGCGCTGACCTTGGTCGCGCACGACCACTGGTCGTGCGCCAGTGGTCGTGCGCGCTATTTATTCTGCAAGCTATAAATACGCTGTTCCGCGAATTAGGGCGAGACAATCGTTACGGAACCTTCGCCGGTCCGCCGTTTCGCCCTCCAGCAAGTCCCATTCACCTCCACCTCCATTCCTACCAACGGGAGGACTTTCTCCCGTGATTCCGAAGCATCCCTCATCCTCCGGCGATCCTCCGGCCATTAAAGCTCTTCTCCAAGTTCTTCACCGAGGAAGACGACGAAGCTTGCCTCAAGAACGGACTTAAAGGCCACCGAAGTGACAGCTCGGCGGTACCGGAAGCCCTCCACGGACTGCGCTTGGAAGCGGTTTGACAACCCGCACCTCCGGCCAACACCCGCGAAGGATCTTCACTCTTGTGGTTTAGCTTTCTCCAACCTTTCTTGTTGTATGGTCTATGTATGCATGTATGAACGGATTAATCTCTTTTGCAATGAAATGTTTATGCTTTCATCTTGCTTGTGAGATTCGTTGTTAATGCGCTTCGCTCTCTTTCGTTCACTCCACGCCTTTGCTTCACTTCATTTCACTTCACATCACACACTTCACTCACTAGCTTACCGCCCACTCGCCCACCGAAGTACGGCATCGCGGCCGCTACATCCATCTCGCCTTGCGAAGCGGTGATTGCGACCCGCAAAGCTCTCGTTAGTGTAATCGGTCGTAAGACCACCAACCAAAGCCCCTTTCTTTTTCTGTTTATTTCATTTAACTCTCATAACGATAGTTTCAGAGTCTAAATCGTTCGACGCCAATTGCATTCCTCAAGAGACCGACATCCGGGGATTCATTCCCAACTTTATTACTTGAGCGACCGGTACGCTTGCCGTATTTTACGCGCATCAGTTTCCCTGTCTTATCTTTGACTATAGGCATACTTGTTCCCATTGGAGTTTTCATGGTGGAGGCTGAGTCCATTCCATATTTCTTAATCAACTCCTTGGTGAACTTAGCCTGGGATATGGACAATCCATCATCAGTCTATCTAACTTGAAGTCCCAAGAAGAACTTCAGCTCACAAATACTGCTTATCTCAAACTTCCCTTGCATAAGTTTGGCAAACTTTATACAAAGGTTGTTTTCAGTAGATCCAAAGATGATGTCATCAATATATATCTGGACTAGGATTATCTTGCCTTTAGATTCCCTAAAAAATAGAGTTTTGTCTATCTTTCCTCTAGAGAATTTATTATCAATAAGAAAAGCAGACAAGGTTTCATACCAAGCCCTAGGGGCTTGTTTCAAACCATATAGAGTTTTCCTAAGCTTATATACATAATCATGATAATGAGAATCTACAAAACCTGAGGGTTGTTCAACATAAACTTCCTCTTTTAAGTCACCATTCAGAAATGCTGACTTTACATCCATCTGATATACCTTGAACCCTTGATAGGCAGCATAGGCCAAGAACAAACTTATAGCCTCCAACCTTTCCACTAAGGTAAAGGTTTGATCAAAGCCAATCCCTTCCTCTTGCCTGTAGCCTTTTGCTACCAGTCTGACCTTATTCTTAATTATAGTGTCATTCTCATCAAGTTTGTTTCTGTATATCCACTTGGTTCCTATAATGTTGTTATCCTTTGGTTTAGGAACCAGTTCCCAGACTTTACATCTTCTGAATTAATTCAGCTCTTCTTGCATAACATCAATCCAGTTTGTGTCTAGCATGACTTCTTCAAACTTCCTAGGTTCTATTTGTGACAAGAAGCTAGAACATTGAACTGTGTTCATTCTCTTACTCCTTGTTAAAACACCTTGACTTGCATCACCAATGATTTGGTGAGCTGGATGATCCTTCAAGTGTCTTTTTGCTGGGGGAAATATATCAATCTCATGCCCTTCTTCATTTTCCTCAACCTGATGCTCCTCATTGTCTTCTTCTCTTAGTGAGTCTTGTTCTCCCGCTAGATAGCATGCATCTTTTTCTTCATCCAACCTACAAGGAACTTCTTCATTGATGGTCAGCTTGTCCAGCCTGTCTGTTAGATCTGTAGAACTAACTGAAGAGATAGACAATTCACTGTTAATCAACTTAGATTCATCAAATACAACATGAACAGATTCTTATACAACTTGGGCAGTCAAGTTGTAGATTTTGTATGCCCTACTATTATTGCTGTACCTAACAAATATCCCTTCTAGGGATTTAACAGCAAACTTTGTTTGGTAGTGCTTACCATTAACTAGGACATAACACTTGCTACCAAAGATTCTGAGGTAGGAAATGTTTAGTTTTCTTCCTTTCAAAATCTGATAGGGAGTCATCTTATGTTTCTTATTGATGGAGGCTCTATTGAGTACATGACATATAGTATTTACTTCCTCTGCCCAAAAGTACTTAGGGAGAGTAGTGTCACTAAGTAGTGTTCTACTTGCCTCAATTAGAGTCATATTCTTTCTTTCAGCAACTCTATTTTACTAGGGAGTTCTAGGTGAGGAGAATTCCTGATGAATCCCAAGTTCTTCACAGAACTTTGTCATACATTCTGATTGAAATTCAGTTCCATTATCACTTCTTATTTTGACCACTGAATTGTTATATTCATTCTGAATTTGACTAATAAAAGTCTGAAAAATAGTAGGGGTTTCAGATTTCTGCCTCAAGAAGAAAACCCATATGTATCTAGAATAGTCATCCACGATAACTAGTGTGTGTGCTTTCCTAACAAGACTATGAACTAGCATAGGACCAAACAAATCCATATGTAAGAGATATAAACATATCATTGAATCTTTGGTATCAAGTGCATGGAAAGAGTACTTAGTCTGTTTGCCCTTTTGGCAAGTTGAACACACACCCTCTTTACTGCACTTGACTTGAGGACCATTCCTCACAAACCCCATGCTGAACAGCTGTCCTATTGCCTTATAGTTCAGATGAGCTAGCCTTTTGTGCTATTTGACACATAGTGAAGCTTTCTCTCCTGCAACTAGACAAATGGGTGAGTTGTTAAACTCATAATCTAGGTTAAAACAATATACATTCCCTTTCCTAGTGCCAGTCAAAATGATCTCTTGATCACTTGACCTCCTTATTTGGCACTCCCTTTTGAGGAAAGAGATGTCATAACCTAGATCACTAAGTTGACTTATGCTAACCAGGTTATGTTTTAGACCCTTGTAATTGAATCACTAGAAATGTTACCAAATCCTTTGATGATTCCTTTTTCTGATCCACCAAAGATTACTTTGGGTCCATTCTCTATGGGTACATAGTCCCTCAACATTCTTCTTATTCCAGTCATGTGTCTGGAACATCCACTATCCGAGTACCATATAGGGGTATGGCCACTTGGATTCACCTACATCAAATAAAGAATCACTTATCCTTAGAACCCAAATTGTTATTGGGTTCTAGGCCCTTGTTAGTTTGAAACCCTACAGTTGTTCTGACAGGTAAACTATTCTTGGTTTTAACACTTGTGTTAAACCAGCAATCCATGGCAAAGTGGCCCACCATTCCACAATACCAACACTCAAATCTATTGTACCTTCTTTTAGGTACAGACTTCACAACTTTGTTGCCAACAGTCCTGTTAAGTGTATGTGCTGGAGCAGCAAACCCCAAGAATTTTTTTTTGAACCTGATGGGCTTGCCTATAGAGTTACCTATTGGCATTTGCACCCTTGCCCATGAGATCTCCATACTCACAGTGACCTTGAGTAATATCATGATCATACATGTTTGTAGGTTGCATCACTTTCCTAAAGAAAATAAGGGGCTTTGTAGCTAGTGGCTGAACTTGGGCCTTACCTTTTCTATGAGAATTGGTGGCCCTAGTTCTTCCCTTAAAACCTAGACCAGTCTTTTCTTTATGAGAAATGAAATTGTATATTAAGGGCAAGACAGATTTTTGCTTAGAGAATTTAGCCACTAACTCTATTTCTTGCTGAAGTTTTGCCTCCAGTTTCTTGATATGATTTTCCTTGAAAGAGATTGTGCCTATCTGAATAACAGTAATGTTTTTAGGTTTGGCAACCTCCTTCAGTTTTAAATCTATCAACATGGCTGAATCTGATGCAGCCTGCTTAAGAGACTCAATTTCCTTGGCTTGTTCTTTGACAAGAAACTTGCTCCTCTTCAGAGTTTGCAACAACCCATCATACTCATTAATGAGTTTGATATAGAAATTCGCAACTGCGGAGAGAGGGTTGGAAAAGAGAAAGTGGATGTGGTGGTTGAGAATATTCTCCGATTCTATATCCGATAAAGGCAAGCGTACCTTATCGGTTATAGTATAGGATACTAAAAATTAGTATCAAGGTCGTATTTCCCTGGGGAGTAATGACTACTTCTACTCAGAGGCATTCGCTATTATTTTATCAAATGATATTTATATTAAATGTTAAACTAAAAACAGGAATTAAAGTACTAAAATAAAAAGAAAACTAAACTACTTGCAGGATAAAAGAGTTAGAGCTAATAATAAAAGGGCGCACTCGATTCTAGAATTACCTCAGCAAGAGACGATTAAAAAGACGATAAATAAACCTAAGCTTAATAGGGTAAAGGTCCTTGACTGTGGAGGTTCCTAAAGCTTGAACACGCTTCTCTCGAAGTCGTTCCCAACAGAGTTTAAGAAGGTCCGACCGACTCTCGTCTAAATCGGAGGCCTAAAGCTCGCTTTAGGCGGTGAACCCCTCTATTGGATTTTACTCCAATCCGGGAGATTTGGACGTCTGCCTCTCTCGAGGGGTGCGTACAACTCCCTTTACTCTTGAATGATCACTTCATTCTATCGGCCTCTCAGCTAGCCCAGAATGAAAACAAAGGCGGAGAGTATATATCGATAATATACCTCCAACCCGTGATTAATCAAGAGTAATTCAAGGTCCAGAACCTAAAAAGAAAAGGTTAATTAAAACATCATAACTTAATCGCTCTAACCTCGGATCATCAAGATCGAGTACAAGGAGGATTAGTTAATCATAATGGAGTGGAGGAGGGGGGATGAGTAGTAGAGCATAAAAATACAGGAATAAGAAAGGAGCACTTTTATTAATGAAAAAGAGAGCTATAGCTACGAAATGGAAATTACAGGTGCATCAAAGTAAAACCTATTCTAGCCCTACAACAAGCTACTCAGAAGAAATGCAAGAGCTAAAAGCAAAACACTAAGCTAGGTTAAGAAAATAATTACAAAATAAGAGAGAGAGAGGGAGAGAGAGAGAAAGCATAAGAGGGGCCAAGAAATAGAGGGGCAGCACCTCCCCCTCTCCCCAAAAGTTGCTGAAATGGAAGGGGGGGGGTCCTGTATTTATAGATTTTTCCCACGGGTTGGTCACGCCCTGCGACACGCCTAGGGGGGCGTGTCAGGGGGCGTGACAGTACTATGTTGACCTCGGGAGCTGAATTCTGGCGGGAATGATGATTATTTCGGTACGATGGTGGTCATGCCCTAGGTCATGCCCGTGATAGGGGGGCTTGACAGGCGTGTCTAGTCAAAGTCAGCAGTCGCAGGTCCATCAGACGTCGGAATCGGGGCAGTCACGCCCCAGGTCACGCCCGTGACATGGGGCGTGACAGTACTGTTGCATGCAGCGTTGTAGAATGCATTGAAGAAGGCGGCAGACTTCGGGCAGAGGGCGACACGCCCCGTGTCACGCTCGGGGACACGCCCGGGGAGGGCGTGTCAGTGGGGCGTGACAGGGGATTTTTGCGGGAAACGATCTCTTGCGGCTTTCAACAACGGGAGCAGGTGACACGCCCTGGGTCACGCCCGGAGAGGGCGTGACAGTGGGGCGTGTCAGGGGATTTTTTCCTGAAAATTTGTTGAAACCTACACAAACAAAAAATAATTATTATTTATAATATTTACATAAAAAGAAGCATAAAATAACCTAAAGAAAGAGATTTAAAACGAAAATAACATATTTTAACCCTAATAAATTAAGCTAAAATATGCATCATCAAATTCCCCCATACTTATTATTTTGCTTGTCCTCAAGCAAAGACTACGAGTTAGAGAAAATAAAGAGGATTAATTGAAAAGTTTAAAAATGCTATAAACGGGTAAGACGGGAATTTAGAGGTAGAGAAATTTTTGAAAAAGAACCGAAAAGACCAACTTTAACTTAGCACAGAATTTTATAAATTTTACTAAATATAAAAAAAACAAATCATCCCAAATTTTTACAGAATTAAAACTTAATAAAGTAACGAGTAAAAAGCGCATTGAGTCACTACTAAAGTCTAAGAGACAAATTAAAACCATAGTCAATCAAGACAAAATTCAATATTTTTATCAAAAATACTTACTCAATCTAGTTTCTCGCTACTATACTAAAAAGTAAACGTAGAAAGCATGAATCATTAGGGCTTTAATTAGGCGTATAGTTAGGCTTAGGTTTTTAAGGGTGCGATATTCAAAAAGATAAACACGAGAGATATTTGCACACTTAAATCAAAAAGAAAATGAGCATTGCCAAAATAAAACTAGCCAAAATAAATACTTTTCTTTTCTTTTACTTTTTTTTTTCAATTATTTTCATCATTTTTTTTCATTTTTTTTATACTTAAAACTTTTCACTTTTGTAGCAAAAGATAACACAAAGATTTTCCACTATTTTTTTTTTCAAAAAGATGCACATTAGCAATTAAAGCTCAAAAATAATTTTAAAGTGTGCATGCAGGTAGGCTATTTGGCCGTGGTGAAATAAAAAGTGGGGCTACAAAAAGGAAAGGAAAAGGCACAAAAATGGCTAGCAATGGTTATTGTTAGGCGAGGTGCAAAGGCTCAAACATTACAAAAGAAATGCCTAAATCACTTTCATGCTTCCTAAATTTACTCAAAGTAAAGCTTTGAAATTTCAAAAGAGGATAAACACAAAAAAATAAAAAATAGAGAATTTGCTTTCATGAAAATAATGATAATAAGCGTCTAGACCGTTTTGTGTCTACTACACTTAATACTAATTAACGTTTAAAAAGATTTTAATAATGAAAAATAATGGATGATGGGTTTTATAAAAGTAAAAGAAAAAAAGAAAGGCTAAGGAAAAGTAAAGAAAAATTCAAGAAATTTTCAAAAATAGCATACTACCCTAAATAGGAACACTGCATGAGTCAACATACTACTCGCTAAACATATTTAAAGAGAAAATTAATCAAATTTATTCTAACTAAGCAAGTAGACATGAGCTTGAAAAAAAACAAAAAAAGCAAAGTAGCGGGGTACTAATTGATTTGACAAAAATTAACTCAATTTAATTTGGGATTTTTTTATCAAAAATTTTTATACCTTTTTTTTTTGGATTTTTCAAAAATATTATATATACAATTTTTTTTTGATTTTTCTAAAATAAAATTTGATTTTTCTAAAATAAAATATTAAGGGAACACTCCCCCATACTTAAAGTAAAACATTGTCCCCAATGTTTAAAGTTAAGTATAAAGAAAGTAGGAAGAGAGAGAAAAGAGAAAAAAGGAATGCAAAGAGAGGGAGAAGATGCTTCCCTAGCGTTTGATGCCAAGAAGTTGGAAAATGCGTCCCCCAAACTTGAGCTAAAGATCGGCTTCAGTCCAAGTTGCGAGGCGATAAGCTGCACACACACGCGGGAGCTTATTCCTGCACAAAATAAAAAAATAAAAAGAAAACGGAAAAACAAAAAAAGAAAAAGATAAGCAAGGGGTGCCTCCCAAGAACGCTCTTTGTTTAAAACGTCGTTGAGCTCGACGTTTTTTTGTTAGCTAAAAGGAAAATAAAAAGATAAATGTAATGGCAGCTCGCGCAATATGCGTTTCGGCGCGAGTGCCAAAACATTTTTTAAGTAAATAAAAATATTTTTTTGTAATTTTTTATTTTTTAAATAAAACAAAAAACAAGAAGATTTAGAAAAAGAAAAAAAACTAGAAAAAGAAACTATACTATTAGAAGGGGGCAAAGAGGAAGTAGAAACTAAACTAGAAGGAAAAATAAAACAAGAAAAGAAAACAGAATTTTCGCAAGGAGGGGGGAGAGAAGAAAAAGAAGAAGGCGACAACGGTTGATCACAAGAAAATAGTTGGACAGAAAAATCCGGTTGCTCCACCTGAATATGAATCATTTCGGTAGATTGGGAGAAACCGGGATATCCGAAAAATCAATCTCTTCAGAAGATCAAACAAAAGAAAGTTCGTCTTCCTCGGAAACTTGAAAAAAAAATCGGAATATCGGGGGAAATTTCCTCCTCGAGAGGTTGAAGGCACAATGGAATTTCTGAATAATCGTCTTCCGCAAGTGATTGAAGGCACTGCGGAATATCCGAAGATTCATCATTCGAAATATAAATAGGAGGAGGAGGGGAAGAAAAAGATGCGGTCTCAGCAGCCAAAGCGTCAAAAATCACTTTGAAGTGAGCATTGATGCATGCATCAAATGCTACACCATCAAAAATGACTTCATTTTCGCTAGAATCAAAAACGGGAGGCGCGCAAACTTGCGGAGAAAAAGTGGAAAAATCTTGAGATGGAATGGATTGATGATCACCTTGGCCCCAAGAATGATCAGGGTGTTGCCATCCTGAGTAGTTCAAAGTAGGGCTAGGATCAAAATGTCCATTCAAGAAATTTCCGTAAGAATTAAAATCAGAAAAATACGGAGGAGAAGGGTAGGAAGGCGTTTGAAAACCATCGTAACCCCATGAAAAAAAATTCGCGGACGGATCAATTTGGCCAAATTGATTCGATCCGGAAGGGATAAAATCATGGGAGGATGAAGGATACCTTACCCAACACTCCTCGCGAGAGTGACCGAACTCTCCACAATTAAAACAAAGATTAACCATTTAAAAAAAGTAAATCAACTGCGAAGGAGGGGCGAGAGAAGGAAAAGAAAACAAAACGATAAAATTAATAGCTATCCTTTTTTCAAAATATCAAAACAGTCCCCGGCAATGGCGCCAAAAACTTGATACAGAAATTCGCAACTGCGGAGAGAGGGTTGGAAAAGAGAAAGTGGATGTGGTGGTTGAGAATATTCTCCGATTCTATATCCGATAAAGGCAAGCGTACCTTATCAGTTATAGTATAGGATACTAAAAATTAGAATCAAGGTCGTATTTCCCTGGGGCGTAATGACTACTTCTACTCAGTGGCGTTCGCTATTATTTTATCAAATGATATTTATATTAAATGTTAAACTAAAAACAGGAATTAAAAAACTAAAATAAAAAGAAAACTAAACTACTTGCAGGATAAAAAGAGTTAGAGCTAATAATAAAAGGGCGCACTCGATTCTAGAATTACCTCAGCAAGAGACGATTAAAAAGACGATAAATAAACCTAAGCTTAATAGGGTAATGGTCCTTGACCGTGGAGGTTCTTAAAGCTTGAACACGCTTCTCTCGAAGTCGTGCCCAACTGAGTTTAAGAAGGTCCGACCGACTCTCATCTAAATCGGAGGCCTAAAGCTCGCTTTACGCGGTGAACCCCTCTATTGGATTTTACTCCAATCCGGGAGATTTGGACGTCTGCCTCTCTCGAGGGGTGCGTACAACTCCCTTTACTCTTGAATTCTCACTTCATTCTATCGTCCTCTCGACTAGCCCAGAATGAAAGCAAAGGTGGAGAGTATATATCGATAATATACCTCCAACCCATGATTAATCAAGAGTAATTCAAGGTCCAGAACCTAAAATGAAAAGGTTAATTAAAACATCATAACTTAATCGCTCTAACCTCGGATCATCAAGATCGAGTACAAGGAGGATTAGTTAATCATAATGGAGTGGAGGAGGGGGGATGAGTAGTAGAGCATAAAAATACAGGAATAAGAAAGGAGCACTTTTATTAATGAAAAAGTGAGCTACAGCTACGAAATGGAAATTACAGGTGCATCAAAGTAAAACCTATTCTAGCCCTACAACAAGCTACTCAGAAGAAATGCAAGAGCTAAAAGCAAAACACTAAGCTAGGTTAAGAAAATAATTACAAAATAAGAGAGAGAGAGAGGGAGAGAGAGAGAAAGCATAAGAGGGGCCAAGAAATAGAGGGGCAGCACCTCCCCCTCTCCCCAAAAGTTGCTGAAATGGAAGGGGGGTCCTGTATTTATAGATTTTTCCCACGGGTTGGTCACGCCCTGCGACACGCCCTAGGGGGGTGTGTCAGGGGGCGTGACAGTACTATGTCGACCTCGGGAGCTGAATTCTGGCGGGAATGATGATTATTTCGATACGATGGTGGTCACGCCCTAGGTCACGCCCGTGACAGGGGGCGTGACAGGCGTGTCAAGTCAAAGTCAGCAGTCGCAGGTCCATCAGACGTCGGAATCGGGGCAGTCACGCCCCAGGTCACGCCCGTGACATGGGGCGTGACAGTACTGTTGCATGCAGCATTATAGAATGCATTGAAGAAGGCGGCAGACTTCGGGCAGAGGGCGACACGTCCCGTGTCACGCCCGGGGACACGCCAGGGGAGGGCGTGTCGGTGGGGCGTGACAGGGGATTTTGGCGGGAAACGATCTCTTGTGGCTTTCAACAACGGGAGCAGGTGACACGCCCTGGGTCACGCCCGGAGAGGGCGTGACAGTGGGGCGTGTCAGGGGATTTTTTCCTGAAAATTTGTTGAAACCTGCACAAACAAAAAATAATTATTATTTATAATATTTATATAAAAAGAAGCATAAAATAACATAAAGAAAGAGATTTAAAACGAAAATAACATATTTTTACCCTAATAAATTAAGCTAAAATATGCATCATCAGAGTTGATGTGCATCCCCCTCAGAATTAGAACCATCCACTTCTCTTGAAGTTGATGCTATTTATTCTGATCCAATAAAATAATCAAAAGCTAAGGGAGAATTGTATACCTTACTTAGACCAGGCTGTGTAACATCCCATTTCTGACCAAACCCGTAGGAGAGGTTTTGTCATGACCAAGTCATGACAAAACCCTAGGAAGCCCAAGGAGGCCAAGTGACCCGGGCTCAAGGTGAAAATCACCTTGGTCTGCAAATAATAGGTCAAAAATTTACCTAAAACAGGATTTGGGCTTGGGCGTTGAGTGCATCGAGTGCACTCAATGCCAAAGGCTGGCCGACGTTGAGTGCATCGAGTGCACTCAACGCTATAAGCATGAAGGCATTGAGTGCACTGACTGCACTCAACGCAATCTTTCAGGTTGGATGGCGTTGAGTGCGTCGAGTGCACTCAATGCAATAAGCTGAACGGCGTTGAGTGCACTGACTACACTCAACGCCATCCTGTGTAGACTGGATGGCGTTGAGTGAGCTGAGCTCACTCAACGCCATAGTCTTGATGGCGTTGAGTGAGCTGAGCTCACTCAAGGCCGTAGTATGGATGGCGTTGAGTGAGCTGAGCTCACTCAATGCCGTAGGCTAGATGGCGTTGAGTTAGCTGAGCTCACTCAACGCCATTTTACTTAGAATTTTTTTCTGAAATTTTTTGCTTGACTGCTGGTTCAGTTGAATCCGCCCGTTTCGAGAAGTGGGCCAGGAGGTGTTAATTAACCGTTTCTTTTATTAAGACCTAATTAAGTTTTATTTAAAAATATTGACCGGTAAAATGTAGGTAGGCCACGTGGCCGACGGTTATGAACATGCAGAAAGCTTCAGCCATGGCCGAGCCCCGGATTTGACGGACAGTAATGGCACTTGATGTCGTGGCCCCCTTCCCCTCCTCTTTAATGGCTGGATTCAACTCCTCTAGGGAAGAGGAGGAGTTTCCAGCCGTTACTTGGCTGGATTAAGCCAGGTTCACCCCACCTCATCCATGGCCGAGCCAAGCTTTCAATGGCATTAATGGCCATTGAAGTTTTGGCCTATCCCCTCCTTAACCAAGCTATTAAAAACCATCAGTGGCCCAAGAGGAACGTTTCCCAGCCTTTACCTTAAGATTTAGAGCCCTCCCACCGTGCTGTTGCAAAAGTCGAGCGGCGCCACCATCGGTAATGGCTTTCCGTTGATCTGCACGCCTCTAGCCCGCGAACAAGGTCCTCCCCTCCTCTCTCTCTATAGGTAGATCATAGCTTTCCTTAGGATTAAAAATCAGGCTCAACTGAGCCCGATCGAGAAGAGCTTCTCTTCCTGGCTTTTTCTCGCAAGAACATAGCTCTAGGGTTTGCCGGAAAGCACCTCTCCGGCGGCCGTGCCGCCCCCTGGCGATTGCCACCACCTCAACGGAGGTGGTGGTGGCGGTGGCCAGCCAGGGAGGAGGCTGGATGGCCGGCAGCAATGTCTAGAATGAGCTCCAGATCGGGCTAATCCCGTCCCTTGGCTGAAGCTTGAAGATGAGCAGCAGCCCTTGGATGCTGCTTCAAGATTCGTGCAAGAATTTTATTCTATTTATTGTTTTTCTGTCATTATAATTGCAGTGTATAAATTTAATTTTTAAAAATACTTAGACCTCTCTACAGAAATAGTAGTCAACATAGAAAATGTAGCCCTTGATGTCTAATTTAATTTAAAATTGATTTCACTCAATTTGGAGTTCTGGTTAGACCACAACACTCATGTTGGTGAGGTCTATCCATAGGACTGTCCTGAGATTGATTTGGATGCCCACATCAATCCAGATATCCAAATGACTTGAAATTTAGGGTATGGGCTATTATTAGCCATACCTAGGACATATCCAAAAATTTGAATTTTTGGAGAATATTTTCTATAGTTTTTATAAAAATTTAATAATCCTTATGTACAACCCATATTCGCTGGGTAGGACCCGGAGGCATCAACGGTCGGGGTTGGACAAGCCTCAGGCTAGCTTGGGCCTGAAGACTAGAAGATCTCTCGCGCCGGAGGAGCCCCGCCTAGGAGCAGGCGAGATCCCGCCCGTGACCAGAAGCGGGCGAGAAGGCGTTGAGTGGTCTCAACGCCGTGCTGAGTGAGCTCCACTCACTCGATGCCGTGGTCAGCAGCAAGGGCGCTGAGTGAGCTCCACTCACTCAACGCCATGGTAAGCAATAAGGGCGTTGAGTGAGCTCGACTCACTCAACGCCAAGGTCAGCAGCAAGGGCGCTGAGTGAGCTCCACTCACTCAACGCCGTGGTCAACAGCATGGGCGCTGAGTGAGCTCCACTCACTCAATGTTGTGGTATGCAGCAAGAGCGTTGGGTGAGCTCCACTCACTCGACGCCGTAGTCAGCAACAAGGGCATTGGGTGAGCTCCACTCACTCAACGTCGCATCCAATAGCGGCAACATCAAGATTAGAGGAGCTCCCGCCTGGAAAAGGGCGAGATCGTTCACCATCGGTCAGCCGGGACCCGCTTCCAGCAGAGTCGACGAGAAGGATTGCGTCTCGCAGAAGGCGGGGCCGGCTCAGCTTGAGGCTTTCGGCACTCCTTTTTAGCTCCCGCCAAATGAAGGAGAGAGGGTTCTCAACATAGAGTTCTCACCGAGTGGGGCCCAGGGTTTAGGGTAAAATTACTTAATTTCCCTCGGGTAAAATTACCCTTATACCCCCAGGGGCTGCATTTAACACTTCTCAAACAACGGGATTTGGCTATTGGCAGACCAGCCGGGGGTATTTCAGTAACTTTAGGTCAGCAAAAGGTTATAAATAGACCCATAAGGGCTCCTTAGAAAGTAGACTCTCATTTTTATCCAAATCTCTAGTGCTTTCTGAGGAGCTCCTAGCCCAGCTTTTGGCTTTGGAGGGGAAGCTCTCAAAGATCTTCCGGGTGTGAGGTGGGACCTCCCTGCTGAGGCTTTGGGTCAGTCCTAGGTCGTTAGCAACCAGTCAAGGGGCGGGGCTTGAGAGAAGTAGGTATTGGCTGCACCCCTGTTTTGAACATTCGTTTTGGTCAATTTTTGCTCCAACAGTTCTGGTGCGGTGAGAGTGGAAGGCAGCCGGTACATGAAAGCCTTGAGTTTGGTCCCATGACTGGGGGTAATGGTGAAGCGTCTGGCTCAGGGGGTATCCCCAGCCCGGGGGAGGAAGCGACGAGGAAGATGTTGGAGGACTTTAGGCGAGAGGTCCTACAGACCATCAACCTGGACTTCTCGGCAAGGAGTGAGTGAGAGACGCCTCAGGTTCCGGTGGAGGCGGTCCCGCTTCTGGGCGAGAACGCCCCTGGGAAGCGCCCCGAGAAGGAGGTCCCGGCGGAAGTTGGAGAGGGAGACGTGGCCGCGCGGGAATTCTTCCTAGGACGGCGCTACGGAAAGGAGGTTCCGACAGAAGTTTGCGATAGGGAGGCGGCAGTGCGAGATCTCTTCCCTGGGCATGGTACCGCGGATCGGGCAAGCCAACTGAGGCCACGAGACGTGCCCTCTCACCAGGAGGGAGGCGAGAGTCCCTTCTGCGAGCTTATCATCTCGGCTCCGGTGCCGGAAGGGTTCCGCGAGCCCGATATGTCTTACTACTCAGGGAAGGATGATCCGGTGCAGCGTGTTTAGTGGTTCGAGGACGTAGTCTCAATCAGGCAGATGACGGATGCCTTCAAGTGTCGGTTGTTTTCCATCACGTTGAAGGAGAAGGCCCGGGACTGGTCCCACCAGTTGCCGGCAAGTTCCATATACAGCTTTGAAGATCTGCGCAGGGGGTTCCTGTTGAGATTCTCGACATCGAAGAAGCGGAAGAAGGAGGCAGAGTGCCTATTTGCGGTAAGGAAGAAGAAGGATGAGACGCTGGGTCATTACGTTGACCGGTTCCAGGAAGAAATCCTCCTAGTCCAGGAAGTCCCGGGGTATACGCTAATGCTCGCCTTTACCCTGGGGCTGAGACCAGGTTTCTTTAGCATGGAGCTGAAGAGAGTTCCCCCTCTCTCCTTTGAAGAGCTAATGGAGAGGGCGCCAAAAGAGATCGATTTCGAAAGAGCCAACCTGCCTTTCGCTAGGAAGTTGGCCCGGTTGGCGGAGGACGATGTGAAGGAACTAGCGTCAGGGAAGCAGAGGGAGCAGAGGGAGCCGAGGGAGGAAAGGAGAAGAGAAGAACCCCAGAGGCAGGGGCAGAACCATGGTTGGGGGGCTCGGGAGACACACAACCGGTTGGGTTGGAGGCCTCAGGTGGGTTGCCCCTAGGGTCAAGGAGGAGGTCTGCAGGGAAGGGATAACCTTCGGGAGCTGAGGAGGTTCAATCAGCAGGCGTGGAGGCAGGGACCGAGAGACCACGTTCCGCCGCCGCTAGAAGCGATGGAGGTTGGTAGAGGAAGAGGAGGAAGAAGAGGAGTTCGAGGGGCTGGAAGAAGAGGAGGTGGATAAGGAAGATGGGGCAGGGTGGCGTTGCCCTTCTGCGACTTCCACTAGGAGGAGGGTCACACGACAGCCACCTGTCCGGAGTTCTTGGAGATGTGGGAAGCAAGAGGAATGAGGAGACCGGATCCGATGGTAAGGATTGTGGAAGTGCAGCAGGGAGGGGAGGAAGATAGATGCGAGGACTGGGTAGACGTGGGGACCCGAGGAGGGATCAGAGTGATCCACGGATGGGTCGGGATTGAGGCAACTCGCAAGGGGAGCTTTCAGACCATGTTCCGCAGAGGGGTCGCCTCGACCTCCTTAGCTCCCCCCTCCGAAAGAAAAAAAATCATCTTTTCATCTGCGGATATGCCGGACTACGAGGATCCATTCTGTGATGCCCTGGTGATTCAGACAGCGGTGGAGAACTTCACGGTCTCCAGGATACTGGTGGACAATGCGAGCTCGGTGAACGTCATCTTCAAGAGAGCCTTCGATGAGATGAAGGTTGAGGGGAAGAGGGTCCTAGCCTCAGATGGACCGTTGTTCGGGTTTTCTGGAGAAAGGAAAGTTGTAGAGGGAGGAGTAGGACTGCATGTAAAGCTGGGGGGCGTGTTACGGATTTGTAGGCTTGTGATAGTGGATGCCCTAAGTAGTTACAACGCCATCTTGGGGCGTCCCCTCATCAGCGCCTTTCACTGTGTCCCCTCCTCGTTTCATCAAAGTCTCAAGTTCAATAACGGAGGGGTGCATGTCAGGATTAGGGGGGATCCAAAGGTGGCAAGACAATGTTATGTGACAGCAGTTAACACTGTGTCTTGGATGGCAGAGGCAGAAGAGCTGGAAAGGGAGCTAGCAGAGCAAGAGGAGGAGAGCCTGGAGGAGGCGATGGAGGTAGAAGAGAAGCTAGCTGCTGAAATCGAACAAGAGGGCCTGGAGGAAGTGATGGATGAAGAGGAGGGTCAAGTGGCGAGAGTTGAGCAGGAGGCCCCGAGGGGTGTAGAGGTTCAGCAGCTCCTGGAGGAGAAGCCAGAGGAGGCAATGGATGCTGAAGGAGGGGAGGAGTTAAAGTTTGAGGAGGAAGCAAGGGTCGGATGGGAGCAATCGCGATTGGAGCCGGCCGAAGAAGTGGTGGAGATGGAGGTCTCCACCAGAGTAGGGTAGGTGCAGAGGGTGCGAGTATGCGAGGGCTTAGATCCCGAGGACCAGGAGCGGGTGAGGGCTTGCATCTAGAGCAACACTGACATCTTCGCTTGGACCGCGATAGACATGCCAGGAATTGACGCGGATGTGGCTTGCCACCGCCTGAACCTGGATCCCAAGACTCGCCCCATACGCCAAAAGATGAGGACCATCGCCACTAAGCTGGTGGAGCCAATCCGCGAGGAGGTCAGAAAGCTCCTAGAGGCAGGCTTCATCTCGGAGGTTTAGTACCCGGGCTGGATCTCTAATGTGGTAATGGTTAAGAAAGGGGGTGGGAAGTGGTGCATGTGTATTGATTTCTCTTTATTAAATAAATCGTGCCCCAAGGATTGTTACCCTCTGCTTCGAATCGATGCAATGGTTGACTCAGCCGTCGATTTTTCTATTATGAGTTTTCTTGACGCTTTTTAGGTTATTACCAGATTTGCATGCACCCCCCTGACGTCAAAGACATCTCCTTCATCACTAGGGAGGGATGCTTCAGCTATAAGATGATGCCCTTTGGGCTAAAAAACGCAAGAGCGACATACCAACGCATGATGGATCGAGTCTTCCAGGGGCAAAGAGGGAGAAACTTGGAAGTCTATGTCGATGACCTGATGGTAAAAAGCAAGTGTGTGAGCTCACACCTGCGGGACCTAGAAGAGACCTTTTCCACCCTCCGAAGGTTCAAGATGAGGCTGAATCCCTTGAAGTGTGTCTTCGGGGCAAGCCGTGGGAAGTTCCTTGGACATCTCTTGACTCCGGCAGGGGTGGGGCCCAACCCGGGTAAGGTGAAGGTCATCCTAGACCTGGAATCACCTCGCAATGCCAAGGAGGTCCAGCTCTTGGCAGGCAAGCTGGCTGGACTAAGCAGGTTCCTTTCTCGGTCTGGAGACAAGTGTTCATCGTTCTTCAAGGTGTTGAGGGGTAACCAGAGGTTTGAGTGGACAAACGAGTGTGAGGAAGCCTTCCAAGGGCTGAAGGGACAGCTCTCCCAGGCTCCCCTACTTCAAAGCCCAAAAGAAGGGGAGGACCTAGCCCTGTATATCGGGGTGGGAGCGGAAGCCGTGAGCTCTATTCTAGTCAGGGAAGAGGGGAATAAGTAGCTACCTTTCTACTATGTAAGCCGAATCTTGAGGTAGGCGGAGCTCCGTTACCCTATCCTCGAAAAGCTAGCGTATGCTCTGATCGTTTCGGCAAGGAAGCTTCGGCCATATTTCCAAGCGCACACGATTAGGGTGGTAACCGACCATCCTCTTCGCAAGATCTTTGAAGGGGTGGAGCACTCGGGGAGACTGGCCAAGTTGTCCATTGAGTTGAGCGAGTTCAACATCTCTTTTGTCCCAAGGCACTCCATTAAGGCGCAAGCAGTGGCGGACTTCCTGGCAGACTATGTTGTTGAAGTCGGGGAAGAGGAGCCGCGACAGCAGGGGTTGTGGAAGGTGATGGTTGATGGGGCCTCGGGAAAGCATTTCATGGGGGGAGGAGTGGTGTTGGTAAGCCCCCAGGGGGTTGCTATCGAACAGGCGGTGACCTATCACTTTTCGGTGACCAATAATCAGGCAGAGTACAAAGCCGTGATAGCTGGTCTTCATTTGGCAAATGAGCTTGTGATCCAGGATGTGGAGGTCTTCACGGACTCGATGGTGGTGGCATCGCAGATTTGAGGAGAGTTTGAAGCTCGGGAACCTACCCTCATAAAGTACCTATCCAAGGTAAGGGCAGTCATCGAAGGCTTCCTATCATTCTCAATCCAGCACGTCCCCCGGGAGGAGAGTGTGTCTGCCGAACTATTGGCAAAGTTCGGACCTCGGGGAGGAGAGACCCTAACCGAACTGTTTCGACCAGTGATCGAGGAAGGGGAGCTAATGGAGATAGGTCGACGACCTTCGTGGGTAGACCCACTGGTAACCTTCCTGTCAATCGGAGAACTGACAGAAGAGGTAAAGGATGCAAGGAGTTTCAGGCGCAAGGCAGCTCACTACCTGATGTTGGAAGTGGGGTTACATCGTAAGATGTCGTCGGGATTCCTAGCCAGGTGTGTGACCGAGGAAGAAGTCCCGAAGATACTTGGGGAGATACACTCAGGCGAGTGCGACAGTCACTCGGGGGGGAGGACTTTAAAGGCAAGGGTGGTCAGGCAGGGGTACTTCTTGCAGACCCTGAGGAAGGATGCGACAGAATTCGCAAGAGATGTAAAAAGTGCCAGCTATACGCCTCCTCCAGCTCTTGCCCTCTCAAAGACTAAGGAGCATAACGTCACCATGGCCTTTCGCCATTTGGGAAATGGATTTGGTCGGGCCTTTTCCTCCGGCTAGTGGACAGAGGAGGTTCCTCCTGGTCATGATTGATTACTTCTCAAAGTGGCTGGAGGTTAAGGCCTTGGCTAAAGTCACCTCCCAGGTCATAAGGAACTTCTTCTGGGGGGAGATCATATGCAGGCACGGGCTGCCTCAAGCGATAGTAACAGACAACGGTCCTCAGTTCGCCAATGAAGAGTTCATCAGCTTCTGTGCCCAGCTGGGGATAGATCTCAGATTTTCCTCTGTCCACCACCCCCGGAGCAACGGCAATGTAGAAGCAGCAAACAAAATTATCGTAAACCTGCTCAAGAAAAAAGTTGAGAACCTGAGGGGAAATTGGGTGGAATAGCTCCCCTCGGTTCTGTGGGCCTTGCGAGCGACTCCGAACACGGCCACCGGCGAGACCCCCTTCAAGCTCTCTCACGGTGCGAGGCAGTCCTGCCAGTGGAATTCGAAGTTTGGTCCCCTAAGGTCGCAGTGGCAGTGGAAGGAGATGAGACTTGGAGGTTGGAAAATGAGGAAGGGTTGCACCTCTCGCTTGACATGATGAAAGAAGCGTGGGATGTCGAAATAATCAGGCAAGAAGAGATCAAGCAACGCATGGCAAGATACTTTGACAAGCATGTCAGGATCAGGCAGTTTGTCGAAGGGGATCTGATGTTGAAAAAAGTTGATGCGGCGGGAAGGTCAGCCCCCGTGGGCAAGCTTAACCCGAACTGGGAAGGGTCTTACATAGTAAAAGAGGTCCTTAGAATGAGAAGTTACTACCTCCAGGATGTGGAAGGGAGGACCTTGAGCCACACTTGGAGCGGTCACGATCTAAGGCGCTTTAACCCGTGTGGGGGAGAGGTCGGATATGAAATCTTCATCAATACCCCGAGCTCAGCTCGGCCCAAGGTAGACCCGCTGCATATGCTCTAATCTAGCTGGCAGGTCCGAAGGCTCGCCTGTGGGGGAGAGGTTGGATAGGAAATCTTCATCAACACCCCGAGCTCGGCTCGGCCCCAGGTAGACCCGCTGCGTAGGCTCTCATCTAGCTGGCAGGTCCGAAGGCCCGCCTGTGGGGGAGAGGTTGGATATGAAATCTTCATCAACACCCCGAGCTTGGCTTGGCCCCAGGTAGACCCGCTGTGCAGGCTCTCATCTAGCTAGCAGGAGGTTGGATATGAAATCTTCATCAACACCCCGAGCTCGGCTAGGACCCAGGTAGACCTACTACGCAGGCTCTCATCTAGCTGGCAGGTCCGAAGGCTCGCCTGTGGGGGAGAGGTTTGGTTGTGAAATCTTCGTCAACACCCCGAGCTCGGCTCGGCCCCAGGTAGGCCTACTGTGCAGGATCTCATCTAGCTAGCAGGTCTGAAGGCTCACTTGTAGGAGAGTGGTTTGGTTGTGGAATCTTTATCAACACCCCGAGCTCGGCTCGGCCCCAGGTAGACCCGTTGCCCAGGCTCTCATCTAGCTGACAGGTCCGAAGGCTCGCTTGTGGGGGAGAGGTTGGATAGGAAATCTCTATCAACACCCTGAGCTCGGCTCGGCCCCAGGTAGACCCGCTACGCAGGAACTTTTCTTGCTGGAAGGTCCGAAGGCTCGTCTGTGAGGGAGAGGTTAAATATGAAATCTTTATCAATACCTCGAGCTCAGCTCGACCCCAGGTAGACCCGCTGTGCAGGCTCTCATCTAGCTGGAAGGTCCGAAGGCTCGCCTGTGGGGGAGAGGTTGGATATGAAATCTTCATCAACACCCCGAGCTCGGCTCGGCCCCAGGTAGACCCGCTGCGCAGGCTCTCGTCTAGCTGGCAGGTTTGAAGGCTCGCCTGTGGGGGATAGTTTGGATAGGAAATCTTCATCAACACCCCGAGCTCGGCTCGGCCCCAGGTAGACCCGCTGCGCAGGCTCTCATTTAGCTTGCAGGTTCGAAGGCTTGCCTGTGGGGGAGAGATTGGATATGAAATCTTCATCAACACCCCGAGCTCGGCTCAGCCCCAGGTAGACCCACTGCGTAGGTTCTCATCTAGCTGGCAGGTCCGAAGGCTCGCCTGTGGGGGAGAGGTTGAATATGAAATCTTCATCAATACAACGAGCTCAGCTCGGCCCCAGGTAGACCCGCTTCGCAGGCTCTCATCTAGTTGGCAGGTCCGAAGGCTCTCCTGTGGGGGAGAGGTCGTATATGAAATCTTCATCAACATCCCGAGCTCGGCTCGGCCCAAGATAGACCTGCTGCGCAGGCTCTCATCTAGCTGGCAGGTCCGAAGGCTCGCCTGTGGGGGAGAGGTTGGATAGGAAATCTTCATCAACACCCCGAGCTCGGCTCGACCCTAGGTAGACCCTCTTTGCAGGCTCTCATTTAGCTGGCAGGTCCGAAGGCTTGCCTGTGGGGGAGAGGTTTGATATGAAATATTCATCAACACCCCGAGCTCGGCTCGACCCCAGGTAGACCTTCTGTACAGGTTCTCATCTAGCTGGTAGGTCCGAAGGCTCGCCTGTGTGGGAGAGCTCGGCTCGGGCCCAGGTAGACCCGCTGCGCAGGCTCTCATCTAACTGGCAGGTCTGAAGGCTCGCCTGTGGGGGGAGAGGTTTGGTTGTGAAATCTTCGTCAACACCCTGAGCTCGGCTCGGCCCCAGGTAGACCCGCTACGCAGGCTCTCATCTAGCTGGAAGGTCCGAAGGATCGCCTGTGGGGGAGAGGTTTGGTTGTGGAATCTTCATCAACACCCAGAGCTCGGCTCGACCCCAGGTAGACCCGCTACGCAGGCTCTCCTCTAGCTGGCAGGTCCAAAGGCTCGCCTATGGGGGAGATGTTATATAGGAAATCTTCATCAACACCGCGAGCTCGGCTCGGCCCCAGGTAGACCCGCTGCGCAGGCTCTCATCTAGCTGGCAGGTCCGAAGGCTTGCCTGTAGGGGAGAGGTTGTATATGAAATCTTCATTAACTCCCCAAGCTCGGATCGGCCCTAGGTAGACCCGCTACGTAGGCTCTCATATAGCTGGCAGGTTCGAAGGCTCGCCTGTTGGGGAGAGGTTGGATATGAAATCTTCATCAACACCCCGAGCTCGGCTCGGCCCCAGGTAGACCCGCTGCGCAGGATCTTATCTAGCTGGCAGGTCCAAAGGGTCGCCTGTGGGGGAGAGGTTGGATAGGAAATCTTCATCAACACCCCGAGCTCGGCTCGGCCCCAAGTAGACCCGCTGCACAGGCTCTCATCGAGCTGGCAGGTCCGGAGGCTCGCCTGTAGGGGAGATGTTTGATTGTGAAATCTTCTTCAACACCTCAAGCTCGGCTCGGCCCCAGGTAGACCCGCTGCACAGGCTCTCTTCTAGCTGGCAGGTCCGATGGCTCGCCTGTGGGGGAGAGGTTTGGCTGTGGAATCTTCATCAGCATCCCGAGCTCGGCTCAGCCCCAGGTAGACCCGCTGCGCAGGCTCTAATCTAGCTTGCAGGTCCGAAGGCTTGCCTGTGGGGGATAGGTTTAGTGTTTAGAAATTTTTCGACACGGATGTTCTAGACGAGGCAAAAGACACACCCTGAAGATAGACCCAAAAGGGTCTCGGCCAAGAGAGGTCCCGGCCAGGAGAGGTCTCGTCCACGAGGTCCTTGCCGAGGGATCTCGCCAAACAAAGTTCCCGGCAGGTCTAGGCAAGGAGACCCGATCGATCGTGCAAGGCAAGGAGGGGAGGTCTTCCCTTAGCCTATGAATGACACTCATGACAATTGGTTCTCAGCAGAATGAGGGAACGACGTGGTTAAGCCTTGAGCTCTCGGCAGGATCTCACCTATTGACCGCTAAGAGAGACTATCCTAGAGGGGGCCAGGGGCTTCAGCGGAAGCTCTCTTGAGCAGCGTTCGTTATCAACAAAGTAGAAAGAGAGGTACAAACACTAACAATTTATATATGCAAATATGGTTACAAAAATCAGAGCGTCTCGCTCATTACAAAAAAAATAAGAGAAGAAAAGGAAACCCCTCAGGGAGAAGCGCTATATCCGCTCGAGCTCCCGGTCGAGCTCCCGGTCGAGCTCCCGGTCGAGCTCCCGGTCGAGCTCCCGGTCGAGCTCCCGGTCGAGCTCCCGCTCGAGCTCCCGCTCGAGCTCCCGCTCGAGCTCCCGCTCGAGCTCCCGCTCGAGCTCCCGCTCGAGCTCCCGCTCGAGCTCCCGCTCGAGCTTCTACGGGAGCTCTCTCCCGAGCTCTCCCCAGATGTCTCGCCAATAGTCGTGGGGGATCTCAGGACGTCCGGGAGAGGAGATTTGGGCGCGCCTTGGGGCTTCAGGATAGGCTTGAAGAGCCAGGGAACAAGCTGGGGAGCGGTCAGGGTCTCGCCACCCTCATCTAGGCATCCCACATCCCGCAACGTCTCGATCATCAGTCTGGCCATCGCCTGGGCATTGACCAGTAAGAGCTTGTCAATATCATACTCAGAATAACTCTGGCTCTTCAGTCTTTCATCCAGCGTGGGAGGGGGAGGGACCGTAGCTTCCGCTGTCTCCAGGCACTTGACTTGGTGCTTCAGCAGAGCGTTCTCCCACTCCACCCCGGCCAGCTGCTCACGAAGCACCATGACCTGTGGAGAGTCCTTTATAAAAGCATTCTATCAGTAGTAAGAACGAGGGTATGGATCTCATAGGCGAGAAATAAGGTCAGAAAGGGTCTCGCTTACCTCATCCGTCGGGCGCTGGGACAGAAGGCGCTGGGCGTTCTCTAGCTCAGTCTTCAGAGCCGCCGCCCGAGCCACTGCTTCCTCTCTCGCCTTGTACATATCGAGGAAGTTTCGGTCGATGGTGATGCTTCGGCGAGCACACATGTGCGCAAGCTCGAACCCATGCATTAGAGCCTGGATGGAGTAAAAAGCGAGGAGGCGAGTGGGCAGTTTGTCGTACAAGCCCGCAAACTCCCAGCTGTAGAGGCCATAGCCCAGCACGAAGGCCTCACCGGTGACCTCATCACGCTCTGCCCAGCTTGGGAGCAGCGTCGAGAGGGATATTCGGTTGGCCTCCGGGTCCCATTGTAGCAAGGGGCTCCCTTCCGAATTAAGGCTCTTCACGCCCAAACAAAATTTCCTGTGCCCCTTCGACACATGCTTGGCCAGGAGCTTGGCAGAGCTATCGGCAGTCACTGGCTCAGCACCCGCCTCGCCACCCGCCTCGATCACGGCTGGAGGGTTCTCAGCAGGGGCCCAAGCACTGCTCCTGGTGATGTCCCTTATCTCGCTGACCGCCGCTAAAATCTCGGCGAAGGACCGGCCCGGCGGGAGAGGTCGGGCGAGCGAAGGCACCTTAGACCTCCCCTTCTCGACAGCAGACGGTTTTGGCCTCTTCGTCCACTAAGACGAGAAGTCACTAGGTTTCCTCTTCTCGGTACCAGACGGCGGAGGCGGAGCTGGCTCGTCCCGGCAAGCGTGGGCCGCAGACTTTGTGAGAGCCAAAAGATTTCTCGCAGTCTGGCCCTCGGCAGCTTGCGTCTCGGGGAAGGGCTGGCGCAAAGGGATCTCCTGCTCTCCTGCAAGGGCAACACGGTAACACTCAGCATTGAGGTAGGACGTGGTTACCAGACAAAATTAAGAAAAGACGAGATCTCACCTTTTCCAAGAAGAACGGGGGGAAGAGAGTCGACGTCCCGCTTAAGGAAGAGGACGTCAAACTCCTTGGTCCCAAATAATTCGAGGAGCGCGCTCTCGCAGGACTCGAGGGCTGGCGGCTTGTAGGCATCATCCTCATACTGGATCAGCGAAAGCGGAACGTTCCCGAAGTCACCAGAGACGAAGACAAACTTCTCTCCCCAGTGATGATGCTTGTTGGCGAGGCCAGTTGTCTTGAGCAGCTGCCCGAATAAGAAGATGACTCCTCCCTTCGCGCGGAAGGTAAACAGCTTCCAGAAGATCGAAAGGTTTAACTCTATCCTCTCAGATCTCATGTAGCAGATTAACGCTACAAGGATGGCGACTGAGTTTGTAATCAGTTGCGCGGGAACGACTCTGTAGTAGCAGAGGGCCAAGCGCATTTTCGGCCAAAGAGGGAGGCGAAAGCCCACCTCGAAGTGTTCGAGGGGGATCGCGAGCTCCCCTCTTGCGCGGTGTTCACCCTGTTGTTATTGCCTGGGTTTCTCGCACGAAGCTGGCAGGAATGTATCAGGAGGTAATCAACCGATACTCCTCCAGGGTCAAACGACACGGCGGAAATTGGTGCTTCCGGAAAGCTTCTGCACAATTAGAGCGTCCCTCATTCTCTCCCGGCATTGTGTCTAAAGTATTCGAAGGAGAAGTCGCAAGAGAGGAGGCAATGGGGAGAGACCCGCCGAGAAGCAAGGTAAGGGAGGTGAAAGCAAGATGTTCTCGGCAGAGCGCGAGAGCAAAAAGAAGAAAAGTGAAGGTTCCGGACCAGGGAAATAAATATGGTGGGTGGATCCACCTATTTATACGTGATAAATGATTATTTTCCCATAAAGGGCGGCGGAGGTACAACTGTCACGCCCTAGGTCAACGACGCCTCGGTTTCCCGCCCGAATTGACAGTGACTGATCGACAACCCTAGTTCGCGCAAGCTAGCTGTTAGAATCGCATGGCATGACAGACGTGGAAGCAAAGAACGTTCTCGCTAGGCGAGACCTAAGATAATAGCAGTAACAATAACAGTTAACTAATGAAAACAGTTCACAAGATTGCAAGCAGTCCAAGGTTCAAAATAAAATTAAAAGACAGGGTATATGATGAGAAGGGAATGCCAGAGGCAAGAAGGGGCGAGATATCAGGAATCAATAAGGCTCCCAACGCCAGCATCCTCGCTCTCGCTGTCGGGTCCTCGGAGGTGCCGGGGGGTTAAGTAGGAGGAGAGTACGGTGCACCCTAGATTGATCCGGCGAGCTTGGTATCGTATCCGCACAAGGAACCTCCCGGGAGAAGATCTCGCAGTAGGGCCATTCGACCGCTCCGTCTCGCTTAGGAAGTAATCTCTCTCCAGGGCCTCCAACCTTTGCTCTACCGACCTGCGAAACTCCCTCGCCGCGTAGACCTGGGACCGCTCTCGTTGCCCGAGTTTGGAGAGGATGGCCGCGACCATTTTACCCCGCCTTCTCGCGCTTCCCGCGCCAATCAGGATTCCTTCTATTTCGTTAGAAGAAGGGAAGGGGGAGCTGTCGCCGTCCTCCTCCTCCTGATCTCCGTCATCATCCTCATCCTCGTTAGCTCCCGATCGCAGGTTTGGATCTCCTGAGAAAACAATATGGCGGTCAGTGCGAGAATAGGGTAAAAGCAGTAGCGGTGTGTGGCATATGATAGTTTTACTTTCAAGACCACCTAAACACCTAGAGGGGGGGGGGGGGGTGAATAGGTTCTAATGCTTGTTTTAACTTAAGGCAGAATATAACTTCAGGTTATAATAAAATTCAGAAAACTCTTACGCTAACACAGCACAGCAATCACAAACATGTACACATCACAGATTGCACACAGATTTATAGTGGTTCCCCAAGGTCTGGGTACATCCACTTTCCCCCTTCACCTATCTAGCAGTGTGCTAGATTCGGCCTAACTTCCTCCTTTATCTCAGATCCTCAGATCCTACAACTCAGAACCCTGAAAGGTTCCTACAACTCAGAAACCTATAAGGTTCCTACAGCTCAAGCTAAACAGCCCTACCTCAGCCTTGCCATAAGGCCTACAACTCAGAGAACACCTTCTCCTACACTCAGCCTTTATAAAATAGGCTTACAACTCAGAGAATACCTTCTCCTACACTCAGCCTTTATAAAATTGGCTTACAACTCAGATCTATAAATAGATCCTACAGAATTTGAAAATGAAGTTATATAATATCTTACCCCTGTTGAGAGAGAAGGGATAAGACTGTTCTGGATCAGCTTCTTGAAAAGGCTGATGGATGAAATCAACTGGATCTTAGATTTCTTCAAAGCTTCTTGAATCTGAACTTAGTTTGAGTTGATTTCCTTTGGAATATATTGCTTCTTAAGAAACCTGTGATAGCTTCCTTCTTGTCTTCAAATGGCTGGATCTCTCTCTATCCACAACCCTTGAAAATACTCCTGAATTCTTGAATGAATTCAACTTAGACTGAATATGAGTGGATGTTCACTTCAGAAAGTCTTCTTAGATCTTCTCTCGAAGATCTTATTCTGTGCCTTGCACTTTCTTGATTAGAGATCTTATCTCACAACAATGATCAATCAATCAGTTTCTATGTGTTTTTTCTTCTTCTTCTGAATTTGTCTATTTATAGACTTCATTCTTGGTAACCGACTGATCCGGTTTCTAACAAACTTCTGACAAGTCTGACAGCTTCAGTCGACCTGTTGTAACTCACAGCTATCAAGTCTTCAAACAGATCTTGTGCCTTTGTCTTTGTCAGCAAAGCGTCGAGACTGTCTGTTAGAAAGTGTCGAGACCATCTATCAATATGTGTCGACATAAGTGACTTAGGTGTCGACACAGCCTTTGATGATGTCGATATGTCTGCCTTTATGTCGACTCAGCTTCTTGATACTACATCTTGAGAATGTGTCGACACTGAGTATTTGTTTCGACACAAACACTTCACCATTCACCAGCAATTAACTTAGTCTAGACTTTGCTGTGTGTTGACACAAGTCCTGTGTGTCGACACAGTTGATGTAGACTCAGAATATAGTGTGTGTCGACACAGCCTCCAGGTGTCGACACAGCTGTTGTCGACTCTGCCTCTGTGTGTCAACACAGTCTTCTGGTGTCGACACAAATGTTGTCGACTAGCAATTCTGTGTGTCGACACAGCTTCCTAGTGTCGACACAGTTGATGTCGACCAAACTTCTGTGTGTCGACACTGCCTCCAGGTGTTGACACAATTGTTGTCGACTCTATTTCTCTGCGTCGACACAGCCTTCTTCAAGTGTCGACACAATCTCTCTGAAGTGTCGACACAATTTCTTCTAGTGTCGACATATGGACTTAGAATATTTTTCCTGCATTTTAGTACATTCTTAACTTGCACATATAAACTCAAAATAACATCAAATACACCTTGATGTATATTATTGAGCTAAGTTAGGCTTCTTCAAATCTGGTACACATTTTCCAATGTACCTAACAATCTCCTCCTATTTGGAGAAGTCATAACCCTTTTAGCTAATCATATACACCATTTATGAAAATTCAATATGATGATGTATAAAAGCATAATATCACAGGGAACTTTATAAACAAAACAATAAACACAGATACATCACAAAATAAAGATGTAAAAGAAACGATTATAGAACAAAGTGTTGTTTATAAATTCAGAAATGTTTGTTACAGCTTGTTTACATTGATTGTTTTAACACACTAACAATAACATAGTTCTAGGAAAAAAACTAGTAGAACTAAAACTAAGGCTGGTCAGGCTCCTTGATAACAATTCCTTTTCCTGGTTGAACTTGAGCCATCACAGGAGGTTCTGCATCATCAGCAGGCTTTTTGCCTTTCAAATCAGCTTTCTTCTGAGCCTTAGCCTTGATCCTTTGCCTCTCAAAATAATGAAATGGCTTGGGAAAATACTTGCTAGGCTCCTGAGCATCAGGAGGTAGCTTTCCACCCTAAGCCTTTCTTCTGAATTGAATTATGGCCTCCTGCCTGGCCTCATACTTTTGCCATTCAAATTAATTATACCATTTGCCTCTTTCATGCACCTGATCCTTCACAGCCTTCCAGGTAGTTAATATAATGTTCCTTGAGGTGGGGCTCCATTGCTCAAAATCAGGTTTTTGTTCTGCTAGCTCTCTGAATCTCTTCTTTGATAATTGAGCATCTTGTTGAGCCTTCAAATCAGCTTCTGGCTTATCTACTTTTTCTACATAAACATTTGTAACCTCCTTTGGAGGACTGTACATTGCCTGCACTTGCTGATGAATCATTTCAAAATTAGCAGGGGGGTATATGACTTGGGCAACCTCAGGTTGATTTCCTTCAAGTAGACCTTGTTGTATCCCTGACTCAGCAATGGTATCATCATCACATAATGGTGGATATCCCAATGTGGCTCTGACACTATTGGTCACCCACTTGGCATGTTCTGAGCCAGCATGGATGAGTATCCTCTCCCCCTTTAGGACTTCTCTGGCAACATGATCCCAAAGATCATTCTTCTGAAACCTTATTTGTCCATCGAAAAAATTCACACCCTCTTTAAAAATGGTTTTAATTTTTGAAGCTTCTCAGATATATCTTTCTGTGAGGTGGTTATAGCAGTTTGAACTGAATCTAGAGCAGCCTTGAGCTTCTGATCATAATCTTCCATGTCTGTAGCCCTTACAGCAGTCAGCCTTGTTGTAGTATCTTTGAACTCAGTGAGAATCTCATTGTGAGATTCAGTAAGATTGTCATTCATTCTTATCTGATTTTCAAGAACATATCCTTATTTCAATGCAATGTCATCTACTTTAGCAAGGATTGTTTGTTGTTGGTTTGCTAGATATACCACAGCATTACCTCCCTTGTGGAAGCAATCTGTCATCTCCTTTTTATTCTGATTGACCTCAAATCTGATTGACTTTATGTCTTGGGCTAGATCAAACTGAAGTGTCTTATGACTCTCATCTACAAATTTCTCCAAGGCTCTTCTCTACTCATCCATCTTCACCTGTAAATTTACCATGAACTTATTGTAATCAAACTCAGTAGGAGATTGGTGAGTTGTTGTTTGGAGAGCTGACTTATAGCTATGACTTCTTCTCTTGAAGACCATTAGCTTTCTTTTCTTAGACTCCCTGGCTTCTTCTATATCAAATTCTGAAGAACTTTCAATCTGAACTCTTTCTGGAGGATTTGTAGGAATTTCTTTCTCAGTTTCATGTTGCACTTCCTCAACATGCACTTTCTCCCCCTCAACAGCACCTTGCACCTTCTCAACTCTTAGGGTGTCATCCTTTTCAGCTGTCTTTCCAAAGTTAGGAAACAACTCTTTTAGAGTGTATTCCTTTTGTGCTTGAGCAGGTGATGAAACATCAATTGTAGCAGTGTTCAAATCTTCTGATAAGTTTAGTCTTTCTTCCTTTTGAACTTGTGCAGTAATGGGCTCCCCCTGTAATTGTGCAGGATCAGTAATGTTCTGAGCAGGAGTAAGATCTATCTCCCCCTACATCTGTGCAGGTATAGATTCCTCTTGGACTTGAGTAGACCCAGTCTGGTCCTCAGCCTGCTCTCTAACTTGTTCTTCTTGAACTTGTGCATTTCCATGATCATGTTCTGGTGATTTCTCAGCTGTTTCCTGCCTGTCCACATCAGGCAACTCTTTTGACAAAACTCTATCCCATCTTGAAAATAACCTCGTGTCCATTTTCCTCATATGATTTATCTTGGACCCAGGAATCTGTTGCATTATCTCTGGAATGATTCCAGCCAGGTATAGACTCAAAATTCTAGCCAAGTTTTGCTTCTTGATTCCTTCTTTGATTTTTTCAAACAGAACTGCTGACCAACTGGTAGGAATTATAAAGACAATTCTTGTCATCAGGCTGAACATATAGGCTGAGATCCTATCATGTCTGAGAGAGGAAGTTGTCTACCTAAATCACCTAGAGGGGGGTGAATAGGTGAGATGTGCGTCTATTTACGGAATAAAAAAATTAAGGAACGAGCACAGCACAATACCAAGCAATCACAGACGACAAAAGATTTATAGTGGTTCCCCAACCTTGGGTACGTCCACTTTCCTCACCAATCTAGTAAACCACTAGACTTGGCTACTCCACTATCTCGGATCAAAACGATCCTACACCTCGGAACAACATTCCTACAAAAACTCGATCCCAAAATGGATCTACACTCGGAAGATAAAACTTCCTACAAGTCTCGGAGAAAAATCTCCTACACAATAATTTGTTTAAAAAAGAATACAAACAATAATGATCTCAGATCTGGATCTTGACAGTCTTCTTCCTTAAGAACTTTGGCTTGATCAGAAAAGTTGAAGACGACTTGAGAGAGATCCACAAATCTGAAAGACTGAATCACCTCAATCGAGAGAGTAGATCTAGAATCTTTAAAGCGCGGAGAGATCGAGTGATTTACTTGCGTCTGGATCGCTGAAGAATCAGGGTTGCAAACAGAGATCGGAGATCGTCGATCCAGAGCTTCTTCCGTGAACGTTAATGGCGGCGGCGGCGACTTGAAGAATTAGGGTTCACGGGATTGTTCTCCTTCTCTTTCTTAAAAATAATAATCTCTGAAGGAATTCTTTTTTAGTCAAATCTGAAATGACTTATTTATAGGTAGACTCCAACGGTCATAAGAGTAATTAAAGATGACACGTGGACCTATCGGATCAATTCGAGATGACCAGCGATATTGACTTAGAGAATTTCAGGAAAGATTTGAACCGACATACTCGAGTCATAGAAGATACATACTCGAGTATCAGATGGTATATACTCGAGTGGAAAAGATTGGCATACTCGAGTAAGAGAAGTTATATACTCGAGTGGAAAAGATTGGCATACTCGAGTAAGAGAAGTTATATACTCGAGTGGAAAAGATTGGCATACTCGAGTAAGAGAAGAGAAAACTACTCGAGTGATCCAGAGATCAATACTCGAGTGATGTACGAACTACTCGAGTATGAGAGTAGATACTCGAGTGAAAGCACTTAGAAAAATTTCAGATAAAGTGTGAATAAATACTCGAGTACAAGAGTTGCAGATACTCGAGTGAGAGAAAAAGAACTACTCGAGTATATTAGGAGAACTACTCGAGTGAGGGGAAAATGAACTACTCGAGTATCTTAGAACAACTACTCGAGTAAACATTGACTTACTCGAGTATAAAAAATAACTACTCGAGTACAGAGCCACTTACTCGAGTATAGGGAACTACTCGAGTATGTGGACTTAGAATATTTCTGAAATGGGAAGAATAGAACTACTCGAGTATAAACAAAGCACTTACTCGAGTAACTGACCAACCACTCGAGTACAAGTTATCACTTACTCGAGTGAATACAGCCTACTCGAGTATGTAACCCAACTTACTCGAGTACAGACCC